>OZ022587.1:13563618-13836118 GCA_963669155.1 Arbacia lixula | reverse complement strand
TCCGTGGTCTTCCAGGTGTAGTGGTTGAGGCCTTGCTCTAACAGCTGGTGTCAACAGATGAAACAGAATATGATTTAATTGATGTCATCATAATCAAATTATATATGAAAACAGCAACAAGTACCAAAATCAGCAAAGAAGCTGCCAAGAGCAGCAGAAAACATTGATGACACAAGGCAGACTTTTGCAGGACTGCTAAAATGGTTGCTCAGGGAAATGGATCAGTATTTCAAAAGAATCTTACTTGAAAGTGTAAAATCTCTTGGCAGCCTGTGCGCAGCAATACGTAACGGTAACTTTAATGATAACAAACTCTTTACGGCTTTCAGTAGGACCTGTTCACACATATCTGAAAAGTAATAAGGACACTTACATGGTCGATCTTTCCAAGCTTGCGTTCAAACAGCGGCCGCTCAAAGTCCACGATGGAGCGCATGGCCTGGTTGTACTTGGAGACGATGGTCTCAAGCCTGGCGGCCGTGGTGCGCAGGGTCGCGCCGTCGGTGTGGCGCAGCAGCTCCCGCACACCGTCGGGCAGCTTGACGCTGAAGGGGGGCTGGGCCAGGTAGTGCACCTCCCTTAGCAGTAGCAACAGCTCGGGGTCAAGGTTCACGTGCAGCACCTGTGGGCGCAGCTCAGTCTCCTCGTCGTAGTCCTCTGCCGTCTGACAGAGAGTTCCGATGTATAAGAATTATTACAGACATTGAATTCAATTACTGAAAAAACGGTTATTTCCGTGCTAGTTAATTTATAACAAATATTGTAACTCAAATCAAATATCAACTATCAGTTAAATTTAGATATGGTATAGATAAGGTATCAATAGGAAATAGAAGAAATAATTCAAATGCAGCAAGATTAGCTTACTTTATCTCTTGATAATAACAAAATTTTCAAAATGTATCAAAATTTTTAGTTGAATTCCTTTATAGACACTGTATAAATAAGGTATCAATATGAAATAGAAGAAACAATTTAAATGCAGCCAAGATAAGTTTGTTTTATCTCTCGATAGAGGGAGATGTGTGCAACTTATTTAAAATCTAGACTTTTTACCTTTATTTTTTATTTCTAGTGTAAATCATTCATTGAATATTTTGTGTATCCACCACATGTACAATTATTTGTAATGTTAATGCTGTGAGAGAACATGACTAAAGTTTTTATTTGAAGAAAACAAAGTTAATCTTTATATTGATTTACAGTGAAATCTGTACATAAAGACTGCACAAGGGATTCAAGAAATATTGATGAGCAAGTGGTCTTTATGCACATGTTCTCTTCAACAGGTTTTAATGAGAAATGGTGTCCAAGGGAAACATCAAACATTATCTTTATGGAAAGGTGGTCTCTCTCTACAGGTGATCGCGACACCAAGGCCCTGTTGCATATTACTTACCATTGATGGTAACTCTGCTACCACTGGCAACTTCCATGGAAACCTTGAATTTAATTGGCTGTTCAGCGATGTTACCATGGTAGTTACCATTGATGACAGAGTTACCATTAATAGAAAGGTTTATGCAACAGGGCCCAGATCACAAAAGTGACTGTTATTCACCAATAGCAACTTCCATGGAAACCTTGAATTTGATTGACTGTTGAGGGATGTTACCATGGTAGTTACCATTAATGGTAAGTTTTATGCAATGGGGCCCTAGTTTCATTATATTACTATTCTTACCAGTAGAGGTTGTTTGAGTCTGTCCCTCAATTCAGTGTGCACCATCTTCTGCCAATCACTGACGCTCCTCTCCTCGTACTTGTCCAGATCAGTCATGGTGTCGTTGAATACATCCCTCAGGTGCCAGCCAGCATCCCCGTCCAGTGAATGTGGACTCACCCGCTTCAGCTTCTCCATGGGTTCCTGGTGGGAGGAATGGAATAGTCCATTATGAGAAAGGGAAGTTCAATAGGGCTTATTGGCTATTGATGGATGGACTAATTCTTTTGCTGAAGGACAAGTGCCATGGGGGCTTTGAACCAGGGGAGTGGGGGGGGGGGGTTCACTGATTATTCAGAGGTTTGTTAACAAACAAGAATTTTAATATACAAAGACCAGATTTCAATTTTAGCTGATGGGAATAAAAAATTACGGAGAATCTTTTCAGTTTTGTGTAAAGTCGTTCGTAGCTTAAGAACAGCTCTTTGGAACAACTCCCTGGTCCTTAGGTGATGAACATGGCAAAGTCAGATTCTAAACGAGGGTGCATTATGCAATGCCGTCCTCACCTTGATCCTCTTCTTGAGAGCGCCCACCCAGGTAAGCCGGCAGACGATGGGGGGCAGGTTGACGTGCAGTGGGGGCTCCTGGGCCTTGGCAATAAACATAGACCGGACGGATATCAGCTCATTGGTGAAGGAGTTGATCAGGGCCTGGTCCTTGTCCTTGAGGTACTCCTGCACCATCTCCCTGCCGCTGACCCCCTCAAAGACCTCCAGGAGGCGCAGCTGGGAGCCGATGGAGGAGCACTGGCCAAAGCTCTGCCGCAGCACGCTGGCCAGACGGCGCTCCAGGTCCTGTGGGTCATGTGCAATTAAAAGGTCTCCTTTTAAGATTGTCCGTCCCTTTTGCAAGCTTAAAATTTGAAATCGTCTATCACGATCATAAATTGAAGAAAGTGTGATTCAAGACCATTTCTAAGAATATAGCATATTGAAGCTTTCTGTATATGTAACAATTTCAGCCGTTAAATTTCGAACCGACTTTTGTCGTACTACGAGAAAAGTATGAATTGTTACAGTATCTATGTGGTTATTATGCATGTGTGAAATCCTTATTTTATGAGTATTTACCAAACTTTGGAGATGATTCCTTCTATAAAACAATTTTTTTTTCATAATACGTTTTATAATTTGATAAACAGATGAATCAATAAAGCAGATATTTCAACACAAACTGCTAAGAGCCTGAGGTAAAGACTATTAATCAGACGTTGTTTACGTGCGTTATTTGAATTTTACACTACATATCAGTTTCAAATTAGGAATATACAGCTTGCTAACACTTCTCTATATGTTTTGCCAATGTTTCGATGGTTTTGTGGTGATCTGAAACAGGGACAGGCTGTCTTTTAGCTACATTCACTTAATAAAGACACATATTTCTTTTGCATAATAATGAAAATATAATTGAAATAAAAGACTGAAATAAGTTGCTTTTTCCTTTGCAATCAAAGTTCTCCTTAAGTTATTAATGACACATATTTTGTTGCACAGCTGTTGGCTTTTTGTGGCATTCAATGTTCATGAAAATTTGTTAATAGATTTAATGCATAGGGTGCATTTTTTGTATTGACAAATATCTTTTATTATATTCCACATACTAAGAATGTTGCTATATGATTGGTCAAGAGTTGATCACGTGATGAGGCGTAGTTTTTCCTATCAGATCACCTAAGAATTAAAGTTTTTTACACTCTAGGTGATAGTACTTTTTGGTTTCGCTGATCTCTTTACTCCTCACAGTCCTAATGCCCGATTAATATTTTGAGTACGCGCGAAATAAAAGTGCGTTACACTCGGACTATCACTTGACATCTAACGCGTCCTAACGCGCGTCCTAACACGCGTCCTAATACGCGTCCTAATGCGCGTCCTAATGCGCGTCCTAATGCGCGTCCTAACGCGTGTTCCCCATGGCAGTGGCTCGGGGTTATGGAGATAAGTAAACATTAACTTTTTAAGTCAAATTGTCATTTTTGGTATAGATAGTTGGGTTCAGATGTAGAATATAAAGCAAATAATCAACTTTTGGTTTCAAGCAATGAGACGAGCTATCACTTCCTCGGCAATCTGAATGTATACGCTATCTTTCCTCAGCTGCGCTTCCGAAAGATAGCTACATCCAGATCGCCTCGGAAGTGATAGTTCGTCCCATCACCCTCACCAACGCTGATTATTTGCTTAATAACATCCCACCTGTATCTTGTAGGTGTGCTATGCTACATGAAGTTATATGCACAAAAATTGTTTTACAGTAATTGGGATTGTTTCATCACAAGAGGTCACATGACCTGGTCTGTTTACCTTGACGACGGACCGGAACATGAAGAATGCCTTTTCGAAGGCCTGGCTCTCAGTAATGTCAAGGATGTCCTTGACCTCTGACCCAAAGTGGTCCATGGATGTCTTGAACTCAGTGTGGATTTCCCTGACCAGGGCATCCAGGCTCTTTGTTCCCGCCCCGCCCACCTCGGCCGCTTTCTGTAGCAGGTTGAAGTGACGTGTCGTCTGTACCAGCTCCAGGAGGTCATTGCATCTAGAGGAATCAAGAATCATTGCAAGTTATTTATTCACCATAAGTTTAGGAGAAACACAAGTACATGTTGTACATATATTTTCAACTATTGTAACTTACCATTAATGGTAACTTCCATAGCAACAGCGGTAGAGTTGATTAGTCATTGGCTGCTACCATGGTAGTTACCATGAATGGTAAGTTACAAAAATTGAAAATATATATGCTACAGGGTCCAGCTTAATCATGGGCACTAACAGATATCACTATATTCCACATAAGCCCCTCCCATTTCAGCTGCGTTCTGTAGCAGATTGAAGTGACGTGTGGTCTGTACTATCTCTAGTAGGTCATTACATCTAGAGGAAATCAGGAAGCATTGTTAATTATTCATGTATCGGGAGTTGACTAGAAACATGAGTAGCAGAGTCTGTCTAGCTTAATCACGAGGTCGAATGGATATCAATATATTCCAAACAAGCCCCTCCCACCTCAGCTGCTTTCTGGGCAATGTTCCATAAAGCTTACCATTCATGGTAACTTTGCTATCAATGGCAACTTCTATAGAAACCTAGAATGTAATATGGCTTATCAAGCAGTGTTACTGTGGTATGTGGTAGTGTTACCATTGTACGTGGTAGTGATACCATTGATAACAGAGTTACCATTACTGGTAAGTTTGACGCAATGGGACCCTGCAGCAGGTTGAAGTGAAGCGTGATCCGTATGAGGCCATTGCATCTCGAGGAATCTGGAAACATTGCAAATGATTCACTCATCATGAGTTGATTGAACAGGGCCCTGTATCATTGAGGGTAACTTTACTACCAATGGCAATTTGTATGGAACCCTTGAATTTCATTGGCTGTCAAGCGATGCTACCATTTGTGAGTAGTACAACTTGAAATGCACCTGTAGCACAAAGTAACTTCACAGTAGTTCCAGAGCTGACGTCAAAGATATCTAACTTGCCTCAAGAAGCAGTGGTATGAAATCTTTGCAGAAAACAGGGCCCCGTTGCATAAAACTTACCATTAATGGTAACTTTGCTGTCAATAGCAACTTCTATGGAAACCTTGAATTTGATTGGCTGTCCAGTGATGTTACCATGGTAGTTACCATTGATGGCAGAGTTACCATTAATGGTAAGTTTTATGCAACGGGACCCTGGTCTCACCTTTCCATGAAGCTGTTGAGGAGGTTGAAGCAGGGCGCGTTCCTGGGCGGCCAGGGTGAGTCGCTCCACTCGTCCTCGTTGATGACCACAGCGCTGTTGGAGGTCGTGTCTCGCCAGACCTCCGACGACGACTGCCGGGTGGGGGGTCGCTTCTGGGGGGAGCCGTACAAGCGACTGCTGTACAAAACGCCCTTCGGTGGATTCATGTTCCTGCGCATACAATAATAATAATCATGAATATTTCTACCGCGCTTTGTTGCTAAAAGTATATTTGAACGACGACTGCCTGGTAGGGGGTCGTTTCTGGGGGGAGCTGTACAGACGACTACTGTACAGAACTACCTTGGTAGGGTTCAGGTTCCTGCGCACAGAATAATAATAACTGCGAGCATTTCTACCATGCATAATACCACGTTTCTAAGCGCCAATATCTAAATCACTATGATAATAAGAGACTGTCAATATGGTATAGGTTTCGGATACCCCGCCCGAAACCTCCTCAAAATCTAGTGTTCCCTATAATCTTGCTTAAAAGTCAGTTTCCAGTTTATTTTTTAGGAGGGAATTTCTGATACAGTATTTTCTTCCAATTTCTGTGTTTTTGACCAAATTGTATGTGTTTGACTTGTAAAAAAACTTCCTGGATGAGATTTACCCTATTCATGGGTCTGGGTTGGTACTCACATGGCTTCTGCTGTCTCTGAGACTCTCTCAGCGTTGATCTCATCGGCCCTGTCCTTGGTGTCCAGGTAGGTGCCTCGGTATGCTGCACACACCTTCAGTGCTTCCTTCAGCCCAGCATAGGACTGAGCGACATCAAACAAATGGAATGGAATTTAAATTTTATCTTATTTCATTTATTAGTAGTATTTACCCAGGGTAGCCCCTTAGATGGTTAAGCACTATTCTACCTGCTTTGATATTTTGACATTTAAAATATGATTAACATAATTACCAACAAATAACATGTACAGTTCAGTAACAAATAAATATCTCTATGGAATTTGCATAATTGGTACCAATTATAGTACCCTACACCCTCCATTTCAACTTTGGAGCTAATAGATTCCACAAGATTCCTCATGATTATGAATTATCTACCATGCAAGAATATTGTATTATAGCATGATGAACAGGCATTACATTAACTATGACCATATACACTCCCTACATATTTCCACGCTTTCCACGTATTTTTCATAATCTATCCACACACATACACACATGAACACATGCACATGCAAACGCCCAAACCAGCATCCCATTATAACTTAAAGACAGGGTGTCCCATTCGCAAAAGTCATAAAACTTGGCAGGAATCAGCAGTATACCCTCATGATAACATGCATGAAATTTCAGTCCTAACCTTACAAACGTTTTCAAGACAAGTGAAACACTATCCTTGTTTACGTTTGAAATGCACCGACCATGGTCTACATTCATAATCGTTTTGTCACTGGTAGCGCGCGATGTGGGCATTGCTCCGATCGAACGCATGCAATGTGGAGCGGACTATAGCGCACAGTGGTTTCTGGTCTCTTAGACCCTACTCAAAATCTTGCGATTGCTTTAAGTTCACTTAAAGTCAGTTTCTAGTTGTATTATTGGGAAGGAAGTTCTGATACCATATTTTCTGCCATTTCATTTTTTTTTTACTTGCATAAGGGACACCCATCCTATCTTTAATTTAGACTGAAGTACATCATAGGGCATACTGGTCTTCTTACCTGTATCGTGTTCTTCAAGATGTTTTCTCCCACCAGGGATTGGGCTCTCACAACCACCTCATTAGACACCAGCTCCAGTAGATTGTGAAAGAAGCCTGCATCGTGGTAGTACCTTCACAAGCAAACAAACAAGTCATATTATTTCAAAGGTTATTATACCATTTAAATCATCTATCCGTTGCTCACGTTTAGAATTTAGGGCTTTGTGAATCCTTGGCTCTGTTGCATAAAACATACAATTGATGGTAACTTTGGTACAAATGGCAACTTCTATGAAAAACTTGCATTTGATTGGCTACTGAACTATGCTACCATGGTAGTTACCATTGATGGGTTACCATTTATGTTAAGTTTTTGCAATGGGACCCAGGTCAGGTTAGAATATCAAAATTTACCACGGACATGCAGTAAACAATGGGGCTTTGGTTTAATTGCACCATATACTGGTAATGAATTTAATTTTGTTTTTTGTATAGCAGATTGCGGGGAAATTGCGCTGCTCAGAATCTGAGTGGAGAAAGGCAAGCCCGCATATATGTTGTAGCTGTGCTGTGAGGCGTAAATTAATTGTTTTACAGTTATCATTATTGATTATACCTTGAGTGTGACCACACCAGCATGAGGGTGTGGACGAGCGGAGGGAAGACTGTCATCAGTTCTCTGGGCCTGGAGGCCACATGCAGCCGGTCAAACCAGGGAAGAAGGGTTGCCAGGAACATCAGATTCTCATTGGTCTCAGCCAAAGCCTGCCAGGGATATCCAGAAACAAATAAAACTTTTAAACATCATATCAAAACACTTAAACACTTTCTAACTGACCAATGAAATCATTAACACAACACTAAACATCATTTCAAATGTTTATGTTTCAGCAGAAAAGTAGAAATTTCACACAAATGCCTTATTTTTCCCATTAAAACGTATTTCGAACTGATACTATGATATATTTGCCTTTCATATGGAAAAAATGCAAAACATGAAGTCTCACGTAGTAGCTAGTATTTTTGTCTCAAAAAGTACTAAAATTCATTTTTCGCTTATTCCCAGAAGTACACATTACAAGCAGTACATAATGAAACTGTCAGTTCATCAGCGAACTGCCTGTTCTACAGTAACATACGGGTGGACATTACACAATCATGTATGTTTTGTTAAGAGCAGTTGTCAGGCGTGAATATTGATTGGCGGCAAGGAACAGGGTCTCATAGGGATGGACATCCATCTTTTTTAACATCCTTACACATCAGACGGGCATTTCATGAACATTTTTCGTCTGACAAGCTGTCTTTCTCAGACAGTTACCATAGTAACAGTCAGATGCTAGTGCCTCTCAGCCAATCAAAACCGAGGATTTCACTGAAGTTGTCTTCACTGACCATTTAGTCAGTGCTGACAATGTTCATGAAATGCCCTCCAGAGCTACCAACATTCAAATTCAACAATCAGGAAGATATGGGGAAATTTCAACAGAAATCAGGGAGATGTCTATCAAATGCACACAACCTAATGACAACAATCTATCGATAATCAGGGAGATTGGGTGATGTGATGAAATGCAATGCAGTAATATTGGTCTATTATCAGAGAGCCTCCTTCAAAATCAGGGAGACTTGGCAGCTCTGCAGGTATGCATCGTATTGGAGCAGCTGCCAGTCATGAATATTAAGTGGCATTTTTTTAAATTGCCTTACACATACCTGGCCAATCTCCCTCCTGACATTGTGGAAGGAGTGAGAGTAGGTACTGTTGGCCTCGTCCAGATTGAGCAGGATGTTGTTGGCTATGGGAGAGTCCAGCTGTCTGTTGATGGACAGCAGCTTGACCTGTCTCTGCTGCCAGAGCTTGACCTCATCTAGGGGCAGTGGCCGCACACCAAACTTCTCCCGTAGGTCTAGCAGGGGCTCATGCTTCAGCACCAACTGTACCAGGAGAGGGAGACGGGGGAGAGGGGGAAGGGGGATAAGGGGACATAAGCATCCTCTTCCTCAATTTATTCTACATGTTTGAAAAGTGTAGAAATAACACAGCAGCTCAACTGCACTTAATATATATCATCATTATATTGAGGTATTATAACTATTATCAGTATTATAAGGAGGTTTCATTATTATCATTTATTTGGTATTATCAGGAAGTATTATCATCATTATCAGTATTATTATCATTATCAGTATTATCATTATTTTCAGTATTATTATCATTATCAGTATCATTATCATTATCAGTATTATCATCATTGTCAGTATCATTATCATTTTCAGTATTATTATCATTGTCAGTATTATTATCATTACCAGTATCATTATCATTATCAGTATTATTATCATTATCAGTATTATCATTTTCAGTATTATTATCATTATCAGTATCATTATCATTTTCAGTATTATTATCATTATCAGTATCATTATCATTATCAGTATTATTATCATTATCAGTATCATTATCATTTTCAGTATTATTATCATTATCAGTATCATTATCATCAGTATTATTATCATTATCAGTATCATTATCATTATCAGTATTATTATCATTGTCAGTATTATTATCATTATCAGTATTATTATCATTATCAGTATCATTATCATTATCAGTATTATTATCATTATCAGTATCATTATCATTTTCAGTATTATTATCATTATCAGTATCATTATCATTATCAGTATTATTATCATTGTCAGTATTATTATCATTGTCAGTATCATTATCAGCATTATTATCGTTATCAGTATTACATGTATCATTATCAGTATTATCATCATTACGTGAAAATACCATACAGGCTATATGAATACTCTCCTGGCTAAGGAGTACCAAAAAGAAAAGAAAATCAGGCAGCCAAATCCACACTTTCTTTATTGGTGGTCACAAAAGCATGTTCCATTTATCATTGGTCACGCTTACCTTGATCTGCTTGATCCAGCCGACCACAGTGGACTCCAGCACATGGATGACCGCTGACCGGCGGTTCACGATGGCCGCTGCCTCAGTCAGCACCTCAATAGAGGGGAGGGGAAGGCTGATCTTGCCCTGTGGGAAGACGCAAGTTTGATAAAAGTTATAAAGAAAACCGGGGGGGTACGCGTATTTCGAAAATAATCTTGAGAAAAATGTTTTTGTATCTCAGGTGGTTGGGGCAAAAAATTATCTTTTGATATTCCAAAAAGCCAAGTTAGGATAAAAGATAACAATTTTATTCAAATGAGCTAGAGGCTCTGAAGCTCAAGCCTCAGAGATGATATTTCTATGCAAATGAGCTAAATCAGTAGTCTGGAACACACTTCGGAAAAACAGCGAGAAAGAAAATTTAAACTGCTCACAATCAAATATTCAGGTTAATTTTCAGTATTAACTACTGAAAGTCAAACTGGAAAAACTAGTTGGTAGTTTTGCAAAAAGGTTTAGCTTGTTCTCCTATCAGCATTCATTTTGTTTATTCTGTTTTTGTCAATGTCCCTTAGATAATGCAAAACAGATTTCAGGATGTTCCAGGCTTGAAAAGTAGCCCAATCGCAACTCATTGTTTATTTTTCCCTGCACCCCACACATCCCATCCCTGTGCAATACGAACCTCTACGTGTCCTTCTGTCACATTGGTGTTGGCCATCAGTCGATGCAGGATGTCCATGAGCTTGTCTGAGCTCACCCCGCCATACGTCTGCACTCCATCCGTGCACAGCAGTGGCAGGTATAACTGCAATGCAACATCAGAGATTCATAAATGACTTTGACTCGATCTCTGTCTGATTTGACCCTTATTTTACAGATTATTAAGTCTATGAATGACATGCAGGTATCAAGTTTGAAGCAAATCTGTTGAATGGTTTTACAGATATTGCGTAAAACGGAATCGTGACAGATGACTTTGAACAGATTCGGGATGGATCAAAAAAATTGGGACCTATTCATCTGTATATCCTGCAACATATATAAACAAAGAAAACCTTTTAATTTTTTTAGATCCGTATATATCAGTAAAGCTATGTAATAACTCAACTCATCTTATTCAAATGGGTATCCGTTAATGGGTATCCGTTTTTTTCGCAATCATGTCCGTTTCCAATCTCATAAACTATTACACAAGTACGGAAGTGACTATGACTGGTAACAAAATCCAAATATGGCTGCACAGTGCATCATAAGACTACATTTCCAAATAAACAGTATGGTGTCTGATGATGTTTGAAGGTTTGCATGGTGGTATGATCAATCGCAGAAGAGGTTGACAGTACACCATGTGTTAAGTCCTAGAAGGAATGAGAAGAGAAAGTGAATAAAATTGGAGGTGAATTGAAAAGGCGAGGAAGTGGAAATTTGGAAGTAGAGTATTCTTTCGAAATGAGTGTAGTCCTTAAAAGGACTGTAAACCAGAGGGAGTGAAGAGCTGGTGAGTAGAGAAGTAGATTCTAGATTCTACGGACTGCGATATGGACAGACCATTATAGCAAAAGAAAAACTTAAAACCAACCTCTTTTGAGAGCAGCTCAAGCTGGTTGAGTACCAGCTTATCGCAGTCGGCAAACACCACATCAGTGCGGATGTTCTCCTTGGTCAGCTTGGTGGCTTGGTTAGTCTTGATGAAGAAGACCCCCTTGTTTCGGACGTCCAGTGGGGGCGTGAGGGAGGCCACCAGGGTGTTCTTGGGCTCTCGGGTGAAGACGTAGAGGCGGCGGATGTCCTCATTGTTGCAGAACTCCAGGAAGGCGTGCCTGGTTGGGATGAGGTATGGGAGGAGATTTGTTTGAGGCTGGGAAAATCAATTATCATTATCTCATTAGGTAACTGATCTCATTTGGGATAAAGACCTTTTAAAAGCAAATCTGATTATTAAAAGGCTTTCAAATTGGCAACATTATTGTTTTAAAAATGTGATTTTTATCCTAAAATGGAGCATTCAAGGTATTGTAAATCAATTTATCAGCAAAAAGGAAAATTTGAGGGCAACAATTATGCCAATTTGAAGAGCTAAAGTGCACCGTCACACTGAGCCTAAGTCTAGCTTTCCTTCCCCAGAGTTCTGGGGGAAAACTTTGCTTACTGGTAGGGGTTACAAAATCTTTTTTTCTTTTTCCAAATGATATGAAAATGTTCTTAAAACAACCTGAATATCATTAAAATGCACCATAAACGATATTCTAGTGTCATACACTTACATACCGGTCTCAGTTTCTTCCTAAATTGCAGTGATTTGAGGCGGATTTCGCCATTTTTTTCAGCTCTTCATCTTTGCCTGGCCTAGTTCATTATTTCAAAAGGGTACTCATATCTGTGTTATGAGGGACCAGTGTGCGGAATCTGAACATTAGCATAGCTTGGGAGCTTGCCTCCCCAGAGTTCTGGGGGAGCTCGGCTAGCAGTAGGGGCTCAAAAATCATACATTTTCGGGGTTTTTTTCTCTTTTTCCAAATGTTATTAAAACAACCTGACTATGATTTTAATGCACTATAAATGTTATTCTAGTGATATAGATGTACACATATATTCCATGTTTCAGTTTCTTCCTATCTTGCAGTAATTTGAGGTGAATTTCTCCACCTCTTTAGCCTGGAAAGGCTGGCCTGGTTCATTAGTTCATAAGGGTACAAGTAGGTATCTATGTTGTGAGGGACCAACTAGTGTGTGCTGAATGTATTGCCAATGGAATGAGTGTCGTGAATGCAGTCGGCAATCAGATCAGAGCTCAAATGTGATCAAATGCGTGGTGGTTATGGTAATGTGTGCCAAGTACAGCAGGAGCACCTATTACTTCTTTCATGCCACACTTGCGCTAGCTATGACGCAACTTTAGTCCTTATTTTATTATTTCATTTTGCCGTGAATTCATACTATTATGATGCGCTTTCGTACTTTCGTATTCTCTTCCGATTTTTGTAACAAATACGATTTTTTCGTAATGGTTGGCAGCTCTGATATGGCACTTTCCAAGTATGTAGTACTACCAAAAGCGCTTGATTATTACTCTGGCTTTAGCCAAGCACCTAAGTATGTAGCGCTAGAAGCTAATTGATCTAATAAGATCAGGATTACTATTCTGTTCCTGCCAGGTACCCATTTACTACACCTGGGTTGAGAGGGACAAACATGAGCGCATCACCTTGTGCGAGTGTGTACACACTACGTTGGGCTCCAACCCAGGATCTCTCTGCAAGAGTCAAGAGCTATCATCACTATTCTACATTGCCCTCTAATTTTGGCCTACCTGTTTTCATCTCCAGCAAACAGAGCCTTGAGGTCATCGTTCCTGGGTCGGAGACTGGACGTGATTCTGGTCTCCAGAAACCTCAGCCTCTCGTCCACCTCCATCACTGGGCTGCTTCTGGCCTTGCCTGGCCTAGCGTCGGCTTTAGATGAACAAACTAGTGATCAAGGCTTAACCTCAAGGAGCATCTACATAAATACAAAAAAAAAATACATCATTAATGAGCATCAATTGCAATTTGCATTTCTTATATTTCCACAACTCATAATAAATTGATAAACATGTACATCAAATAATTACATAAAATTGTGCAAAAATGATGATACTGATAATACAAAGGCTGTGGAGGGGTCCAAAAAAGCAGCGCTTGTCAGCTGGACTTCTTTGAACAAAAAAAAAATAAATGATTAATTACAAATACATACAAATAATTGTTGATGTGAAATGAACACTGCATTATTGAAATCATTTGCAATAAGCAGAGATGATTCAATATTCATCTCAATTCAACTTTATTTCATTCAATGCAACATACATATGACGGGGTCACCATATTTCCCTTTCCCTTTCCCAATTCCTTTGAGCGAGAGTGTTTGAGCTGGAGTGTACATATGAAGATGACTAGAACTTAGAAGATAAATATGTAAAAAACCTAGAAAAAAGCTATTGCTGACGTTTGAAGACAATCCATAAAAGGAAAACAAGAAGGTTCTCTTTTTTTTTTTTTTTTAGTTTTGATTTTGTGACGTCCCGTGCAAGTTTCTTTCTCATGACATATGCTATGTAATTATTTTTTTAAAAAGTAGCCTAGATTAAAATTTTCTCAAAAAATCATTTTACCGACAGGAGCATTTGATATATCATTAGAATTTTAGGCACATGTTTTAATACACAAATCTCTTCAAAAAAGAAGTATTCCTTCATCAAAACCCAGAAAAAAAGAGCAATTTATGCAACCAACAGTACATAACAAATGAACATGCACTGAATTTTTGAGAGAACCACACTGCATTTGAGTCTTTTTTGACATCACAAAATTTAAACTTTAAAAATTCATAACTTTCTCAACCTTATACAGATTTCGTCAAACCTTCATCAATATGTTACGTTAATTTTCCTGTAATAATTAAGAACAATTTAACTTCGGGATAAAATTTCCCTTTAATATGCCAACTGCAACACACATCGGCGGCATCGGCGGAGCGGTGCCCGGACCGAAACGCTGGAGCTCCGCTCCCGGGCCCGCATCGGCGTCCGAGGGCCTGCTAGTGCCGTTCAGCGCAACAGCCGCGCGCTAATGGACTAGCCGCTGTCCGATAATTGATTGATGTGCATGCGAACACAGACCAACAAATACTTCTGGTAACTGCCCCTAATGAGCAAACTTTAAACATAGACATGATGATTAAATGTTGAGAAAGATAAGACAACTCACCATTTATCATATTATTTCAGTATTTTACAACAATCTTGATCTAACTCGGTTTAATTTAGCGTTGAACTGTCCGCCATGTTGTTGATAGTTGCCTGTTGCCAGGTCATTTACATAATAATGAATATTTAAAAGGTGTCCCTCTACGTTTACTCTGTGCAAACTACCCCAACTCAAGTTGTTATACAAAATGATTTACTTTTTATCAGAACCAACGATATAGAAACAGCTTTTCAGAAAATTCATTTGGCCATCCTACATTGTTTTCTAATGTACTTATTGTAAGCAAATGTATTGTGAGATTGATTAAATAAAAAGTGTATGAGTAGCTTCACTTTTAACTTCATAACCTCAGCGACTCAATCATAATTGATTTAATCGTGTTAGCTGTTTGATTATATAAATTTGTAATATACAAATATAAAACAAGAAATGCTTCAAATTGTCACCTGCCGAAATCACGCAAGATTGACAAAAGTCAATGTTATTCAAATAGCTAATGGTCTGGAATGATTTCATTTCTCACATCAAAATATTGCGTTCTATCATTTTAAAAATTAAATCTTAGGCTGTTTTTTTTTTTCTTTTTTTTTTTTGTTATCCTTTCTCTATTGTTAGATGTCTATATTACGAGTTTATTAGGAATTTTGTGTAAATTTTAAACATGTTTTGGGGTCAGCAGCTATTTAGTTTATAAGGCTGTGTCTTTCAATATTCTATCAATATGTGCATTGATTTGCTGTATAGTTGTTGTATTGTTTTTCTCTTTTCGTCCTTCCCCTATGGCTCTTCTTGCATATCTATGACTTCTTACCGCCTTTTTTTTCCATTCCCCGGGTTTATATAGCAATTTGGTCCACTCTCCGCATTGCCTACGAAAAATGAGAAAAATCTTTTAATACTACCTTTTCAGATTATGCAGGGGTGGATCTAGCCTTTTGCAAAGGGATGGGGGGCGTTCAGAGATGCCATGCGTGCGGGTCTTCTTCGGTCATGGGATTATAGTCACACATTGCATAACGGCTTATAAGCGGAGGGAGGGGGCGATGAAGGGGGGGGGGGGGTAAGAAAGTGGTGGACTTTTTCTGTTCTTTCGGGTTATTATTATCCATTTCTTCTTCATTTATTTTTCATCTCACAAGGGGGTGATCAAACCTCCTAAATCCCTTTATTACCCAGTTTTTAAGGTGGAGATCCTGTTCAGGGGAATCCGGCACTGTAAAGTACACTCAATAAAATTAAGTGCTTTAACTCCTACCCTAACCCTTCTCCTCAATTCTATGCAACCCAAAGTCGTACCTGTAAATATCGACGAAATTGCAATGGACCAAACAGTACACATCCCCCCCCCCCTTTTTTTCCCCCTCGGCTATTTATTTTCTCCTCTCTCATATTCTTCCATTTTACTTAATTTATGAACGCAATTGGAGAAGGCCAATGGCAATATACCCCTGGACTCCCTCCCACCGATAGGTCACTACATTCTATAATCTCTCATATTATTCAAATCATGGCGCTCCCATGACTTTTATCCTTCCTTTACTTTTGATTAAAGTTGTGTGCCCGCCTGCTTATTTCAAATTGTTTTTCTCACGTGATTTTCCACTCAGTGGAGATATATTGTTTTCCAACCATTTGCATGATTGAAACTGTTTTGATCTGCAATTTGTAACTCCTTATTTTTTTAAGGCCGACCTGTTCTTTACAGCGTCGCGTTTTCTTCATTGGGCCACCGCGGGTCCGGGAGAAACCGAGACATGTCACCAGGGACGGATCCATGATTTTAGGAAAGGAGGGGAGGGGCACATTTTGTAAAATATTTTTGGTTGGGGAAAATTGCGTGATGACTAAAAGAAAAAAAAAAATCCTCACTTCAAAAGGAGGGCTCACTGGCATTATACATACATAGGAAATAAAAACTTTTTACACTTTGGTTTAAAAAAAAGGAGGGGGTACGGGCCGAATGTTGCCCCTCCCCCCCCCCCCCCCCCCCCCCTAAATCCGCCACTGCATGTATCAATGAGATATACCCTTTTGTTTCATGAGAAAAAAGAAGAAGCAGGAGCTGACAAGAGGATACAAAATAGTATGTAGTATGACAAAGAATATAAACAAGAAGGAAGAGAAGAAGGGGGTGGGGCTGAAAAGGGGCCTAAAGACAAAGTAGGGGGACAGATGGTAAAACAACACAAAATTAAGCTGAGGAAAAAAAAAAGACACAGAAATGAGAGATAAAGAAAGAGGAGAATAAGACAAAGAGGGAGGAGAACGGAGAACAATCATTTCTGCAAAGAAAGTCCATTCCTCCCCCCCCCCCCCCCCTCCTACCTGACCCTTGCCTCCTTCTCCCTCCTCGCCACTGTTCTAATGGGAAAGTTCACCCTAAAGTTAAGATGATTTTTAATAAAAGCAGAAGCATGAAAGAAACGTACAAGTGAAGGTTTGACGACGACCTGTCAAAGGATAAGAACGTTATGAGCTTTTAAGGAGGTGCTCTCCCTATGTTGTGTGCCGTATGATTCCAGGAATTGCTTTTTCTGTTTTTGAGGGAATACACGTTTTTCAATGGGGTTTGTGTGTAAAACCGCGTGTCTAATGATATATCAAATGCACAGTTGAATAATGCACATCCTTTTGAGAAAATGGACCGTTCGGGACAAAGAATGATTCACATGTGGTTGAGCATCCCGCACGCAACGTCACAAAATCAGAACTTAGAAAAATCATTACTTTCTTATCTCTTGATTGATTTTCATAAAACGTTCACTGTTTCTTTCATGTTTCTGCTTTAATTAAAGGGCATATGCTGTACTGGGAAGGCCAAAAAGCCTTCAAAATGTAATTGTTAGCAATCTTCTTGCCAATGGTCTTAAATTCATGTATTGTCCATTTTAGAAGCTTGCTAAAAGTTATTTGCCCTGAAATGATCCACATTTCGGCACTTTCGGCATTTCACTTTCGGCAAGCTTCTAAAATAGACAATACATGAATTTAAGACCATTGGCAAGAAGATTGCTGACAATTACATTTTGAAGGCTTTTTTGCCTTCCAAGTACAGTATACGCTCTTTAAAACCAACTTCAGGGTGGACGTTCTCTTTCATATCACTCATGGCTCTCTCATAATATCAATCTCAATCTCACATAATCATAATCATAACACAAAGCACATCATCTTGTTAGCCTCAGTACATTTATGTCATTCTAGATTATGACATGTCAAAACAACATCAATATATCACCTTCAGACAGATCAGATGAAATAATTATCCACACATTCTTCCTGTCATATATCATGGTTTTATTGAAAAGAAATAACTTGCCCACATTCATTACAATATATATTACAAAATGTGTATGAGCATCCTTGCAATCGATTAATCAAACAATGGGAAACTCTGCACACTCTTTGCACAGTGCAAGACATATATGCATATACATGTAATATGCAAACTCTGCCAGCCATGCATTCAGTACATTTTGCAAGCAGCATTAAAAATGCATCCAGTAAATATTCCTTGAGCATGTGCTTGGGCTGTCTGCATTTGCCATAGCCATGCGTCCAGTACATTCTTCTTACTGCATTCAGGACGAGAGAAAATGGTAGTTTCTTCTTTTTGAGAGAGAGTTTTTCACACCCATGTTATACAACGGATAACACACTGGCTTATTTCGGTTAACTTGGAAACAGTCTAAAACCTACTTGCTGCGCTCATGGGTTTTAACTGTTCCAAAACTTAACTCATGCATGCAATCTGCACTGATTCACACAAGCCAGCGCATCATTTGTATAATGACTACTTTTATATCAAATCATATTACTTGTTACAAGACTTTGCCAATAATCTCACATCTATGGCATGACAACATTTTTGCCATAAAATCATATCCTTTTACATGTACATGTATGTCACAATTTTCCTCTTGTGAGATCACACCATTATTGCAAAAGTGCTAAAAATGAATGTTTGTCTTCATTTTTCCATTCACCCTCCTTTGCAAAATGAAGGCAAGTTACAATTGATTTCCACAGGGGATGATTACACTCTTGATATAGATTTTAGGACACACGCTATAATTATTGCCATTCCACAGAATAAAACTTACAGTCATGCCAGTGGAAGGAATCATGTGTCACAAGTCAATGTGCTTTTTCTCACTTGGTACTGAGAAGGCTAACTGCATTCTTGTGCAAACGTCTGGACCCTGTTGCACGTCAACTTCTTTGGAAACCTTGAATTTGATTGGCTGTCAAGCAATATTACCATGGTAGTTACCACTGATGGCCGAGTTACCATAGAAATTTTATGCGACGAAACCCTGGTATGCATGCAGGTCTTCTGTCAGTGTTGATTTCATGCTGTACGAACAACATGTGCTACTTTTGTTTTGTTTAGGTACATACATAAGTGTATAAAAGTCACATAATACCACATACTATTACGTGTAAGTCCTATCTGTGTCAAGGTTTTGTTTGCATAATGCATACAACCAATATGATACTATAACAGTTAAAGGTTTACGTCCACCTTGAGGAAAGGTTGGTTTTGATAAAAGCAAAAACATGAAAGAAAAATATTAGTGTAGGTTTGATGACAATCCGTCAAAGGATAAGAATGTTTTAATTTTTCTCAATTTTCATTTTGTGACGTCAAGTGCGGGATGCTGTGACACATATTGCGTATAATTTCCCCCACAAATTCCCCCTTTTCTGTTTTTTTTGTTTATGAAGAAATCAATCTTTTTCACAGAGGCATGTGTGTAAAAACATGTGTCTAGTGATAATTCACATCCACAGGTAACATGGTATATATAATATATTTACAAATATTAATACACAACATATGGAGAGCATCTCGCACATAACATCACCAAATCAAAATTCTAGAAAATCATAACTTTCTTGATGTTTTTGTGTCAAACTTTCTCTGATATGTTTCTTTCATGTTTTTGCTTTCATTAAAATCAACTTGACGTTCAGGGTGGACTATCCCTCCTAAAGGTCAAAGTTCAATCTGCTCCATAGACATAGAAGGCAAGGAACTTCCTAAAGACATTGATGTCCAAGTCTTGGCAGCCCAGCTCTGGGTCTCGGTTGTGCATCATCTTCCTGTAGCTGGGCTTGGTGTGTCTGTTCCTGCCACTCTTGAAGATCCGGAAGACCTGGAGGGAGGAGGAGGAGGAAAAGGACAAGAAAGAAGGAAGAGGGTGAGAAGGAAGAGTGCGAGAAAGAGAAAGAAAATAAGGAGGAAGAGTGAGAGAAGGAAAAAGAGGAGGAAAGTGGGGAAGAGTGAGGGAAGGGGAAGGAGGAGGGAAATGAGGAGGACAAAAAGAAGGAAAAGGGTGAGGGAAGAGTGAGAGAAGGGAGAGGAGGAAGACAGTGAGAAGAGTGAGAAAAGGGGAAGGAGGAGGAAAAGGAGGACAGAATGAAGGAAGAGGGTGAATGGGGAGAGAAGATGAAAGAAGAGGAAGGAGGAGAAACGGAAGGAGAAAGAGGTTAGAGGATAAATGTTGTGGAGGGAGTTAATAAAAAACAGAGCAAGAAAGAGTGGACAAAAAGCTCATCCCTCATTCAAACTTCATGCTTGATATCCTACTTCCACAGCATAGTCATCACTTTATCATCAAAACTTTGAACGGAACCATTATCATCACTGTGCCATCACCACTCCTGATACCATAACGACCACAAACATCAGCCTCACTACCACTACCACCACGACCACCACCACACCACTACCACTACCACCACTACCACTACCACCACTACCTCTACCACCAGTACCACTACCACCACTACCACTACTAGCACCACCACCACCACCACCCCCACCACCACCACCACCAGCACCACCACCACTACTACTACCACCACCACCATCCTCCCACGTAACTTACCTGTGGATACTGGTCGGTGTAGAGTGCATTACCCTCGTCCACCCACACCATGTTCTTGATCCCGTCCTCCGAAGCCGTGTTGAGGGTGTTGAGTTGCACCTGGATGAAGGTGAACTTGACCCCCGATGACACGATGCTCTGGGTCACGATGGGTTCGTCGAGGTCAAAGTTCGCATCAACCTGCATGGAGCAAACATATAGCGAAAAGAGAAAAATAGTGAATAGGGTTAAAAGCTCAGGATGACCAACCCACATGTCACAAACCACAATAAATGCTTTGTTGGGAGAGGATGATTAGAACAAACAGACAATATTTCAACTCTGTATTATAACTTCTGTTTACAATACTGAGCCTATCATGTATTTTGACCGTGTGTTGCTTGCCCTAAATCTAGCAGTAATCTAGCTATGATCTGGGCTTTGTATTTGACTATTCCTTTATTATTTCTGAATTACAAATGCTGGTGCAGTACGTCATCCACAGGAGGGATTTTAGAGTTTTAACCCTCTGCAACCAAATACAACATACACAACATTCGGAAGCAAAGAATAAGACTATACCTATCTGCTGAATTCATGAGAATGAATATGACGCTAACACAAATAGTGCATGACGTTACTTACACATGAAATAGTTCAAGCTGGACCTGGGCCATGTTGAAAATAGATTTTCAATTATTAATGGTAACTACAATGGCAACAGCCAATGAGCTCCCATTATTGCATGTGTTGCCATGGCAGTTACCATTGATGGTAAGTTACAATAATTGAAAACCTAGATGCAACACGGTCCTGGAGTTATGGAATCACCCAAATGATAACATGGTAACGCAAATTAACAACTCCACAAGCATGTTGAAAGATTCCACCTACCCCATACTTCAGCTTGGCCCTCGCCATGGCATTAGCGAATGCAAACATCACGCCCTGTGCGTTGAGATGAGGCATAAAGTTCTTGCACCAGTTGTCAGAATCGTGGATGAATAGTGTGTGGGCGTGCGGGAAGGGAGATCCCTCGTAGAAACCTAGCATGCGAAATGGGTTGAGAGCGAGTGAGAGCTGGTGAGAGTGAAGCACCGAAAGTCGATGTCCATATTCATACACGTTTAATGAGGAAAATTTGTATTTTTCATGACTTTAACATGCTTGAAAAACAAATAAGAAAATTACATCATCACTAAAGCCATTACTCACTTCATCACAATTAACCTCCACTCTATCAAACACTAACTTCCAACTTCCAACTACATGTTATACTTAAGAAGTTAATGGCCTTACTTCATCACGATAAATTTTGATGTTTAGGACTACAGCATTCATACAGTGAAAATCTATCATGGAAACATTTATCATAACCAGAAGAGTACCACCACCACCACCACAACCACCACCACAACCACCACTGCTATCACCTAAATCTATAATGTTCTGAATCAATCATCCACTGTGCCATTTAATCACCTAATGAATACACAACTTATTGTTTCTGTTATACACCTACATGTACCATACCATCATCTCAAAACCATATTTAATTGATGCATTGTAGGAATTTCACCACCAATGCTTTCAAACAATATGTATGAATAATCCCAAATATGTAACAACCATAGCACCACAAATGCAAAGCTACAACTCACATTGTCATCACAGGAGCAAATGGGGTATGTTTCATCATCAGTATAATGCTCTAAATTGACTTGACACACTAACATCTAATACCATTCCAAATTATTCTACAAATGGAAAAATAACAGAGCAACTAAATATGTAGAGATGAATGGAGTAATATAAAATATGTGAAATGAATGTTCTCCATGCTCGACCAGCCAGAACAATCAAGATGTAATGACTGAGTAAACTAACACAGAGGTTTCATTTTCCAAAGATAAATTTTCAGGACTGGGTGAGACAGCCAAGTCATGAAACTCAATACTTTGGAAACAAAGAGATCTGATCTATTTCTTTATTTACACAGTTTTATTTACCCAGGGTAACCTTGTCAGTGATTGGAACACTGTTCTTTCCAAGGGCCCTAACAAAAACCTCATAACAGTACATCATAATACAATCAGACATAACACATAGGTAAGACAGTATGAACCTAATTGGCACAATCAAAATAGTAAATGAATTCCAGTATCTTTCTCATTACATTTGGCACTATAGACACTTTTTGTGTCCATCCTTTCTCAATTGATAATGTGAACTAAGTTATAAACTCTAAGGGTGGCCAAACTGCCAAAAGATTTCCATAGCACTTATTACCACAATTTCAATCCAGTGTTTATTGAGGGAAGTGTGATTGCACAGCTCCTGGAATCATAAATTTTAATAGTAAATATTGTGGGAACCTTTTTAGAGTCTGGCCCCACAGTTTTTAAATGGTATACATCAACAATTGTCATCATGGTAAAAACTCATGTATGTGTAAGTCATGCAAATATTGACCATTGTAATGTTCTTAAAAGTACATCAAACCTCTCTTTACTATTTGCATGAGGATATGTACTAAGTCAATGTAGTTTTCAGTGCTCGATACTGAGAGAGTTAAATAAAACTAAGTCCTTTTGGCATATAATCCATGATGTGAATGAAGGACGAACTGACCAGTGAAATTGTGTTTGTCCTTGTAGATGTTCCTGGTCAAGAGGTCAATGGTGGGAGCAAGGGGGTAGAAGTCCGGGAGGGTGTGGTCAGCCGTCGCCGCTACCTCCTCAGGACTGGCTAGCCTGTCTAAAGGACTGGTGGATGAGACTAGCAGCCCTGATCGACCTCTGACCTGGATCTGTTCGTCACCTGTACGAGGGTTGGACATACATAGTTGTACACACCATCAATCTTGAAAAGTGTGCAGCATAAATTTGCTAAAGAACATCGTGTAAAAACATTGTGAATCAAATATTAGTGTGATATGCTACACTAAAAACTCAATTCATTACAATACAGTTGCTCACATCGACTTAATGTAATTGTTAATTTCAAGATTATTTTTTTAATCATGCTAACAATTACAAGGGGGGGGGGTAGCAAATGGGCAACTTTGATACAATCTACAGGATGTCACTGAAATTTATGATATTATGTACCCAAAACAGCTTGTCATCATTGCTACTATCATCAGTTGTAAATGAACTGTCATTCTGCTGCAGAGACAGGCTGCAGCTTTTATGCATACACTACAGCTCAAAGAAATTGGCATAGGGAAAGGAAAAGGGAAGAAGGGGAAGGAGCCACAGTTTTTAGACTTAAGTATAATGTTTCATGCTGAACTGGATAAAATATACAGCGGTCTAAAACTGCGACTCCTTCCCTTTCTTCCCTTTCCCTATGCCAATTCCTTTGAGCTGTAGTGTACATCCGCTAGTCATTACAATTGTGGGTATTTGTTTCCTCCCATAGTTCCTTTACCTCGTGGCCATGCAGCTGCTATGTAATAGCCATCAGTCTGAGAGCGATGGAGCAGGGCAGGGTACTGACTAGTCATCAGCTGGCACAGCCGGATGAAGTCAATGTTCTGGGTATAGCTGGGATAGAAATTTTAAAAAATCATGTTGGGTTAAATGAATAGAACAGAAAGCACTTTTTCTAGCCGCTCGTCCGTCAATGATTTTGAATTTATTGACCTGAAAAATCTCGCACAAAATTGTGATAAACAATTAAAGAAATTGAGGACTTGGAGACCTAGCTCAATCCACTAGTTCAGTGAAAGGTCCAAGGCCCAACAATGAAAGTTTTGAGAAATAATACCAGCACAAATGCAGTAAAAAATGCAGGCAAGAATGAAAACAATGCTAGCTGTGCTATGTACTGTGCTGGGCCGATAAGCTGGCTGGGCCTGGGACAGCTGGTCTATTGTTCTGTGCCTACAATGTCACATCTTCATTGGAGGTCCACGGCTGCACTCACTTAGAGCAGGCGACAGTTGAAGTTTGCTATTTTGGTGCCTCCCGCTAGTTCCTAGCCAGCTCAGGAAGCCAGATTTGATCATCTTTATATCATATTAAAGAAAATTCTGCTCCTAAAAATGCAACAAAGAAATTTGCTTTGGGGTGAAGTTTCCTATAATCTCCGATTTCAGAGAAACTTCATCAGAGACTTGTTGCATAACACTTACCATTGATGTTTACATCGCTAGCAATAGCAACTTCTATGGAAACCTTTCATTTGATTGGCTGTCGAGCGGTGTTACCAAAGTAGTTACCATTGATGACACAGTTACCATTGATTGTAAGTTTTATGCTACAGGGCCAAGATCATAAAATTGTTTGTCACTCACCTGAATCTCTGGACAGGAATGAGCTTGCTCTGTGTGTCATACTGCCTGCATTTTTTGATGGAGCTGAGCACCCGCTGATCCATGTCAGGCAGCTCTAGCCTGGAGGCAAGCTCCTGTATCCGCTCAGGCAGCTGGAGAAAGATGAGAGAGATTTTTTTTTTTTTTTTTTTTTTTTTTTTTGGGGGGGGGGGGGCATGTTGCCACTATAAGAACGAGACTTTGGAGACTTTGGGCATGTTGAGATATTTGGGAGATCACTGAAAAGAATTCAAAGTGTGTGCAGGGCAATGTTGCATTCCCATATACGTTTTAACCCTATCTAGCCCGGGGGGGGGGGGGGCAAAAACAGCCCCCCCCCCCTCGACATTTTTCGCAATAAATTTGTAACGCGAAAAGATCGCGCCGCGACGTTTCATGACTTTTTTCCTTCAAGTCTCACGCAACTTTTAAGACCAAATTTGCGACGCGGGGGTACACGGTTCCGAAGTTACGTAACATTTTGTACGTGCATGTCGGACCCAAAATTGCTCAAAAACGTGATTTCATGTACGAATCCAATGCAAATTCTGTATCTAGCCAAAATTCATAAATGTATCATTATATCTATTTTTACTGATGAAAAACAATAGATTTCATTGATTTCATTTCATTTCTGAAATGGTGTTGCTAACAATTTCCATCGAAAAAACAATGAAAAACATAAAGTCGAAAAAACAAAGAAATACATAAGAAATTCAAAAATCAATAAAATACATAAGAAAAACTTTGATATTGCCACTTTTTAAAATCCTAATTTGATAATAATCATAAGAAGAGTGTCTGGACTGATATCTAGCAGTTTTGGGGCTATATTTAAAGATTTACAATCAAATTATGATTTTTATGCATTTAATTAGCATAATTAATTAATTAAAAATAAATTTGAATAATTTTGGTGCAATTGACAATTGAATTGTGGAGATTACGGCATCGGTGACGTACGTGCCAATTTTCGTCGCGATCGTGCGATCAACGGTCGAGATCTTAGGGGGGGGCTCTTTTTGCCCCCCCCCCCCCCCCCCGGGCTATGCGATTTCAAAATAGCCCGGGCTATATAGGGTTAAACCATTCTCATTGACCAATGAAGGTAAGTGCCATAGCAACAGTAGTAAACTGAAAACCCATTGGCTGCTACCATGGAAGTCGCCATTAATGGTAAGTTACAACAATTGAAAATATATGCAACAGGGTATATTTTCTCATGTTTCAACCAGTATGGAAATATCAAAATCTGAAGGCTTAGTCGACTGGCATGCCTCCACCCTCCTGCACAAACATTGATTGCATGTACGGGCACAAACAGTAACATTTTGGAATTTAAATTTTGAACTCTCTGAACTCAACCGACCCAATAAATTGTCCTGTCAAATATTGTAACTCTACCAACTTAAAGATAGCCCGTCCCTTTTACAAACATCTGCAAACTTCATGAAAGTTTGCAGATATTTAGCATGTATCTTTGGGATGCCAACTGTGAAATTTTAAGGTCAGAGGTACTATAACTCCCATAGAATAAATGAAAATCTAACTAGTTTTCACTGAGATTTGATTATTTTTGTGGTAAGAAAAAAGAAAGCTCGATCAATTATCGAAGATCATTTCTTCACAAACGAATATTACGCTTTGTCAATTCCAGGGAAATGTTATATAGCCACTCTCTCTCAAATAATGACTAAGTCAGGGAACTTTCAGAATTAGGTATGCAAAATGGACGGGTTACCTTTAAATGTAAACCTGCAATCTCCATCTTGAATTTGTGCATCAAAAGTGAAATCACTGTATGACATAGACCTTGGACCATTGATCAATTCAATGCACAACAATTTCAATAAATTTTCTGGTCATATACTATCAGTGGACCAAGTTTGTTGAAATCCGCCAATCATGAGTTAGCACATACACAGAGACATATCAGGATTTGATCTTGATTTTTCTCCTTTAACCCGCATGACCCCAAACCTACTTGATTAATTGTCCTCTCATACATTATCACTACACCAATTTAAATGAAATTCAGTAACATATTCTTTCAGATATCTATCAACAAGATCCAGACAGGTTGGCGACCGGATAGACAAACTGACGACCTAATGAAAACATAATGCCCCTGATCATTTTGTGGCCAGAGGAATCAACACGTCTACACTGGTTGTGTCTGAACACACCCTTTAAAACAGGGTTCTAAATTTAGAGTAGCCCGCTAGCCAATGAGAATCATGTCAGACTAGCTAAAATCTGAAGTTGCTAGTCCGTATGGCTAGTCAAATTACCATTGTTTGTCACATTAAATTGCTCTTTTCGAATTTGTATTTCTTTTTCAATGTTAAAATAAAAGTTTTATCACTTGAATAAAACAAAAAAAAATTGTAAAAAAAGAAGAAGAAAAAAAGCAGCAAAAAAATACTCAGGAGCAACGAATGATTTTGATCCCATAAGCTCTCAAACCGCTCTTGTAACCAAAATTACGAGAGTGACAATTTTGGAACAGACAAGAAAATACAAGAAAATATTGCTCCCGGATGGCGGACTAGTTAAATTTCTTGGCGGGCTAGTCAAAATTCTGGTGGACTACCCAAAATTAGAACCAACTTTTGTCCGTCTAGGTCGTTGAAAAAACAGTTTAGCCTTACCTGGCCATTGTCCATCAGTTTGCTTTTGGTCAGCCACAGCGTCTGGTCCACACCCTCCTCAAGACGACACCGGTGGTTGAAGATGTACGTCTTCTTCTCGTGGTAGTGCGGGTTTGTCTCATCCATCGGCACCTTGTGCATGTACCGAGGGTGGTAGTCAGGAATCACCTCCCTATAAAGAAAAGTATACATTTCATTAGCAATCATATCATCATCATCCTGTTTGGGGGATATTTGTTAAGTTATGTGGTGCCTGTCGAAACAGGGAGTGAGCATTGGTATTGCCATCACTCCCATCAGGGATTATTACCATGGTAGTTACCATTGAATGGCACAGTTCCTATTCATGGAAAGTTTTATGCAAAGGGGCCCTGATCATCAAAAAGCGTCACCATCATCATTTATAATTAACATGATCATGGCCATGTTGCATAATAGGTTTTTAATTAATATTGTAACTTACCATCAATGGTAACTACCATGCCAATAGGTGCAATAACGAGAGCTCATTGGTTGTTGCCACGGTAGTTACCATTGATAGTAAGTTACAAAAATTGAAAACCTATATGCAACGTGACCCAGGAATCATCCCAAAATAAGCAATGAACATGAAATAAAAACAGGTACCTTAACTAGTGGCAGAATGTTCCTGCCATGACTACAGGAATAGTTAACTTGAGCACCTTTAAGTCTTTGCATTTTTTACAGCAGCAGCAATGTCATGGTTTTAAGAAACCTGCAACCATGGATACCAACCTGGGAGGTAACTTGTAAGGGCTCTCTAGGTTCAGCATCTCGTAGATCTTCCTGGAAGTGGTCTTGCGGTGCTCCCTGCCCCTGTCCCTGATCTGCTGCTTCTTCTCGGGCCGGTAGCAGCGGGCTGGCACCAGCCAGGCTCGGCCAGCATGCTGCTTCAGGAAAGGACTGGGAAGGATCAACAGCCTCGGTGCCTGCATGGTGCTCATAAGTCGTTGCTCCAACAGTCTGAAAAGAGAGAAAAAAATTGCAAGGCCATGGTATGTGGAAGATCATTTTCCATAAGGATTCTATCCTTCCTAATGGACCTTCTTTAGGCGTGAACTGTTACATGTATTTGGCTTGGGTACTATCAGTAGTATTCTCTGTGTACAAACAGTTATGTCAATTTGTAAGCTTCATGCGCATTTGCCGTACTCCGCGCACACAAAAAAATGCACCTTTGCTTTATTTTCTACACGAATGGAACGTTCCACAAGTGTATGTATGCACCATTCTTAAGTGCCCTAGCCCTAGGCCCTACGCTTACGAATATATTAATGAACGCAAATTTGTTTACAAAAATGTCAATGATAAATGAGCGGTGACCTCAGTCTTAGTCTTAAACTGCGCACGCCCTTTGCCTTGGCTGCTCCCACTTTAATTTAATTATTACATTGCATGATATCCGTTTCAGTGTGGTAATTGTTAATATTTATTCATTATTGCTCGGAAGTACGCGAGCAGTGCAGTGCCGATGAAGTGATTTCCATCTCAGGTAAGTCGGCCGTCGGGTTTGATTTTGAAATGTCCGCCGAAGGTAGGGCCAGGTATAAGACTGAAAATTCAATCTCTGTAGGTTGTTGAATCTGCTGAAATTGCTCTAAAAAAATCTGGCTCCTCTGTCAAAAAAATGTAATTTCGAGACTGCCCCGAATGAGACGGTTTTATACTCCCGTGACTACCGTCTAGCTAGGCCGATAAAGCCCCCTGTGATCGGCACTGCGTGACTGGATTTGCCGCCGTGCCGGTGCCTCGATCCCGATACCGGCTTGCGAGACCGGCTGAATCCCTATTTTCGGCGATAAATACAAGAATGAAGAACATCAAATTAGACTTTGATATTGGATTTAATGTAGTCTTTGATTCATATAGCAAACTAAACTAATAACACTAGGTTCCATTTTTGGCTACAATGACGTATATTTTCATATTTTTAAACATACCTTCTGGTGGGTTCTTCACAAATTGCACGTGCAGAATGAGATAGGATGGATATAACCGGCCCGGAAAATGGTATCGTTGAAAGAACAAACAAGAAACTGAAGGAAGACTATTTTTCTGTTATCTTTTTATTATTCCAATAATTCACATATACAGCACCCTTTTGTTTACATTTGTGTACATGAAATAGTGAGATAAGTCCAACAATATTCATTATGATTATCTCAATCATTGTATGAAAGCTTCATAGATTATGAAAAGCGTTGTGCAATGTTGCTGCTACGAACCATAGATAGTTCAATAGATAGTTCATAGATAGACCCAATAATAAATTACTAGTGATGATTTGGTGAAAATCCGTCAAAGGATAAGAAAGTTAAAATCTTTTAAAGTTTTTTATTTTGTGACGTCACATGCAAGGTGGTCTCCCATAATGTTGTGTATAATTTTTTTCTAGAAAAATATATGCATCCTATTACCAGTGAATTTGACAAATCATTAGAAATACGTTTTTACACACTTACCCGTATTAAAAAAATAATAATTTCGTTGTCAAAAACAGAAAGAAAGCAATGTATGGAATTACTATATACACAGCATATGGAAGAGCACCTCGTACGTGACGTCACAAAATTGGAATTTCAAAAGATGATAACTTTCTTATCCTTTAATGGAATTTTCGCGAAACCTTCACTAATATGTTTGTTTCCGAGGTTTCTGTTTATTGAAACCAACTTATCTTCAGGGTGAACTATGCCATTTAAACAGCAACCGTTTTGTGTACATGAAATAGTGAGATAATTCTAACAATTTACACTTCGATTATCTCATTCGTTGTATAAAAGTTTCACAGAGTATGAAAAAAGTATTGTCTAATTTTTCTTCTTACCAACCCATTACAGCAATGAAAAAAATAAGTATTGTTGAACATTTTTGACCATCATTGATAGAAAGTATGAAATGCCTATGTGAATGTGATTCGTTGATGAAAAAATGGGAGTTAGTGTTACAATTTAGAATAAAGTTTGAAAATACACAATTCATAAACAAATATGGCTGGTGCATAATCAATTGTTATTCATTCATGACATCTTTAGATTTATTTACGTCATCTACATACAGAGAGGGCGAGAGAGAGAGAGAGAGAGAGAGAGAGAGAGAGAGAGAGGGGGGGGGGGAGATAATTATGAAGATGGAGGGGGCGGAGAGAGAGGGGCCGGGTATGGAGGGAGAGAGAGACAGAGAGAGACAGAGAGAGAGAGAGAGAGAGAGAGAGAGAGAGAGAGAGAGAGAGAGAGAGACAGAGACAGAGAGAGACAGACAGACAGAGAGAGACAGACAGAGACAGACAGACAGAGACAGACAGACAGAGGCAGACAGACAGACAGAAATAGAGAGAGAGAGAGAGAAAGAGGAGAGAGAGAGAGAGAGAGAGAGAGAGAGAGAGAGAGAGAGAGAGCTACTGATATGGTACACCAACTCACGAAGAGAGATAATGAGCCTGGGTAAGAATATGAAAGAAGACTGGGTCTGCCATAATGTCTGCCATGGTCTGCCATAGATCAAGCTTCATAGCCATACGCATCGATAACAATGTTTCGACATAATTTGTTTGATTTTGTTCCAAACCATAGGGATCCTAAAAAAAATACGTTTTGACTGCAACTCTACATGTCCGTCCATAAACCCAGGGAGGTGTTAGGAAGGAGAAGAAACTCGAGCATAATACATTCAAACATCTGTATGGGTTCTAAAGCGTGCTCATGAATGTCAAAAGCATTTCATAATCATGACAATGTTTGATGTTCCATGTGCCGGGCCGACATTAAGCTGTTTTCAACTTGAAATTAAAGTTGCCCATTTGTCTCTAGAAGCTTTGTTTTTGACAAATTTGTTTGCAAACTATAAGGAAGTTTTAAAAGGGAATTAGAATATGACAAATCCTTTACTCTTCTTGTATTTCGAAAAATAATGAGGAATCATTAAAAAATCGGACATATAAGATATTTGTGTTACTTACGAAATTGACCAATTTCTTCACTTTCCGACATCTTGTGCATTAGTGGGATTCAACCCTTATCAAAATGATATATCAGCTGTGTAATTAACGTTATTGGTGTTTGTGTGCGTTTGCGTGCAGCGGAGATATTTTACTTGAAAAAAAAATGTTAATTTGTGTTTACTGATACCCGTTATGCTCATTAACAGAACGGGGCAAGCGAAATGAGACTGTGCATATATACATATACATAAAGTTTTGGGTCTTTGCCTCAAAATTGACACGTGTAAAAGTTATATTGTTGGCATTGGGAAACATTTTATCTGATATGTAGTTATTATGTATGTACATCTTGCAATGCTTCTCGTATGTGTTGCATCAGCTGGATTAATACTGCAGCTAACAACAATACTCCCTGATCAAAGTTTTATAGCTATATCCATTTTCATCCCTCATCGCAATGATACGTGTCAGTGCCGTTTACATCGCACATATATCATACCAGAATATGATACCAACACTCATTCTCAAGTAGGAGAAGGTGTGTTGCAAATTGAGCGCAAGATAGAGAATGGCGGATAGCTGGTACGTTATTTAGTATCAAAAGTCAGTACAGAAAGCTGTATCGTTACTACTCGTTGGTCTCTTGCCTTTTTGCTGTGTGAGCTCCTGACTGTTCTCAATCGCTTGTAACCAGGTCGGAAACGAGGTAAATTCTGATAATTTCTTATATTTGTGGTTGGTGGAGGGGATAAAAATGACCACGAATAAACGATGTCAGTGTTAAAAACTTAAAATGTCGTGCCTTTCTTCCGCACAAATAATCTGGGGCTTTCTAGGTCACTCTGCCAACTCCCACCCGGCTAGACCCGGCGGAATGCTATTTGCTGTTCCGCTTACGACCGTACTATCAGCCTACATCACGTATGCACCACTTTGTCAGCGCGACAAGGTCATGTCATTGTGACAGTGTTAGTGCGTGTGTGTGTGTGTGTGTGTGTGTGTGTGTGTGTGTGGTAGGGGGGGGGGGCACAATTATGTTCTTAAACTTTAACAACAGAACTTTAAAGACCGCTAAATCCTAAACATCTTGGGCTTATCTATAATTTGACTTTTTCATCTTAAGTCACGTTCTGTTCTAAAACTTCTAATTTTACTATAAGCCCTTATTCCGTTAATGTTTTTTTTCTGCAAGGTGACAAGTCTTTTTCAAAAGAGGAGGGAGTTTTCATCTTTGGAGGAATCTGTCAGTACTAAACTATGTACAAGGGCAGGCACATTTTGTTTTCATTTGCGTTCATTTACGCTATAAATCGACAATTGATTTTGTAATAATCTGTAAAGTACACTGTCACTTCACATATATATCAGTTATTCTATTGTTGTTGATGTGCCTCTCACATCTGCTGTGCATAGCAGTTCAATTCTTGGATGTATGCAAGTTGTAGAAGTTGATAAAGAATTAAGTTCGGACCTTCATCCTGGTACGAGCCGTTATCGTATTAACATAGTGAGAGACTGAGAGGGAGGATTGAACATGTAGACATACTTTCGTAAGCAGATGGATTAAGTTACAGTTGTGCCCTACCTGTTTGCAAAGGAGGTGTTCCACAGTCCACTTTAATGATGAGTGAAGTGTGAATGGTGTTCCACCTGCCATCATTGATTTTTGTCTCTGGTTACTATTTGCACAGTATACAATTAGTTGATAGCGTGATACACAGTAGGCCTACCTGTAACTGTATCTCATCAATGTTTCTGCAAAATTTCTCTACATCATTTTGTGTGCTGTGCATTACAAATTTAGCTGGGGCATTAACAAATTTCTCCCATACTCAAATTTAGTTTTATTTTACAGTGCCTTTTTCATCAGATAGTCAATAAAAGCTTAAACAAAAAAATCTGTAAGATGTTCGATCCCGTGCGATTGCATCTGGCTCCTCTGAATGCCCTTTTTCAGGGGTATGTCAAAAAATGTAATTTTGATTTAACCCTTAATGTGCCACATGCAGATTATTTCACCATGAATATACATAAATTCCGCACAAAGGGTTAAGGATGCCCTGAATGAGACAGTTATTTCTGTCAAATGTGACGACATGAACAAAATTGTGAATCAATTTGATTTTGACCGAAATGCCTAATGTTCCCTTCGTTCTTCTTCATATTTGTAGTACGTTACTTCCCACTGGACCACTGGGAAGAACAACTTTTCTATAGGCTTAGCTGATACAGAGAAATCCAACCAGTAGCAGTACCATTACATTATATTTGTAATGATTTGTTGTGAGGTGCCTTGTTCTGCCCTAAATTGGTAAAAGGAAGCAAGTGACAAATCACTCAAATTGCTGTTATTGGTACCTGTAAAGTGTACCCAACATTCCCTACGCACAAAAAAAAAATCTGGAGCAGAAATATTCATCTTGCTGCGAGATATATGGTGTTGCACTGATGCCGAATTTGCCGATGCAAGTGACGGATCTAATCATTTTGCTCTTTTCCAAGAAAAGTCTCTTATGTTATTTGCTCTCTTTTGTCAAAGTAGGGCAGTGTTAAACAATGGTGCTTTATAATTTTTTTTATTTGGAAATGTTTATACAAATTGTTTCTTTCCCTTGCTCAGATGGATCATGGAAATACGGCCTTTTGGCCGCTCTGCGCTAATGCAGGGATGTCAGTCTGTGCCTTCTTCTTCACCGTACGGATCATCCCGATGCTCAAAGACTTGTTCATCAAGGCTGACATGTACGGCAAGGATATGAGCAAGAGAACCCCCAAGGGTCAGGAGCCATTAAAAGTGTAAGTTTAGATACGTAGCCTACATGTATGGAAATAATCCATTCAAGGGAAAGTCCACTTGTCAAGCACAGATATCTGGAAAAACAAAAACAAATTCTGTTCTTGTTTGCCGTGTGTAGAAGGTTTTCTGGTGACCCCCCCTGTTGTGTGAAGCTCAAGTTTTCTCTCCCTTTCTTGCATATATGTTAATAGGGAATTCTATCCTGAAGTTAAGTTGGTTTCAATAAAAGAAGTAACATGAAAGAAACAGATAAGCCAAGGTTTGGTGAAAATCCATCAGAGGATAAGAAAATTATGATTTTTTAAAGTTTTTATTTTGTGACACCAATGCTCTCCCATTTGTTGTGTACTATTTTTTCAAAATTTTCTCAAAAGGATATGCTTGGTTTTATCTGTGCACTTGATTCATCATGAGAAACATGTAGCTCTTTGAAAGAGGGTCCCTCCATCAAAAAGAGCAATATATGGCACATTTACAGCACACAATATTGAAGAGTACCTCTATGATAAAAAAAAAAAAATCCTTCATCAAAAAGAGCAATTTACGGAATCATACAGCACACAACATATTGTAGAGCACCTACAATATGATGTAACACCACAATATGTGATAACCTTCTCTCTCTCTCTCCTGCCCATCTCTCCTCCACCCCTCCCCCTTCTCTCCTCCACCCCTACGTCATCTCACCCAGTCCTGAGGGGCTAGGAGTGGTCACAGGCGCTGTGTTTCTCATCGTGATGTTCCTCTTCATCCCCGTCCCGTTCTGGAGGATGTGGAAGCCAGACAGCAGAGAAGACTTCCCACACGACAGAGTGAGTTAAGCCTTTATGTCCCAGGAAAAAATTGCACTCTATGATATTTGTTCAAGATTCAAGATTCGATATAAAATTTATTTCCAATATAAAAGATTGCACTACATTGTACAATATGAGTAATAAAGGTAACACATGACAAAATCAATACATTTGAAACTTAGTTTTACAAAGGGTAATACATAAATATACATTGTGTACACAATCAGTATTTCATAGTTTAATAGATTGGAAATGGACTGAAATTAAAAGTCAATGGCTTGACAAAATTATTTAGCCCGATATGGTATATGGCGTTTAATGGTTGGTTTGTTGGCTATCTATTACTTGTGAATGAAGCAGAGAGTTGAATGTCCACCTTGAATTTAAGTTGATGTTATAAAAGCAGAAATATGAAAGAAACATAGAAATGAAGGTTTGACAAAATCCGTCAAAGGGTAAGAAAACATCTGATAATTTAGAACATGAAGGTGTAGTGTGCTACGAATGATTTTTACATTTCTGTGAGCATATCAGTGTTGTGTGATCATCTTTTCTGCCCAGTTTGTGGAGTTCATTGCTGCGCTCCTATCCATCTGCTGTATGATCTTCCTGGGCTTTGCTGATGACGTGCTGGACTTGAAGTGGCGACACAAGCTGCAGTTGCCTACCGTAGCGACGCTCCCCCTGCTGATGGTCTACATTGTCAATTACGGCTCCACCACTATCATAGTACCCCATCCATTCAACACCTACATCGGCAACGACCTCAACCTTGGTAGGAATATGATCGATGATAACGAGATAATAGCAACAATATGACTGATTATAAGGATTTATGTTGATAAATTATATTGATAATGACAAACATTATTATACTGATTTGTATTGATAATGTTATATAAATGATTATAATAATGATAGTGTTGCAAAGATAAATGGGACATGGCCATGCCGTTTCTTAAACAATTTTTATAATATCTTTTAAAACAAACACACATTATCACTGTAGTAGACACATGATAATGATAATGATAACAAACACCCTGAATTATTATTTGCATTAATTACCACGAGGACAAATACATTTTCGCAGGGCTTCTTTCATACTTCCTGGGTCCTATGTTATTATGATGGGGGGCTCTTCATTGTATTGTCGGGGCGAAAGTTCCCTGAGCCCCTGTGTAATATTTACTCTGCATGATAGTTCTCCTCCCACTCATATTCCAGGTACAATAATGAGAGCTCATTGGCTGTTGCCATGGTAGTTAACATTGATGTCGATTTACAATAATGAAAACCTATATGCAACATGGCCCAGGTGTGCTGTACTATATCTACATGGGCATGCTGGCAGTGTTTTGTACCAACGCTATCAACATCCTAGCTGGGGTCAACGGGATCGAGGCTGGTCAGTCGGCCGTCATCTGTATCAGCGTCATCATCTTCAACCTGGTGCAGCTCTCCGGTAAGTCAAGATGCGTTCGAATTGAGCTGGCTTACTCCTGTTTCTCACCGCTCTTGTAAAGGGATTGTTCACCATAAAGATGAGTTGGTTTCAAAGAAAGGAGAAACATGAAAGACAAAATTTGGTGACGGTGTGACAAAATCCATCAAAGGATAAGAAAGTTGCGATCTTTTGAAATGTCAGTTTTTGGATGTCACCTGTTAGATGCTTTCCCATAATTTGAGTACAATTTTTGCCATGAATTCTCTGTTTTCTGGTGTTTGATGAAGGAATAAATCTTTTTCATAGAGGTATGTGTGTTAAAACATGTGTCTAATGGTGTATCAAATGTACAGGTAAAAAATATTGCTTATTTTCTACTTGAAAACATAGCTTTAAAAATGTTATTGATCCCAAAATATAAAGACACCTTTGAGAAATTGAAATTACCCATCTTTAGTCAACAATTGTGTCAATTGAATATTTGCTTATTTAGAAGCTTTCTATGTAAATTGTGTGTCAAGCTATTTATACATGTCGCAATTATACATTGAACTCAATTTAGCCTTCGGGCTGCGATGTTTGATTTTGATAACACCTTTCAATTCAATTCAATTCAATTCAATTCAAAGCATGGAAAAGGTGAAATTGTGCATGTATTGCACAAAACACGATCATCACACAGAGCTTTTGAAAGATGTATTTGGTATTTGATTTCAATAAAACGTTTTAATTTAATTCAATACAGGCAACTGGACAGAGGCGCACCAGTTTTCACTCTACTTCATGATGCCTTTCTGTGCTGTCTGCCTTGCTCTGCTCTACCACAACTGGTAAGAGGCAATTCGTCGGATTCACCATACAGTGCGCCACCTATTGGTTGCAATGGACAGGCCGAAAATCAAGAATCTTTATTAAAAGCCTAGAGATAATGTATCCATTTCTCCATTTAATAGCCTTTAGTAGCTTGCATATTACAACTAGAAGACTCTTTTTGTAAAGTAATTTATAATGATAAGTTGGCCAATCGATAGATTACTATGTCGCACACCCTTAACGATAGTGTTTCCCATTTGCAATAGTCATGAAACTCACAGTCATAGCTTCACGAACATTTTCAGGAAAAGTAAACAACTATCCTTGTTTACGTTTGAAATGCAGCAAGCATAGTCTACATTCATCACCGTATATTCTTCGATTTTCTGTGGATTTTACACAATTTGATTTTTTGACCTGCAAAAGGGACACCCTGTCTTTAACACAGTGACTAATTTTCTTTTCTTATCACGCCCCCTCTCCTCCCACCGCCCTCTCTTCCCCCCCCCCCCCCCCACCTGCACCCCATACAGGTACCCTTCCAGAGTGTTTGTGGGAGACACCTTCTGCTACTTTGCGGGCATGACCTTTGCCGTGGTGGCCATCTTGGGTCACTTCAGCAAGACCATGTTGTTGTTCTTCATCCCGCAGGTGGTCAACTTTGTCTTCTCCATGCCCCAGCTCTTCCACTTCGTGCCCTGCCCTCGCCACAGACTCCCCAGGTCAGACCCTGTTGCATAAAGCTTACCATTGATGGTAACTACCACGGTAATAGCGGTCAGCAGCCAATCAAATTCAATGTTTCCAAGAGCAGACCAGTAGGGCATTTCAGTGCTGACAATTCCAGTGAAATCCTCTGTTTTAATTGGCTGAGAGGCACTAGCCTCTGACTGTTACTATGGTAACTGTCGGAGAAAGACAACTTGTCAGTGCTGACAACTTTCATGAAATGTCCCCCAAAAGCCTATTTCACTAACATTTATTTAGCGATCATTTCTAAATCCCTCATAAAGTAAAATTCATTGCTACATCATCGCTTTAGTTGTATGTGATGGATTTGGATTTCACTTACAGGCCATCGCAGTTAGCAATGACAAAAAGTAATTAATCTAACGTGGATGAAAGAGCAAAGTTTAGCAATGAAATGACATACTTGATGGCTGTACTCAGCAAGAAACAAAAACGAAATTCCTTTTAAAGTGCGTAACTACTATGTGGATAAGAATATTACGCTGTTTTTGAAAGTGTGGACATTTTACAATTAAAGCAAAGAATGCAATTATTGCCCAGATCCAAAATTACTTTGAAATATGTCTTTTGTGCAAACATCAACCTGACAACACAGTGGACACTCTCTTATGATCGACAGCCATTAAGAACACTCAGTTCTTTGACCTTTCCAGATACAACCCAGAGACCGATCTTTTGGGAATGAGCTACACGAGATTCAAGATGAAGAATCTGGGGTTCATTGGTGAGTAGATTCTATCATGTCATGGATATGCATGAATGTAGATGTCCTAATGAATATTCATCTTTTGGAAGACTTGGGAGGAGGATGGGAGGAAACTAGACAGGTGGTGGAAGCTTTCTTGGAAGATACATCATGCTGTCCTTGTCAGTTTCAATGGCTGTGGTCCTAATCAGCCGTATATATTTGCAACTTTCCCTCCTAACTTCATAGTAACATGTTACTTTCACTTGTATCTAATGATTCAGTTTTAATGGGTGGAATGTACTCTGAATCTTCAAGTTGTTGCTAGTCAGACAAACCTCGGACAAGCTTTGGGATTACTATTAGTAACATATCGTTTGAATGATGTGCATACTGGGTACTTAAATTTGCATACATTATGAAAAGGGGTGTTTTGAAGCCAACTGTGGAAGAGCAATACAGGCAGGCCCACTTTAAAACCTGGGTTAGTCGCTTGGAAATTCAGCTATAGGGGGCGGGGGGGGGGGGGGAGGGATTGTGAGAAAGTGTCGAAGTAACTGGTTATTTTATGATCATCAAGTTTTCTGTAATGAATTACGAATGAAAGAAATGGAAAATGCCATTATTGTATCGTAGTGGATGTTGATTTTCATAATTTTTCATACTTTTGTGTAATTTTGTATTTCTATCTATGTATCTCTCTCTCTCTCCCTCCCTTCCTTCCTCCATCCATCCCTCCCTTCCTCTCTCCCTCCTGCTCTCCCTCCATGTCTCTTGTTTTCTCTCTCTCTCTCTCTCTCTCCCTCCCTTCCTCCATCCATCCATCCCTCTCTCCCTTCCTCTCTCCCTTCCTCTCTCCCTCCTGCTCTCCCTCCATGTCTCTTGTTTTCTCTCTCTCTTTCTCTCTCTCTCTCTCTCCCTCTCTCTCTCTCTCTCTCTCTCACTCTCTCTCTCTCTCCTTCTCTTTGCCCTTTTACTTTCTCTCTTTTTCTCCCTGCCCCCTTTCTCTCTCTCTCTCTCTCTCTCTCTCTCTCTCTTTCTCTCTCCCTCTCTCTCTCCCTCTCTGACCCACCACCCCAGGGCGGCTTGCTGTGAGGCTGTGTGGTCTGGTAGGAGCCATTCACATCAGGGAGGGGTTAGGGGAAGACAAGGATGAGACTGAGTGCAGTAACTTCACCATTCTCAACCTGATTCTCAAGTTTCTTGGCCCCATGCATGAAAGAAACCTTGTGCTTGTCATACTCTTCTTTCAGGTAAGCAGTTGACTTCTTCTATTTCTTCTAATTTTCCCTTTTCTGTTTGTTCTTTTTTACCTTTCTTTTCTTCTTCATAGTCTTCATTCAGGTAACAGTGCTGAAAAGGCATCTTGTTGTTCGTTCTACTTCTACTTCTTCTAATTCTCCATTTTCCCATTGTTTGTTCTTTTTTACATTTATTTTCCCTCCATTTCTTCTTATTACGTTATAATTTGAAATCTTGTAGTTTAAAATTGTTTATGAAATTCTTATATGTTATAATTTGTAATCTTGCTATTTGAAATTATCATGTGTTATAGTTTGTACCCAACATTGTTAATAGTTTGAATTAGCAGAGAGTTTTTTATACCTCTGTCACGAAGTGGCCGGAGGCATTATTTCTTCATATTACTTCTTCAATGAGACAAGTCATTTGGGCTTTGCCCATGATCTGTTCACCTCAAATTAAGATGAGTTGTGTGTTTACCTACAATATATTCTGGTTATCCTTTGTTTAATTTTCTGTCCATTTGCAGGTCCTTGGGTCCTGCATGGCCTTCTTTGTGCGTTTCTACCTAGCTGGCTTTTTCTACGACGTAATAGAATATTAGATAACCAATTTATTATTATCATCATGCCTCCAGTTGCCAGAAGACATTTTTCTGGGTTGTCTGTCTCATTTAATGAGATAACACTCAAAATCAGGCGGTGTGGGCGATTTGACCTCAAAATTATGACATACTTCTTGCTGTTGCTCGTATTGGGGATGGTGTCAATAAAGATTGATTGAATGAATTTCATCAAGGTCTGTACATTGATAATGTAGGACAGGACAATTAACTGAGCAGGTTTTGGATCATGCAGGTCAAAGGTCAAAGATCACAGGTCAAGGTCAAATGCTAAAATCCTAAAAGAATATGTGATAACTCAATAAATATTAAACCAAACTCCACCAAACTTGGTTCAGTGATAGGTATACGACAGAATCAGAATGGTTAAAGGTCAAGCCATATAATATCACTGTTTACATGATAATAGAGAAATAATTGATCAAATTTCATCAAACTTAGCACAGTGATGATAAATGACCTGACAAGAAAGTGATTTTAATTTGGGTCACCTAGGACAAGGTTGAATAGTGAAATGTTGCTGATTATGTGTTATATTGTGAAATATATGAAGAAATATTACAATACTTGTTGATAATGATGAGAGTTGACAGGTTTCTCTCAATGAAGCTTATGTCTTAGCGAAAAACCAAGTTTTCCAGGCATTGAAGGATGGAAATTGACTCAATACAGTATCAGAGATTTGGGCCATACTTTGGCAGGAGGGCAGAGGCATACCAGTTAACTGCAATACCAGTTGAATGTGCGCAGTTGAATTACTCCAGTTCATTGTTATTTCTTTTTATACTTATGATGATTATGTGGATGAGGCGTGCATCTAATTAAAAATATTTTAGATATATTAAGTCAAGATGATGAATATCATGTTGATTGAAATGCATTTACATTATGTACACATTTGCAATGAAATCATGAATGGATGATATTTCCACGGAAATTAACGATTGTTGAGTGACCGATGTTCCCAAATCTTCTGAATATTTCATGAAGAATATGATATTACGGCACGTAGGACAATGTATTACGTACCTTTTTATTTCTTATTTCCACATGTGCAGTATGATTCCATGCTGACGCAGTTGACTCAGGAGGGATTTTAAAGGGCATATACTGTACTGGGAAGACAAAAAGCCTTCAAAAGGTGATTGTGAGCAATCTTCTCGCCAATGGTCTTAAATTCATGTATTGCCCATTTTAGAAACTTGCTGAAAGTTATTTGCCCTCAAATGATCCACATTTGTAGTTATTAGTGATTAAACCACAAATCCCCCAATTGTTCGGGCCGCACATTTGGAGAATTTCACTGATAATCATTAATTACTGCAAATGTGGATCATTTCAGGGCAAATAACTTTCAGCAAGTTTCTAAAATGGGCAATACATGAATTTAAGACCATTGGCGAGAAGATTGCTCACGATCACCTTTCGAAGGCTTTTTGTCTTCCCAGTACAGTATATGCCTTTCAATGGCAGATGTTTATGAGGATTGTTTTGATGAACGAATCTACAAATAAGATATTTTCCTTTGATTCCTCTTTGGTAGCCGTATAAATCTTTCTTCCAATGTGTTTTGTTTACATTTTAAGTTGATCAAAAGGAAGTCGGTCTCGCCGTTTAAGTACTTACCATTCATAGTAATAATAAGGAACATACCGGTAGTCTGTTTTTGATTGAAGGTATTGTGGTACATGTAGTTTGCTACTTGAATACACAATGTATCTTCTGATACTTAGTGATAATCACTGCAACTTATCTGTCAAGAAACAATTCTTAGCCAAATAATTTGTTCGATATGAGTGTACTGAAATTGTTATGGTGAGTCGACTTCTGCAATGAGCCATGCCAATGACATCATGATAAAAGAAATATGCACTTATGCGTATGGTCTGATGAGAGACCACTTAATGTATTTGAAATACTGATACAGTATATGTTCTGATGAACAAAATGTCTACATGTCTTGAGAGTTAACCCTTCCTTTACCAGGCAGTGAAAAAAAAAATATTGGCTTACTACATACCTCCATGCCAGTGGTATTGAGAGAGTTAATGCACAAGTGTTTTGTTATCACCTGATATTTTTGTATCAGCGCTGTAGATAACAATGAAATATATAGTAAAAGTTAGTGGGATGTGTTTGATGTACGGAACCATTATCCCTCATGATGAGAATATCATTACCGTATTTTATTCTTTATGTGCAAATGACAATTTACCTTCATCTGATTTCATTGTGAATCATGGCATAAATATATTTGATACGAATGAACAAAGGCTGAAGGAAACATACAGCATTATAATTTCTAAGGGAAGGAAATTAGAGAGGGAAAGATGAGGGAGGGTGGGTAGAAAAGGGAAGGAAGGGAAGACAGAGTGAGGAGGGGAGAGAGAGAGATAGAGAGAGAGAGAGAGAGAGAGAGAGAGAGAGAGAGATAGGGGCGAGAGGCCTGGGGAGAGATAGATAGAGAGGGTGAAGAGAGGGGGATAGATACATAGAGAGAGAGAGGAGGGGGGAGGGTGAGAGGTAGGTAGCTGTATAAATGAAGAGAGTGGGTGAGAGGTAGATGGATTATATAGATAGAAAGAGAAAAGAAAAAGGGGAAAAACAAAAATAGTATAAAGAAGGAGATAGATGAAGAGAGAGAGAGAGAGGCGGATGGGTGGGGGGGGAGGGTAAGTAGGTGTTTAGATCAAGAGAGAGAGTGAGAAACAGAGCATACTACATACGTATTCTTCAAATGGAAGTTGCCAGTTAAAAATGCCGTCATTTATAATATCTTGATCACAAATACAACAAGAATCATCTCTACACATAGCATTCGGGGGGAAGGAGGGGGGGGGGGCATTACACAATAATCAAACAGGAGAAATGTTATCCTAACTTGCATTCCGATATCTCTTCTAACTTTCCTCTTGAAGCGCCTCCTAATTTTACTCCTAACTTTATGCAAAATTATGCAAACTAGAAAGTTAGGAGGATACTTCAGAATACCGCATGAGAGGATTTAGGAGAATAACTATAGGAGAGCCACCCAAGGCATGTCCTCGCCCTTTTAGAGCGCCCTAGGAGGACATTCTGGAAAACTAATTTCGGGCTCTCTTAGGTACCTCTTATCTTCGGGACCTAGAAGAAAATTTTGAAGAAATTTTGGAATACCAGCCGAGATCAAGGATCCCCTGCTCGAAAAAAAATATTGCAAAAATATTGCAAAAATATCCAAAAAATCACCCAAAAAATATATTTTTAGGGTATTTTTGTTTTAAAATATACCCTAAAAATATAATTAAAAAATACCCTAAAAATATTTTTTTTTCGTACGTTTTTGGAACGCGAATACTGTACGTTAAAAATATATTTTTAGAGTATTTTTCTTAAGTCAAATTCATGTGACCAAAAATACTCTAAAAATATATTTTTAAAATGTTCAAATACACAAGAATCCCAAATGAATCAACGTCGTTAAAAATATTGATAGATTTTATTCCTTTAATTTATTTTAGGATATTCCAAATCCAATGGCTGGCTTAATTAGACCTGACTCACACTAGTACTTAATCTAATCCCATCCTATTCCTATCCTATTTAGTACTCTTTCCTTTACATACATTCATATATATATAGTAGTACGTTTATAATTATATAATTATATTGGTTAGTATAACTTACATAAGAAGAACATTTTTTTGTTGTTGTTATCATTATTGTCTTCACTTAAGTAGGTGGCATTCACTATTTTATGTTTAAACTTCAAATAATTTATTGGTATATACTTCAATACTTCTTTTATCTGGTTATTTGGAGGTTATATGTTTAAAAGTTTAAAATTATGACACACATGAAGAAAGGCTTAATGAATATTCATGAGCATGTCAGTTAACAAAATGTTTTCAAGTACATGTAGTAAATGTCCTGTATTGATATACCACTTGGGTCATACAGTGATTGCTTGAAGTGATAGTTAGGATTAGACTGAATTGGGATTATTACATATATGAGATTAGGATTATTTGTCTTTTTAATACATTCATATTATGCAAATGGTTGGCCCAACGTCAATTTGCTATCTCGGGTGTTAATAATGAGATTTAAAAATACCCGAAAAATACTCCTTGTAGTTGAAACTGACAAAAATACCCCCAAAATACACTATTTTTAGAATATTTTTTATAAAAAATTTCAAATTCACAAGAATGCTGATAATGAAGATTAAAAAATACAGAAAAAATATTCCTTATATTTGGTATTCTAAAAAATACCCCAAAAATACGTTTTTAAAAATATATTTTTAGAGTATTTTTCAAGAAATATCCTAAAAATACGCTATTTTTGGAGTATTTTTCAGAAAAATACTCTAAAAATATCCAGTTAAACAAAAAATACCCAGAAAATATCCGGAAATATGTAAAAAAATATATTTTTCCGTTGGCAAAAACGACTAGGGGAGCTCCGTGAGCTTGAGTTGATGAGATTGTGATATGCAAAATAACGCTGTTAGACAGTTTGAGGTTATATATGCATCTACTAGACTTCTTAGACTACCCGCTAAAAATTGTTAACCCATTAAGTATTATTAATGTTTCTAACATCTTGATGGAGGTTATCATATAGTATTTTCTTGTATGGTAAAAGGTACATGCACAATGTGATGTTATGATGTTTCCTTAAGCTACTCAAAGACTGTTTTCGTAACGGTATTCATAACTCATTATTGCATTATCCTGTATCTGAGGCATTCTGCCATTTTCGTTCTGGGAATGTTGTCAAATATCGTCTGCTGAAATGGATTTCAATCATTAAGGATGATTTCATAATTTGTTCCATAGCCCTTTTCCCACAAAGGAACAAAAATCTTTTAAGCAGATATTTTAATAACAGGCCTAATACATTAAAAAAAGAGCAGCTTTTTAGTTTTATAAATTTTGATTAAATGCGTCTTAGTCTCGATCGTTCAAATTTTGGAAAAAATAATGAATAATTTTGAAGATCGGTTTCCTATATTAATCTTAATATTGTTTGATTGTGAATATTTAATTTGTAAATTCTGATCATCAATCTCTTAATTAGCCCACATTTAAATTGTGGTGTTTATTTTCTTTTGAAAAATATATAACCATTTTCAGCATAATCCTGCAAACTATGTGTTGCAGCGGCTCACGAAACGTCGTGATCTTTTCGATAACGTTTACCTTACATTGCGAGACAAACGATTATCAGTAGCCATCTATCCGCAATGAGTAACATATTTAGCATTATTAAAAACTGTGTTGGCCAATTGCCTCTAAGAGCCCTGATTTAAATTTTAAACATTTAAACCTAAGCTTAAATTATAGCATGTGACCTACATGTAAGTAAAGAAAAAGTCCCCAGCTTTGATATCTTATATTTAAAAGTTTTTTACAATCCTCTTACAGAGATTGTGTAAACTTTTTTTTTTCCTTTTTGATTTGACCTTTGGGCACCATAAGCCCCCTTACATAATGGTTGCGCCTTTGTTTTGCATAATGGTCGTCGGCTTCACGTAGCGTCACGTAACTATGCCTGGGATCAACATTCTAGTCGACGAATAAAGTGATTAACGCTCGAAATGGCTGCCAATCGTAAAGCTACGGATAGAGAGAACAGAGAAAATACAGCATTTCTTAGGTTACGTGTACAAGAGGTATGTATTTCATCCAGTATGCTTCAGTTTTACGGATTGTCAGTCCGTTTTGGTACAAGTCCCACACCTTATTTTTCATGTATTGTACTTTTTTGATGACCAAGCCGAGGGATTCATACTAACGTAGTAACGAGACATAGCCTATTTGTGGACAAGTATAAGGTGGTCTGTACGGCAAATTTTTACACAGACATTGGACGGTAAATGCACGGTGACACCATGGACCTTCCTTGGTGACATCACCTAGACCTATTCATTAGAAATCAAAGGCAGCACACACGAAAGTAACCCCGGCCCAGGAGCATCCTGAGGCTGAGCCTGAGGGCTCGCCCCCGATTTCCTTGCATGTCGGGTCCAACTAGTACTAGTGAATAATCGACCAGTGCACATGGATGAATGACTAATTTCAAGTATATTTATCACATATGAATGGTCGAATGTAACTTCCATATGTCCGAGGTATGAAAATGATGGAAAATATTGAGTAGACTCTAACGTTACCCATTTCCCCTCGTGTGTCTGTCTAACCGTGGTCTAACAAACAAGGTCCTTCAAGACTGCCATCTTGGCTGTTTAATGACTTGGTACGCATGCATAAGTTAATATTCATGATGATGACGCTTTCGCTCTGATGACCGTATTTAGCGCTATTGATGAATATGCATAAGAAAAGTGATTTGTATTGTTTTGTTTGTGCAAATGATCAACCAGATTTGCATTACTTGTGTCATTTAAAGTGACTAAAATGTCATTAACTTGTATATTAGAAAAACTTCAGTGGCAGATAAAGGATTTCGTAAGAGAAATAGTGCCGAATTTTCCAACTTTCTGAATACCGTGCACCACCATCACTCATTAATCTAGCTCAGCGGGGTGGCACTGAAAAAAGTGGCTCTGAAAAACTAAACAAAACTAAATAAAAATAACAGACAAAGATAAATATGGAAAATATAATAATTCTCAAAAAATAAAGTTTCAAATATAATGAAATAAAAATTAGAATATAAAATCTTTTCAAATGATAATGAAAAAAGAAAAAAACAATGATCAGAAAAGGTAATGGATCGTTGTTAAAAACGTAAGACACACAAATTAGTATAGAGAACTGGCGCATGCGCATGAACTTCAAAGAGTCTGCAATCTTCATATACATGTATCGCAGCTGCATTAATTCTAACCACCGTACTATGATTCGTTTACAAGAAAAATAACCCATCATGGATTAAATTCATCTTCAACCCAACTCCGGAAGTATTCATGTATGTATACTCCGTAAGTGTGTTCAATAGCTTAAAGTTCTGAGCAATATACATGTAATTGATGATATTTTCTAAAATAATCATTGCTAATCTTGACTCTCTTGCACCAATGCTCAGTGCAACGCAGTCGGCTCACTGCGTGAGCGGGCTGGTCGCAGTAAAAGGTTAAGTGCCTTTTTCATGCCCTATTTCATTTGGTATTGTAAATTAAAAACTAATCTACTCTTTCTTAGATTGTACAAGTTTTCTGTAATGATTAGTCAAAATGCTTATAAATATATTATTAATCTAATCAGAGGAACATGATCAACACAAAAAACATACTGGTAGTTAACTTAGTCCCTAAACCTTGCTATGTACGACAGGTAATGTACTTTTTGCCTCGTCATTCCAGCTTGAAGCAGAGGTTACCTCACTGAAGAAACGATTAGATGGCTTGAGGAAAGCAAAGAACACAACTGTTTTGAAAAAAGAGAAGGAGTATGTTTCAGTGGGTGCATCAGATGCAGGTAGAGCCAAAAGGTAAGAGCATTTTTCAACAGAAAGTCCAATCCAAAAGAAAAGTGTTGTTAATAGCAGACACATGAGACAGGCAGATTGGTGAAACTTTGAATAATGTCAGAGATGAAGAAAAAATGGGTATGAATTTTTCAAATTTGCAAACTTGAAACACATTGAATGTTAGAATTAGATAAAAGAGTGGAAGGAAAAGAAGAAGGAGAAACAAGACAATATTAAGGAAGGCCTAGAAATTAGAGGAGGGTATTCAAAAGGACTAAAAGGCTAGATATTGGAGATTAAGAAAAGAAGAAGGAATAAACGGGAAATAAGGTGTGGCAGAGAAACAGAGGAAGAGAAGGCTGCGGAGAAAATTGTTAAAAAAGAAGACAAGGGGAACAGATAAAATGAATAATTTGAAAAGATAAATGGAAAAGAACAAGAGGGGAGGGAAATGATGAAACAAGTAGAGTCTACACTTATCAATGAAAAGATCTTTACTGATTTTTTTTTCTTTTTGCCAAGACCTCCCAAGAAAAATAAATTTCTCATTTCTTTGTTGTCTGCAATGGTTGTGAAGGCCATCCATCTCAGAGGAAAAGAACAGTGAACTTCACAAGAAACTGAAGGACTTGAGTCTTCATCACACAGATGAGATGAAAGCTCTAAAGAAGAAGCATGATGCAGAACTCAAGGCAATACAAGTAAGTGTTGAGAATTTATGAATTGATGTTGTGCACCCTTTCTTTTCTCAATATTCTCTGTCTTCTCTACGTTTACATGATCTTTTCTTCTTTGTCTTCATTATCTCCTCATTGATTTTCCTTTTCTTCTTCCTTCCTTCCTCCGAAAGTTGTCTTTCTTGCCCTCCTGTTTGTTTTTTCCCCTCTCCTTTATGGCTAAAATCTTAATGATTGAGCAAAGTTATGTTAATACTAAAATCATATTTCTTGTTATCAATGACACTCTTTGATCTTACCCTCCAATTGTGCACCTCATTGCATTTATCTAAGAAACAGTGTTGTTTACTTATAAGCACGGTCTAATGATAATAGGAGGTGTCAGTTAATCAGTTTTACAAAGTAGTTATAAACTGCATAATCTTTCATATAACTTATGTATTCAAATGTGTTTTTTGTATTTTTTTTGTTGATGTATGATTTTGTTTATATTGTTTTGTTCCATGCTTTTGTTAGCATGTCTTGCTTGTATGTTAAAGTGCGGGGCACCTTTGTAAAGCATTTTTATAACTGAACAGGCCTACCTTGTATTATGTTTTATTGTTAATAAAGGATACATAAATAAAATGATAAATAAATAATTAATGTCATTGATGCAGGCGCAGAAGCAGAAGCCTGCGACTCCCACTACTCCAGAAAAGTACAATCATGAGGAGGAGATTAGTCGGCTCCAGGGGGAGGTCTCTCGGCTACAGGAGAAGACTGCAGACCTGGAGAACGTGAACTCGGTGCTCAGGGAGGAGAACGTCTCTCTCCACGAAAAGTTTGAAGAGCTCTTCACCGAGCTTAGTCTGAAGGAGGCCCAGTGGTGTGAGAAAGAGGAGCAGCTGAATCTAAAGGTAGGGCGGTGTTTATCATAAGCCCCATTCATATACGCCACCTATAAGCAAAAAAAGAGAAACATTTGCGGCAAGTTTACCGCTGCATTACCGATAGTTGCGTATACGAACGGAGGTCACTCACATAATGCAGGATTTGTTTCCTCCTTTTTTCTCTAAAGGTAGGGCGGTGTTTATCATAAGCCCCATTCATATACGCCACCTATACGCAAAGAAAGAGAAAGTTTACCGATGCATTACCGATAGTTACGTATACGAACGGAAGTCACTCAAATAATGCAGTATTTGTTTCCTCCTTTTTTCCAGCTATTTTGCAGCTATTTTGGAGAATTCCCATTGAGATTTCTTGATTTTGATTGGCTGTTCATAAGTAAAATAATACTTTCCTTTCATTAGAAAATGCGCCCTGGGTGTGGTCAAAACCATGCTTATTAGCATTAGGAGCGTCCTATGAGGACATTCTGGCATACCAATTTCGGCTCAATTAGGCACCTCCTAACTTGGGGAGTGAAGAGAGAACTTGGGACAAATTTTGGAATACCACCTCTTGATATCAGCCTTTTCAACTTTTCTATGAATTTGGCAGTTGAAGCTGCAGTGGGGCGAGAAGTACAGGGAATGGATGGAGACGACCGAAGCCAAGATTGCAGAATTACAACGAGCCAACGAGTATCTGTAAGTGTCTGAGGCTTACTCACCATTTAACTTTTACTGTAAAAGTGGTATATTTTGTGAATTTCGCTAATGAGGCTGTGAAAATAACAGCACACAGACATTTTGAGGGTTGTTATTGATTGTTGTATCCAGGGCGCATGTGTATACGCTCCGTCACTATGAGCAACAGTGGCGGCATGTAAACCATGTGCTTGCTAGATGCACGTAATGCAAAAGACTCTTTGCAAAATCTTTGCAAACTTTTCGCAAATCACAAAATATATCACATATAAAGTTGTTATTGATCCAATTATTCAATGAATTAATTCTTCATTCAGATCTTAAATTGTTTGTCTACTCATTGCAATTTCTTTCAACCATACTTGTATTTGTCTAATTATCCAGTACAGTAATTGATTGATTGACAGATTAGTTTTTTCCTTAATGTAGTGTTTGTTTATTTATTGTTTTGAATTAGTTAATTTGTTTCATTTATTCATACATAGTCTGATTCATCCAACCATTTGTTGATCCTTCATTTCTACACAAAATTGAAACAACTTATTCACAGAGAATAATTTCTCTGTGATGTGCTATTCATTTACAAATTAACAAATCTGTTGTGCAAAAGGACTCGTTTTCATTTTGTTTACAAATCTGCCAAAGATGGTATTTCATATGTAATTATGTGTAATTTGAGACATCAATATTGATTATTCATTTGTAAGAAGAAGAAGAAAAATGGATCTGTTGTGCAAAAGAGCTCATTTTAATTTTGTTTTAAAATCAGCCAAAGATGGTATTTCAAATATTTGTAACTTGCAGATAATGAGAAATTTCATATGGGGTTTTGTATGAGTTAGTATGATTAAAATTGATGCTTACTGGGATCTGCCAAAGATGGTACTTTCTTTATGTAACTTGCAGATATTGAGACATCTTATATGGAGACTTGGAGGAGTTAGTATGGATTCAACCGATGTTTAATGGCGTTTTTTGTTGTTGCTCTTTTTACAGACGCACATGTCTAAAGTCGCCCTCTGGAGGCAATAGCTGAGCATCAAGACCTATCAAGCCTCACTCTCAGCCATCAGCAAAAGTGCTGGGAAGATGCATTTTTTGCTGATCATAATTGATCATCAATGTATTTGTTCTGTCTTTCCTGGGCCCTGTTGCATGTAATGGTAACTCTGTAATCAATGGTAACTACCACGGTAACATTGGTTAACAGCCAATCAAATTTATGGCTTCCATAGAAGTTGTCGTTGGTAGCAAAGTTACTATCAATTGTAAGTTTTATGCAACAAGGCCCTGATATGCATAAAAAATCACCATAAATGGTAACTCTGTCATCACTGGTAACTACCATGGTAATATTATTTGACAGCCATTCAAATTGAATATTTCCCTAGAAGCTTCTATTGGTAGCAAAGTAACCATCAATGGTAAGTTTTATGCAACAGGGCCCTGATGTGGCATATGTCTGCAGTCAACAGAGACATTGCAGAAAGTACTGAAATTTGAATTGATCAACTGTGTAACATTGAATGGAGGTGTAAGAACGCTGAAGTCAGCACAAAGAGAAATGTATTCCTTCACCAGTTGCTTTCATTGATAGCACAATAGAATATTTGAAGCGTTTGGCATTTTTTTTTTTAGGTTTGACATAGATCAAAGGAAGTCTGTCCGAGCACAGTCCATCAAATAATAGGTCTATGGTACTATTTAGTGCTTTAATTTGTTCCTTGATGAGCAAGTAAGAAACATGGCCATTTGATTATAGTTCATAACATAAGAAAGTGTAGAATTTGAAAGAGTGACTGGGAGTACTGAACCAAGAAGAATAGATCTGCATTTTGTGGTAACATGTTGTTCATGTGGTACATGTCTCTATTAAAAAAAAATCATTTAAAATGGTTGTTTATAATGGTAGTGTGTGAGATTTATAGTGAAATGTATGTATCATAAGATATATTTTCATAGATTATGTTATGATATCAGTCATTAAATCAGTTAAGGTAAATGAATTGTTTCACTATGCAAGATGCCATTTACTTTGTAAGAACAAGGCTGTCCATGTAGAAGTTGTGTATAATATGTATTTGAAAGATTTTTTTTTCAGGAAGTATGTGTATAAGTATAGTACTGTTTGTCTTTTAAAGGGATAATCCACCCTGACATTAAGTTGATTTCAAGAAAAGAAATATAAAGGAAGCATAATAGTGAAGGTCTTATGGAAATCTGTCAAAGCATAAGAAAGTTAAGATCTTATAAAGTTTTGATTCTCTATAGCACGTTTCTTTCATAATTATATTTTTATTGAAACCGATTTAACTTCAGGGTGGACTATCCCTAGTGCTGAGTCTCTTCTCAATTGTATTAACCGTTTGAAACCATATACCTTATTGCACCATGCTGGAACTGATTACAAAGTACTATCTATGCAAATAGAATGTAAGATACACAAAGGAATAAATCTAGTAAGTATGATCATACTTATATTACCGGTAGTAAAACTGTTATCATAGTTTAATCTGTAAACATGCACAAATAAGGTTTAGATTATGTTGCTAGAAATACAATCATTTAGTGGAATGAAGGGAAAGAAAGACACATAAAATGTAGAATGTAAGAGAGTACAATGAGAGAGAGAGAGAGAGAGAGAGAGAGAGAGAGAGAGAGAGAGAGAGAGAGAGAGAGAGAGAGAGGAGAGAAAGAGAGGGAGAGAGAGAAAGAGAGGGAGGCAGAGAGGGGCGAGGGACAAAGAGAGAGAGAGAGAGAGAGGGGGGGGGAAGTGAGAGAGAGGGGCGAGGGACAAAGAGAGAGAGAGAGAGGGGGGGGGGGGAGAGAGGGGGAGACGGGACAGGAGAGAGAGAGAGAGGGGGGGGGGGAGGGAGAGGAGAGAGTGGGGAGAGAAAAAGAGAAGGGGGAGAGCTACAGGAAAGAGAGAGAGAGAAAGAGAGAGAGAGAGAGAGAGAGAGTGGATCTTGTGTGTATAGAAATGTCAATGGAAATTTATGAGGAGAGAAAGATTGGGAATATAATTGCTTTCATATACATGTTTATGGAAAATATCAATTACATATTCCATGTCCCCTGGCCCACAAGAACATTTTCCCAGAAAAATCATGAACACATAATCAGAGCTTGCTGGATACTTGGTAGGTGCCAACGTACTCTCACCCATCAAGCAGTTCACATAATACTTTTCCCTCATGTAACATTAGAATTATTAAACATTAGACCTAACAGAAAGTGAATTACACCACTTCCAATTAATATTGAATGCCTTTTAAAGATTAAATGCTCTGAAATATGCTCGTGTTAATTTGAACAAGATTTCTTCGTTTGGGGGATTGTCCTCTTGGGATGCGCCAATTGGCGTTAACGCTGCAAAGGTTCCCAACAATTCAACATAAACTCTTTGTTTAACTCGCAGCCCTCCTCTCTTTGTAGCTATACAATTAATCAATCCATCTATTAACAAAAAATAGGTATAGATTTACAGTACAAAAGTATTGTCATTATAGCCAGCGGTATCCTTGTGGTATATGTCGCTGCAAATTTTTTTTCCTGTTTATTTTTTTCTAACTGATTAATTACTTAATCTTTTTGATACGTTGAGTTCCATTAAAACAAAGGTGATGTAAGATTCTCCATTGCAAAAATTGCAAACTATTGCGCATCTCCAAGCTTTCCACTATGATAACCCTCTTTTCAAACTTTACTCCAGTGAAGGAACCCCTTTCTTTTTCCTATGTACTAATTGCTAAGCAAAGATAGGACTTTCGTCCTCCATATCAAGAATGTATGTATGTATATATCCTTGTCCAAATGTAGTGTCACTTTTATATAATGTCTGTATTGTACAAAAATAGATCAAAATAAAACAACATTTTGTTTGCATTGAACACAGCGCACTTGTGCCAAAAATTAGTTTGCTATGTTCAACTACTGCACGTAAACAAAATGCGAATTTGAAAAAAAAAAAATGACTTGACTGCGATTGTGCACAGTATCGAATACATACAGTAGGCACGTACAATACAGCGCCGTGTATTGTATAGCGTAGCGGTGTCCCTCATCGATCGGAAGCCGAATTCGAACTAGTGATACCCTTTACCACGGTATCCATATAAAATGCTACTGACAACTTGGTAAGTGTATATTGCCGTAAGTTAATTCTATTCTTAAGAACAAATATTGTTACGCTTTTCTTTATTCGGTGCATCTTTGGACTGTTTATAAATTTAGCAGAATGAATCTTGAATGCACGAATACATGTATGCGGTGGGTGACTGACTGAGCTGCGTCGGTGACGACGCCGACGGTGCGTGTGATGCACTGAAATTCACTACTCTAACATGTCCAAGCCTAGGTTGTACCACAGTTTACTTGAAAACATCATGATAAATTACAGATGGTAACATTTGTTTTACTTTGCGCTCATCATTTATGCGCTCATCATTTATGTGCTCTTCATTCGGTTCGGCCTCTGCGTGAGTCATTTGAAGGTTGGATGCACGATTTATTTTGTATTGACGCATATGATGCAGGTGCCTCAAACCGGCCCCCTTGTTTTCTTTTGAATATTTTCATTCCAAGATAACCAAATAAAATTCTAAAATTTCACACACAAATCAACAAAATAATGCTCTTTCAAAAACTATTTTTGGATTGAAAATTAACGATAAAATTTTGGAGAAATTGCGCTTCGAATATCGCTCGATAAATCGTCGCACATTCACATCACTGAACCTCGAAACCGGCCCCTACCGATAATGTGCGATATCTCCGTCAATCTGACGAGTACAGTGCCGACATTTCACCAGTATTGCGTCTCGATCATGCTCGTTCCAGTGCAGTGAAAAAATGACGGGAAAGTTTCGGCGATCGACGAGCAAATCATGGAAGTACGAACGCAAGTTGAAAAACGGAGATGTTTCGAACGAAAATGTGCAATTGCCAAATAAGTGCACATTTTGTCTAATTTTGCTTCCGAAAATCTTGCATTTGGTTTACTAATGCGTAAATACATAGTAAATCGCGCATCAAACCTTCGATAACGCGCACTGCGCAGAAATACGCGGGGGGCCGGTTTCAAGGGTAGGGGCCGGTTTGTGGACCACTTATGATAACTAGTAAACATATATTGCCAGATTTTCATAGAAAAAAAATAGGCAAAATGTGCACATATTTGACAGTTACACAATTTTATTCGAAATATCTCAACAATATTTTCAACATCAACTTGTATTTGTATTTCTATGATTTTCCCGTCGATAAAGAGTCAGACACGATAACGGGTGGAAAGAGTTCCATATGCACCCCCCCCATGATTTTTTTTTTTGATTAGCCTACTGTCTAAAAGAGGGTGATTCTTTTGATGGGGGATGAGTAAAAAATGGGGGGAGGTATTTTTGGGGGGTTAAAAGTGAAAAATAAAAAAATCAAAAATAAATAAATGAGCGTTAAAAAGTCAATTACGGATGTGTTTACCTCTCTCTTTGTCTCTCTCTCTATCTCTCTCTCTCTTCCCATCCTTCACTTTCTCTAGATCTCCCCATTACATGGTACTTCATATCAGTTACCAAGTCACATTTCACACATATATTCACTTAGAAAGTCTCATTTCATACCTTGCAAAAATCCGCTATTGGATTTGATCCCCGATCGTTGAGTCGTTAGTCCATAGCCTTCTCCACTAGACCACATAGACGAGTTGAGAGCCTAGGGTGTTGTAAGCTATTAGCCATTTATTGCATGTGTTAATTCTTTAGTGTCGTAGAGGGCGTTATCACGATTACTCACGTACGGTCGGTAAGTAAAATGCTTTGGCACATATTTTATGAATATGAACTCTAAACCTAACCCTGACCCTAACCCTAACCCTAAACCTAAACCTAACCCTGACCCTATAACCCTAAACCTAAACCTGACCCTAACCCTAACCCTAGACAATTCCTTAGCCGGTGCATTAGCACCCGTCATTAGCTAGGCCCTAGCCTAGCTGAGCCCCGAGCCGAGCCGGGCTAGCCCCGGGAGTCTATGCGGCTAGCTACCCGTGACGTTTAACCCTAAACCTAACCCTAAAACTAACCCTAAACCTAATTTTTGTCACTTGTATGTATATGGGGGGTGCATATGGAACTCTTGCCTAACAGGTGCCACAGCCTACTGAAATGTTCTTTGAAGAACTAATTTTGGATTGAAGTTTGAAGATAGATCTAGATCTAAGTGAGAAACTTTCAGAAAAATTGCGTTTTGATTATCGATCAGTAAAACATCGCCCATGCACATCCCTGTTGTTGCACATTACCAAACCTTGAAACCGACCTCTGCCAATAATGTGCGACATTTCCTCGTCATTGCCAACATGTCACCAGTATTGCATCTTGATCATGTTCTTCTGAATGGAATGAAAACCTTTCTGCGATCAACAGGAAAATGACAGAAGTATAATATTTTGAGGGAAAATATGCAATTGTCAACTGCTTTCACATTTTGCCTAATTTTTCCTCAAAAAATCTTGCATTTTGAATATGTCCTGTCATCACAGTATTAAATTTTTAATTTACATATGTACATTGTATATCAGCAGTTCCCATGTTGCATTCTGTATTTGTGGAAAGATCGTAGTTTTAGTATATAGTTCATTCGATATCATACATATTGTCTTTCTTTTTGGTTCTATATTATAGGATTTGCAGATGAATAAATCACACTAAAGTGGCACAATGATGGGGGATCAGCTAATCCTCGAAGAGGATTATGATGAGAATTATCAACCGACTGAAGCAGGTAAGCAGATCAGTGAGGAGTAATGGTAACTCTGCCATCAACGGTAACTACCATGGTAAAACCGCTCGACAGCCAATCAAATTCAAGGTTTCCATAGAACTTGCCATTCGTAGCAAAGTTACCATCAAGAGTAAGTTTTATGCAACAGGGCCCTGAATGTGGCAACTCCTGATATATTTCTTGGGAACATAGTCCTGCCATTTGATTGGTTATGAGCACTGCACAAGACCAAAGATATTTCTGCTATCTCTGAAGAAGTACTTTCCACCCGCCGAGCCTTCTAACATCACAATTTACGAGGGCTGAAAATGATAAGCTGTGATATCAGGGATTTCAAAAAGTTGTTGTTGTTGTTTTTTTGTTGGGGGGGGGGGGGGGGGTTACAACTCCATACCAAAACATCTAATTTTTCAAGACAAGATTTTGTTTCAAATTTTCAAAAATTACAGGAGACATCAGAAGCTTAAAGTTAGTGGCATGTACATAGAAATGATAAATAAGAATGGTGCAGATCACAACATTATTTCCAGCTGAGGACATGGCCCCCAAAGTGTGCTTAGTGATAAAGTATGATTTTCTTTATAATTGCCCTAGAAATCCTTGAGTATGCCACCACCGTTATTGGGATCGACCCTGAGACGGAGCCAGAGTTGATGTGGATCGCCAGAGAGGGCATCAGTGCGCCCCTCCCTGCTGACTGGAAACCATGGTAACCAGCATTGCTTATTTTGATATCTTCATCTATAGCTTTCTCCAACACAAACAGGAGGGAGAATTAATTGAGTGTTGTAGTGAACAAGATTAATTTCTCCCTATGCTACCTTAAAGCTGTAGTTGATGGATTCTTACTATAACTAAGAAATTATTCTACAAAAAAGGGAGATAAGAATACAAATGAGGAGGAGACCAGGGGCCATATTCATGAAACCTTACTTAGCCTAGTTACTTACTAAATGCACTGAAATGCATGCATTGTAGTAACCAACTAGGCTAGTAAACTTTCATGAATATGGTCCCAGAAGGCAAAGATGGGCAATTCCACGATTAACCATGTTGCACTTTATGTTACAAGCACCTGAATCTCTGATAAGTTACATACAAAATATATATGAAAGCATATATATACACAACATGCAAAAAATGTAAACTTCAGTAAACTCTTTGGCCTAACACTGTATATAGATATTTGAAATTTGTCCAATAGTGCATGAATTGAAATAAAAATTGAAACTGAAATTGACATTGGAAATGGAATTGAAATTGAAACTGAAATTGACATTGGAATTGGAATTGAATGATTTCTTTGTTGGCAGCCAAGACACGTCTGGTGGGGATATCTACTACTTCAACTTCACCAGCGGAGAGAGCACCTGGGACCACCCATGTGACGAGTTCTACCGCAAGATGGTCCAGGAGGAGAGGGACAAGCCCAAGGCCACGGGAGGAGGAGGAGGAGGGACAGGTGGAAAGAAAGAAGGGAAGAAGAAGAAGGACAAGAAGGAGAAAGAGAAGAAGGAGGGAGGGAAGAAGAACCAGGGTCTCTCCTCGGTAAGATTCTGTGGGATAGCTGTATGATTTATATTTTGTTGACTCTGTTACCAAGCATTCACTAATTATCCATGAATATTTAAGTTGTTAGTATAAAGCACACTTTTCAGATATTGTTTAGTAAATGTACCATAATTGACAACTGAACAGTTAAATGATTAGTGATTGAATTGAACTTTAAATACAGGGTAGCCCTTTTGCAGGTCAAAAAAAGATTTTTTTCAAGGAACACTACTGTTACAATTACAACTACAATTAAAGTTTGATGTACAAATGTTTAAGAGCAGGCAAGAGGCTACTTTTTATGCCAGATGAACCGATGCCCTGAAATATGAAGGGTTTTGTTCACAGGATTTCTTTTGTCATCCTCTGAGGCTCTTTTGTCGAAATTGCAGGGGCTACATGTAAATCGCACATGTAATATTTTCACTGCTTCTTAAAAAGGCAGTCAGCGTAATTTGTCTACAATTCATTCCCTCCCTCCTGTAGTCTCTGGGCCCTCTGAAGAAGGATAGCACGCTGGGGTCATCCCTGGGCAGCCTGAAGGGGACGGGGGGTCTGGGAGGCACCCTGGGCTCCCTCCATGAGGCAGGCAGCACCCTCGGCTCCACCGGTGGGGTAAGTCTCGCCCCCATCTCTCACCAGGGCTGTGTTGCATAAAACTTACCATTATTTCAATTTTAAATTCAATTCTTTATTCATTTAACAAACAAGAATACACAACTTTCATGAACAATGAATATAAGGCATCACCAGAAAGCCGATGGCTTGTGAGGTGTTAATTAATGGCAACTCTGACATCAATGGTAACATCGCTTGACAGCCAATCAAATTCAAGGTTTCCATAGAAGTTGCCATTGGTAGCAAAGTTACCATCAATGGTTACTTTATGCAACAGGGCCATGGTCTTTTGTAACGGGGGAAAAATCTCAAAAGTGTCCCTTTAAAATGTTTTCCGTGTAAGAAAAGACCATGTTCATAGTATCTTCGGTAATTTCTACTTCATTGGATAGCGGTTTTTCCTCATTTTAATGGTTTCTTCAAGGAATTCACAGCCTCAACCTTAATAATTTTTGGTTAGGGTTAGGCAAATCTGTGATTTTATAGCCCAATTGTTACAAATGTGGTTTGGAGAATTGCTTGTGACAAGATGTAATTTCATGATCACTCTCTGTTGCAGCCAAGTTTTATGAGGAAGGGGCTGGACGCCAAGCCGCTGTCTGTGGCCGGAACAAGGGAGGAGAATGTCCAGATGCTGCCAGAATATTCTGAAGATGTAAGTGTGGGATGGCAGCATCCCGCCTCTTTGTGTTATCTGTTAAGTTTTTTGAAGACAGGTTATCACTTTTGCAGGTCAAAAATATAAAATTTTGTGAAAAACACAGAGAAATCGGGAGAAGATATGTTGTCAGATCTTCGCTCCCAATAATAGAACTGGAAACTGACCTTAATTGAAATGATAGCGATCGCTAGATTTGAGGAGGTTTTGCACCGGTTCTTCCGAAACCTATAACCTAGAAACTAGAGACCGCGGTGCGCTAAGGCCTGCATCACGGTGCATGCATAGGAGTACAAAGGCATACCAGTTGACTATGTGCGGTCCAATTCATCTTGTTAAGCAGGCCACCTCCTTGCAGGGATGTGTGTCTTGGATACCTGTATTTGGGTACATTGGAAACTATGATTTCCTATTTCAAATCATGCAATAGTTAAAAATGCTCATTTAATAACCAAAATGTAACATGGCATTCAGTAAAAAAAAAAGGCATTAAAGCTTTTTACTCCTGTTCAGGTCACACTAATGCTTTTGCTCTCCTCTATTCACTATGGTTCTTTTTAGTACTTCACTTGTTCTTGCTCTTAGTAATTCATTTTGGTTCTTTATGACCATACTTGTTCTTACACTGTACATGTTCTCATGTTTCTCTTGACATACAAGGAGCCGACGCCAAGACTGAATCTTGATCTTGACCTGCAGGACATTGGACAACTTGGATATGAGGTGAGGGTTGTTCCAAAGTTCTCTCTAATCCGTCCATCATTTCCTGTACCAGTAGCAGATATACCCATTGCCTGTACATAGTACAACATCATGAACAGCGAGTACTTGTATGTTATCATCAATATTCACTCGATACGGTCGAAGATCATCAAATCTGCCAATTTGATTTAGCACTGGCCAGTTAGCTTCATTTGGGGACTGTAGTGGACCAATGAAGGTTTACGGGCAAAATGCACGTATGCGACGCTGTGAAGGGAAGATTAGCCATTAAAAAAATGGAGTTACAAATTACAGTTCAAAACAGTTTAATTTATGTAACAAATACAACAATAAAAATAACATGGGGCTCAGAGAGATTAAGCGCCTGCAATGCAAAAAAGATGTAAATAACAAAAAAGCTCCTCTTAATTTGTTTTTAAAATGAATAGGGTGTAATGCATGACATCATGCTTGAAAAGTAACTCTTGCAAATACATTGTTTTGATTTCCCCTGGTTGCTAGGAGTCGGAGGCAAGTGAGCCAGTCCTGAAGCACCTCCAGGCATCAGATGACAGCGATGACGATGACGTCAATGTGGTAAGTAGGCATCTCTAAGTCCTTTGATTGGTTGGTTGAAGCACAGCGAGTGCACTGCCCTCTAGTGGTGAGGTGCTCTTGCCCCATGCAGCCTTGGGCAATTCTCTACTCAGGGAAAATCATCCCATAATGCACTGCAATGCGACATACAGATTTGTTTTTGATCAGTCAAGTCCGCACAGACTTTACAAAAGGCCTGTTGACCTGTACACATCGTTTGTGTGCTTTACATGCTTATGAGACTGTTAACACAAAATATCAGACTCCACGAAGTTGACTAGAGCTGTAGGAAGTGTCTCCTGTATTTTAATTAGAATACATTGTAGTATGTGGCTGTGCAATTTGTCACTTGCTTCCTTTTGTCAAAGTAAGGCAGGATGGATGTAGTAGTAGATTTGATTTCAAAATGAATATTGGTATGTCACTTGAGCAGTAAACATATGGCTGAGCTGTGTATGTTTGTGTGTTTGCAGGACTTTGGGATAGATGCCAGCTTGTCCAAGCGCCTTGGTCTGTTGGATGCTGATAGCCTGGCCCCAGCCGCCAGCTCAGAGCCCCCAAAGTCTCGGGTATGTTCTGTTGTGCTTCCTATTCTTAAAGGGATAGTACACCCTGAAATTAAGATGATTGCTATAGAAGCGGAAGCATGAAAGAAACATATTAGTGAAAATTTTGAGAAAATCCGTCAAAGAATAAGAAAGTTATGATTTTTGTTAAAATTATTTTGTGACATCACATGCGAGATGCCCTCCCATATGTTGTGTACTATTTTGGGGGGGAAAATATTTGTTTTCTCAAAAAGATTTAAACCATTTTACCATTTGGTATATCATTAGACACATGTTTTTGCACACATACCTCTATGAAAAGGATTAAATCCTTCATAAAAAATAAGTAAAAAAGGGAATTTATTGTGAAAATAGTACACAGCATACACTGTATGGGAGAGATCAGCCACATGATGTCACAAAATTAAATCTTTAACTTAACTCTGAACCAACCCAGGTACCGGAAGTAATTTTGGCACATTCCTGGGCCCCGTTGCACAAAACTTACTATTAATGGTAACTTTGTCATCAATGGTAACTACCATGGTAACAATGATTGACAGCCAATCAAATTCAAGGTTTCCATAGAAGTTGCTTTTGGAAGCAAAGTTACCATCAATGGTAAGTTTTATGCAACAGGGCCCTGGTCCGAATCCCGTCCGGTCTTTCCCTTTCTTGGGTCTAGGTTTATATGTTTGGTCTCTTTCTTTCTTGAACTACGTACTAAACTAGGAATATATTATATTTTGTCAGTTGCACCAGTAATCAAATCATTTAGCAAGAAAGAAAGGTTAGGGTGAAATGTCACAATTGGACATCTGTATTTGAAATCAATTATTAAAAAAAAAAATAAAAGCATGGTTCATTACATATTAACAAACAAATAGAAGAATATCTATGACCAAGATCATCAAAGTTCCTGAAAATATAAATATGTGTACTAATACTTACACATTCTAAAATTCAACATGATTAGTGACTATTAATTTGTGATAGTTTCTGAAGAGCTCTAAGAAGGATGCAGATAAGAAGGCTGCAGCCAAACCACTGACTTCCTTGGACTCATCACTGGACAGCCCTAGAATGACCGACTACGGCCACCCTAGTGGGAAGGTTGGTCAATTGTGGATCTATATATTGATCGATTGATATATTGATAGATTGATTAAGGGATAGATTGGATTGATATACGGCAGTCCTAGAGTGAGAGGTGACGGCGAGTCTAGTGGGAAGGTTAGTCAATTATGGATCTATATATTGATCAATTGATATCTTGATTGATTAAGGGATTGATTGGTTTGTTATAAGGCAGTCCTAGAGTGGACGACTACGGCCACCCTTGTGGGAAGGTTGGTTAAATATGGATCTTTATATTGATTGATTGATATCTTGATTGATTAATTAAGTGATAGATTGGTTTGTTATAAGGCAATCCTAGAGTGAGAGACGACGGCCAGTCCTGTTGAAGGTTGGTCAAGTATGGATTAATATATTAATTGATTGATTGATGAAGTATAAGATTGTATTGAAGCAAGCAGCAAGATGAATACTTCTTCTCCAGATTTTGTCTGTATGTAGGGAATGCTGGGTACAATCCACAATAATACGAGTAATACCAATAACCCAGATTTGAGTGCAAGGTCACTTGTATCCTTTCGTCAAAGTAGGGCATAGTTTACTTGATAGGTATTGATTCTCTGTCCACAATCCACAAGTAGTATCCATAACCCAAAGTTGATTCGTATGTCACTTGCTACCTTTAGTCAAAATAGGGCAGAGTTTTACATGGAAGGTATTGATTCTCTGTCTGTTCCAGCTCACTAGCACGATGCCTGCCATTGGTTCGAGTAGCGCAGCGGCGGGGGGACTGCCGAAGATCAACACAGAGAAGCTGCAGAGAGAAGCAGAGGAGGAGGAAGCCAACCTGAGAGCTGAAATGCAGGAGAAACTTGAGAGAAAGTAAGCTGAAAATTTTTATGTGGTCACTTGTACTTTTCAAAGGGAAAGTCCTCCTTGAAGTTCAATTGCTTTTAATAAAATAACACAAAACACAAAAGAAAAAAATTAGTGAAGGTTTGACAAAAATCCGTCTAAGGATAAGAAAGTTAGAATTTTTTACACTTTTGATTATTGTGTTTGTGCTGACATGCAATATATGAAATATATAATATATGTAACATATGAAATATATAAGAGGAAATGGAATCAACAGTATCAATATTTTGATTTTGAAGAGTGATATGTCCCTTCTTAGCTGCACTAATGAAGATGCTGGTAAAACCCCATTTTCATAAAAAAATAAGTACACAACATAAGGAGAGCACCTTGCATGTGACGTCACAAAATTGAAGCTTTAACTGGTCATAACTTTCTTATAATTTGACAGATTTTCATAAAACCTTCACTAATATGTTTCTTTCATGTTTCTGTTTTTACCAAAACCAACTTAACTCCAGGGTGGACTTTCCCTTTAATTCTTTTTTTTTTTCGCCTTTGGTTTGGAGATAGGGCTACAAGATTATTGCCTATTTGTACTCATTTGACCTTTGCTTGTTTCACATGTGATCTTATAGACGTGAGGATTTAGAGAAGGAGTTGAAGAAGGAAGAGGACGTGCTACGCAAGGAGCACGAAGGCTCCCTGAGGGAGATGAGAGGGAGACTGGAGAAGGAGCTGGAAGATGCCAAGCTGGAGCTCCTGGAGGACAAGGAGGACAACCTGAGACAGATCAAGGAGAAGGCGGAGAAGGAGGAGGAGAAGGAGGAGGAGGCACTCAACAAGGAGAAACAGAAGAGCATCAGGTAGGCAGAGAGAGAGAGAGAGAGAGAGGGTTGGGAAGTTTGTTTGTCTGTGTCTGTTTGTTTGACTTTCTGTCTCTGTGTGGATGTATATGATTACCTGAGACAGAGCAAGGGGAAGGTTGTGAAGGAAGAGGAGAAGGGGAAGAAGGAGGAGGAGAAGGAGGAGGAGGAGAAGAAGGAGGAAGAGAAGAAGAAGGAAGAGAAGGAGGAAGAGACACTCAAAGAAAAGCAGAAAAGAATTGGGTAGGAAGAGAGTGAGAGGGTTGGGAAGTTTTATGTGTCTGTCTGTTTGTCTTTCTGTCTTTCTGTGGATGTGTATGATAACCTAAGACAGATCAAGGGTAGGCTGGAAAGGAGGAGAAGGAGAAGGAGGAGGAGAAGGAGGAAGAGAAGATGCGGTCAACAAGGAGAAGCAGAAAAGCATCAGGTAGGCAGATAGTGAGAGGGTTGGGGAGTTTTATGTGTGTGTCTGTTTGTCTTTCTGTCTCTGTGTGGATGTATATGATTACCTGAGACAGGGCAATAGGCAGGTTGTGAAGGAAGAGGAGAAGGAGGAGAAGGAAGAATAAGAAGAAGAGGCACTCAACAAAGAAAAGCAGGAAAGCATTGGGAAGAGAAAGAAGAGGCTTGGAGAGTTTTTATTTGTGTGTTTGTTTATTTGTCGTCCTGTGTCTGTGTGTATGTGTATGATAACCTGAAGCAGTTAAAGTAGAAGAAGAAGAAGAAGAAGAAGAAGGAGAAGAAGGAGGAGGTAGAGGAGGAATAGTCGCTCAACATGGAGAAGCAGAAAAACACCAGGTAGGGGGAGAGAGAGAAAGAGAGAGGGTTGGAAAGTTTGAAGTGTCTGCTTGTTTGTCTTTCTGTCTCTATGTGGATGTGTATGATTACCTGAAGTGGATCAAGGAGCAGGCTGAGAAAAAAAGAGGAGGAGAAGAAGAAGGAGGAAGAGGAGGAGAAGAAGAAGGAGGAAGAGGAGGAGAAGGAAGAGGAAGAGGCTCAACAAAGAGAAACAGAAAAGCATCAGGAAGGAGTTGGGAAGTTGTATGTGTCTGTTTGTCTGTCTGTCTATGTGTAGATGTGTATAATGACCTGTGGCAGCTCATGGACTATGGCCCTGTTTCATAAAACTCACCATTGATGGTAACTTTGCTATCAATGGCATTTTCTATGGAAACCTTGAACTTCATGGCTGTCAAGCGATGTTACCACAGTAGTGACCATTGATGGCAGACTTACTGTTAATGCTAAGTTTTATGCAATGGGGCCCAGGCTGCGGAAATGGAAAAGAAATAAGTTCAAAAGGATGTGAGAGGGAAAGATATTTTAGTATTAAAATCATACAGTGACTAAAACAGATTCGGCACGTACTGTATCACAAAACAGCAACAATGTGGAGATGTTTGTTGAGGGAACGCCTTGTGTTTAAAACACTTCTTTTAGTGTTTCATATTGTCAACGGAACTTCCCCCAGTTACAATAAATCTTTGATTCACAACTACCAACCATCACAAACCTTAAGATCCTCCACATCCGGTCTTTTGCAAGTTCCGGTTTCAAAGAGATCGTGGGGAGAACGGGCCTTTGCTCATGCAGGGCCAACCCTGTGGAATTCTCTTCCACAGAGTTTGAAAAAGCCTGACGTCAGTGACCACCTTTAACGGCAACCTAACTTGTAAAGTTCATACCTGTATTTTAATTTTTTCCCTTTTTTTATTCTTTAATTTGCTCTAAAGCGCCTTGAGCATCTAATTAAGATGCAAAGTGCACTATATGAATTCTATGTATCACTATTATTATTATTATTAGTATTATTATTATTATTATTATCATTATTGTTATAATTATTATTATTATCATTATTATAATTATTATAATTATTATTATTATTCTTCTTCTTCTTCTTCTTATTATTATTATCATCATCATCATTGTTATTGTATCTCATGATTGTGCTCTCATATGACAGTGAGCTGAGGAAGAGGGTGAAGGAGGAGACGGAGGAGGAGGAGGCCATGTTGATGGAGGGAAAGTCTGATGCTCTCAGAAAACTCAAAGAGAAGATCAAGAAGGAGCAAGAGACGGAGGAGGAGAAGATTAGGTAAGGAGCGATTTTTGTCTGGTAGTGAGAATGAATAAACAATGATATAATTTTGATGCAATACAGTAAATCTGTAATGTTTGCCTGAGATATATTTTTGATGAAGATGAAGCTAACATAAAGGCGGAGGCATATTTGTAGACTGCATGGCAATCAAATTGCTGTAGTTCAATTATATTTGAAAATCAAACGAAAAAGATGTTTAATTTCTAGTTTCCATTGATATTGGTATTTATATCCCTCATTAATATATTCCAGTGCGTTGATTGGTTCAAATGGTGTCACATGACCACAAATAGATGAACTATTTGGAGGAAGAGAGCTCAGAGGGAAGAAAAGTACTATTTCGTGACGTCAGAGGGAAAGAAAGTACTATTTCGTGACGTCATGTCAAAAATAGGCTCTTTTTTCCCTCTGGACTATCGATATCCGGGCTATTTAGTGATCGGTACAATTTTCATCGATTCATCCCAGGTAAATGCGCGACACGCAAAATCTGCGCGATACATTTCTTTCCAGCAGCTTTTTAGCGTTGTAGCGGAAAATCATTGGGCGCGCTGCCGGAACTCCAGCGGTGTTGCGGCCGAGGTGCAACTTGAATTTCCGTTGGTTTGCTCAAGCCGCAGGAAATAACAAAACAACTGAATCGGGCTCCTGCATTCAGGGCTTAGAGCATGGGCACTATAAGGTCCATGGTAAGGATTCAATTAATAAACAAAGAATATATTAATGAAGGATATAAAACAAATATTTCATGATCTTTATTCGGGAACTTTGTGGAATCTATTGGTCCCCTCGGTTAAGTGGAGGGCGTGCAGTACCATTTTCCCTCGACCTGCGGTCTCGGGAAAATAGTACCGCACGCCCTCCACTTAACCTCGGTGCAAATAGATTCCACAAGATCCCTCATGGTCATGAAATATTTGTATACTATAATACTGTTATGATGTTTAATAATACAATTTTTAGTGAAATCTACTGCATACCAGGGGGGCATTTCATCAACAATTTTTGTCTCGCCCACCGGAGGTGAAGGCGAGACTAAGGGATCCAAATGGCGTCCGTCCGTCGTCCGTCCGTCGTCCGTCGTCCGTCCGTCGTCCGTCGTCCGTCACAAATGTTAAAGTTTACCTGCAAGACTCTCTTTTGACAAATAACTTCACATAGGTTGCTTGGATTACAACCTAACTTGGGTCATAGATGCACTGGGGGTACCTTCATGTTATGGTGCTGTTGGAGGTCACAGGATAAGGTCAAAGGTCATTTGAGGTCATACGTTAAAGTTTACCTGCAAGACTCTCTTTTGACAAATAACTTCACATGGGTTGCTTGGATTACAACCTAACTTGGGTCATAGATGCACTGGGGGTACCTTCATGTTATGGTGCTGTTGGAGGTCACAGGATAAGGTCAAAGGTCATTTGAGGTCATACGTTAAAGTTTACCTGCAAGACTCTCTTTTGACAAATAACTTCACATAGGTTGCTTGGATTACAACCTAACTTGGGTCATAGATGCACTGGGGGTACCTTCATGTTATGGTGCCGTTGGAGGTCACAGGATAAGGTCAAAGGTCATTTGAGGTCATATGTTAAAGTTTACCTGCAAGACTCTCTTTTGACAAATAACTTCACATAGGTTGCTTGGATTACAACCTAACTTGGGTCATAGATGCACTGGGGGTACCTTCATGTTATGGTGCTGTTGGAGGTCACAGGATAAGGTCAAAGGTCATTTGAGGTCATACATTAAAGTTTACCTGCAAGACTCTCTTTTGACAAATAACTTCACATAGGTTGCTTGGATTACAACCTAACTTGGGTCATAGATGCACTGGGGGTACCTTCATGTTATGGTGCTGTTGGAGGTCACAGGATAAGGTCAAAGGTCATTTGAGGTCATACGTGAAAGTTTACCTGCAAGACTCTCTTTTGACAAATAACTTCACATAGGTTGCTTGGATTACAACCTAACTTGGGTCATAGATGCACTGGGGGTACCTTCATGTTATGGTGCTGTTGGAGGTCACAGGATAAGGTCAAAGGTCATTTGAGGTCATACGTTAAAGTTTACCTGCAAGACTCTCTTTTGACAAATAACTTCACATAGGTTGCTTGGATTACAACCTAACTTGGGTCATAGATGCACTGGGGGTACCTTCATGTTATGGTACCGTTGGAGGTCACAGGATAAGGTCAAAGGTCATTTGAGGTCATACGTTAAAGTTTACTTGCAAGACTCTCTTATCACACATAACTCATCACATATTGCTACAATGGCAATCAAACTTGGATGATGGATGCACTGGGGGCACCTGCATGTTATTGTGCTGTAAGAGGTCACATGATAAGGTCAAAGGTCATTTGAGGTCATACATTAAAGTTTACTTGCAAGACTCTTGGTGAAGGCTTCCTAACTTGTGCACAGAATTGTGTGAGGGATACAATTCTTTTGCGTAGCAACGGAGATCGCGATATTTCTGGTTATTTTCGCAAGTGGGCGAGACACAATATTGCTAATGCCTTGTTAATCTGACAAGCTGTCTTTCTCTGACAGTTACCATAATAACAGTCAGAGGCTTGTGCCTCTCAGCCGATCAAAACCGAGGATTTCACTGAAGTTGTCAGCAGTTACCATTTGGTCAGTGCTGACAACGTTCATGAAACGCCCTCCAGACAGCGACTTAACCACACAAGCTTTTTCTAGTTCAGCGATCAAGACATGACACATGAAAAGAAATACCTAAGAGTCTCATTCAGTGTGACTCATTAATATTTACGAATAGTCCATTGTAAGGAAGGAGCAAGCTGTCCGTCCTGCTACTGGGTGTATGCCTAAAAAAAAAAATTCAATACAATTTTTGCTTTTGAGAATAGTTTTTTGGTTTTGTCCTCCAGGACAATACTTTAGAGAAGGGTTCGCCTCTCTGTGCTATTGATTGCAAATATCTAGTAAAAATAATGATTACTTTTGCTTTGAAAAGTCCCATGTAGTGAAGGGGTGAAGTATTTAACTTGTTTTGTTGTTATACCATTATGTTAATTTCCATCTACTCCTTTGTTTTCTGTGCTAGGGAGGGGAAGGAGAAAGCCCTGAAAGGCTTGAGGGAAGAAGTGAAAGAGCTCCAAGAGAAGGAAGAGGAGAAACTTGAGGAGGAAAAGAAGAAGACATTAGCAAAGATCAAGGAGGAAGTCAGCTCCTACCGGGAGGAGAAGCTAGCAGACCTGAAAAAGGACAATGAGAAGGTAGGGTTGCCAATTTTGGGATTGCCTGAAGTAACACAACATATTTATGGGGGTAGGGTTGCCAATATTGGGATAACCTAAAGTAACACACTTACAACATATTTACGGGGTGCTATTTTCACACAAGAAATACTTGTTACTACTAAAACAATCTATCGTATGCTTTAAAATCATCAACAAAGCTCCGAACAAAGCGTTATCATAAACATTTTAATGCCACAAGGAAGCAGATGGCTGTGCAACGCATCTGGGGGGCATTTCATCAAAGGACTTGTCAGATATTTTATCCGACAAGTTTGCTCTCGGCCAATAAGATGCAAGCATTTCAGTAGCTTATAACAGTTTGTCGGATAAAACGTCCGACAAGTCCTTTGATGAAATGCCCCCCAGCTTACAGCATGTAACACGCAGATGAGTTTGAATGCCAGTAATTCTAACTGCGGAATCCCAGATAGTCTCGTGCACCTGGCCTGCTAAAGATAGGAGGGGGTTGTTTCACCAAGCTATTTGTAAGATAAGAACGTCTTTACGCACGACTGGTGACCCTTTCTTGTGCTAAATCAGATTTGTTCCTGTTTTATTTTAGTGTGAGTCAATTTTCAACAATCCTAAACAAATTTGACAAATCATTAAGGTTGTATTCAGACACTTATTAACAACAAGAAATTTAATTCATGAGGATCAGATTTTAAATTAAGCTGATGGGAATCAACATCATTGAGAAACTGATTTGGCAGAAGGAAGGGTCATCAGTCAAAGAACACCTTGGTGAAATATCCTTCATGGTAACATTAAATTTGTGCTGGCTCTGTGTTTTTCCCGAAAAGCATGAAAATAAATGTTGCATGGAAATTATCGATTTTACTGTAGTTTTTTTGCCGTTTGTCCAGAGGAGGTGGAGAAAATTAATGTTGCATGAAAATGACTGGTTTTACAGTAGCTTCTATTTGACGTTTGTCCATAGGAGGTGGAGAAAATTAATGTTGCTTGAAAGTGACTGGTTTTACAGTATGCAAATATTTCATAACCATGAGGGATCTTGTGGAATCTATTTGCACCGAGGTTAAGTGGAGGGCGTGCGGTACTATTTTCCCCGAAACCGCAGGTTGAGGGGAAAATGGTACCGCACGCCCTCCACTTCACCGAGGGGACCAATAGATTCCACATAGTTCCCAAATAAAGATCATGAAATATTTGTTTTATATCCTTCATTAATATATTCTTTGTTCATTAATTTAATCCTTACCACGGACCTTGTAATATAGTGCCCATGTTCTAAGCTCCGAACGCAGGAGCCCGATTCAGATGTTTTGTTATTTCCTGCGGCTTGAGCAAACCAACGGAAATTCAAGTTGCACCTCGGCTGCAACACCGCGGGAGTTCCGGCAGCGCGCCCAATGATTTTCCGCTTAATTGCCAAAAAGCAGCTGGAGAGAAATGTATCGCGTAGAGTTTGCGTGTCGCGCATTTACCCGGGATGAATCGATGAAAATTGTATCGATCACTAATAGCGCGGATATCGATAGTCCAGAGGGAAAAAGAGACTATTTTTGACATGACGTCACGAAATAGTACTTTTTTTCCCTCTGACGTCACGAAATAGTACTTTTCTTCCCTCTGAGCTCTCTTCCTCCAAATAGTTCATCTATTTGTGGTCATGTGACACCCTTTCAACCAATCAACGAACTGGAATATATTAATGAGGAATATAATAACTTCTGTTTGCCGTTTGTTCACAGGAGGTGGAGGCGCTGAGAGAGACCCTGCGCTCAGAGCAGCAGGCAGCCCTGGAGGAGCTGAGGAAAGCCCAGGAAGGGGAGATTGAGAAGAAGAAAGCAGAGGCCGCTCAGAAACACTCACGGGTAAGGAGAAGCTCACTGACTACTTTTGAATTGATTTTATTGGTTCCTGCATTATATCATTGCTCATGCAGATACATGCACATATATATCATATACATTGATGGTACCATACATATAAATGGATATACATAAACATTAGTTGCTAACAAAGTAGGTTTCTTCATTACCTATACAGCAATACAGTTTCTTCATTGCTTTTACAATGTACAAAAGAACATATCAGCGATGCAATGAATAACGCAGAAGGGCTACAGCTTAAGTAATGCTTGATTTGCATGCAGCCCTCGTACATAATACATAATATATAGGAAAATAGGGGAGGGGACTACTTCACTGGCGGGAAAACAGTCAGGGTGATCAGGTTGGCTAAAATTTACAGAGGAGTTTTAGATTTAGTCTATGATTTAACCCTAAAACGGCCGGGGGGGGGGGGGGGGGGGTTGTTGAATCAACCCCCACCCCCTCGACGTTTCGTGCAATAATGCCGCAACGCAAGAACGACTCATTGCAACACTTATTGACTTCTCTCTTTCAAGTCTTGCGCATCTTTTGAGACCAAATTCGCAACATCCACGCATACCATTACGGAGCTACGTCCATTTTCGTAACGCATGTCATCTCAAAACGTGCACAATTTTGCAATTTTGTGTGCGTTTCCTATGGAAAACAGTGCTCGTTCATAAAACTCAGAAAAGCCTAATTGTTTTTCCATTTGACAATTTTGATTGATTAATTTGATGCTAATCATGGCTGAAAAGTGGTCAGTGACAATTTTCAATAAAAAAACCCCAAAGAAATACATAAGAAATTCAAAAACAATTAAATACATAAGAATTAAAATGAATTTTCACAGTTTTTTTGATGACCAATTGTTAAACATATTATAGCAGATATACAAACGAAATATTAGACTCTAAATGTTCTTATTTAGTGTTTTATATAATTGTGGGCTAACTTTGCATAATTAAGTAATTAAAATGATCAATTAACAATTTTGAAAAATATAACAAAATAATCTTGTAGATTATGACACAGGTATCGCGCATGCCAAATTTTGTCGCAATCGCGCGACTAATAGGCGAGATCTTAAGGGGGGGGGGTTGAATCCCCCCCCCCGACCACAGAACAGTCTAAAAAGCCCGGCCTGATTAGGGTTAAGCAAACTTCGTGGCATATTTGATAATAAATTCACGGAAGTTCAATAATGAACGTGCCTGTGTGTGTTGAGTCTGAAAATCATGTTAGTTTATGTAGGATAGACAATGTCTAGACCAAGGTTTGAGCAACAATTCCAACAATGCAGGATCTGAAAACCCAAATGCACATCAACTTTGGTGAAGTTGACGATGTACTCCTTGAGTTTGATGAGACTAAATAGTAGCTTGATATTTTTTTTCTGATGAACAGGACATGGATGATATCCTCTCGGAGCTGCAGGCATCTCAGGAGGAGGAGCGACGGAGGGAGGAGGAGAAACTCAGGTTGAGTCGGGACAACCAGGCAGCTATCAGAGACATGGAGACTGGGGTGAGTACACAACAGTTGTCATAGCGACAGCTGTCATAGTGACAGTTAATAAGCTATGACAATGGTGGGGGTGGTTGTGAAGATGATGAGATGGATGATTATGATGATGATGATGGTAGTAGAGAACAAATCTTGGAACCAGGGTTCAAATCCCTTCTGGCTCCAAGATTTTTGTCTAGCTTGCTCTTCATTCATTTACAGGATGGAGCACACTATCCTTACTACTCCTACTGGGTGTATGCCAAAAATTTCCTTTCAAAATACGTGCATTGAAATTGTTATTACAATAAGTGTATTATAATAGTTATTACAATAAGTGTATTGTAATTGTTATTACAATAAGTGTATTATAATAGTTATTACAATAAGTGTATTGTAATTGTTATTACAATAAGTGTACAGGGAAACCCCGTTATAACGAGCACGGGTATAGCGAGAACCCTGCTGTTACGAGGACATTTCTTGGGTCCCGATTTTTCTTCCATAGACCTCTGTGCATTCTGTTTTTATATAACGAGATCGGCTATAGCGAAATTTCTGCTATAGCGAGGCAAATTCCCAGCCCAAGAATAAAGAAAATGAAAGGAAATTGACTCCGTTATTACGAGAACTCCCTTCAGCCACGCCGCCCAGCGAGGGAAATGCAACAACAGCACAGGCAATTTTCTTCGCGCCGTTAAACGCTGATCACACACACACCGTTCAAGAATCCACACACACATACAACCACACATGCATATGTCCACATTACATGCGTGCGGTACTGCCAGAGCCGTATCTCTATCCGGCTCTAGGTACTGCACGCCCCCCGCGTGCAACAATCAACACAGTCCCGCTCACGCACTTACACATGCACTTACATGGCAGAAGCCCAGCCTCTAAACACGTGTGACACCGCGCGTGTACGATCGCGGCCGCGCATGCATGCAGATAGCGTTCAATGATCATTCATTGCTAACACGCAGTCATGACGGCAGGCGCGGCCGGGTAACTGGGCCTCCCCACTGCTTCATTTCTCGTCGGTAAACGGAGGTGTTGGAAGTGTCATTTATTTACATTTTCAACTGTGCTGTTAGATATTTTAGTGAATTTTTACGTCATGAATTCAGTTTAGAATGCTTGCAAAACCATTTATATTACAGTCCTAGCGGTAAATATGTTATTGTTTGTATAGTCCTATAGATGCATTTGTTTCTGTATGTTTTGATCATGTACTGATATAGCGAGCAATCGGCTATAGCGAGGAAAAAGTGTGGGTCCCGTCCCCCTCGTTATAACGGGGTTTCCCTGTATTATAATTGTTAATACAATGAGTGTATTATAATTGTTATTACAATAAGTGTATTATAATTGTTATTACAATAAGTGTATTATAATTGTTATGACAATAAGTGTATTGTAATTGTTGCTCCAGCTGGAGAGCGTACTGCAGGAGCGGAGGCAGGGTCTGAAGGAGGAGCAGGCCAAGGAGCTGGAGAAGATGAAGAAGGAGCATGAGAGGAGGATCCGGGATCTCACCAGGGAGCTGCAGGAGGCAGTAAGTCACACTTGCAACCCCTTAACCTCATTCAATTCAATTTAAGTTTATTTCACTTAAAGATTGTCCGTCTCTTTTGCAAACTTAAAATTTGAAATCGTCTATCACGATCGTAAATTGAAGAAAGTCTGATTCAAGACTATTTCTAAGAAAATGGCATGTTGAAGCTTTCGTACTACGAAATAAGTATTAGTCTTTGTTACAGTATCTATGTGGTTATTATGCATGTGTGAAATCCTAATTTTATGAGTAATTACCAAACTTTGGAGATGAATCCTTCTAAAGAACATTTTTTTTTTCATAATGCATTTTCTAATTTAATAAACAGATTAATCAATAAAGCAGATATTTCAACACAAACTGCTAAGAGCCTTAGGTAAAGGCTATTAATCAGACGTTGTTTACGTGCATTATTTGAATTCTACACTACGTATCAGTTTCAAATTATGAATATACAGCTTGCTAACACTTCTCTATATGTTTTGCCAATGTTTCGATGGTTTTGTGATGATCTGAAAAAGGGACGGGCTGTCCTTAAAACCTTACATACAATCAATCATTACAATGACAATAAAATGCGAGGGCTAAACGAGAAGGTGCAAACATCTGTGAGGGCTGGAAAACCCATTAAAGGGAGTATACTGTACTGGGAAGACAAAGAGGCCTTCAAACGGTGATCGTAAGCAATCTTCTTGCCAATGGTCTTAAATTCGTGTATTTTCCATTTTAGAAACTTGCTGAAAGTTATTTGTCCTCGTATGATCCACATTTATAGTAATTAGTAATTAAATCACAAATCCTTGAAATGTTGGGCCCAAACAATTTGAGGATTTGTGATTTAATCACTCATTACTACAAATGTTTATGATTTTAGTGCAAATAACTTTCAGCAAGTTTCTAGAACGGACAATACGTGAATTTAAGACCATTGTCAAGAAAAATGTTCACAATCACCTTTTGAAAGCCTTTTTGTCTTCCCAGTACAGTACACTACCTTTAAACATGAAGCATACACAATCTAAACAGTAGAAGAAAAGCAGAAACAAAAGTTGAAACAGAAACAGAAACAGAAATACGAATATACATAAGGTTAACATATACACTGTCTTGAGTAATATGATAAAAAGTAGAAGTAACATGAAAATATTAGCAATGATCAATAATATTTTGTACTGTTATAGATAAGTTTGACTGTTATTCGTTTCAAAATTCTCTTACTGGATATTTTGTTATGATGAAACTGTATGATTCAAGCTCTGCCGTATGTGGCAAGTTTTTGCACTAATTTAATTTACTGTTTTTTTGTTTTTTTTTAAGGAACAAGAAGAGAAGAAGAATCTGGAGAAACAGCATCAGGAGGAGAAAGAGAGACTGGTGAAAATACACAAATCGGGTCTCAAGGCTCTGAAGGTGGAGTTTGAGCAGAAGAAAGAAAGGTTCCACACCAGTCACGAAGATGAAGAAAAAGCACTGAAAGAGGTCAGTAGAGCAAATTGCTTTTGATAAATATGCATATATTAGGTGTTAAAAAAAAATTGTTGACACTTCTGAAAAATGACTGAAAGGAAGTTACAACTTGAAAGAAGGTAACAGTTACACATCATGAAGTCAAAAGATGTCAACAAACTTTCAGCAGAATGAATTGGCATTCTTGGAATAATCCATGCAATATTTTATGAGAATTTCTCTTATAGACTATTTTGAATGTTATCATTTGTGTGTATCAGATAATTCATTCTGAACACAAATGCCATTGTGCATCACACCTGCGAATCCACTAGCAACTGCCGTTACAGTGTTGTTAATGCCTGCATTTTGCAACATTTACACTTGCACTTGACACTATTTACACTTGTATGTTACACAATTTACATTTGCATGTTACACAATTTACACTTCAACCTCACACAATGTATACTTGTACCATACACAATTTATACTTGCACCTCACACAATTTACATGTGCATGTAACAGAATACACACTTGCACCTTACACAATTTACACTAATACCTTACACAATTTACAATTGCACTTCACAATTTACACTAATACCTTACACAATTTGCACTAATACCTTACACAATTTACACTAATACATTTCACAAATTACACTTGCACATCACACAATTTACACTTAAACCTTACACAATTTACAATGGTACTACATGAACATTAACTACCATTGTACTTACACTTACACTTACATCTTCTTCCTGAGCAGGTCAGTGATGCACTGAGTGAGAGGAGGCAGAAACTTCAGAAGCAGACGAGAGACTTGGAGAAGGAAGAGGAGAAGGTTTCTCAGAGGAGGGAGAAGCTAGAGGAGGAGAAGGAAAGACTGAAACTTGACCAAGAGGTATTTAACTCTCAAGAAAAGCTGCCAATCAGTAGAAAATTTCATGTATTTAGCACGATGTAAGAGTAAAATTAAGAATAAAACCTTCAAATTTTCTAAAGTTTGGATTGTATATATCCATATGCAATTATTGCCCGAGTGATTATTAATGCTACTCTGCTTTTTCCTAGTAATGTATGATTTTTTTTGTTGTAATTTTTGAACATTTTTGGTTATTTCATGAATGGCGCTTGTTTGTTTTGCTTATAAAATATGAATTTTACTTTAAAATTGTTTTACTCTTTAGTGTTAACACTGTATTTTGCAAAATTGTTTGCATAGATTTTGCGTTTCAACCTCATAAAATGTTAACAAATCTCAGGAGCTGCTCGACCTGAAAGCAACGAGAGGAGACGCTTCCGTGGTGGAAGATATGGAGAAGGAGAGGCAGGAGGTTGTGATGGCCATCAGGAAAGAACGAAGGAAACTCCAAGAGCTGGAGGAGGAGAAGAAGAGGATGGAGGGGCGAGTGAAGAACCTCCATGAACAGTCCAGGTAGGATTTTTGGATGGATGAAGAGAGAGAGAGGAGGAAGAAAGAATTCAAGGGAAGATGCATGGGTGGAAGGAAAAAGTACAGATGAAATGGAACAAAAAATGGGTGGCTTGAGTTAATGATTAGTTATTTCCCTGATTTATTCATGACTTGATTGATTGATTAATTTGCCTTAATAAGTTGTGTGCTGCATGATTCCATAAATTGCTGTTTTTATGATTTTGATGAAGGAATAAATTTTTTCATAGAGTTATGTGTGTAGAAATGGAAATATTCAAAGAAATTAGTATCTCACATGTGACTTAACAAAATTAGAACTTCAAACAATCATACCTTTCTTATCCTTTTTTGGAAATATGTCAAACCTTCACTAATTTGTTTCATGTTTCTGCTTGTATAAAAAGCAATTTTATTTTCGGGTGGACTTTTCCTTTACATGCTCAAGTAGGAGGTTTTTTGTCAAGCAGGACCCTTGGGAAGAGCAGCGTCCTGATCACTGACAAGGTTACGCTGGCTGAATAAAACTGTATAAATAGATACAAAAAAAAGTAGCCGTCATGAGGAATTCTTTTCCTTCCCACCAGACATATGGAAGGGGAGCAAAACGGCGATCTCACAAACGGGTACCACCACAAGCACTCCACGCCCCCCGACGCTCGGACTCGGCCACGGAGACACGCACCCGGCACGCCTGGGGTAGACGTGATGAGTGTCAATGAACTCGACCCGATGACTCCCTCCCCCACAAAGCACGTCAGGCAAATGGTACATCCCAGGGACCTGCCCAAATCACCTGCAGAAAGGGACATTCCATTCTCGAGAGGTGAGAACACTTGTCCCTCACAGTTAGACTTTCTAAACATGCCCCTCTAACTAAGCTAAGGCAGGCTTGTAAATCTAAATTTGAATAGGCTTGAATAAACATGAATATATATTTTAATTCAGAGGAAATAACATTTATGTAGCATTTTTATGTGTGTGCATTGATTATATGTATATGTTGATGGTATAAACTGTATATTGTACATGTATAAAATAATAATTATGAATTCTTGTCACTTCTAAAACATCTAACTTAAAAACTTAAAAATGACGGAAATTTGCATAATTAAGCAACTGTTGTTCTTTTATCGCATCAACTAAGTAAAGCTATCTTTACTTGTCTAGCTCTTCAAACAGACACCATTAGATCCTAGGTTATCTGAAAACACAGTGTTTATAACTAAAAACAATTCTTGATATTGCAAATAACTGTATAATATCACCGCATCTGGCGCTCCACCACTTTCCGGATTTTGGGCTTGCAAAGTGGTGAACTGGGCACTTTTGGTTATATCAGTAGGTCAGTGCAATATCAAGGATGCCCCCAGATGAAGGAAAGAAACAAAAAGATAAGAAAGCTACAGTTGGGCCTGAGATCAACGTCACAGCTGATTGCAATCTATTGCAGTCAGACTGCAGTAAATGTATGGAGCTGATAACATTTTATTGCAATCAGCTGTGACGTTGATCTCAGGCCCTACTGTACCTCCTTTTGTTTGATTTCTAGAACTAGAAGAGGATGAAGAAGACGATTACATCTATGGGAGAGGAGGGCACGAGAAGATGAACGGGGGGAACCTACACAAGGAGCGTGGCAGATACAGAAGAGAACAGGTGGGATGTGACAGATGACCTTCCATTCACAATCAGAAATAAAAAAAATAGTACTTTACCATGTTCTGGGTCATGTTCCGTTGAGCTTTTCAATTGTTGTTGTTCACCATCAATGGTTACTTCCATGACAACAGGGGGGTGTTTCACCAAGCTTCCATTCACAATCAGAAATAAAAAATAGTACTTTATCATGTTCTGGGCCATGTTGCATAGAGCTTTTCAATTGTTGTTATTCACCATCAATGGTTACTTCCATGACAACATGGGGGGGGGGGGGGGGGTGTTTCCCCAAGCTGTTCTTTAAGGAAATATACTGGACTGGGAAGACAAACATCCTTGAAAAGGGTGATCGTGAGCAATGTTCTTGCCAATGGCAAGAAACTTGCTGAAAGTTTTTTGCCCTCAAATGATCCACATTTAAAGGAGATAGTGAATAAATCACAAATCCTCAAAATGTTCGGGCCGAACAATTTGAGAATTTGTGATTTAATCACTAATTACTCCAAATGTGGAACATTTGTTTGTCCAGATATGAAAAAAGTACAAATCTTATAAAATTCTTAAAAAGTTTATTGCAAAAATATTCATTGATGAAAATGCATTCCCCATAAATTAGACATCCTTGACTGTATTATGGATGTAATTATGGTTGATGGATTATATTTATTGACTCGGGTTGTCACTTTTATGTGATGATTACCCCAAGCTTCAAATGTTTGCTTTCCTGGTATAAAGGCTAGTTTTAAAACATCTTTGTGCAGAAATATGCCATTGACAAACTAGTGCAGTTATTTTCATCTAACAGGCTGAAAAGACATCTATCAACCAGTACACTAATTTCTGCTCGTCATTCATCTCAATCACTCCCCAGATGATGTACGACCCACCGCTTCCAACTCGACATAGAGGGCGCCAGGCGTGGCAGGATGCGTATATGGACTCGGACCAGTCAGAAGGTTTTGATGACACGCTGGCTCGGCAGCAAATGTACAACAGGTACTTCCAATGAACCCGTTGTATTACTATAATGTTTATATCATGAAGCCTGCCTGTGTTGATCCAAGTGAGACAAGAAACCTGGGCCTTGTTGCATAGTACCTACCGTTGGTGGCAACTTTGCGACCAACAGCAACTTCTATGGAAGTCTATCGAGTGGTGTTTCCATAGTAGTTACCATTGATGGCAGAGTTACCATTAATGATAAGATTTATGCAACGGGGCCAAGATATCTGGGCCATGTTGCATAAAACTAAATACTTAGCTACCAATGGCAATTCTATGGAAACCTTAAATTTGATTGAGTGTCGAGTGGTGTTATCAGAGTCGTTACCATTGATGGCAGAGTTTCCATAAATGACAAGTTTTATGTAATGGGGCCCTGGTCTTAAAAGGTTATATTATGTTAAAGGTCATTATGAAAGTGTACAAAGACAAAGATTTCTCGATCAATGAGCATGTACTAAGAACAAATGTATGTAAGAGTAACTATGACTTTCTTTGACATTCATTTTGTACTTTCTACAACTAGTGATGTTCGACTGAGGCTTGCGCAAGAGAATGGTGCGGTTCGGCGGGCAAAGGAATTCCTGCGACGTCAGAAGAAGCAGCTGCGCCATCAGCAGTCGGCGCTAGATCAGGCAAAGACCGAGTGGAGGAGTGACATGAGGCAGACATACGGCGAGGAAGGGGAGGTGTCAAAAGAGGGCAGGCTGCTGTATGAAGACGTCAGGCTTGGACTGGAGAGGGTAAGTAGCTTGGAGGATTGGTATTCCAGAGTGTGGACATGAAAGGATTTAAGAAAGCCACCCCCGTCCCCGCCATTCATAACACACACAAAAAAGACAAACAGCATTCATTTGCCGAGATGTGTGTACATGTTTGATGTGCATGCACATAGTTACGCGTCAACAGAGTTAGGATGAAACCTAAGGGAAAGTCCTCATGAGATGTTGTTAGTGTGATTGGCTCTTCATAAATGAAACACTTCCCTCCATTGGCTAATAAATGCGCACTGTGCATGGTCATACCCTGTCTGATTTGCATGAAGACCGTCCTAGGAGGACATTCTGGAATACAAATTTTAGGCTCTCTTAGGCAACTCCTAACTTGTGGAATTGAGGAAAATTGGAGGAATTTTGGAATACGACTCTTTTAACCCGCTACGTGTGCCATACGGTGTCTTCCCTACAGGAGGCCCTTGAGTTGGATAAAGCCAGGGTCAACTTTACCACCGGCAGGAGACTGGTGCGGGAGAAGGAACACAAGCTGAAGAAACTGGAAGAGTCTCTCCACGATCCAGTAAGTCCTCCTCTTAAAGGGATACTTCATCCTGAAATTATTTTTGTTTCAATAAAACCAAACATGAAAGAAACATATTCGTGAATTTTTGATGAAAATCTGTCAAATGATAAGAAAGTTACGATTGTTTAAAGTTTTGATTTTGTAACATCTAATTTGTAATGCAATGTTCTGCCTTTTCTTCTTTTTTTTCCCCTCCTGTTTTCTCTACATATTACTCCTTTTTATGTTTTGTGATTCTGTATTTCAATAATGTAAATCATTTCTATATATTGTGCTTCTTCATGAATTCTTTAATAAAAAGATAAAAAAATAAGTAAAATCTCTGTTGTTCCCTTTGTCAGGACATCTTGCGGGCAGGAAGTCTTGATCCCCATTCAGACGCGGCTCAGGACACCCAGTTCTTGCTGAGCGATTCCTCCGGGAGCACCGTTCACACGTTGAGCAGTGCTAGCGGGGATGAGTCATACATGCATGGTGCGTCACTCATCTATCATTCTTTCTTCTTCCTCTCACTTATTGCTGTGAAACTGGCAACTTTTCCGCGACTATTATTTTTACACTTTTCATGCAAAACAGAGCATGATAATGCATTTGTTGTGGCTTCATTGATTAACAGGATATTTATTTTAAAAGACAAAGGTTTGTGAGAACTAAACAAATTATTTCGGTAACAAAATGGTTCTTTAAATAACATAACAAAATATGACATAGATAACAGCTACAAAACACAATACATAACGTATATTAATTATATTACTAAACAAAAAGGGGAGAAAATATAACAGAAATATGAGGTTGATTGCATGGTCTTAACAGATGCTAAACAGATTGAAGGTTCAATTAATTTTTTCCACAAAAAAAGAAGTAAATTCATATATAATAAATGTAACAAAAACAAATAATATATGATTAATTCATGGGAACAATATTTTTTGTGTATAGACAGAGAGGATCAATGATAAATGATGATCTTCTGTTTCTGACATTGATTGTTTGATTGCTTGATTTACCTGCTCAGAGCCGATGCATGCAGCCCACAGGACTCCCTCTAAGAGGAAGGACAGGCAGGGCGGGGTCAGGGAACCCGAGGAGCCGTCTCACGTCGTGTCGTCTCTCAATCACATCAACGCCCAGCTCCAGAACGTCCTTGGCATGCTGCATAGCCATGAGCAGTCAAGCAGCGGGCAAGGTCTGTCTCCGGTCCATGCAAACCAGAGTTAGGCTTCTGCTTTCTGTCATATGACGGCTTTGTCGGTGTTCTCTTTTTTCTTTCTCCTTTTCCTTTGTATGTGTTTTGTGTGTGGCACGCACGCTTGTCCAGGTGCACTTGTGTGCGTGCAGTGTTTTTTTTTTTTTGTGTGTGTGTGTGTGTGTGTGTGTGTGTGCGCGTGTGTGTGTGAGTAAGCTGTTTTCTTTTCTGGGGACCTACCCCCACAAGCTTCTGCTTTTCTGTAGGTTCCCCCACATAACTTATTATATAACTTCAGATGAATTAAATGTACATTCTGTAGATTAATTTATACATTCTGCATGTAAGATCGTTATTTTATATTATCTATTATTTATTTGATGTGTACATGCGAGTATTAATTTTGTTTAATACTGCTTTGTTCTCCAGATGTATGTTACAAATATTATCTTTGTGGAAAAGTTAATAAATGAATGAATGAATATGACTTTGTTAGCCCTAAATGTTCCACTTGTGAATTGTTGCACTATCAATGCACACAAATCTCAGAGAGCAGTATTTTGACTAACACACAAAGGGTTAAAAGGCAAGTCCACTTTGAAGTTAAGTACAATAAATAAAAGCAGAAACATGAAAGATACATGTAAGTGAAGGTTTGATCAAAATCTGTCCAAGGATAAGAAAGTTATGATTGTTTTTAGTTTTTATTTTGTCACATGCCCTTCTTGGTTTTCTTGTGGAAGTATATAACTTTACTTGATACTGATCTTCACGTTCTGACATTGATTGAACAATAATAAACTGAATGTATTTTCCGTTGTATCAGCAGGACCACACTCCCACATCCCTACTACAGTTGGAGGAGGACTAGCACATCACAACGGCGTCCCCCACGCCCAGCAGGGGTCCTACCCCCCAGCACTGCACTCCTACGCCCCACCCCCACCCCCACTGCCATCCCAACCCCAGCCTGCTGGCCCCAGCTCCTACTCAAACCCCTCCCTGGACTACCACCAGGGCTACTATCCCCCTAACCCTACCCACCATGGGGCTTATGAATATTCATCAGGGAGTGGGCGTCGCCCGTGGACGGTGGGCGGGGCTGGGTTTGATCCGGCCAATCCGCAGTATGGGATGGAATCTGCGGAGCAAGCCATGGGCAGGAAGTGGAGGACGTATTTTGGAGGTATGCTCAAGACAAAATCATGCTCTGTTCATGAAGATGATAATGGGGAGGATGATGGTGATGATATTGATGGTTACGGTAATGATATTGATGGTTATGGTAATGATAATTGGTAAAATGATGTTGGTAATGAAGATGATGGTGATAATGATGATGATGATAGTGGTCAAAATGATGAGTATGAGGGTGATAGTGATGACGATGAAGATGATAATGATATACCTGTTGTTCACGGTTAGATTTTCTGGCGTGGTGAACCATGATGTAGTTTGGATGTCAGAATTTGCCATAGATCTGCAGTTACTAAAGGGATGTGGCTTAATTGTGTCGTATAAGGTATTTAAGATATATTCAAGGCCTATTGTCTATTCCCAACACCAGATTGTATGAGAGTCACGCTGCTTAGAATCTAAGTTGAAAAAAGCCAGCCCACATACATGTGTGCTCAGTAAAGAATGGGTGATCAAGTACATAAAATATATTGGTTTTCAAGATTTCTTTATCAAGAATTAAGCCAGGTCCCCGTAACATAAAGGTTTGCGATTAATCGCAAATTTGAAAGACAAATTCTGATTGGTTACTGGTCAGTCTTCTGAACAAAAAGCGCATGCAACAATTATGTTGATTGGCCATTGCCATTTTGCGATTGATCGCAAACCTTTATGTTACGGGGCCTAGTTCGTTCAATTAACCTTGTCATCTTTGGGTGTGTTTTTTTATCTCTTGCCCATCCTAGATACAAGATCTGCGAGAAGACCTGTGACACCAGGGTTCCCAGTAACCAGGGGCCCAGAGAAGCCCAGCTTTGGGGGTTACGTCTCTGCTAGGTATGTAGGGGGCCAGAGAGGTTGTAGCAGGCAGAATTCCTTGTCTCAATAACTGACTTAGTTCAATATGTCACTGTATTTACAAATAAACATACTTTGGTACACCATTGTGTTGATGTTCTTTAATATAATAAATGGAGATATTATTTGGCCCCCTCCTTCAAATCCTATACAATGAAGCAAACAAACAGTGAAAGGGAAACAAACAGACATGAATGAAACAAAACGATAACCCATCGAACCATGTGTTAAATAGAACCCATGGGCTAGATTTCAAAGAGGGGTCTTGGTGTATTAAGGAGAGTGATACAAATCAAGTCGTATTTTGGTTCATCATATGGCCCACATGTATGTTGGGTGTCATTTCTGATTCTTGTTTATTGGCCGGTTTCGGACACCTTTGGGTTACTTCACATCCCTTCGAATCCCATAAATACCCGGCGAGATCAATAGTTTCTTTGAGTTATTCACCCGATGATGGATAGAGGACACCGCCCAAAACATCAAGATTCTCTCTCTTTCTGATTTTGAAAGGAAACTACAGTTAGTTGCAAAACATATGATTTCTCCACACTTTGCCACACTTCTTTCTCCTTTTTCTGTATAACCACTTTGTGGCTAGTTCACAACTCTCATCACCACCCTCTCCTTCTACTTCCATGTCATCTCATATATTTTTGGTTTAAAACTCTGAAAATTAAAGCTAAAAATAGTCTTGTGTAAATGTTATTAAGATGAAAAATCACCCCTCCTCTTTTCACTCTTCTTTTCCCTGTTTTCATCCCATAAGTGGGTCGAATATCCTAAAAGACTATAACCACATGGTGTTACCGAAATGTGTTCTATTTTCTAAATAGTATTTATTAGTACACTCTCAATCACAAACACAAACACAAACAATCAAAGAACATTTGATTCTTGTTTGACATACAGGTAAAACTTTTTCTCTCCATCTCTCCCTTCTCAGGGACCAAATCAAAACGTTCAGGGATTCGAGTGCGGCGGGCACGGGGCCTGTTTCCCCGGCCACGGCTAGTGACCGCCGGACGGCCGCCACGCAGGGTAAGCTGCAGGAGCTCAATGAGTGGCTGACCCGTCATCGGATGAGCGGAGTACTCAATGTTGCAGACCTGGACCCCACGCTGTATCCTTCCACATGATTCTAGAATTCTCTGCATTTTCAATCCGAACTAAACCCCTCAAAAAACGTTTTGCAACCTGGGTTTGAGGGGTAATATATCAATTGTTGCTTGATCATTGTACTTGACTGGGGTATCATTAGAAAGCTTAATTATTCTTCGTCACATTGGTGTGCCATTTGCTGCAAATATGCAATCATGGAATGTGCAGTATTCCCGAATTTGAGGCAAAGTCACAAACAAAATGTTGCTAATTGCATTGTTTTTAACAGCGAAGGCTCCACTTCTTTTGAAGATGCAACTTGTTATGAATAGTCAAGCTGTCTTAAGATACTACATTTACTTAGGATAATGAAGCAACTAAAGATATATGACACCTCAAACCCGAGGTGCACAACTTTTTTTGAGGGGATTATGATTATCTATTTACAGGTCTGGCGGCAGTAGACTAATCGTAGTCAACTCCTTCTCTGGCTCGCCCAAATATGGATTGAGAAAAGAGGAAAATGTTACAGAGTCTAGTCTTGAGAGGTCTAGTTTTCATAGAAATTGTTATTGGTAGCAAAGATACCATTAAGTTTTATTCAACAGGGCCCACGGACATGTTGCATAACTAGGTTTTCATTCATTGTAACTTACCATCAATGATAACTACCATGGCAATAAACAACTAGCTCTAATTATTGCACCTGTTGCCATGGTAGTTAACATTGATGGTGAGTTACAATCATTGAAAGCCTATGTGCAACCTGGCCCAGGTCTGTCAGTCTGTCTTTGTCATGTTTAATCATTTTATCCACCCTAATTACGATTTTTGAAGCTCATTACAATAAAAACATTCCAAAATACCACAAATATCATAAATGATCTCTGAATTAGCAGCTCTGTTCCTTAACTTCTCGTCATCGCAGATCAGGCAGTGAGAGCCGTAGTGGTGCCTCCCGGGCTGCAAACGTCACAAACCCAGCCAGCCACAAACAGCTGCACACCAGGCTGGAGCTGGATGCTAACAACCAGATCAGAGTCAGGGAGGTCAGGTGATCAGTCACATGACCCCTGATGATTGGTCATGCGGCTTCAGATGGACCAATGATATAGTCAATGGACTGTTCGTGACCTACTTGTGATTTACCTCCACCCGCGAATGTTTTGAATAGACGCCAGCAATGAGATAACTAGTCCACGTGAGAGGAGTCGTGTGATTAGTCACATGATCCTTGATGATTGGTCATGTGACATCAGATGGACCAGCAATATTGCTGGACTAAATTACTGGACCTAGCTGTGATTTACCTTCACGTCCGATTGATTTGAATAGGTGATTACAATGTGACAAGGTAAATGTGAGAGAAGTCATGTAATCAGTCACATGACCACAGATTAGTCATGTGACATCAGATGAACCAAATATACTGTGTGACTGTAAATGGACCTAGCTGTGATGTAATTCTAGTTTTGCAATTGGATAAGATGCCATCCACAAGAAAAAGAATTCCAAACGAGAGAATAGTCAGGTGGTGTGTCACATGACCACATGCAATTGGTCATGTGATGACAGATGGACCAACTCAACAATGTACAATGTACATCTACAAAAGGACCAAGCTTTAGATGAACTTCAGATTTGTGTGAACTGAGTGCATACAAGGAATGAAAGTCCAAAGTAGGGAAGATAGGGGAAACTCGTATGGTACACATCTCCTTGCGATTCATTGATGACAAGACATATTACTTGCATTGGCCAACAAAAGATTGATAATTAAAAAAGAAACTGGAATTAGCCAGGGTTTTTTTTTAGCTAATTTTGTCAAAGTGCACTGACCTTTGACCATTCAGGAATTTAACTAAAAATTTCTACCTCCATAACTTGATTCATCTTTGTACCATATTTGGTTGGAATGGGATTATTATTGAACTTGTATTTCTTCCCCATTAATCTTCTCCCCTCATGAAGCAGTATTATTTCTTACACGGTTTTGTCCTGTATTCTCTCGTCAGGTTTGTTCATCATTGCATTCTATGCACAAATGTGTACATATTTTTCAAAGTTCATTTTGTAAAACGCAAGTAGTTTTATTCTTTTTGTTAACATGTTTGAGATTTAGTCATTTACCATCTTTTTTGAAGACTTTCACGTTTTGCTTTTCATCAGATGAAATTGAATTAAATTCTGATGACACTTTCTAAGAAGTCTGAGATTTAATTCAAGTGACCCTGATTTGACACACATGATATAATGTATATTGAAAGTTATGCAACTCAAATGGAATGGGATTTAGTAATAGCAGAATGATACAAGAAATTAAATTAACAAGGAATAATATTAGCAGATTCCCAAATTAGCTGGAATGCATATTTCTCTTCTAATTAGATTAACTAGCTTCCAATGTTGAATGTGGCTGCCTGTGTTCTATCAATTCAATTCAATTCAAGGTTTATTAAAATCATCTTCGCAGCCATACAGCTGAATTGTGACAATTAACAAGGTAAAAACAAATAAAATACAACATTCAAAATGATACAACTATCCTCTGCAAGTATGAGTATTAGGAGTATAGAGGTGAAATAATATTAAAAACGGATGCATTGTAAATTTACTGTACGGCAATTAGATGATAATTGCAACCACTTTAAATTTGGCGCTTTTAAGTGGTGCTTCACACTAAAAAAACTATTATCATTTCTCCATTTATGACATTTTGTGTATGGTTTATCAAGAAAGTTATATTTACTAAGAAGTAAAAGTCTGTTGCCCTGGAACTACTGTAGATATACCGCTATACCTCTTGATTCCTGCTTCCCATCTTGGTATGTTATCACTGCTTTTTGCAGTTTAAAAATCAATTCGTTTTGGCATGAAAGCATGTAGGTGTACAGTTAAGTTAAAGCTTGCAAAATGTTATGCATCCAACTTATATTGTTATTCAATCGTTTTATTTATATGTAAATGTTGATTTGCTTGCCAGTTTTGCTTGAGAAATGAATTACATGTCTCTAATTTGTGACATTCCAATGTGAATCATCAATTTCCAGTTATCTCCATCAGTCTTTTGATTTTGCCGTGCTCAAATTTGGAACTTATGCAGTGTTTAAAAGTACTTATGCTGTACATTGTCTTTTGTACATAGAATATTGAAATTTTGCTGTATATATTTTGAAATATACTGTATATATGTGTGCCATATAAATTGAAAACTAGTTTTGTCATGAAATTGCTCTTAATGTGTGTTTTTATGCAGGTCCACGATTTTGTATAACTTATTTTCCTACTTGAAAAATACACAATACCTCCTCCCCCCCCCCCCCCCACTCCATATATCTCTTTCCCTGTTATTCCACTCTGTTTCCATCTTACGTATTTCACCTTCCCTCAATCTCTCCCTTCTTTCCTACTCTTTTCCTTACTCTTTTCCTTGAAGGTCCTTCTTTCCCCTTCCCCCCTTTATGCTTCTTGCTGTAAGCCTGTCTCTCTTTCTCTCACCCTCTATCTCTCTTCCTTCTGTTTTTCCCTCACCTCTCTCCCTCTCTCTCTCGCCCTCTCTTTCCCTTTCCTGTATGCCTCGCCATATTTCCCATCTCTTTCCCCCTCTACTCCCCCCTTTCTCCCCCTCTGTTTGTCTCCCTCTCCCCCCCCCCTCATTCTCACCCTCCTTTTTTTCTCTTAACCTCCTCTCTCCCTCTTTCTCCTTCCCAACTCTCTCCCTCACTTTCTCCTTCCCACCTCTCTCCCCCTTTCTCCTTCCCCTCTCCCTCCATCTCTCGACCTCGTCCTCTCTGTCTCTCCCCTTCTACATATACTATATTTTCCCTTCTCATTTCTCCCTCTCCTCCCTCTGTCTCTCCACTCTTTCTATCTCTTTAGTAAAGAAGGTGATGAGAGGGAAGAGAGGCATGCTGCAACTTAAATGGCAGATTCATAAAAATCTGACCATCACCCCGTGAAGCCACAGCGCACACAATAAACACTCAATCACAACATATTCACATACTGCAGACCACTGAAGGACACCGCATATCAGAGAATTTCCCTGTTAGGATTTAATCACTATTGCCTCGCAATTAATTCATTAATATAGGCACACAATGAGCGACACAAATGCAATCTGGGTGCCGTTGCATAAAACCTACCATTAATGGTAACTTTGCCATCAATAGCAACTTCTCTGGAAACCTTGCATTTGATTGGCTATCGAGCGATGTTACCATGGTAGTTACCATCAATGGCAGAGTTACCATTAATGGTAAGTTTTAGGCAACAGGGCCCTGCACGATCTGGACCCTGTTGCATAAAACTTACCATTGACGGTAACAATCATGGTAACACCATTTGACTGCCAATCAAATTCAAAGTTTCAACAGAAGTTGCCGTTGGAAGCAAAGTTATCATCAATGGGAGGTATTATGCAACAGGGCCCTGGCATTGACCCGAAGCACACAAGATATTTACAGGGATCGCCATCTTCGCCAATTTAGTCCATGTGACATAATCTCCTGCTCCTCACATACTATGCTGATCAGCACTCAAACTCATTGCAATGCAAGCACGGATGGATGGATATGCCGTTTGAGCAGTCATGCTAAAAGCCGCCAAGATTTCAGTACAATCCAACCTGTTTGTAAGGTTTTGTCTTCCTTCCATGGCAAATCCAGTGTTAAGAAAAAAAGGAGATAAATGTCACATGAATGTCACCTAAATATTACTTTAAATACTTTGGGTAACGGGTGTTCATGCAGACATGAAAGACAAAATCGACAGTCACTATCTGTTAGGAAAAATAGCTAAATTGATACAAAAAGTTATATCACTGACTTGTTCAAAGTACATGGACTTAAGTACAAATATGTTGTTAAATATCATGGAAAAATATGCCCCATGGCATTTGTTCTTTGTCCTATCAATTAGCACACTAACAGAATAAACCTACTATATATTTTTCATACACACAAATGACATAATTCCGGCATATCAAGATGATATTTCCACCCAGTTTGATTAAATATTAACATTTCACCTGCATATTGTTGGTAAGTCTGCACATATTCACATCTTAAAATACATTTTCTACATCTCAACGTTATTGCCAGTTTTGTGTGGTTAGTAAGTACTCTCAAGTGTACTCTCAATGGCTTGGTAATCAAATATATAATTCAAAGAATCAAATACATTCTCTACACAAATACACATTTCCCTACTAATGGTTACCATGATTATTTATGATCAGCCTGTGTGTGTTACAACTCAAATTAAATAAACCTACATGTACATGGGTGAGAGCTTTCAAGGATCCCCAGATTACAATAATGTTATTGAAGAGCATTTTTCAAGTGAAAATGAATGGCTAGTTAACTATCTTCAAACATGTATACAACTGTCCATGTATATGGAAAACATCCCAATTTCCAGCAGACAGTACAATTACATTTAACACATCACATATTCTCAAATTGTATACATTATACACATGAAATGTGTATTGTATCATTCAAAGCTTCGGTAAGTACTCTTATATATTGATTCAAGTGTAATTTATACTTACCATATCCCCTTCTGCTTTGCAACAAGAGAGGTAAATCCTATTAATACAAATGAAATATGTACAGTACTCTAACATGATGATATAATTGCCATAATACTTTACAAATCCTCGATTTTGCAACAGGAAACACATACAAAATTGCATTAATGTGTTTGAGGTAGAATCATGTACGTGAAAAAAAAAACTGATTCTAACTCTGATTCTAACTTTAGTATTACGTGCACTCTTACATATGGGTCATTCCATGGAGTTGGGGCAAAGTTTTCATGCAATGTCCATGTAACGGAGGTATCAACCTTTGCAGTTACCCTGCATTTTGAGCTGTCAATGAAAAATTGCTCTCTTTTCTCCGTAATAGGCGTTAAAACTGGAAATCTTTTATGGATTTAAAGCAGCAGGCATACAAACTACCACCGTTACATTGACATCATTATGGATATGCAAATCCATGTTTTTACATGAACAAGAAATTTTCATATGTCAAATTGCAATATGCCATGGTCTTTGAGAAGTAATAATGGATGGGACCCCATTTTTTTTGCTCATGCCACTACTGGACTATATTTGCCTGGTTTGAAAAAGATATGGATTTGGATTTGTGGTATGTCACAAAAATTGCCCCAACCCTGTGGAATCACCCATATACATGTATACATAAATACCATTTATACTCTACATATGCCTCTCTGTTCCAAAATATTGTATGCAAGGGATCAAGTTTTACATACAGCCTGCAGCTCTCTGCCAAAGAGGGAGCTATAAAACTCAAGGTGCGTTAACCCTACTAGTACTGCACGTTCGACCTCACCTGGGGCCCGTTGCATCAAACTTACCATTTCTTCCATGGTAACATTGCTTGACAGCTAATCCAATTCAAGGTCACAGTAGAAGTTGCCATTGGTAAGTTTTATGGAACAGGGCCCTGATCTTAATGATACAAATATACATGTGATGTAAGTATTGACATTTCTTTACGTAGTACAAAAGCTTGGTAGATGATAATCCGTATAAAATACATCTGAAGGGTGGTGCTTTCCACCATATTATATGATGGAAAGGTTGGAAGATACTGATAATAATAATACCAGTACAGGAAGGAAGTAATAGTTCTTGCATGATAATTAGCAATATATAAATTTACGATTAATAATGCTGAAAATGTATTAAATACAATTTTCAGCATAACCTTTGTTGTAAGTGATCAAAAATACACACCCAGAAGGCATTATACAGTAATCTTACATGAAATTCAGGTATTGCTTTTTATTACTCGTACACCATGGAATGGAAGATAATATTTGAAAATCAAGGTTACAGTTCGATATTCCGATGGTTCGTTATTCCGAAGGCTCGTAATTCCGAAACACGTAAATTGCCTATACCTCGATGCTCATTAGTCCGAAAATGAAAAAGGGTTCGTTAATCCGAGCATTTGTAGCATAATGTTCGGAATAACGAACCTTCTCGAAAATCACGTCATGTTAAAAGAAATGAGGCAATATCAGCTTCAAAAAAGGGAAGAAATACGGACAATTGCTTTGTCTGAAATCAGCACACTTAGTTACACCAAAATCAAGGTTAGGTAGAAATGTTGAAGTATGTTACAAATCAGGGCTCTATTTCACCAAGATGTGCATACATTACGCACAAATTCATGCACGACTGGTGACCTGTTCTTGTGCTAAATGAGCTAGATTATTTGTTCCAATTTGTTCCTGTTTCAACATAGTGGGAGTGAATTTCTTTCGATCCCCAATCCTAATCAAATTTGACAAATTATAAACTTTGTGCCAAATCAGATTCTCAATGACTTTGATTCCCATCAGCATAAGTTGAAATCTGATCTTTGTAGATTTATAGATTTGTTTACCTCTTGTAAACAAGCATATGAATACAAGCTAGTAATTTTGTCAAATATGATTAAAATTGTAGGAAATTCACTCACATTATATTAAAAATAGGAACAAATTATCTTATTTAGTACAACAACAGGGCCCTGTTGCATAAAACTTACCATCAATGGTAGCTCTGTCATCAATGGTAACTACCATGGTAATACCACCCGATAGCCAATCAAAGTCAAGGTTACCATAGAAGTAATAATTGATGGCAGAGTTACCATTAATGGTAAGTTTTATGCAATGGGGCCCAGGTCACCAGTTGTGTGTGAAGTCGAGCAGAACTTATGAACATCTCGGTGAAACACCCCTCAGGATCTCTTCTGTGCTTTGTGAGCGTGGTGGCTTCCTAGTCCTGTACACCATAAGGTACAGGTGGGGCCATGACTCGCTTCATATACAGCAGGGTAATGACCGTCGCCACAAGCCCACCGAAGATAAACATGCCGATGCCAATACCAGCAACCGTACCTGGGCACAGGGCAACAATAGAGGGGGGTAGATAAGAGCACATTCATAGATAAGAATAAATATATAATTTGAGATTTATATAATTCTGTCTATTAAAGAAAATATTAAAGAATGTGTATAGATGGACTCAAATTTATTCATTTTTTTTGGAATTGTATAATGTATGCTATTTCATAAGCAAGTCAAAATGTTCATGAATGATAAAATGTAAAAATGAATTTTGAATTAACTATGTAAATGATTTCATGTTATATATTATTGTCATATGATATGAGGAAAAAATAAAATATGATTTAAAACAAAAAATAATGATTACAGTAACTCAGGTTTTAAAGGGATAGTCCACCCTGAAATTAAGTTGGTTTTAATAAAAGTAGAAACATGAAGGAAACATTTAAGGTTTCCTTCTTTTATATGTCTCATTATTTCACTTGTTCACTCATTATTTCACATTTCATAATATTATTATGTTCATGTATATGATATAATGAATTCATTATAAGCCAGTGGAGGCGAATTATCCATGTATTTTTTTTATATATCATGGACCAATAAAAATGAATTGAATTAAATAAGCAACTCACCCATTGACAAACCCTGTTATCGGCATTAATTTAAAAGCCAGTGTAGGCTAATTATCCATGTATTTGTATAAATCATGGACCAAACAAAATGAATAAACCAGTTCGTAATTACACCATGGACCAATCAAACGAATAGACTGCTGACTGGAATTTTTTCATGAAGCTGTGTTGGATGATGGATATACAGACATTATACAGTGAGCCTGCAACAACAATAGAAGCATGTGCACATGGTGGAATGTTCTTTCAATACCTTCTCAGTGCAATAGCTGTTGCCACATTTGCATGATAATTAGTTGAAATGTGTCTCACTATCTAATGAATATTCATGTTACTCTATGGGTAGTGCCATTGACCTGAGGTTATTTTCTACCTGCAATAATCTGCTCATGCGCAAATTGCAATTGCGAAGTGGCTTATTGAATTGAATATATGAGCGACTCACCTGTTGACAAGCCCTGCTGGCCCATATCTGATTCTGGGTGGAAGTCCACTCGCAGCGATCCCTTCAACATGGGCAAAGAGACGTCCTGTGTGAGGGCGACAAACAGACAAATGTATCATGCGTCATGTGTACGAATGTGAATAACTTCCGATAATAACCAACTGTGTTTTGGTTTCTATACCTTACAATAATTACCCACTGTTTGTTAATTTATTTAACTCGCTGCAGCGATCCCATTACCATGGGCAGAGACGAATGCAGTGTGTTATGTATAGGAATGTGACTAAATTACGATAAGCAACTGTGTTTTGGTTTCTATACCTTTCAATAATTACCAACTATTTTTCTTTAACTCAACTATCGTGGCGCTGCAGCGATCCCTTTACCATGGCCAGGGACGAATGTAGTGTGTCATGTATAGGAATGAGACTAACTTACGATAATAACCGAGTCAGAGTCTGGAAAGTGACCCCATAGTGCATTGCAATCTTCCATGAAGCCTACACCTGGGCCCTGTTGCATAAAACTTACCATTAATGGTAACTCTTTTATCAATTGTAAATACCGTATTTTTCGGTGTATAAGACGCATGTTTTTCCCCTTGAAAATCACGCCAAGGTCCGGGTGCGTCTTATACACGGCGTTAGAAAAAGTCGGGTCTTTCAAACTTACACGTATACACATGTATGGGACTATGCATTGTGTGACAACAGTCAACATTTAACAACAAAATAAATGGCTTTGATAGCCCGACACAATACCGGTAATACGATCTCAATCACATCATCAGCATAATTACAGGTACGAAGAAAGCACCAGGACTAGTATTTGTCTGAGACACCTCAAAGAAACCGCTAGCTAGAAAGCTAAGCCCTAAGGATAACCTCCGTTAGATCAGAGCCGCTATTGTTGCTTTGATCCGGCCTCGAGGTGGCGCTGTACACATTATCGTCCGCGGAGATTTTTTTTTTTTTTATCTCCGAGGCCAAAAGTTGTACAGCGCCACCTGGAGGCTGGATCAAAGCAACAATAGCGGCTCTGATCTAACGGAGGTTATCCTTAGGGCTTAGCTTTCTAGCTAGCGGTTTCTTTGTGGTATCTCTGACAAATACTAGTTCTGGTGCTTTCTTTGAACTGGTAATTATGCTGATGATGTGATTGAGATCGTATTACCGTTATTGTGTCAGGCTATCAAAGCCATCTATTTTGTTGTTGGATGTTGATTGTTGTCACACAATGCATAGTCCCATACATGTGTATACATGTACGTGAGACCCGATTTTTTTTTTTTTTCAAATTGCGTGCTCAAAGTCGGGGTGCGTCTTATGTGCGGGGGCGTCTTATCTGCCGGTCGATACGGTACATATGACACGACCCGACAGCCAATCAAATTCAAGGTTTCCATAGAAGTTGCCATTGGTAGCAAAGTTACCATTCGTGGTAAGTTTTATGCAACAAGGCCACGGTTATCTTGTGGTATTGCCAATACAGAGAATTGTATAAGATAAATCGTCATACGCAGCACATGTCAGCAGCACAACCCACTTCAGGAAAGCACAGATTTATAACCGTACCTCGCCGGACTTAGTGAAGTTGATTCGCACAGGCGTATTGAGGGACAGCCTGCTCTCCAAATTGGCAACTGCGGTGCTCAGTGGGATCTGATCGGTCATGTTCACTGCGTCACCCTTGACAGGAGGCACGCCCAGCACCAGAAAGTAGATGGTCAAGATCTCTTCCTCTCCCTCTACAACCTGCAACAGTTTGTGAAGATCAAGACATTTTTTGTAGTTTATCATTTTTCTTATATTAATGTTCTAAATATCTTCAATTGTATTCTCATTTGATGTATTGGAAATCAAGCAGAAAATCATCAAACAAATCGAATCAAAGGTCTTTCTGTGATACTGAAGGTACTGAAGATTATCACAGCTTGATGGTGTTAATGTATGCAAAAGATATGAAAGAATGTTTATTACTGGCTGCCTCAGGAAAAGGAGCACAGACCATGCACTCATTATTCAATTCAATTCTTTATTCATTTAACAAACAAATAAACAACTTTCATGAACAATGAGTATAAGGCATCACCAGAAAGCCGATGGCTTGTGAGATTTAGTGAGATTAGTATTGGTTTAAAATTTTCATAAGATGTGTTTCGGAAAACCAAAGATAAAATATTTTATGGAGATTTTATCCAATGGGGAGGTAAAATGTTTATCTATGTGGATTTCCACAATGCTACCCCAGTTGGCTGAAAACGTGCACATATGACGTCACATTTAGGTTCTCGATATGACACAGAGCCACAGCATGAGATGACTGTAAACACCAACGTACATAGAGCTTAGAGATCCTGCTGGTCGGCAGGCCCGCTGCATCAGCTAGAGCATGCTGGGATGCCGCGTAGAAGGCATGGGTGTTGTTCACTACGTAGTGCTGATATAGACCTACGACAAACAAAATTAAGGCAATGTTACAGCTACAATCTTAAGTGACTGGTCGAGAATAATCAGATTAAAGGAGAATAAAACACTGAAAACGGTTGGATACAAGCAGACAATTAGATGGATGAAAATTAGACATAATACAACGAAAATGTGAATTTTGAAAAATCATTATAATGAGCACTGATTCCTGACCACAAAGAGAGGGTAGCCCATTTTCAAAAGAAGTGAAACTGCAGTTTACCCTAACTATACCGTGTATGATATTTCACGGTATTAGTTTCACAAACACTTTCAGAATAAGTGAAGAACTATCCACGTTTATGTACGACAGGTAGCGACCATAGTCTAAATTCATACACCACATTGCAATGTTCGCTCAGTTGTGTCCTGCTCACTGAAATTTCCGTTGGTTTGCTCAAGCCGCAAGAAATAATAAACAAATGAATGGTTCCTCCGTATCTAACGTTGTAGAAGTTAGAGCATGGACACTACCTACCTCAGGGTCCATGATTAAATCCTCAAAATGTTCGGCCCGAACATTTTTAGGATTTGTGATTTAATCTCTCATTTCTCCAAATGTAGATCACTTGAGGGCAAATAACTTTCAGCAAGCTTCTAAAATAGACAATACATGAATTTAAAACCATTGGCAAGAAGATTGCTAACAATTACGTTTTGAAGGCTTTTTTGCCTTCCCAGTACAGTATATGCCCTTAAATGAAGAAATAATATATTGATGAAGGACATAAAACAAATGTTTGATCATCTTATTCAAGATCTCTGTAGAATCTATAGGTCCTCTTGGTAAACTGGAGGGTGTGGGATACCAAAATAGCACCCCAAGGTCTCCATTTCACGTCTGGAGCAAATAGATTCCACAAGATTCTTCATGATCATGAAATATTTGTATCCTAGCATTTTGGCTACTACAGTAAAAACCTGCTATACAGACTACTTGTATAGAAAGACCGCCTGCATATACAGACTATGTTGGTTGTTTTCCTTGAATATGTCTGTCCATTGAAATCTTTAATCAAGCAACCTGTACATAAAGACCACCCACTCAGAGAGACCACATTCGTTGTCTCCCACTGAGTGGCCTTTCTATACAGGTTTGACTCTATTCTGTCTGTTTATCTATCTATCTATTTATCTATTTATCTATCTATCTATCTATCTATCTATCTCTCTCTCTCTCTCTCTCTCTATCTATCCATCCATCCATCCATCCATCCATCCATCCATCCATCCATCCATCCATCCATCCATCCATCCATCCATCCATCCATCCATCCATCCATCCATCCATCCATCCATCCATCCATCTATCTATCTATCTCTCTATCTATCTATCTATCTATCTATCTATCTATCTATCTATCTATCTGTGTAGCCTATTTCTCTCCACCGCTGAAGGAAGGCCTCCTCATCATTTTTTCCATTTTGATCCATCTTGTGCTATTCATTTCCATGTCACACTACCATATTCTCCAATATCATCCATCCACCTTCTTCTTCGCCTGCATCTTCCTCTGGTGTTAGATCTGGGGGTCCAGACAGTTAATTCATGTGTCCATTGATCATCTTTCTTCCTGGCCAGATGACCAGCCCACCTCCACTTCTTTGATTTAATTTCCTGTACTATGTCCCATACTCTGACTGTAGTATGATTGTCTAATGTGACATGGTGTAAGGCCTGAACGGCTGAAAAAGTGTAAATACTCCAAATCTAACATTATGAGCATTCCTTGATATCTCACCTATTCCCTCGACGTCAACGACGTCCACTGCCATGTTCCGGCTGTCGCTCTCATCATAACACATGCCAACGTCGAACATGAAGTTGGGGGTGTGGGAGCTGAAGTGGTACATGTTCTGGAAGAATTCCATGGTGAAGTTTGTGCCGTTGAACTGCAGTGAAGTAAAAAGGTATACTACAGGTTAAATCATAGAACATTGTAGGGCATGCATGTACTGATAAAGCAGAGAAAAAGAAGACAAGAAAATGATTTGACCTGACTGACCATGCCCTCATTCCTATGTTGCCTGACCATGCTGTCATTCTTATATTGACTGACTGACCATACCCTCATTCTTACATTGACTGACCATACCCTCTTTCTTATATTGACTGACCATACCCTCATTCTTACATTGACTGACCATACCCTCTTTCTTATATTGACTGATCATGTCCTCAATCTTATATTGACTGACAATGCCTTCATTTTTATTTTGACTGACCATACCCCATTGTATTAACTGACCATGACCTCATTCACAAATTGACTGACTATGACTTCATTCGTATATTAACTGACCATTCCATCATTCCCATATTGACTAGCCATGCCCTCATACTTATATTGACTGACCATGCCCTCATTTTTATATTGACTGACCATGCCCTCATACTTATATTGACTGACCATGCCCTTGCTGACTGACCATGCCCTCATTTTTATATTGACTGACCATGCCCTTGCTGGTGTACTCCATCCTCAGTGGCATCTGGTGGATTAGGCCTGAAAACTTGTTTCCTGCGTGCCAATCTCCCTGCAAGCAAAATCAAAACATTGCAATCAAAACAGAGGGTGCACTTATTAGCATTTCAAATTAGAGTAAGTGTACCGAAACATTGCCCTTCAACCCTTAAATTACCAGCCTTGAAATCCTCATTGGCTTACTACACATCTTCATGCCAATGGAAATGAGATAGTATACCCTTTCATTGCCAGGTCTTGTAATACCCATTGGCTAACTACACATCTTCATGCCAATGGAAATGAGAGAGTATAACCTTTCATTACCAGGCCTTGTAAAATCCATTGGCTTACTACACATCTTCATGCTATTGGTTATGAGAGAGTAACCCTTACATTACCAGGCCTTGAAAGACCCATTGGCTTACTACACATCTTCATGCCAATGGTAATGCGAGAGTTAACCAATATTGCACCATGTGAAGATCATTTCACAATTAATATTGTATTGTATTTATTTGGTCCATTTAAAAGATATATATATTGAAATTCATTTTGTTCACATGATAAAAATGATCAAAAATATCTCACTTTACACAAATCCCATAGAATAATATTTTGTCTAGCAAACTAAAGGTGGAGGCTTCATGTGCCAAAATGTGTATTTATTTACAATAAAAATAATACACATACATCACAGAGAACAGCATTTAAGTGTTGTATACATAGGGTTAAGAAACAAATAGGTGAAAGATTACCTTGTGCAGAGACCTGAGTTGTTCAGATAGGGTGAGTGGACAGCGTGAGTGAAAGTCTGTTAAATATACCAAGTGCACCAGAGAAGGAAAGAACAAAAGAAACAACATCTACAAGTGCATCAAGTAAGTGGTAGAAAACACAAAAAGGAAACTAGCCCCCTCAAAAATAGCTCTACAACTCAGGTTTAAGGGGTCATATATCTTTAGTTGTTTCATTAGCATCAGCAGAAATGTGGTATCATAAGACAGTGTGACTATTTATCTTTACAATGATGTGTTGTTTGTAATACTTACGCAATCATGGAATGCACAGACCTTCTGAATATATGGCAAGGTCACAAATGAATTGTTGCAAAATTCTGTATTTCCTGTTTGTTTTTTTTACATGAAATGAGTTTGAATGATGCTGATGCAGCAACACATGAACATTCATTGTCACATTGACACTATTGAAAACACTCTCCATTTTCATTGCTGTTGTAAAGGGCATTTTGCAACATTTCACATGTGACTTTGCGCCATATTTGGGAATAGTTAACATTCCATGGCAACATAATTGTAGCAAATGGCACACCAAAGTGAAGAACAATAATCAAGCTATCAAGTGATGCCCCAGTCATGTACGTTGATGATCTGACAAGCGATATATTACTCCTCAAACTTGACTTGCAGACCTTTTTTGAGGGGTTTATATTAACATACTATGGCTTGCAGGGAGGGGTGCATTGAATTCAGAAATTATGTTCAAGGCTGTCTGAGCTAAGAAAGTAAATAAGACGCTAACTACGCTAATAGGCCAAACCCAGTTATGATTGAATTAAAATCAAACTTACATGCATGTTGAAACTAACATTCATGAGTACACCCCAGTTTCCTTGACCAATCTAGCTTGAACTGCATTACATATAACAATGTTAAGCAAAACTATGTGCACATGAAGAGAAAGTTATCAGATATAAGAGTTTAATATCACTATCACTATTTCACAGCTTCACAATATCACTTCTTCACAATGTGAAGCAGAATTGTGTACACATATAGAAGTGAAGAGAAAGTTATGGTGCATGATATCTAAAATCAAATATTAAGATACATAAAAAGTTTTATATGACTATGTTATGCATCTTTCTACATGTGGTTATTGAAAAGTGTATTTTTTCATGTAGGTAGTACATGCAGCATAGCAATCACCAGACGAAAGATATAAATAGAAACACACATACAAACAAGGGACCTAGTTAATATACTAATACATTGAGCATTGAAAGGATTCATGTTGGAATATAAAAATTTGATATTCATTAATGACTATTTCATACTTTCCAATTAACCCTTTGAGCGACTATTACACATAAATCCCATGGACAACCCGGAAACACAATGCCATCTTGGGGGTGTTTCACCAAGCTGTTTGTAAGCTATGAACAACTTTGCAAATGACTGGCGATCCCTTCTTGTGCTACATGCGATACCACACTTTGTTCCTGTTTTAACATATTGAGAATTAATTTCCAACAATTCTAACAAATTGGACAAATCACAAGCTTTGTATTCAGCCACTTGTGAACAACAAGAATTTTCATTTATAAACATCAGATTTGAACTTAAGCTGATGGAAAGCAAAATCATTGAGAACATGATTTAGCACAAGAAAGGGTCACCAGTCTTTCGTAAATTTGTTCATAGCTTACGAACAGTGTGGTGAAACGCCCCCCTGGCAACTTCGTTGCGGAGGTTGTGGAGGCATAAAAAAATTAACTGAAAATTGTGAATAAAAGCGAATGTGCTTCTACGCGATTGACTCACCCTGCCGAAGTAGTACTCCATGGTGTAGTTACTGGAGAAATTGCCTTCGGTATGCTGACCAGCGCCGATCCACGCCTCCGCATCAACATCACGCAGGGTCGTCTGAGGTGAGAACAATTCACAGCAAATGTGATTGGATAATTACTTTTTTTGAATTATTCACCTTCCTCTGTTTGAAATCAAAATCATAGAGACACGGATTTGGCAAAAGAACATGTCATCAGTCGTGCATAAAATTGTTTGAAGCTTACAAACAGCTTGGTGAAACACCCCTTTGGTAACTCAAAATCTTGTAAACATAACCTGTGTGGGTTAAGTGAATACTCCTCATAGATCATTACTCTTACATTTCCTTCGTAGACCCAGTCATTCACGTCGTGGAAGAAGAAGTTATGAGGCGATCGCAGCGAGACGTTTTTCCCATCCACCGTCTCCACGTCCATCCAGAATGTGTGGCTAGGAATGGGGCCGATCTTGCAGGTGCCGTTTGGAATGTCAATCATATAGGCCAAACCTGCAATAAGCCATTTCGTAATTGCAATTGGGTATGAGCAGATTATTGCTTTTAGAGTAAAGAGTAAAATGGGAATTCATTAGATAGTCGAGCACATTTCAATCTATTATCCTGCAAATATGGCAACAGCTATTCAGCTCTGAGAAGGTAATGAAAGAACATTCCACCATGTGCATCTTCTATTGTTGTTCCGGGCACACTGTAAAATGTCTTACATCCATCATCCAACACAAGTTCGTGATAAACAATCCCAGTGAGCAGTCTAGTAGAATTTTTTCAGTGCATTAATTGTCCGACCATAGTGTAATTACGAAATGGTCTATATGAGAGCACAGTAGGGCCTGTTGCATAAAACCAATTGCGTAAATGCACGTACAGGACTGATGTGCGCACACATAATTGTGCATCCCACAGAATTAGGAAGAAACTTGGGGGAAGGTCCTGATGAGATGCTCTAATTATGATAGGCTCTTCACAAATGAAACACTGCCCTCCACTGGCTGAAAAATGCGTACTGAGCATGGTCAAACCCTCACTAATTTGCATTAAAAGTGATCTCAGAAAACATTCTAAAATATCAAAGTCAGGCTCTCTAAGGCACCTCCTATTTTGAGGACTTAGGAGAAAACTTAGGAAAAATTTCGGAATGCCATCCACAGTTGTGTTCATGTACTCTACACCCTTAAAAATAGGTCACTACTGATAATGACGTACAATACTATATACGCCGTATATTTTGCTGGGTTTTTATTTTTGCGAATTTCGTGAATCTGGACTATTCGCAAATTAAACAACATGCAAAATTATGACGTGCTCAAGCACATGTACTACTAGTACTAGTACTCTACGATCAGGAATTTAACCACTCATGAGAGTGTCATGAAGTCCTTATTCGCGAAATATAAGACTCGCGAAATATGGCGTATACAGTATATCGAGAGTACATACCTGAATTATAGTCATGCACCTCCCTTCTGATATTGGTGTTGAGTGACGAGTAGTTTGCCCAGGGCTCGTAGAGGTATGCCACTAGCTTGCCTTTGAGGTTGTACAGCTCCTGCTCACACAGCAAAATATAGATATTTAAAGACAGCCCGTCCCTTTTCAGATCATCACAAAACCATCAAAACATTGACAAAACATATAGAAGTGTTAGCAAGCTGTATATTCATAATTTGAAACTGATATGTAGTGTAAAATTCAAATAATGCATGTAAACAACGTCTGATTAATAGTCTTTACCTCAGGCTCTTAGCAGTTTGTGTTGAAATATCTGCTTTATTGATTCATCTGTTTATTAAATTATAAAACGCATTATGAGAAAAAAATATTCTATAGAAGGAATCATCTCCAAAGTTTGGTAATTACTCATAAAATTAGGATTTCACACATGCATAATAAGCACATAGATACTGTAACAAAGACTAATACTTTTTTCGTAGTACGAAAAAAGTCCGTTTGAAATTCAACGGCTGAAATTTTTACATATACAGAAAGCTTCAACATGCTATATTCTTAGAAATGGTCTTGAATCACACTTCCTTCAATTTATGATTGTGATAGACGATTTCAAATTTTAAGCTTGCAAAAGGGACGGACAATCTTTAAGTGAAATGAGGATAAAAATTGTTGTTTTGTGCCTTGGTTTGATGACATAAGGACATTGCCAAGAGGGGGGATGACAGGCGCAACCGACTTGGCCGAGAACAGAGTTGAGTGGCATGCTCTCGTTAAGACCACAAGAAGAATTCAACGACTCACATAAGAGTCTGCATGTTTGCAAGAAATCTCTGTACAATGGAGCCCAACTTTAACTTTCTAAATACATTGCATGAAAACATATAGTCTTTCTTTGATCTAGACCAGACAATATCTAGCTTGTGCATTACATGAACAGGGTATAGTCCTTGCTTTGATCTAGATCAGACGATATCTAGCTTGTGTATTGCATTTAACTGTAGGCCTATGGTCTTGCTTTAATCTAGATCAGACAATATCTAACTTACTTATTGCATTAAACTGGATGGTCTTGCTGTGATCTAAGTTCAGACAGTACATGTATATCTTGCACATTACACATACACATATAGTCCTTGCTTTGATCTAGATCAGACAATATTTAACTTGCTTATTGCATTAAACTGGATAGTCTTGCTTTGATCTAGATCAGACAATATTTAACTTGCTTATTGTATTAAACTGGATGGTCTTGCTGTGATCTAAGTTCAGACAATACATGTATATAGTTTGTGCATTACACGAACACATATAGTCCTTGCTTTGATCTAGATCAGACAATATCTAACTGGCTTATTGCATTCAACTGGCTGGTTTTGCTTTGATCTAGATCAGACAATATCTAACTTGCTTATTGCATTCAACTGGATAGTCTTGCTTTGATCTAGATCAGACAATATTTAACTTGTGTATTGCATTAAACTGTACACAGTCTTGCTTTGATCTAGATCAGACAATATCTTGTGCATAGTATAGACACTTACATTTTTGCTTTGATCTAGATCAGACAATACACTGTATCAAGCAAGCGTATTGCATGAACAAGTATGATCTTGGTTTGATCTAAAATAGACAAATTTTTGTTGGGCTCCACTGTACGTGAACAAAAATATGGACAAAAATAGAAGCACTTACCTTCGTGTAGTGAATGGAATTGTATTTGGGGAAAACGGACTCTACATCTTGTGAGAAGATGGAAGGGATATCAGGAAACTTCTTGGTTCGTTTGTAGCCAGGACAATGGACACCAAGCGGGGGCTAAGGGAAGGAAACAAATGAACAATATGGTGTATCATACATGACTTGGTTATTTATCATAGTAATCATAACAAAAGTGTGATGATGCTTCGTGCACAATAAAACACACCTGGGCTCTGTAACATCAAGGTTTGCAATTAATCGCAAAATGGCAATGGCCAATCAACACCATTGTTACATGTGCTCTTTGTTCAAATAACTGACCAGTAACCAATCAGAATTCGTCTTTCAAATTTGCAATTGATCGCAAACCTTTATGTTGCGGGGCCCTGAAGTGACAGAACTTGTGTACAACACACTGAATGCTATGCACTCCAGTCAATCTAGCGATTTTTTTTTTTTTTTTTTTTTTTTTGGGGGGGGGAGGCTTTTTTAGGGGGTATTTAGGGGACCATACTGCATTGGATTGTATTGAAATAAATTCTGATGCAATTACTGTGACGTTTGACTGAATTAATGTTTTTAAGCACTCTGGTGCTTTTGTCCTTCGGACTATTGGCAAAAAAAAAAAAAAAGATTATATCAATGAGTAGGGCCAGAACATAAGCAATAACATAGCCAATAAATACAAAATGAAAAGTTAAATTATAAGATTGTTGGATTCTCCTAGGCAACTCCTAAATAGGGGAAATAACTTACGAGAATGCTTCCAAGGAATTTTTTGAAATACCATCCAAGAGTTTACCTCAAAGGCGCGGTCAATGTCGACTGGTCCTGGCTTCAGGTTAAAGTACTCGTAGCTGTGAGAGAAGGTCCGTCGATCTCCGGTTGTGTGGTTGTATGCTTTACCCAAACAAGAACAGAAACGGTCATGTTTGTGTGCATGTTTTGAAATTCAAAAGATCATTACTTTTTTATGCTTGGGCAAATTTTTGTCAAAACCCTCACTAATATGTTTCTATCATACTTCTCTTTTTATTGAAACCAACTTCGCTTTAAAGGGCATATACTGTCCTGGGAAGGCAAAAAAGCCTTCAAAATGTAATTGTTAGCAATCTTCTTGCCAATGGTCCTAAATTCATGTATTGTCGATTTTAGAAGCTTGCTGAAAGTTATTTTCCCTCAAATGATCTACATTTGGAACAATGAGTTATTAAATCACAAATCCTCAAAATGTTCGGGCCGAACATATAGAGGATTTAATCATTAATCATTAATTACTCCATATGTGGATCACTTTCAGCAAGCTTCTAAAATAGACAATACATGAATTTAAGACCATTGGCAAGAAGATTGCTAAGTATTACATTTTGAAGGCTTTTTTGCCTTCCCAGCAGGGTGGTCCCCAGTGTAGAAAACATGCGGTGCAAACACCATGCGTCAGGTCCAGAAAGTGATTGTGAGCCATGTGTAAATTCACTGCACCATGCGTAAAATCAGTATCAGTCTTATTATTCTTATTGTTTTTTTTTTTCTTTGAGCCACGCGTTCCATAGTTGTGTACCACGCGTCCAGCACAGATATCTGACAAAAAGTGACATTCTGCTTTTTTGAGCCATGCGTAAAAGATTTTCTGGTGACCACCCTGCTTCCCAGTACAGTATATGCCCTTTAAGGTGGACTTTCCTTATAAGGATTAATCAATGTACAGTGCAGTGCCAAGAGGTGGCGCTATTTACACAGTATATGAGGTTAACACACTAGCGAAGCAGAATACGACGTACCTGAGCCATTGATGGTGGCGCGGAGTGGGACCTCGTTAGCATCGTACGGCATCTTCAGGCCAGGCAGCGAGAAGTAGAAATCCAGCAGGAACGTCTTGTTGCTGTGGTCGTCATACACGCACCGCTGCCAGTGATTGGTCAGGATGCCGCGGACCCTCGTCGTGTTGCCCAGGTACGTCTCATTGTACTCGGGGCCGAAGCGGAAGACGGCGTCGGTGCCATTGATGTGGCTCGTGCCGTTGGTCATGTGGAAGCCGTAGATGCTAAAGCTGGTGGAAGACAGGTCGCCGATGCGACAGGTGCTTTGGCCTGGTAGGGAAAAGGGGCAAAGAGATTATTGTTAAAACAAGAAAAGGGGGAAGAGAAGGAAACCAGAAGCAAGAGAAGAAAACAAAAGGCAAAGAGATAAGAGAAGGATGGATGAGATAAAGTTGAAATGGATGAAAATATAATTATTTTTCATTAAAAGAAAAGGGAAGAGAAGGTACAGAAAAGGGACAAAGGCAGTAGAATGGAAAGAAGAATTTAGATGATAGAGAGAACGGAGGAAAGGGAAGAAAAGATAAAAAGAAGAGAGGGGAACCAAGAGAGGGAGCAAGATGAAAGGCACACAAAAGCAATCTGAAAGAAATGGAGAAGAGTAAGGTGAAAGAGAAGAAAGAGTAAGAGTAAAAGAAGAGCGGAGAGAGGAGAAAGTTAAAAAAGGGGTCGAGTGAAAGAGAGAGCCAGAGGATGGGGGAAGGGAGGAAATGAACCAAAAACAGAAGAAATATGAGAAGGTTTGATGCATGAGATGAAGATGAAAATAATGAAAATGTATTTTAAAAAAATAGATAGAGAGAAGGATGAAAAAGGTAAAAAAATAAAAGAGAGAGAGAGAGAGATGAGAGATAGGGAGAGAATCAAATGGAATAGAATTGAAATAACAGCCCAACAGACTAACAGGAAAAGTGATTAACTAGGTCTCATCTGAACTTTGTTTGACAAAGTGACACAATAAGTGGAAGAAAGCTCAACAAGAAAAAGACAGATAAAAAGTCATTTAAAAAATGGAGAGGAAACAAATGGGGGAAAAGATACACAACAGCATGATATCTGAAAAAGAGATGGGGAGAGAAAGCAGAAGAGATATGACAAAATATTACTCAGTGAAGATACAGAGATAAAGAGAGCGAAAAATATAGAGGACAGAAGAATTTAGAAGGTACAGAAGAGAGAGGAAAGCATAGGAAAGCGACAGTGAGCAGAGAGTTATGAAAGGAAAAAGATAACAGAGAGCAAATGGCAGAGAGGAAAGAAGATGTTAAAGGACAGATAGAAGAGTGAAAAGAATAGGAGAGAAAGAGAGATAGATAGACAGGGGGGAGAACACATAGCAGGGTAGATATTACACAAAAGGGAGAGCAGGAGCAGAGAAGAGAAAATAAATATGACAGGAGAATGAAGAGCATAGCAGGAAGAGAAGACAGGATAGAGAAAGTACAGATAAAGAAGAGGAGAATATACAAAATGGAGAAAGAGAGAGAGCAGTGGATGAAAGAAAGGGAGGAAGAATAGATTAGCAGATAGAGAGAAGAGTAGAAAGGACAAAAGAGAGAGAGAGAGAGAGAGAGAGAGAGAGAGAGAGAGAGAGAGAGAGAGAGAGAGAGAGAGAGATGGAGAGCTGTGATGAGATAGCAGAGAACATAATATGTATATTATAATATGTAGGTAAGCGATTGAGTAGTGGTATACTGCAATATCTAATAGTGCTCGACTGTGAAGGAGCTGAGTATAAATAATTTATTGGTTGGATGCTTAACTTAAGCTGGTCGTACAGACTGTTTCACCCAAAGGATCGTCAGCGACTGGTAGTATGAAGAACACAATTTAGGTGTATAGAGAGCATGTGCATTAGGGTATAACATTGGGTTGACAGAGCATGAATGGGGTTACTGAAGGGGTACATGTGCTTTGTTTATTACATAAGGGGTACTTAGAGGTCATTACTGCATGGTTACAAGTGAGGTGGGGAGGGGGGGTTATCCATAACCAGCAAGGAGGAACTTTTTCTTGTGTCTACAGGTAGATATGAGTTCAGTTTGAGAGTTTAAGCTGTTGTTTTTCTTTGCAGTGATGATGAAGAATTTCTCCCATAGGCAGAGGTTGCAGCGTTTTGTGAGTGTCAACCCAATGTTATACCCTAATGCACATGCTCTGTATACACCTAAATTGTGTTCTTCATACTACCAGTCGCTGACGAAACAGTCTGTACGACCAGCTAAAGTTAAGCATCCAACCAATAAATTATTTATTATAATATGTATATTATACAAAGAAAAGTAGATTAGCACATAGAAAGACGAGGGAGAACTTGGAAAGCATACAAGAGAAAGAAATGAAAGAGAGGAAAGAGGGAAAAGGAGAGCAGAAAAAAAATATTTATAGGCTAGAGACAAGAGAGGAAATGATAGAAGAGATAGAGGATAGGAGAAATATTGGAAGAAGAGCATGAGAGAGAGAAGAGATAAACAACAGAGCGGGGCAAGATGAGGGGCACGGGAAAGCAATATCAAAGAATGGGAAAAATGTTAGTAAAATACAAGAGAGGGAATGATTAAAAGAAAGACTAAAAGAGTAATAAAGAGGTAGAGTGAAAAGAGAAAGAGGAAGGGAGAAAGAAGGGAGGTGACCAGAAAGAAAAAGAAGAAAATGTGCTGAAGAGAAGGATTGATGAGTGAAGCGGATGCCAATAGATCAAGGAGAAATAAGAAAACAAGATACGATAGAGAGATGGCATAAATATAACAGATGAGCTCCCATCGAAAGAAAAAAAAATGTATATTTCTTTTCTTCCGGTCCCTTGTTTTCTTGAAACTATTCTTTCTCTTTCCTTTTCTGTTTCACTGTCTTCTTCTCATTTAATTCTGTCTCCATCCCCTCCTTCCCAATCAAAACTTGAATCACAAGTAAAGTGTAATGAAACAAATTTTTCATTTTAGGCAATTAATTGATTTCCTGGTTGTTATCTCTTTTAAAGGGATAGTCCACCCTGATGTTATGTTTGTTTCAATAAAAGCAGAAACATACAAGAAACATATTCATGAATTTTAATGAAAATCGCTTGAGGGTATAAAGTTATGATCTTTTAAAGATTGTCCGTCCCTTTTGCAAGCTTAAAATTTGAAATCGTCTATCACGATCGTAAATTGAAGAAAGTGTGATTCAAGACCATTTCTAAGAATATAGCATGTTGAAGCTGTCTGTACATGTAAAAAATCTCAGCCGTTAAATTTCAAACCGACTTTTTTCGTACCACGAAAAAAGTATTAGTCTTTGTTACAGTACCTATGTGTTTATTATGCGTGTGTGAAATCCTAATTTTATGAGTAACTACCAAACTTTGGAGATGATTCCTTCCATAGAACAATTTTTTTTCATAATGCGTTTTATAATTCAATGAAAAGATTCATCAATTAAGCAAATATTTCAACACAAACTGCTAAGAGCCTGGGGTAAAGACTATTAATCAGACGTTGTTTACGTGCATTATTTGAATTTTACACTACGTATCAGTTTCAAATTGTGAATATAGAGCTTGCTAACACTTCTCTTTATGTTTTGCCAATGTTTCGATGGTTTTGTGGTGATCTGAAAAAGGGACTGGCTATCTTTAAGATTGTAATTTTGTGAACTCATGTGCGAGGTGCTCACCAATATGTTGTGTGCTGTATGATTTCATAAAATGGTCTTTTTCTGTTCTTGGTAAACTCTTCGTGTGTTTACTTATGAACCCTTGTGTGCTGCATTGTTTAGAGAGTGCAGAGATTTCACACAATCACGAAAGGGGAGCATTATAAATCAGGCGCTAGAGTTTTGCATTGGATTGTTTTGAAGGAATATGTTGTGTAACAGAGTGGTGAAAAATTTGATTGGCTTTCTAGTCATATATTTTCAACCCACTTTCTTGTAATATGTGTCTAATGCAAAGGAGAATCAACATAAGGTCAAGGTAAAATGTTGCATTATAATCATTTTGAGAAAATTCTTTAAAAAAAATAGTACACAACATATGGGAGAGCATATGACACGTGACGTCACAAAATACATAATTTAAATAATCGAAACTTTTGTATCCTTTGACAGATTTTCATCAACCTTCACTTCCGTGTTTCTGCTTTCAATAAAACCAACTTAATTTCAGGGCAGGCTATCCATTTAAAGCACACACAGTAGGAGTGCTTGAATCTTGTTCAGTCATGACAGAGATAATGCAAGTATAGAAGCGAAAGTTATCTCATTGCAAAGCAATTGAAACCACTTGCAAAACTTGAAACAGTACTTAGCTGACTCAATAATTCTTGAAATGACCCATTCAATTGATTGATTCTGTTAAATTATAGGAAATCTAAACTAATGTATAGTATATAGATTGATGTTCATATAACCCAATAACGCTTGATGGACAAGTTTCATGTACATATGGACATCCCCTAGGTTTTCTGATTCCAAAGCACATGCAATGCATCCTACAGTAATCCCATTTTGTGTACAAAGAACAAGTGCTTTAAAAATGCCAATTGATATTCCATTATTTGTCACAGTTATATACCAATATGATTGTATGTATTATATTTCAAGTTCACTTCCCCATTGGATTATATGTTATACTGCAGTCCCAAATGCCTGTAGGATCATGCATATGTATATATTTCAAATTCACTTCCCCATTAAATTATATGCATACTGAAGTCCCAAATGTCTGTAGGATGTATGCACCACAGTATACTTTTTTATTCAAGGTGAAGGAAAAATACCCCCCTAACCATAAAAAAAACATAAATATCATATGTACATGTACCATGAAATCCTATGGAACAACTTGTCTTTGCTTATAATTTCCATTAATTTCTTACAATCACTCAGCGTACTGAATATACCCTTCTTACACTTTGGTTTTAAAATCCTGTAGGTAAACCATTGGAGCGGAGATACAAAGAACACTCTGAACAAAAAAAGGTCAAAGTTTAGACCTATACTATCGGTGGTGATAACAAGGGGGGGGGGGGACAGAGGCCCTCACCCCACTAGTAGGGCCAATTAGGATTTGTTTGCTAGTCTGAATAGGAGGGTATAAGACACACAAAATCACACTCACCGTTCTCATCTACCGTAACATGTACGGTCTGGTTCAACGTATAGTCATACGAGATATGCGACTTCATGTTGGGCCCATGGACCGATATGGCCGCGCCCCGGTTGTTCGGCTCGTCGTAGTACTCGGTGAGCAGAACAGAGTAGCCCCTATTGGCGATGTTGCCCTCAATATCCACGCGGTACTGGTTCGGTAGCTTGGGGAGGGGCGGGCCGTTGTAGGGACCGGTAAAATTCGCGGGGTCGCAGATGGAGAGATCGGGCGAGGCACTTGCGAAGGCCACGCCCAGGAGAAGGAGCACGGCGGCGGGGAGATGCATCTTGGGTAAGTGTTGTATGGGATGGTTCTTCAGCTGGAAGAGAATCGCATGGAAATTACATTGTTGGGAATTTGAATGCCATGTGCTGTCACTTTATATTCTCAGGCATAATTTAATATATTTGCGCTGTTTCAAGAACATTTTTCCCAATATTTTCCTCTATTTACATGGAACACTAAACTGAGAACAAACATACGAGCCCTAGCTCAAAGAAAGTTCTCACATTTCTCGTTACAAAAATAGACGCTTTGCGACATTTCGAGAACACTCTAACTCCACCTTGTCATGATTCAAGAAAGTAGATCATCCACACTACAGCTCAAAGGAATTGGCATAGGAAAAGGGAAGAAAGGGAAGGAGCCGCAGTTTTATAACGCTGTATATTTTGTTTAGTTCAGCATGAAACATGATGCTTTTCAGGCTAAAGCATCATGTTTCATGCTGATCTGGACAAAATATATCGCGGTTTAAAACTGCGACTCCTTCCCTTTCCCTTTCTCTATGCCAATTCCTTTGACTGTAATAGTGTACATGTAAGTACGCCATCATCCAGAATTTGTTTGTTTTTTTGCATGTATATTGGCGAGCACGTTCCCTTTGAAATATTTGATGAAATGTAAAAATACTCCCACTTCTCCCTCCCCAGTACAGACATGCAAAAAAAGGGTAAAAGTTTACATAATTTTATATATCACATCAGCAGGCAACTCGCCGCCAAGCTGGCTCGCCTTGACCCGTCCTGACCCGGCCGAATGGACCCTGGCCGCTCCGCCCGCTGGCCACTGCCTGAACACACTGGTGGTGGTGGTGGTGGTGGCGGCGGAAAAGTTTAACATCAGAATCTACTTCGTAATCACATCACTTCGCTTGATAAAACAATCGAAGTGCATCTCTGCCATATCACATAGTCTGACAGATGTTAAAAACAAAGTTATACATACCATAAACATGTAACTTGTTACGCGATTGAAGAAATACGGCATCCACGTACAGTCAGCGCGGCGACACTTGCATTTAGTGCGGCACGACGTGCTCTGATAAACACTCTCGCTCGCTTGCTAGATGTGGTCATGTGACGATACTACTACGGCATTACGCAAGTTACATAATAATAGCTATTTTTAGTACTTGTAAACGTATCATTGTCGAGCCTCGAAGTAAGTGGGACAATTCTTATAACCACGCATTCATGGACAGATGGATTAATAGATGATATATAGATAGATAGATAGATAGATAGGTATATACAGAGATAAAAAATAGAAAGATAGGTTGATATATAGATGACTTTTAAGTATAGATAGAAAGATACGTAGGTAGACGAATAGAAAGATAGGTAGATGGCTATAGATAAATAATTTTAGATATATATATAGATGGATGATTAGACAGAGATAGAAAGATAGATAGATAGATAGATAGATAGATGAATAGAAATATAGATAGATAGATAGATAGATAGATAGATAGATAGATAGATAGGTAGATAATTTAGATATATAGATACATAGATTAGATAGATAGATAAATAGATAGATAGTAGATAGATAGATACATAGATAGACACATAGATAGATAGATAGATAGATAGATAGACATATAGAAAGATAGGTATAGATAGAAACATAGATAGATAGATAAATAGATAGATAGATAGATAGATAGATAGATAGAAAGATAGATAGAAGGATAGGTAGATAGATATATAGATAGGTAGGTATATGATTAGAAAGATAGGTAGATAGATGAATAGAAAGATAGGTTGATAGATATATAGATACTTTTAGATATAATTAAAAAACAGATAGAAAGATAGATAGATAGATAGAGATAGATAGATAGATAGATAGATAGATAGATAGATAGATAGATAGATAGATAGATAGAGATCATTATAGATGGGTATAGAACATTATGTTAGATAGGGCCATTGTATTCTTCCGGTAACAAAGAAACACAGAATGCGCTACGCTAGCCATATGCCTATTCACAACTTTGCTCATACCCCAAAAAGCCCTTTCACTAATATCTAACCGAATTGTACCTCGATCCGGCCGACTCAGTACTGAATATTAATGAGTCCGAATGAAGTGGAGTGGAATGAAGTGGAACGCACTCTGTGTTAGTTGTTGCTATTCGGACAAACCTCGGACAAGCTTTTGAGGATTCTATAAGCATGGACCTATTAATTGATGGACTTGGATAAACTTCCTTTGATCTATCATGACCGCCGCCTCATAAAAATGTTAGGCAACATCTTCCTATGAATAACGAAAGAAAATCTGGTTTGAAAAACGAAACAACAATATAATTTGAAATTCACAGAATCGTATCATCATAAAACGTCTACTACTGCACATGCAGTTTAGTACATTCTCGAGCGGTTCAGAAATCTTCTGCGCATACAAAATATGATAAAATGCATCCTTATTGCAAAGCACGTATTTATCTCATTCAAATTACCTTTCCGATATTAATTGCGATTTCGCTTTGGCTAATCATTTTTTGTTTGTTTCACGCAAGACGTTTACACATATATACATTAAATTGAATGAGTAAAGGTCAAAATAAAAAAAGGTAATGTATAAATTATGGAATTATTTTACATCATTTTATTTTGTAGTTTATTCACCCGTTCATGACATGAAAATCAAACAAACATGAGTGAGAGAGGGAAAGAAATGGATCTTGAGTCGAGGTTGCGTCGTATAATCTGGGGGGGGGGGGAGAGAGGGAGAGAGAAAGAGAGAAAGAGAGAGAGAGAGAAAGAGAGAGAGAGTGACGGAGGAAGAAAGGGGTAAAGGAACAAGGAGAGAGAGAGAGAGAGAGAGAGAGAGAGAGAAGGGGGAGACGAACGGGATTGAGCATAATGAAACATGACCGAAGAAGAGAGAATGTGAGGGAGGAAGAAAGAGGTGAAGAAACAGAGAGAGAGAGAGAGAGAGAGAGAGAGAGAGAGAGAGAGAGAGCATAGTGAATAATGACACGGGAAGAGAGATATGAGGAAGGGAGGAAGACAACAATGAAGAAGAGAAAACGAGAGGAGAAGAGAGACAGAACATTACAACGATGAATATAAACTACTTACAGCAATGCTCTTTGTGCATACATAATCGTTTATGTCTGACGTTTTCAGTAGCCTAGTAAACAAATGTGGACCAGATTGAAGAAGATTGAGCTTCTTCTGGTAATGGAAAGGAAAGCCTGGCATTTCATGGTCGCCAACGTCACAAGATATGGCACTTGAGAGAGAGAATGAGAGAGAGAGAGAGAGAGAGAGAGAGAGAGAGAGAGAGAGAGAGAGAGAGAGAGAGAGAGAGAGAGAGATAGTAAACAAATATAAATAAATTAAAACTAATCGGACAAAAGTACTCTTATACAAAACTGAGCACAGTTTCCAAAGTATCCGGTATTTGATCCTTAATAAAACTATTGCACATCATATACCACTGACCAATTTGCGCATTACTCTCTCTCTTTCTTTGCCCCCCCCCCCCTTTTCTATTTGCGCAGAAAAAGAACGAGAACAAAAGAATGCGTGCGGCTCATTGATACGTCATAAACAAATAAGCGTGTAACTTTGTCTTATATGTGACGTCACTTTCATGACAACATCGAAGTGTATGTGATCCCTATACGGTTTGTTTACCCTTCACTTTGTGTAGAGTTTTCAATTCGAAGCAAGGTTCCCTGTAGCTCTCTAACGAATTTTCGACTTTTTGTTCGGAATTCTTTGATTGCTTACTACTTCTTTGATCTAAAATTGGTTGACTTGAAGCTACTTCTAGTCATGGCTAGTTTTGTTAGGAAGATCTTGAGGAATCGAGCCCGGAGGCGGGTTGCTCCGTGGCCTCTTCCTCTAGCTACTCCTGATGAAGGCCGATCCGAGGACGGTTCTTCGGAGTCTGAGATCGACACTGAGGAGATCGACCGCAGGATCAAGCGGCTAAACCCTAACTACGTCGTGATTCCCCAGGATTGGGATATCGTTGATGGCCAGGGGCTCTCGTTGGAACGGGACTCGGTGCCGGTCCGATGTTCGCCTTTCCGCTGCTGCGGCCTTCCCGTGAGAAGCTCTCGCCGGGAGGAGAGAGACTTTCTCGCTGAACTTCTTGCTAACGTCGGTCCGGAGAAATCTGGGCAGGATGAATCTGGTTCAGCTGCAAGCCAAAGACAGCTATCAACAGACAGGAAGTCCACCTCAGGACGCACCACTGTAGGTTGCTTCCCGTGGCGTCGTGCTTCTTGGCAAGATGGTTCCGATGGCGACGAGGATGACGACGTGGATGACTACGCTTCAGAGACGGAAGAGTCCCTTGCTGAGCTAGAGCGCAGGATCAGCCGCCTCAATCCCGCCATTGTCCGCCCCCAGAACTGGGATGACGGCCAGAAACTTTCCTTTGAGCGGGACTCGACACTCCGTTCCATCTTCCGTCGCTGCTTTAAGTCCTGCAAGAGTTCTCGTCGTGAGGAGAGTGACTTTCTCGCTGAACTTCTTGCTAACGTCGGTCCGGAGGAATCTGGGCAGGATGAATCTGGTCCAGCTGCAAGCCAAGAGCAGCTGTCAACAGCCGGGTGGTTCACCTCAGGCTGCAACACTGTGGGTAATTGCTTCCCATGCCGTCGAGCTTCTAGCCAGTCTGGCTCCGGTGGCTTGGGCAACGACGAGGATGACGTCAAGGATGGCTACGCTTCAGAGACGGAAGAGTCTCTTGCTGAGCTAGAACGCAGGATCAGCCGCCTACATCCCGGAATTGTCCGCCCCCAGAACTGGGATGAGGGCCAGAAACTTTCCTTTGAGCGCGAGTCGGCATTCCGTTCCCTCTTCCGTCGCTGCTTTAAGTCCTGCAAGAGTTCTCGTCGTGAGGAGAGTGCCTTTCTCGCTGAACTTCTTGCTAACGTCGGTCCGGATGAATCTGGGCGGGATGAATCGAGTTCAACTGCGAGCCAAGAAGTATCGACAGACAAGAGGACCACATCGCTGTTCTCCTCTATGGGTTGCTTCCCGTTTCGTCGAGTACTTTTCCAGTCCGGTTCTGATGACGATAACAACGACGAGAGTGTTGACGAGGATGACGATGACGACACTTCAGATCCAAATGATTCGGATTTCACTGACGACGATGACTCTACGGGTGACGCCGACAGCGACGAGAGCTCGCTGACATGGGAGGAGGACGGTTGGCCGATCCATTTCAGGAGGTCGACATCCTCTCTCAGTCTCAAATCAGTCTGGCGGCGCTGCCTTCCATGCATCCGCAAACCTAAAGTGGAGCCTAGCCCGTCACTCAACTCAGCCGAGCTTTCTCAGCAGATGGAGGAGATGGAAGAGGAATTTGAGAGAGAAGTCCTCGCACGGCGGGAGGCGAGAAAACAGGGGGATGCGCCGAAGCGGAAGACATGGAGGTTCTTGGTGAGGTCGTGTCTTCCATTCCTCTGGAAGAAGAAGGTGGCTCCTGGTGACACTCCTGTCAGTGAAGGCGCTGTTTCATCCTCTCTGGCCAGGCGTTGGTCTAGTGACCTCTCGAGGATGCTTAGGGAGGTTCGGTCAGTCGACTTTGAGGAGGTTTGTGAGAATTATATCCTTCGATTTTGTCTTTCTAACTGAAACATGTTCAACCTGCCCATCTCTGCTCTCCTTCTTTCATTTCTTCTCTAATTGACTCATCAATGATTTTCTACTTTGCTGTGAATTCCTCTGTCCATTCTTTCTCTTTCTGTTAAATCCCACCCTCTGTCTCCTAATCTTCCTTTCAAAACATCTTTCTTTCACTCCTTCTTTTTCTATCATTTTCTCTATCTGAAATTTTCAATATCGCTATCTTCTTTTCCTTCGCCATATCTCTCTAGAATATACATGTTGTTATTTTAAATTTCATCTGTTCCACTCACTGTTGCTGTTAATGTTCATACGTTTGCTTGTAGTTTTTTTTTTTATATTTTCATATTCATATTGAATTTTGATGTATTTTGTCTCGTATGAGTGAAATGAAATTGATCTTGAACCTTGCCCTTTACATTGAAAGATTAACATTATTGTTTATTTTATTGAAATGTTTCACGACTTGATTATACGAGGACAGGTTGTACTGTTTTTTGTATGGGAAATGTAATTATGAAGGGAGAAACGTTTTAAATTGAAAAAAAGTATTGAATTGAACAGTTGTCGTTTATAATCATGTTTATATGTATAGTATTGTGAGTATAGAGATAAATAAGAGAAAGCGGATGCGTAAGGAAGGAAAAAAGAGGGAGTGAAATGCAAATGTTATCTTGAATTTTGAAGTTCCAGCCAGAGGAAGAGGAGGAGTTGAGACAGGCCGAGGAGGAGCGGGTCCGTAGGGAGGCCAGAAGGGACGGCAAGCCTCGGGACAGCAGTGGGAAGCCCTGGAGATTCAACCGAATCAACCGACAATCGATGAAAGGCTACAGGGTACAGGATCAGAAGCAAAGATCCGTCTTCGACTGGCCCGCTGTTTACGAGGAACTAGCAACTCTAGAAAGGTTTGATATAATTTGAATGATACTTCAGCTCGCAGGGTGGAATATCTAATGCATAGCAGCTAAAAGAAGAAGAAGAAGAAGAAGAAGAAGAAGAAGAAGAAGAAGAAGAAGAAGAAGAAGAAGAAGAAGAAGAAGAAGAAGAAAAAGGAAGAAGAAGAGGAAGAAGAAGAAGAAGAAGAAGAAGAGGAAGAAGAAGAGGAAGAAGAAGAAGAAGAAGAAGAAGAAGAAGAAGAAGAAGAAGAAGAAGAAGAAGAAGAAGAAGAAGAAGAAGAAGAGGAAGAAGAAGAGGAAGAAGAAGAAGAAGAAGAAGAAGAAGAAGAAGAAGAAGAAGAAGAAGAAGAAGAAGAAGAAGAAGAAGAAGAAGAAATGTAATAATAGTAGTAGTGATATGAGAAAAGCAGTACAAAGCAGGCATGATAAAGTGCTAGCAAACTACCTAAATATGTTTAATTTGGTTGATCCCGTTAGGAATGACGATCCTGCCACCGATTCTGCCGAAGGCGTGGATGACGTCGAGGATGACGTCGGCGCCTCCTCACGATACCTGGGAGGCGATGCCCCGGTCGACCAGGGTAGCATCCCGACCGGCCCGTCGGACGAACAGCCTAGAGCTCCTAGACCCAACCGCGTCAATCGCCGGATGCCCCCGTCACCGCCCCCAGAGGGACGGGCGAGGAGCGCGGCAGAAGACCGTTGGAGTGAGGATAACCAGAGGTGGGCAAACTATTGTAGTATTATTTCGTTACTAGCATGACTAGGGCCAATGTTGAACGACTACATGAATGAGTGAAATAGAATGAATGGAAGATAATTGAATGAGTGAATGAGTGAGTGAATAAGTATAGGGATGCATAAACAAATGAAATGAATGAATGAATGATTGATTGAATGACTGAATGGCTGAATGGTTTAATGAATGAATAAATGAATGAATGAATGAATGAATGAATGAATGAAAGAATAGGTGAATGAATGAAAGATTGAATACTCGAATGACTTACTGCCTGACTAACTGACTGAATGGATGAATGAACGAATAAATGAACGTCATCTATGAATGAATGAATGAAGGAAGGAAGGAATGAATGAATGAACATGATAAATAAAGAAGTGAATGAATAAATGAATGATTCTATGGGTGATCTCGTAATCATTTCCACTGCTACCCGGCCATCCTTAAATGTGATCGATCATGAACGTATAATTTCAAATATTTCATCTATTTATCAACAGTTTGGTTTCTGTTCCTTCTTAGCACACACTCCACACACAGTGTCGAAGACGCCATCGAGCTCGCTTACGTCTATAACGGAGGTGACAATTTCCAGTTCATGCCACCTTCACCTCCGTCTCCTCCGTCACCATCACCGTGATCGATGACGTCGGGTGGGCTCCTGGTCATCGAGGAGGGGAGGGGAGTGAAATGTCCTCGGCAAGCAGATGGTGATCGCACAAGTCCCATACGATTACAGGGCTTGCAGACGACATCAGCGATATCATGGCGATATCATCTGAACTTGTACCACTTTTCATCACACTCCATGGTACATAGTTGCAGTGCGTGATTATGGAGAGTTGGAGAGTGTGTGTGTGTGTGAGGGGGGGGGGGGGGGAGGGAGGGGCAGGGGTTGAGGGGGACAACACCATCCTAAAATCTAACTCACATAATTAAATTTATGTGAGTTATACGGAAAATAAACATAATTATATTTCTCATTTCAAATTCATGTAATTTTCCTTGTCGTCTTCTATTATTTTTTCTTTTCCTTTTTGTTCTATGTAAAAAAATTGTACAAAAATATTATAAATTGTTACAACCAATTCTCTGTTTAAAAAATATCAGTAATGATAATGACAGGGGAAAAATTAAGTATTATCAATGATAATGACAAGACTAGTTGCACTGCTCTTCTCCGTGTTCTTCGACCTCTTCTCAGATATTTGTTCATATTTCTTCTGTTTTTTTCTCAGATTCGCTCAACTATAGAGTGCACCCAGCAGACAATGCAGACTAACCAGCATCGGTCGCTAGATGGCGTAAAGCTTTTTCACGTCCTGTTCGTGTCAGTGTCAGGTCCCTTCGTCATTGGCAGCTAGTCGCCCGAGATGCCGTGGTTGCCGTCAGTCATACCCTACTCGTGACAGTTTTGTTTGTAAATGAACAGTTCGAGGGCTAATTAACGAGAAGGGCGAGGGATGGATTTGCTATCCACTTTTCACGATGTCATGTGTTTCTGCACGCACAGAAAGGACGTGTGGCGGTGGGGGTGGGGGGTGGGGCGTCGGTGGGCTATTCCCCCCTCCAGAAACTATCCGTTGTGAGATTGGATTGGGCAAGAGTGGGGTATTCATTCAAAGTTTAAATTAAAAAAAATCACGTCCACGTCCATGTCGGACTGAAACTTTCTAAAGAACGGAAAGAAAATATTTCAGCAAAAAAAAATATACAGGGACTACTTCCTCTGGCAGGGGCATATCTCAATCTTGAGAGGATGACGTATAAAGCGAGGGCATGGCCGAAGGCGAGGGTGGGGGGAAATGGGAGGGGGGGGGGGGGTACTTATCTTACAAGAATGGAAGAAACATAATTCATGCCTATCCGGTTGAAACCAGTGACGGTCTAAAGCGGCAAATACCATTTTAATAACATGATTAAAGATAGAGAGAAAATAAAGAAAAAGCAAATACCCCCTCAAAAAAAAAAAAAAAAAAAAAAAACGAATAAACGTGGTGCCCCTAGTTGTTACAAAAAGTGAAGAAGAAAATAACGCTATGTTTATCCAGATAGTTTCAGCAACTGTAACAATGACCATTGTGAGGAAATGGTGTTATTCAGCAGTGCTCTATTTATAAACAATTTGTTAAATAAAAAAAAAAGCGTACGGTTGGGGTGCGGGGTACAAGACAAGAAATAAGCAAATCATTCAGCATTCCGCTGTTCGTCCAAAATAAACAAATCTATCGCTTATATAGATCTTTTGGCTTTTGGAATAGCACTGAGACTCGCTCAATTCGCCCAACCTCAATGTAAAAGTAATTTTTTATTTTCACTGCATTCTACAACAACATCACTCAAGCAATCTGTAAATAAATATTTACAAATCAAATATCTGGGAAAGAGAACGTTGAGTCAGTTTTATTCAAATATGCATTATATACAACATTACGTTCGTAACCAATATTATAAAGTCCCTTTTTGCCAGACTCGATACTGCTCTGTGGGAAAAGTGTATATAACGAGTATTTTATCATTGCCTTGATGGCGTATAAAAAGCAATACTTGGCATATTTCTGAAACAGACGTCAAAGCATCAGCTTGAAGATACATCAAAATAAAAAAATAGAATTTATACTTTGAAATAAAGTAGAGTTATGATTTTGTAAGATTGGATAATACATATTAAAATGGTTATGCCAGAAACTGACGAAGAAACAGCATTTGTTAACGTGTTTGTTTTGCCTTCTGATCCGTAAAACAGCTATTGCGATGTGTGACTACATAATCATAATGTTTGATGATGTCCAGTGAATGACGTAGAACGGTCATTGAATATCAACAAAAAAACGTACATCTATTACATCTATATCGCGCATAGGCTTTGGCCTTTCATTTTTTTCCATTTCAAAGCTACTTTTCTTTAAGTGTAGGAAAGTACCCAACATGTTCATGATGTTAATCCCATGTCGGCTTCAGGTATTATATCAGGAATAGAGCATCGAAGTGGTGTCGTCATATGAGCATATTGTAAAGACAATTGGCTCGAAACAAACTCACTCTAAGAGGTTTAGTGGTCCAATATTGTCTATCGGGCTAGTGTCGGGCATTCCCAATTACAGTCCCCACTGTGATCACCGCAGCGACTGCTTGCTCGACCTGTATTGTTTAAAACCACTTGTCTTGACGATAATGCTCAAATAACGTCACAATCAATCAATCTTCTTTAGTTGTTGGCATGCTTGACACGTACGGCCAAAAAAGTATATATTCTTCACGTTTTTTTTATGTATAGAAATTACGAACTGTTTATTGCACCAATACAGACGATGAATATAACGGATACCACCGGACAAAAAATGAATTTAACTTTTTCGTTTTGTTTTCAGATTGACGGACATAAAAAATTATAGCACATTATCGGTAGGGGCCGGTTTCAAGGTTCAGTGAATGTGCGATGTTTTACCAAGCGATATTCGAAGCGCAATTTCTCAAAAGATTACCGGTAATCTTCAATACAAAAGTCGTCTTTTGAAGAGCATTATTTTGCTGATTTGTGAGTGAAATTTCAGTATTTTACCCGTTTATCTTGGTCTGAAAATATTCAAAAGAAATCAAGGGGGTCGGTTTGAAGCACCCGCATCATACTTGTTGTAACACATTAGTGACGGCTAAAGCGAAATTCATGGTCTAGCGCCAGCTAGCGAGCGCTTCATCGACATTTTCGCGTTGTCGCGTCGATGTGTAAAGCTACTACGTGATTGGCTGAAAGTACTGCTGCTCAATAAATTATCTCTCGATCCACGTCACGAAGTTTCGTTGTTGTTTTTACGTTGACGACGCGACGACTATAGATTTAGAAGACTCGATGCCGGCGCTGGCGCGGCACGATCAACTCGAAGGCGAGATCGAGACTCGACTGACTCAATCTGAGTTTGGTTTCTACTTCAGATGATTGAAGGACCAATGCAGTGGTGTTTTTCATCTTCTCTGGATAAGGTATTACAGAAAGCCAATACCAAGTTATATTTTTTTTTCTCACAGTTTAAATGTGACGTACTACTACTTGGGTCTACTGTATTCGCTTCGTCCAGCCTTCCCTTGACCTTGTTTGTCGGGCAGCTAACCTAAGTATAAACACGGATAGATCACCGTCAGTGGTAGTGAGTGTACTCGCGTAGCCGTAGACGTTGCTAATATATTTAATTAGGCTGGTAACGACTAAGTTCATGGCGTAAGACAGTAAGTGGTCAGTGGTGCATCTTCTTAATCTCAAGACTTAGACCTATTTCAATTGAAAACATTTATACAAATTCTTATTTACTAAATATCTTTTTAACTTTAAGCAGGTTCTACATGATAGCAAGAGCCAAGACATAGTCTATACACAAAAGACTGGGACTGAGTCACTGAGTCTGAGATTTGAAGTTGAATTAGATCTATAAAAATAGTATCTGAATCTGATGACTTCCTGGACCTGGAGTCGGACAAAGCCTGGTCTGGTCCCTGGAGTGGCCCCAGCCCCAGCCCCAGCCAAGGCCCAGGTCTGGACTGAAATTCAATTAAAATACAGTTGCAAAATCATTTTGGTTTCAAAATGTTTGGTGTCAATTTGTTTAAGTTACAGTTGGATCTTTGACCTGATAATTGGGATTCAACTGTTTGATTTGCCGGAACTTGTGAAGCCAGGATCCATACTATAGTGAGGGGGATCCATTTTCTAAATTAGAAGTAGAATTCAGTCTAATTTTTAGACTTTACATCTAGACTAGACTAGACTTAAACGTAATTTTTTAGATGAGGTTTTGACAGGGTGTGTTGGGGGGGGGGGGGCATTTTGGCTCCCCCCCCCCCCCCCCCTAATATCTCGGCTACGGAATGCTGCATTGATGCAACATTTTGCAAGGAGAAAAAGGAGCATGTTAAAATTGCAGCTACATAATAAAGATAAAGAAAAATATATTCAATTTATGCAAATTAGAAGCAGTTTACAAATCTAGTTAGGTCTAGGCCTATATTTAATTAAAACAGGTGACATGAAGGTCAAACTTTTTTTCTAATATGCATAGACAAGTATGGAAATGCATAGCATAATCAACAATATCATTTAAGAAAAAGAAATGTTATATACATTTTCATGTATGTATTTTGTTGTTTTTTGAAAAAAATTATGTAGTCTATTGTTTTTTCAATTTTTTCTCAATTTTTATGATTTTTTTTTGCTTCAGATATGTATTTTGTTAAGTTTAATGAACACTGTGATTGCCCAGAAGGCACAATTGACAGTGATATAGAGCATTTGATGTGATAGAGTCCACATCTACTGTAGATCTAATGTGTAGACCTACATGTAAATGTAGATCTAGTCTAGATATGAACAGTGGTCAGTGGATTTGACCTTCTCTGATCATTTTTTTCCTCCTCCAGAATTCCTGAAAGGCTAAGCCTAAGACTATAAAGAGTCTTGTCCAGACCAGCTAGCTGAAATCTCAAGATGGAGGAAGTGGTCCCAGAGTCGGAGTTCCCGTCAGACTTCAGGACTAATCAGAAGCTTCACCGAGCAGCCAGGAAGGGCAAGATCAGAGCTCTGAGAAAACACTGCAAGTCAGGTAGGCTGCGCAAGGTGGTGTAGTAACGTGTTATATATTGCATTCACCTGTGTATCTAGTCATTCACATTTAATGGATGGAGTGCACTTTAAATTATTTAGTTGCAACAAACCTCAGACCGCTTTGGCGTTTCCATTAGTATCATATTGTTTGAACTACAATGTACATGTTTAACACAAGTTTGCATACATGCATTAACAGTTGCATGTGTATAATGAAAATGTTCTATTTTACATATGGTCTATTAATGATAAATTACAATGGTAATTGGCACTACCTTATTCTGCTATTTCACTTGCATGTTGCATGTGTAGGACTAGGTTTGATTTTCCTTCCAAAAATGAGTTTGATGTTCACGTATAGTAACTTGGTGTTCATCACTGATGTCATATATTCTGGTTTGCAGCCTCATATGTAGATATTTATGTTCATGTTAAATGAACTAAATCCAAATGAGTTTTATCTCAGAAGGGACTAAATCCATGTTTCATTACAAAGGAACTAAATGCACAATATCATTTCTTTTTTCATTTTTCATATGAAGTCAGAAATACAGGTTTTATAGAATTGTACATTCTCGATCTGTATCATGTGTTCCAACCTTCAAATAATAGTGGAGTGGAAAGCAGCAAAATAAAATATGTTGATTTACTAAGAGTCACCTGATTGGTTCTTATTCCTTTTGCAATAGAGCTCTTCATTTGTTTTGTGTATGTGTTCTTTCATATAGTGGCCGGCCCTGATGCAGTGAATGAACAGCACCAAAGTCCGCTGTTTGTGGCTGCCCTACATGGGAGGGAGGGCGCCGTAAAGTTTCTGCTTCGCTCAGGAGCCGACCCTAATCAGTAAGCAAAGATGACTGGGGTGATAGTAAAGGGAGAGTTCACCCTAAAGTTCAGTTAATTTTGATAAAAGCGGAAACATGACAGAAATTATATATTAATGAACGTTTGATGAAAATCCGTCATTGAATAATAGAGTTATGATTTTTTAAAATGTAGACTTTGTGATGTCACATGCGAGGTGTTCTCTGTTACATTGTGTGTTGTTTGATTCCATAAATTGCCTTTTTTTGTTCTTGAAAGATAGAATAAATCTTTTTCATAGAGGTACAACTGTATGTGTATAAAAACATGTGTCTATTGATATATCAAATGCACACGTAAAAAAAAATGCACATCTTTCTGGGGAAATTCGCATTTTCAGTGCTAGAAATGACATTACAGTAGATAAGAAAAAGATTATCATGATTTCTCTGAAGAATTATCAACAGTATTTGGGCCTCTCTACAGTAATGGGTACATTTCTGTTCAATTTACTGTTACACTACATTTTGCATCAATCTCTTAAATTCCAATTATTTTTTTTGTATCTGAAATAAACCAAACTAGGTGTTGCACGCTTCAGAAAATTTGCCCTGTACAAGTTTGCCATGGCACATTGGTAACTGGACAGACAAGTGTGCTTCAAACTGGTGTGTCCCGTTAACAACAACAACAAAAATAATTGGAATTGAAGAGATTTATGCAAATGTTGCAATAAATGTAACAGAAACGTACCCCATTACTGTAGACAGGCCCATTTGTCATTTGTCATAAATGCAAACCCAAACATACCTCGTCCCCAACTCCGCCCAACAATGAATGAATTACACAGGGGGCTCAGGGCATTGCAAAAAATAGCCCCCTTTAATGCAAAAGAAGCCCCTGTGACATTTTTTGTTCTCACTAGGTACCAATGTTATACAAAACAAATCTAAGTTACTGTTTCTTGGCATCATGGGTGAAAAGTGGCATCCAAAAGAAAATGTGTATTTTTGGTCTTGCTGTCTAAAACCCACAGTGCTTGTTATGACGGTAGCACGCCCATGCACGCAGCGTGCCTCGCCTGCTCTCCCCGCATCCTCTGCCTCCTGGCCGAGGCGGGAGGAAACGTCAATCACCATGATAACCGTGGCCTCGTCCCTCGAGACTGGGTCTCCTACCAGGAGGACATCGATAAGAGGTTCAAGATGAGGAAGTTCCTGGAGGTGATGCGGCTGTACGCCATCGGGACCGTGGGTGATGAGACGTTGAGTAGGACAACGAGGACCAGGTGGAATGCATTCATGCAGTACGTCAGACAGTAAGTCAGGAATTCTTGCGTTTTTGGACATATATTTTTTAGCTTCCTTTTTATTCTTGTGAATATGGTGTAGTACATGGCTCATTCCTCTGAACCTTGATCAAGGCCCTGTTGCACAAAACGCGCCATTGATGGTCAGTTAGGTTCTGTGGAAGCATTGAATTTCATTGGCTGTCAAGTAATGTTACCATGGTAGTTACCATTAATGGCAGAGTTACTATTAATGTTAAGATTCGTGTAACATGACCCAGGAGGATAAGGGTGCAGACCCAGCTGTTTTCCCTTTTAAATAACTCTCAAATCAATGAGGTCAATTAATTTCTACTATTCTACTTCTGTAGTGCTTGGTGGAAGGCCAATTTTCATGTAATTGTGGAAAATAACCTCATCCATCCATCCATCTATCTATCCATCCATTCATCCTGGGGGGCATTTCATCAAAGGACTTGTTGGATATTTTATCCGACAAGTTTGCTCTCGGCCAATAAGATGCAAGCATTTCAGTAGCTTATAACAGTTTGTCGGATAAAACGTCCGACAAGTCCTTTGATGAAATTCCCCCCTGTCAGTCATTCATTTCACGATGAAGGTGTATATGTCTCTCATTAGATTCCCAGAGCGTCGACGGAGGAGATGGAGAAGAAGGAGATGGTTCACGCCATCCTCACGTCATCGCTTCCAACCGAGAGTACCCCACATTGTGACGGCCTTCTTCGCGAGATTCCCGAACATTGGTTGCTTTCGATTCTTCCCCCGACGGCCATACGTAAGTATAAGAGAACATTCAAACGGGATTAATTGTCATTGCCACTTCTGTGCCCCATTGCATAGACTTACCATTAATGGTAACTGTCATCAATAGTCATTACCATGGTAACTGCTTAAAACCCAATCAAATTAAAGTTCTCCATAGAAGTTGCTATTGATAATAAAGTTACATCTATGGTCAGTTTTAGGCAAAAGGGCCGTGGAAAAGACATTTTTCATGTTTTGTGGAAAGTGAGCGAGTTGGATTGTTTAAATGGATCCGTGTTGATGTGATAAATCAAGCAAAGCATTGATGATCATAAAGCAGAGTACAGTTTAACGAATACAGTAATATTTACAAGTTCAAGTCTTGAACATCAAACCAATTCAAGTTATACATTAATGAATATAAATATATCATACGTTTTTCAAATTCCTATACATGTTATACATTATGAATATATTATAAGTTTTTAAGTTAACTCATCTAGGGATATTTGATAAATTCAATACAAGATGAAGTCAATCAATCATGATGTAACTGATGCAGCTTTTAAAACAACAGCAGAAATCACCAGTGCCTAGACAGTTTTAGTCTACGTACTCAAATATGAGTCATTTGCGTCTACACGCTTAAATTGCAGTTATATTACATATATATTTCATTATTTGGTTATTTGAATTTGGCTTTTCAGGAAGTGGAAATCTCACAACAGGATACCCTACCCAGCAAACAGGTCATGCAGACACAATTGGAAACAGCAAAAAGTAGGTTGATAGATATAACAACTTGCATGAATTCCTCATTGATATTCACACCCTCACACTTATTCAAGAATTTTTAATGTCATATATTTTGCATATTTACATATACGCCATATATTTTGCAGGTTTTTTAGTTTAGCCAATTTCGCGAGTCGAGGGCTTGAAAATATGTACATAACGTGCCTGCGCACATGAACTATTAGTACTAGTACTAGTAGAAATTGGCTAGAAGTCCCGATTCGCAAAAAATTAGACTCCCTAAATATATGGCATATACAATAGTTGTAAACAATACTTTAAGGCACTAGAGAGTTTCATCTGAATGAAAGATAAGATAATACAAAATTTAAATTCAGGAGATTTTTTTTCTATTGTATAACCTGCTAAAGGGAAGAGGGGAGAAAGAGCAGAGGAGGGGGGGAGAAAGTGGGGTAAAAACAATGATTTTTTCAGTGTATTCAGTATATTTCAGGTTTATACATTTTGTTTGTGATACAGCTAAAGACAGCGTCATGGCTGAAGCCATCGATGAGTTGGAGATCAACGGGTGCAAGCTGCAGCTGTCGGACTCCACCTACCCTGTGCAGACCCTGTACGTGGACGAGCGGCAGGGTAAGCTGGCTTCCTCCAAGAAGAAGGCGTCGTCCCCGCCCCAACCACTGGGCCTGGACGAGATCAGAGAGGAGTCTAGTCGACGGAGCTCCCAGGACTCGGCATCAGGAGGGGGCGGCACCAGCCTCCTCGAGGGGAAGTGCCTCCAGGAGACGAGGAGGCAGCCGGCAGAAGGGCGAGGGGTCGCCGTGTTGCGCCGCATCGATGGCCCACCCCCGCCCCGGTCTGCGGAAAAGAGCCTCCGCGGCAATGTGGGAGCAACTGCGGCTGGCGTGAAGGAGTCTGAGGATGGGAACCCGACGTCTAGCAGCAATGGACCAGCAGTGCTATCTAAGGAAGATGTGGAGTTAGTGGGTAATCTGCAAGGGCTGGGCGTGGAGCAAGGAGGATCAGCAAGAGAAGGGAGTGTGAGTGGGGGAGTGAAGGAGAAGGAGGGGTTGGATGATGAGGTGGTAGAGGAGAAGGAATCTGGCGAGAAGGGAAAGGAAGGGAAGGACGACGACGATGACGGATCTTCCTCCTGCTCCGCCGACAGCTGCAAGAACAGGATGATGGAGATCCTCGAAGACGCCTTTAAGATGGAGCTAGCTCCAGGAGTCTCTCAGCTGATGGCCGAATACTGTGACAGCACCCAGAGCAGCAACGCTGCAGCTGAGCACCTCGATCTCGATTTCCACTCCTACCACGGCGACGACGACGTCGACATCGACGAGGTGAAGTGGATCGGTGAGGGAGCGGGTGCTAACAGTGCGAGCTCTCAGGAGCATGCGACAGCTACGTACCATTCTGAAGACAACCCGTGTCACGACGCTGAAAGAGAGATTGATGCACTCCTCATGAATGCCACCCTCGACGACAACAATAATGAGGATGAAGCTGTCAAGAATTTCATCATGGAGGGCAGGTACATCGACGTCCAGAAAATGCTCGACGCCAACCTTGAAACAGTGTTCCATCAAGATGAAGAACCATCCTCTTCGTCCCCCAACGAAGAGGATAACAAAATTGTTGGAGATGGTCAAGCTGCTAGAGATGATCCAGATGTAACTGACCGAAGCAACATGAGCTCGTTGTACCAAGTTTCTGCGTTGGACGAGGCCGCGTTCATCAGCGACCTCTCGCTGCTCGTCAACGTCAACGAGAGCATCAAGTCACCTTTGGACAGCGTCCCCACACAGGATGGTGGAGACAGGGATGACAAGGAAGCTCCAAACAAACCAGAAGGCGTTGTCACTTGGAGAGACATGGCCGGTGATATCAACTCCCTCCATTCAGCTCTTGCAAAGTGAGTCTCAAGAACTTGTGTTGTGGGCCCTTGCTTATATAAAGATGTTATGATTGATTGAAAGTAAATCCAATCCCCTATCTCTGATGTACAGAGTTATGATTGATATCAATCACAATTTGTTAAGAAACAGGGCCCATGCTTTGCTTCATTTCACTCTTTCACAATTATACACCTGATTTAATACACGTACACAATGCAGTGTTATTATCAATCACTATTATTAGGTCCAGTTAGGATAACCAAATTTGTCATGGTCCATTTAGGATAACCAAATTTTTCATGTCAGATTTTAATAGCTACTGCAATGTAGCTTCCGGGCGAGGGTATCAAATATCATATTTTCCTGTTTCTTCTGGATGCCATGCTGTCTCTAGAATGGATCTAACCGTGCAGGAGAAAGAGGAGGTGCAGGCCTGGTTTGGTGGGCACGGCAGCGTCAGAAGGCTCATCGCAAACTACGAGACCAAGATCCAGGAGATTGAGTGCGAGACCCTCCGCTCCCACGTCACCAGCCTCGGCCACCTGCTCCGCAGGGAGTACGGGCTCCCCGAACAAGAGCCGAAGACAGACGAGACGGATATCAGAAGGCGGGCGAGCGATACCGACGCCCTCTTCCACCCACTTCATAAAGGACGGAAGATGTCATCTGGTGCGTATAAAAGACAGGGTATCCCTTTGACAGGTCAAAAATTTTTGGTAAAAACAATGGAATATCGAAGAAGATGCTGTATTCGAACTTCATAGCTAACATGACTTCAATAAAACATAACTCATATTCTAGTTACTTCTGTAATTGGTGTTACCATATGGTCTATCACTTTGCGCAGATACTTCGGATGTCGCGCACACCAGGCAAGACCAGAGTTCATCCACGCCTCGGATGGCGGTGCAGGCGACTGAAGGCGAGACTATGAGTTACGACGAGTCGTGGCTGTTGCCGGGCAACGATGAAGGAGACGAGAGTTTTGAGCAGCAGCTTCGACGCAGCATGGACCACATCGACGTTGATGAGGATGACGATGAGGGTGGAAGTCGACGGAGGACAGCGAGTGGTGCGGGTGATGCCCTCAAGGAATGTCATGGTGCGTGGTGATCTACACTTCATGGTGGCGTTTGTTATTACTACCAGATATGCCCACATCACCAAATCTTGTGTAACTACGTGTACTTGAAATATTGCACCAACTATACACAGGTTAAAAATGTCATTTTCTCCAGGTAATAATGGATTGTACATGGTAGCTACATGTTCTAACAGTTTCATCACGTCATGATAAATGACAGCTGGCTGTCCCCCACTCACATACCGACTCTCTTATAATCTGCGGAATTACAATTTACGACATGTTAGGAATATATTTCCAATGCCTTATAGGGCACAATTAAGCCACATCCTATTGGTACAGTGCAGCTCCATGGCAAATTTTGACCTTTTTACATATCCTAGTCACACTAGAGGCGGAATAAGCCGGAATGCCGTCGGAATGAAAATTCTTGGCACATTCCTGGATTTTCGAAGTGCATTCTAAAAATTCTGACTGCATTCTGAGTGCATTCCAAATATTCCGGTCCATTCTTGTGTCCGGCCTGAATGTTTTGCTCATGCTCAAAACTTTTGAGGTGCATTCGAACTAGAAAATTACCGAACAACATTCAAAGCGCAGTCCAACAGCACTCTGACTGCATTCCAAATATTCTGATGACATTTCAACAACATTCGAAACATTCAGATCGCATTCATTGGAGAATTGAATGGCATAAAAGCACGACTAGCTGTTGCTGCAACGTCAGTTAGCATTGCGGAGTCTCTGGGGAGCATTGAGGTCATGCCGCCAAGAAAGATCAATTCGAAATTCCCTCCCGAATGTGGCTCAAATTTTGAAAAAATTTCATTCCGACTGGTTCTGCTTGATTCCTGCTGATGGGGGCTTTAACAAAGCAGGAAAATCTGACTGTGTGCCACTGGTGAAGCGGCCTTTCGATGCGGATTTGTAATGTACAGTGTATGTTGCATCTTTGTCCGTACCATGCAGGGGAGTCGCCCACCATGGTGTCCCCTCCCCCGCCCACCTGCACCCCAGAGGACCCGTCAGAGGAGCCCGGTGAGGAGGGCGTGGCCCGGGTCAATCACTCGGGCGACTTTGAAGCTAACACCGCAGGTAAGGAATGCAACATGATGCAAGCAATGTGTGATCATGTTCATTGTTATGTCGAGACTATTCTAAACACATTGCATCTTCAAAAGAAATGGAGCCTTCGCTGTTGAAAACAATGCATTTTGCAACATTTTATTTGTGACTTTGCTCCATATTGGGTAAATGTGCACATTCCATGATGCATAATCTTGACTGATGGCACACCAATGTAAAGAATGACAATCAAGCTTTCTAATGATACCCCCGACACGAACGATGATAGGCAACAGGCGTTATATCATCCCTCAAACTTGAGTTGCAGAACTTTTTTAGGGGTTTACGGTAGTTTTAGTATGAAAAAGTGTAGCATCATGTGGAGTGATTTTTAAGTTATTCTTCAATTTTTGGTTTGAAACATGATAAAATAATATCCATTTCTTTTAAGTCCTTTCATTTTAATGTGGCTTTGGAAATAATATTTTTTTGGCTTCTTCGGTACTTGTTGCTCCCATTCATTTGTATTATGATTAATCTTTCTTTTCTCTGCATTGAACTTTACGGTAATGGTTGTCACACTTTACAAGCCATTGACTCTCTGGTGATATCTTAATTTGAATCCTGACTCAATACTTTTAATCTTGGTCTGATGATATGAAGAGACTGCCAAGAGCAGGGATGATAGGTGCAACCCATTTTGAAGAGAACAGACTTGAATAGCGTGCTCTTGTGAAAAACACACCAGTGCTCTGAAGTGCATTTTGAAGATAATGATTTGTATATCCAAAACAAATTAAATATCACAACATATCTTTCAGAAGCTATCACTCACCCTTTTTCTCTCCCTGTCACACTTTTTGCAGACACTTTCCTGTTTTCTACTAGCTATTTCGTTTGCTGGTTTTATGCTTATGAGTGTTCTTAAAATTTATATAATGATTGTCAATATTTCAGTGATCTTTTGTGAGAATATGAAGGCAATGTATCCACTTATATTATGTTTATTGTATTCTTTTCATGGAAATGAATGCACATGTATGTAACATCAAGGTACGTTCAATTCAGTGGTGATCTTGAAAACATGATTGAGGGCACACCAGTGCTCTGTAACTCCACCTGAAGATGATGATATTAAATACAGAAGAGAATTAAATTTGAAATCTCTTTACTGACAGGGAACGACCAGACTAACCAGCTGAGCACCAGTCCTCCTCAGAAGGGGGATTCCCCGTCCATAGGCCACGCCCCCTCACCCGGGGATTCCCCAGGTGGGAGGGGCCTGGATGCTGCTGGGGTTGGGAGCCTACCAGAGCCTAACGCCTCACCCAGCCCAAAGTCCCGGGAGGCAACACGACGACTTGTTGCTATCGACCGGCTCAGGTCCCCTACCGTGGAAGCCATTGAGATATCGCACAAATAACAAAACAATTCCATGACAGTTTGTTGCTAAAGTAAGAATTGCTATTTTGTTATCATTTTGACTTGGTTTGACAAATACTAGGACTGGAGTAAAACAGCATCATTGTTTTGGATATTATATCATTACTAATCGACTGCTTTATTCAATTTATCACAAAAATAAAGTACAGATGTGTGACATCACTTATACATATTGTCAAAACAAATGGTTGTAAGCTACATGAGTAGAGCAGCCAGCTGTGATCTTTGACGTGGCTCTCATTAAAGGGCATATACTGTACTGGGAAGACAAAAAAAGTCTTCAAAATGTGATCGTAAGCAATCTTCTTGCCAAAGGTCTTAAATTCATGTATTGTCTATTTTAGAAACTTGCTGAAATGTACATTTGAAGTAATTAGTGAATAAACCCCAAATCCTGAAATTGTTCAGCCCGAACACATTGAGGATTTGTACAGTATATGCCCTTTAAGTTTGCCTCACACTAGCCTGCAATATCAGACCAGTGAATATTTCACTTGAGCAATGTTGTGTAGAATCAGAGACCTGCATATGATGACATCATTTGGTATTACATAACAGTCAATTTTACCACATTTTGTTGTTCTTGTAAGAGTTTTTTAAGGAGGTATTTTGTTGTAAATGTTGAATTGATTTGATGAATGCCAGGACTAGAGTAAAACAGTAATTGCCTTTTATGTGTACATGATTCATCCCAGGCCTGAGTGTTTGAGATTTTATACTAGTTTATGCCGAGCGAGTGTTTGATTAAACACCCGGAACTTGATAACCAGGGCCATATTACATATAGCTTTTCAATTATTGTAACTTACTATCAATAGTAACTACCATGCCAACTGTGACAGCCAACAAGCTCTGATTCTTGCACCTGCTACCATGGTAATTAGCATTGATGGTAACTTACAATAATTGAAAATCTATATGCAACGTGGCCCTTGTTAATTTGATGTAGAAAGGTTAGATTAAACATTTGATCTTGGAACTGCGACGAAAGTATTCAATTCCCGCCAAGGATTGGTGTCAAACTGATTCTGTTGTGGTGTTAGCTCTTAACACCACTGCTCATAAATATTAAGTTCATTTCTACATAATACAATATCTATTTTATGTTAATTTTAGCACCACTGCTTGTAAATCTAACACTTTGCCGTACCAAATGCCTGAAATCTAGACAAGTGACATTTCCTGAAATTGTTATAGGAAGCAATGTCTAGTTTGTGTGCATTGCAAAAGCTATCATGCATGGAAATTGCAATGTCTATCCACGCATGGAGATTGCAATATCTATCATGGTTTAGTGCCTTGACCATCATAAGGTGTGCCAAATTCCTTCCATTTCTTGCTGTATCTCTTATCACAATCTACCTCTAAGATCAATTTAAACAGGTTAAAAATTTATCTTTTTGTTATCTTATCTTGTGCGTGTGTGTGGTGCGTATGTATGTACATAATGTTTTGCAACAATGATTTGCATCTGCAATTATTCATGTACATTCCTACTGGTGAGAAAATATTTTAGTTGCGTTCCGTACGCGTTTATTGTGAATAATTCATGTACAAAGTAATGTATCTTTTAGATTTGCTCCATAATTTGTAATATGAATTTCATTGTTGTCAAACATAAGCATGCACATGTACATGTAGATACTGAACGAATGTTTAAAAGTATTATAAAAGATTGTTTATGTTGTATGGTCTAGTTATTTACAAATTGTCTTTATCAATATATTCAGCAATGAATTTACTCATATTTCTTTTCTCTCAAAAATATTTAAAACCAGTTCAATGTGTGTTTTGATGTTCTGACATTGTAAAAGATAAATTGTATTTTAATGTTCACAAAAACTATCTATATGTGTATATAAATCGTATATTCAATGTATATATAATGTTTGTGTGAAAAACAAATTTAGATATGTTTAAATGCATGTATTGTGTAAAATGTTTTCACGCCACCAGTTGTATTTTGAAGTTCAACTGATTATATCTATGTATATAACTCATATCTTTAAACGTATAATGGATATATTCAAAGACAGAGTAGCCCTTGTGCAGGTCAAAACTAAATTTTGTTAACTCTTTGTGTGTCACATGTGCCCCTTGTCCCAGGTAATACACACAAATCCCATAGAGCAACTTTTTATGTGGCGTACAAAGGGTTAAAACCACGGAAAATATTTTCACATCGAATGTAATTGACTCGTTCAATATAAAGGAAAATATAAATGGGCGGTATTCTAGCTGAACGAAAGTTAAATCCAAATATGTCTTAACCTAGAAAATTGGTATTCTGAAAATTGATTTTAAAAGTCAACATCTGTGCCAATAAATCAATCTCGGGTATGGATCGTACGGGACTGCAGCCAAAACTCAGTTCGTCTTTAGGATACCGTTTATGGTAGAAGTTGCGAGAAGTCGTTCCTCATACTCTCTTAAATCTATTCTTTCTTCATTTTTCAAAACTACATTTCTCTTAATCTACATTCTCTTTCACTCCTGATTGATCCTGTACATTTGTTTTGTTCAGCGTTTTAATGTTCTTGCCAATATCAGCCGGGTTCTTGTTGAATAAACTGTTCGATCGATAAACGTTCACATTTGTGAATTATTGTTTACAGCGGTTGTGGTATATAGAATGACAAACGATGAAGTGCCAGAGCGTACGCGCATGTTCAGGAGGAGCGTATGTTAAAGGGATAGCCCATCCTGAAGAGAAGTTGGTTTCAATACAAGCAGAAAATTGTTTGACGCAATTCCGTCAAAGGATAAGAAAGCTATGATCTTTTGAAATGTCTATGTTGTGACGTCACGTGCGAGGAGCTCTCCCATATGTCGTGTGCTCTATGTTTCTACAAATTTGCTCGATTTCTCTTTTTGATGAAGGATTTTTTTTCCATAGATCAAATGTTCTGGTAAGATGGTGCATATCCTTTTGAGAAAATTGGACATTTAAACAAAAATTGCAAATGAGAGAGAGCACCCCGCACGTGACGTCACAAAATCAAAAATGTAAAAGATCATAACTGACTTATTCTTTCATCGAACCTTCATTGATATGTTTATTTTACGTTTCTGCTTTTATTAAAACCAACTTTATTTCAGGGTGGACTATCCCTTTAAGTGATGAAAACGTCCAGAAGACGACAGTACATGTGGCTATAGGGCTTATGTAAAATGATGATTCACTGATCAGAGTCACGGGAGGGCATTTGAAGATTGAGAAAATAGACACAGGGTATAGGCGGCGTTTATGCTCAACTTTTGGGGCTAAAATCAGCGTTTTGATACGCGTGCAGTAAAAATGCGGTTGCGTTCACGCTCATTTTGATATAAACGCCATTTCAGAACGCACAAAAAAAAGTGCGTTTACGATTGCCGATTCTGACTAATCACGTTTAACGGGGAAGCATAAACGCAGAAGTGATGGTATACGCGTGTAAAATGACGTCATCTCAACAGTATCAATATACCCGTAAACGGCGTTTTGGGTGAGCGTTTTACAATCGGCGTTTTCAAAACTGCCTTCGCAAATTGAGCATTTACGCATCCGAAGACTACACGACGCCGTGCATGATTACGTCAAGACCGTTATTTAATTCGTACCACAATGCTGAAAGAAATAGCGCCATCAGCTGCTGTGCACATGCACAGCCCACTAGACAATATCGGACCGGTAAACCTCTCGCTGGAGTGGTTTTGTTGAAAGCCAGTTGTCTTGACATTCTCCTATGACGACACCACTTCTGCCCGCTATTTTTGCTCATATGTGGTGCCATCGTTGGTTTAGTATCTGATTTGCAGGTCTATATTGAGATGTTTTATCGACACTCTTCCAAATGATAAAAACTACTTTTTCTAATAATAGCTCATTAAATCATATTGACTGTTAAAATTCAAAGGGACTTACAGTGTCGTCTTCTCCTAGACCCACTGGTACTTTTTAGTAGGCACACAAAGAGTTAAGGCCACCGCAAACGACACGATCCGATCAATGATCGTGCGACTCTGCGACGGGTTGAATCGCAGGGACCGTTCATCGGATTTGTACAAGAAAGTGACGTCACATGTCCAGTCACAGTCCCTAATGACTGCGCGTGCGCAGAATCGTGGCAATATTTTGTCTTCTGTGGGGGGTCTTTGAAGCAGATGTAGCCTAATTAGTATTTTCTGACGTTTACGACTTGTCGGTATGCGTTCGTTTTATGGCAGCATACCCGTGCCCAAACCGTGTTTCAATAGCTGTTAATTAAGGCGAAATACGTCATGAATCGTGGCAGTAATTGGCACAATAGTTGATGAATAGCAGTATTAATGAGCCAATCATTATGAACAGAGCGATATCTAGATGCATTTCTTCGTTGAAATGGCAAATTACGTTTGGAGCGTCCTTTCATTAGAAAAGGTCATATTTAATTACGGGTTAGTTTTCTCCAGCATTTCAATTCAAATTTCCGGGTAGAATGCTTTTCGTGTATCTAACGGGTATCGTCAACCATTGTAAAAAAATCGTAATTAATACAAAAAAAAAGACACATGGCGTTATTGTTACGCATGAACTAGGCATACCTTTTATGAACAATTACAGTATATTTTTGTTATGCATTTTATTTATAGCATTTTATTTAAAAAAAAATATTTTTCGTCGAAGACAGTCATGGCGAGTTTGTACCAAAATAAATGGACAACAGGCGTGGGTATGCAAAGCATGCCTATATGAATTGTCACATGGAGTAAGGTGTGCCTTTGCTCTTTCACTCGATTCATATATACCATCGTGATCATACTTTTCGAGTGTATAAATTTATCAACTTGCATCAAAGTTGAATCTAGTATTTAATTGCACATTTCCCCCCCCCCCCCACCCTTCCCACCCCACACTCTTGTCTTGTTTTATTGTCTTGCTTTTTTATACACGAGAATTTCAGAATTGAGTGTTAAATTCAATCTTAGAACTCATCAAATTAGTTCAGGGGAGCGTTTCATGAAAGATGTCAGCACTGACTAAATAGTCAGTGCTGACAATTTCAATGAAATCCTCGGTGTTTGATTGGCTGAGAGGCACTAGCCTCTGACTGTTACTATGGTAGCTGTCGGAGAAAGACAACTTGTCAGTGCTGACAACTTTCATGGAACGCTACCCTGATCAGATGAGTTCATAAATGATTTCAGGGGTGCTAATAGCAGATATGGCACAGATTCGTTGCCCACGTCATCACTGATGTCACATTTAGATGATGACACTAGAAGAAGAAGGACACATAGCCTCGATAAGCAGACAATACATCAACCCTGCTAAATCCGTATAATAAGAACATAAATATGTAGAGAAGATGGGCTTTAAGAACGTATCCATGTGGCCGATGCATGTAGGTGTCCAGCTCATGACGTGAATAGGATTATTTTTCTCTCCTCATTCTTTATTCATCTTTTCATCTTTCTGGACTTTCTCGACGTTTTTCTCCTCAAAATTGTCTCGTACCTTCGTCAGCATTTCCTTCCGCCGTGAGCGTGCCACTGGTGCATGTAAGCTTTAACTCTTGACGTGCTTTGGTGTGTATTTGCTCACGAGTAATACACACAAATTCCATAGAGCCGTGTTCCGTCTAGAACAGTGTGAGTTAACGGACATTGTAGTAGCGTTCTGTGTAATCCTTAGCAACCGCGGCACGAGTTTGCACGAATAGCCATGCAGTGCTCATCCAGCGGCGCGAGGGACGGATTATACGTTACTATGGTAACCATTTGATCACGCGTCTCATCTCTGTACATCATAATACATGTGCGTAAGCCGGGTATCTTGCGAGCAAGGCCGATGGAATTTCCTTTTTTTTTTTTATTGCATTGCCGCCATCTGCACTGCGCGAGCGAGCATGCAGGATCACATGGCACGTTTACAAAATGAGGTGCATGAATCCACGAACAAAATGCCCTAAAATAACCCATGAGTGCTGTTGGGAAGCAGAATATGATTTGTCTTTCCTTTTTTATTGATGTAAATCTGACTTAGTTATAATTATAAAGCCATTGATCAGCTTACAACGTTACCAAGAGAAGAGAGAAAGAAAGATAGATAGGGAGAGGGAGAGAGAGAGCGAGAGAGAGAGAGAGAGAGAGAGAGAGAGAGAGAGAGAGAGAGAGAGAGAGAGAGCGTAAACATTCGATGCAAGTCATCTTCCTATTCTCCTCTCTCTCTCTCTCTCCATCTCTTGTCCTATTCATCCCTTTCCTTTCCCATCTTCCCCTACGTCATTTAACAATCGCACATCCTTCTCCGCGTGCATCCCTTCTGTAAATAAGTGAATGAATTATAAGGAAATATTTCCTCGACAAACAACATTTCCGCCCGTTTATATTCCTTGGCGTATAATCAACCCACAAGAGTGAATAAACTTCCGAAATTTTTTCCTTTATACTGCAAGTTCTTCCAAACCCAATGCGATTGTGATGCCCAAGTATCTAGAGTTTGCTCAATAAATCTTTCGATTGTCACATAATATCTGTTCGGCCTTTTCTGACCTTAAAACAAAAACTTTTTTCTACGAGAAGATCAAAAAAGACACTATGATCAATCTTTGAAAAACTTTATAGAGGAAGACATCAAAATATATGAAAAGTTGGGCACTGTGCTTTTTTTTAAAGTCAATGTGCCCTTTTGAGAGAGGGGGAGGGAGGGAGGGGGTGTCATTTATCAATATTCTTGTAAATATCCTTTCAATATTTTATTCATTTTTACTTATTGACAAAGGAGAATCAGCATGTGTGTATAAAAAAAATCAGGCAACTGCTATGTCACGTAATAATTCACAAGCTTCTGCAGGCAGAACAGGCCTTGTAGATTGGCATACGGAAAGCTCAGTGGGAATTATTGTGCTCTGAATTAATTATCTGATTATCCGACATAATTATTTTGGGCATGATTCGTCAAAAAGTGACAATCAATTCCAAAACTTCTGTAAAAGGGCTACACTGAAATTGCATTTATGGGCACAAAAAGTGACCTTTAATAAAGTTTTTAATTTACTTTTCACATTTCAAATTGATGTTAGGGCGGACGGTGAGAAACATAATCTAGTACGTTAAGATCCTTACAATGACAATTTTGGCCATCACAACCATATACTTGACTCAATCAGAGGACTACAATGCGCAGAAATATTACTAATCAACGTTTTAATAAGATATATTAATTGTTTTAATTTTGCATTTGAAAACCAATAGGAGCCTGGAAAGCTTTGAAAGCAAGTAGCTTTTCATACCTCATTTAAACCATACGGCGCTCTTCAGTTTCATACTTCACAAACTTGAATTACATACCGGTACTGTTTTTGTGGGTCATGTGTTGTTTGAAATATTTGTTTGTATCTGCACAAAGGGTAGTACATGATATTTAGTACTGTATGTGTCGCAATCGATTTTTTTTTTGCACCCGTAATTTCCAGAAATTCGATCGATCGGCAATACCATGATTTAAACTAGCACAGAATGAGAACGGAGAGGGTCGGGTCTACCCTCATGGCCCCCATGCCCCCATCTCCTGTGCACCCCTCCCTCATGCCCCCATCCCCTATGCACCCCTCCCTCGCATTCCACATCTTCGCACCCCACCCTTCCCACCCCGTCACGTATAATAGACTGAACAGCATAGGAACAAGGGGAAGTGAATAGACATAACTTGTGAGGTTATTTTGAAACATGCCGAGGGTTCTATTGGCCGAGCACCAATACAAGTCTTGCGTGATTGAAACCGATAATTAACAATTATGATTCTGAAGATTAACATGTTCCCTTTATTTTATTCCTTTCTGCACTAATAACAGTCTTCCCTTCAATTAAAAGCGTTGAAATGGGGAAAGACACGTCCTACTAAAGTACAATCGGCAAACTAGCGACGTATTGATAAAACGCGACACTATTTGCGTCAATTAACCGCAACAGTAATATCTCACTTTCACATCGATCGTATTAAGCAGATAACAACAGGCGCCGTCTGCTTGTTCAAAGAGAAACAAGTTTAGGAACTATTTTTCCCCTCCCAGTTTCATGTACTTTGACGAAAGGGCGCAAGTACTACATGACTGAAATAATGTCGAGGTAATTAAAGAAATATTTCACCCTGAAATTAAGTTGGTTCTGATAAAAGCAGAAACATGAAAGGAGAGGATAATCTTAAAGTTACGAATGTTAAAATCTTTGATTTTGTGACGTCATGTGGAAGATGCTTTCCTATAATTTTTTGTGTACTAATTTTGCTTGAAATGTCGATTTTCTCAAAAGGATATGCATAAATCTATTTGTGCATTTGTTACATCATTCGAAACACAAATCTACACACATACAAACAGCATTCCTCCATCAAAACATAAAAAGATCAATTTATTGCATCACAGAGCACAGGACGTCAAGAATCATAATAATTTTGAAAGATCATTTCTTTCTTATCCTTCGACGGATTTTCGTCAAATCTTCACTGATATGTTTTTACATATTCTGCTTTTATTGAAACCAATTTCAGGGTGAACTGTCCCTTTAATACTCTCCCGAGTATTCGTAGCCTGGGTTCAAAGCCGCCTGGGCATTTCTTATCCAAACTACTCACTAATGGGGCCTGGCTGAAGTAGACTACTCATTTTATATTTCTTTTGCGGCTCACCCGGACAGAGAAGACAGGAGAGTGATAAAGTGATTAGTCTTATGAGAACAAGACCTTTTTTCAGTTTGAATCTCCACTCTTCCCTCTCCTTTTTTTTTAATTTCTGGTATTTATATAACAACAAACATGCACATAAGCGCACGCAAATAATAATCTCCTCCCATCCTCCCACCCCTTTTGCCCACCTCTTTACCTCTCTCCCGCTCTCGCCACCCCCTCTGCCAATCTCTCTACCATAATTCTCCTCACACCCCCCCCCCCACACACACACTCTCTCACTCTCTTTCTATCTCTATCATTCTCTATGTACCCCTTTCCACCCCTACCCTTTTCCCTCCACCTGCCTGTCTCTCTACCCCCCCCCCCCACACACACACACACACATAAAGAAACCAACACATATACACAAACAAAAAAATGAACACACTCTACCCCCTTTCTCTCCCCCCCCCCATCTTTCTCTCTATCCCCTTCCTCCCCCCCCCCCCCCTCTACCCCCCCCCCTCTCTCTCTCTCTCTCTCTTTCTCTCTCATTTCTAATCAGTTTCCCTCACGACCAAGTAAAAAAAGTCGTTCCATCTCCCCCCTCCCCCCTCCGCCCCACCCTCCCCCCCTCCCCCCAACACCCCATCTTGAAGACTGCGCGTTACTGACGAACGTAATGAATAAGTTCCACTCTTAGCGCGATGTTAATCAATACAGCGGACTTTCCGACGCGTCCGTCTTGCACTGAATTTTTACTCGTTTTTCCCTCCTTTTTCTCGCCGCACTGGGACTAAAATTATCTACGTTCCATCGGTTTTGTTTTCTTCTGTAATCTCTGACGTCTTTGGCACGAAAATTTGATCCAATGACGTAAATTAATTAGAAAAAAAAACCTCCAACGGCAATTGAGAGGATTATTGTGTAGGGTAGCGACATTGGGTGACAATGCATGTGTATGTTGCTATGTAAACCCTTCCAATGCCATACAAAAGGGTCTGTGTGGATAACTTGTAAATACGTTTACATGTGGTATATTAAGAGTTAAGGAAAAAAATCAGGATCTAACATCCATATGGTATCACGCGTTTTTACAAACGTGATCTCGTGTAATATGAAATTCCATGCATATCTACCAGTATGTTTGATTACGCACGAACTGTGACGAGAAATACATCAGCGAAACACCAAGCAATAATATTATTGTTATTTGGCAATTAAATTGCAAGCATTATTTCCATTATGGAATTCCTAGAGTCTGCTTTAAGATATTGATGAGATATGAAAAAAAAAAATTAATGACAAACAGCAAGGCTACATTCCAGCTGCGTGTGTTGAAGCACGTGGTAATGCAGGCTTTAATAGGCCAGCCCACACGACGCGATTGTGCCACGATTCTGCAGTCGTAATGGCCTGCGCCTGGGAATGTGACGTCACCTTCATGCACAAATCCAATGGATGGGTGCTGCGATTCAGCTTGTCGCAGAGACGTGCAACTGATCGGATCGTGTGGTACGCGGCGGTATTTAACCAGACAATAAAGGCCTATCTCACCTATATTGAGTGCACTATACGAGAACATTAACCATCTTTCGGTCATATCTTTCTTGTCCATCTTCTTCTATTGCGACACTCATTATCGTTATAAACTTCATTATCAATATCACTCACTTCAATTTTGTATCCCACCTGACGAATTGTTGCAGCGGCGCACGAAACGTTGTGATCTTAGATCCCTTCTTGACCACACATTGCGAGACAAACGATTATCACTAGCGATTTATTCGCAATGAGTAACATATTTAGCATCACTCTTGTTCTTAGGACAATTACTCTTACCCATAATAAAAAAAAAGAACGAAACTGCTTTCATATCAATTTCTGTAGTGGTTGCTCTGATATTGTTGCCATGAATATTTTTGGTTGTATCTTCCAAACGTATGCCTGGATTAATACAAAATGAGATCTTTTTGTTGTTTTTCATTCCTCTTGCAACGTGTCACCATGGTTACAATTCCTCTCTTGTAATCACTAGCCTGACCATATCAATTTTGAATAAAGGCAAAAGAGGACTTTATTTTTATTTCACTTTTGGAAAAACCGATGAATAACAAAATAATTATGAAATTGACGAAATTTCTAAACATTCATTGTTTTTCAGACCAATCTTTAAAGACAGGATTAAAAAAAATCAACAACAAAATAAAAACAAAACAAAAAAACACTAATAAAATACTGTATAAGAACTTCCCTCAAAATATTCGAACTGAATACTGCCTTTGAGGAGAATTATATTGATTGCTAGATTTACAGTAGGTTTTGGACGGGTCGTCCGAACCCTAAAGCCTACAGACCGGATACAGTGATGTGGTGAGGCAAGAGGCGCTCCCCGAGCGAATGTTGCAATACGGTATGTAAATGAAAACCAGGGTCGTTACGTTTCAACCGTTAACAGTTTTTCACTTCTCCTGAAAAGGTTCGTGAAACTATGCCTGTGAAGTTCCACACACGTTATAGTATACTGCTGCTGCTGCCAGCTGATTCCTACCGATTTTCACGACGTTTGCAGATGACCTTCTCTGTATTGGACGTTGGCAACACAAGTTGCCAGTAAAAAAATACGACCAACGTCACCATCTTCTTATTGATCGAAAGGAGTGATTTGGAACTGAGTTCGTATCGTAAAAATACATCCTTCGTTTTTTTTGAAGAAGTTTGCAGGAAATCCGCCAATAATATGCTGTGGTAGTATTTTAGAACATGCTTTGCTGCGGGGTAGTTGGAGTTACCCCACAAGTTGCTTCTCCAGATTTGTTCTATATGTTAGGAATGCTGGGTATAATCTACGAGTATCAATTACCCAAATTTGAGTGATTTGTCATTTGCTTCCTTTTGTCAAAAGTAGGGCAGAATATTTACAGCCATAATCACAATCATAATCATAATCCCAGTGACAAACACGTTCCCTGATCTAGACGTTAATAGTCTCATGATCCAAATCCCACTGGACCTCCGAAAGAGTCGTAAAAAAGGAATATCCCAGTAAAATTATAAGTTCCAAATTGGGAAGGGATGTGGCATAAAAATAGCGCGCTTATCGAGTCGGATACGGCTCGGTGCTCAACGGTAACCGAAGCCGTGTCGAACCGCGGTGGTTCATGGTTGCCTCTCTGTCAGTCGGTGAATGAGTAATCGAAATACGACTTGGGAATTATTCATGTTGCATGTAACAATCGGATACAACTCATTACTACTTAGATGATATAATCTTGATGGTGTCAATGTCATCATCGAAGCGGTAATAGCCCGGTGTATGGCGTCGTTATGAATCGGAATGCTGGACTATAAGTAAATCTATGCACAACGTTTGGGAGCCACGGAAATGTGGTTTCTACGTAGGATGATGAGAATATCATGGACTGATCGTGTTATAAATGAAGATGTCCTAGAAAGAGCAAAGTCATCCCGAAAGTTACTTCAAACAATTGCCACAAACAGATAAGTTTCTTAGGCCACATCCTTTGCAAAAATGCTCTTGGGAAAGTCGCCCTCAAAAGGACGACAGAGACTGATAGACTTTCCTCTCTTGGCTTAGAGATGCCACTGGCACAAGGCCCCTCGATATCATACGCCACTGCCAGCAAAAAGAGGAATTAATTCTGACGCGCAACATCAGATTCTGACAAGCTACTCCAATTGATTGATGGTGTCACATCCCGGCAAGCGGCGGATGCATACGTGCAAGTCCCGCAAGATCATCTTTTTCTTGGATTATTTTCGAACAGATTGAGCAATCAATCTCATTACTACAGAAAGTAACATTCTTTGAAAAAAAAGGCAATTTCAATTTCAATTTCTTTATTCCACTTTCAAAAACAAGATATAAACAACTGTTCAATGATGTAAATTTGCAAGTTTGTAGGGGAACCAAAATAAGTACGCAGTCGTGTTGGTATGGTCCCAATAAGAATATTTGTACTTTTTGACAATAAACTTTCGCTTACAATAGACCGGTTTACTAACATATTCAAATTTTATGCATACCAGTTTAACAAAGGTTTCCCCTGACAACCAGAAAACTTGCCCGATATAGCAACAACTAATGTATGCAAAGTGGATTCCAAGTACTGAAATACCATTGTTAGTGTTATGTGATATAAGTCCTTTTATCACTTCCCCGTCAAAATGATGTTTCCACGTTAATGACCACTTTCCAGAAGCCGAATTACCCTCAATGTTATAGCTGACCCTCGGGTTTATGGGGCGAGTCCCTGAATAACATTTACTGGAATGTAGGATGACTTAGGTAAGGTCCAGTTTATGTGAGATCATTATGCATCCAAGAATCTGACCTTCTGTATGAATTTCACTATAGTTGTTTACTTCAAACTGGAAAAAGAAAGAGTATATGTTTAAAGAGCTCATAGAGTTCGAAGCAGTTATTTCAGCAGTTATTTCCCGAGTTATTTCTATTTCAGGAGATTAATCAGATACAGAGTTTGAGATTCATCAGATAGATTCATCATCAGAGAGTTATTCATGAGAGTTGTTTGTCTATTGGGCCTGTATGATGACGCAGTAGGAAAACGGCGGTAGCCACGCCGAACGACTCCGAGTAAAATGCCCGGGGTAAAATGTTTGGATCGCACTTTTGCAGCTCAAAAAGTACTTATTGTGTAAATACAATGCATCACGGAAAATGGAAGAAATACTGAATAAGAACCTCCCTCACAATAATATAACAAAATCAGAATTATATTGATGGCAAGATTTCGAGTAGGTTTCGGGCGGGTCGTCGAAAACATAGTGGCCTCTGTAACATAGAGACCGGAGACCGCTATATCATAAATCATAATTCAATAATGAAATGCAAATATCATATAATGCAACTATTAACCGTCCCAGTACCATCTAGGTGCGCTCAATATGGAATACGTCAATCCCAGGGTTGGTATACTGAGGTTTATTCTTTTTATTATATTATTACGACATGTCCGGAAGGAGTCAGTTTCCCCTATTCGGACGCATAGAGTGGGAGGGCGCTCTTTTCACTTTGGGACACGAGTCCGGACTCTATTTGGGACAAGAGACCTTTATACAGAGTTTGATCACATCGGTTTTAATAGGGAGCAACATTGCGTGTGTTGCTATGTTGGGCAAACATATAACAAAATGTTATGCACCCTGTTGCCTCTATTGAAAAAAAAATCTTGAACGGAGTTGAAAAAATTCCATGTCTAAAGTGATTTGTTTCGGTGAGAGATATGGGATAAGACAATTTTCGTTATGCACGTCCTTCAAACAACTTGTAACTAATGATGGCCCCAAAGCTTGTCAGAGGTTTGTCTGAGTAAAAACATCTACAGAAATACACTGTATAATATTGCACCGAATGAAGCTGAAGCACTCGAGACGGATGTATTTCATAACGCGTTACTAAGCATTAAGGGAGAAGGCTGTGAAGATATTTTGAAAACAGCTTAATATATGAGGACTAAACACAATGATGTTTACCCCTTCCATCTATCAATCACGTGATTTCCGTCTTAGCCGTGACATCATCCAAACCTCCCGCGATAATAACATGTTGACAATGTCACATCCTTGAGCTAAGCTATATGTATATCAACCCAGTATGTGTAAACATTAATGCCATACCGCTTTCCTTATAGGGACTATAAAAATAGATCCAGACATCTTCAAGAGAGGTCGGAGAGAGGCCTACAAACGAGATATTTATATCATTATTCAGCAGAATTATGAGACATTGTAGCTTGTGTTATTACGAGAGTTGTTTATCACCGTTCCACATACCACATACCGTGTTGAATTGAAACGAGGGACAGGATAACCCATACAATACATGAGCATTTCGAGCCAATCAGACGCCTGCTCCGTACCGGGTGAGTATGACGTCAGTATGATGTCATAGCGGATCCTTGTTTACGCGTTTTGACGTCATGTCTTTTGCCAGGTGCGTAATACAATACAAGCGGTACGTCGAAAGCGCCGAGCGGACCGGGTAATACCATGTAGAGAGAATTTATTGACTGCACCGTGCACTTCAAAACAGCTGTCACTCGTGTGCGGCGTGCGCGCTAAGGGGACGAACGCGTCTAAATAAGCACGTCGGAGCATTTGCAGATTGTTACCCCTGCAAATAAGCGGAATTCAGGCGAGAACCAATCAAGACATAATCATGGCTATTTTGCGACATATGGGATTTACGTGGAAGGTCCTAAAAATAGGCGTGAGCTGCAGTTATAACTGCATTTTGCCCTGTACCTCAGCAGAAAAACATATCAACGGGAAATAAATTTAGATGTTGCCTCGTACTGAACTTTTCATTATGTAATTGTCAAGTAGGTTGCACTTTGCCTACATCACGCGGTACAGTTCCGTGTTTTTCTTTTTATTTTCAGTGTGACGTGTCTATCTTGCAGGAATAGCAGACTCAGTAGGCAATTGTTATAATGTATTCACACAATTGTCCCCGTAACTGCGTAGCAACCATGGTAACGCGTTATCAGGCAACATCAACCTATATCACGGCACATATCCCTTCCTGCATTATGTCCACTTATTATTCATCTGAATTTCTTATGAAGTACAATGGTTGACGTGTCAACTGTAAATCTATCAGTCACTGCTAGTCGGACTGAGCACGAATGAGCTTTGGGGTAACATTGAGAACGTTTCATTTTACAGATGTTCGTAACATTTGCATATCAATCAAAAACATCAAACTTACATCAACATATTTTCCAAAATGTGTGTTTGTCGGTTAAAACTGGCGGCTGATTTGATAGTTGTGTCGTCTACAAGCACATGGGATGTGCTAGTAGTATCCGTCGTTCAGACTAGAGTACGTGTCTGTACACTAGCCGGAAGCATACCCGCCACATTTAAGGAGAATGACACGTTGAAAATAAAATGAAATTAATATAAACAGAAACATTTGCGAAAAATTATGCATTGCTAAAAAGTTGTGAACTAGTCTTGTGCAACAATTGTGATTTACTAGCACTGATTCCTAATCATTTAAACTTCATGGGTAAGTCAATAGGTCAGGAATGACGTACTGTATAAAATTGTCATTTTCTTGTCATGCTAGTCAAAAATAAAATACCCTGAACATCACTTCCCTACATTCGATTAAAATTTAAGGTTTATCACATCTCACAAGCCATCGGCTTTCTGGTGATGCCTTATACTCATTGTTCATGAAAGTTGTTTATTCTTGTTTGTTAAATGAATAAAGAATTGAATTGAAAATTAAAGGGCTCGTGATTAAAATTTTCGAACACAAATTATTCTATTCATGATCCGTCTGATATCTTCTTTAAAAAAAAAATGTGTTCCAGGAAAACGGTTTTTGAAAAGGAATGTCGCGGCCTGAACAAAAAAAGACCATACACTGTAACGACTGACGCGAGTGAGCAAATACTCGCAACGAAAGCCTTCCAATACAGTACTTAGCTGATAGTCATTATAGTATCATTATACAACCATAACAAAAGTAAATGGGGGAGGGGAGGGGGGGGGCATTTTTCATTTTTGTTTGTCTTGACAACATAATACAAAAACAATACGAGCAGGGTTGAATGGAATCCCTACTAATGAACCCTGGACTCATTTCACAAGCACTGTTCTTTTTATATTCCCAAATTACGTTGTTTGTATATAAACTTTATTTTCTTTTCAAATTCATTTACAGAATTGTCTAAATTCATTGTCTATGTTATGTTTATGTTATGTTTCTGTTTCTGTTTCTTTTCATGTTATAATATGTTATGGTATATGTTGTGTGATGTTATGTTACATTATGTCATGTTATGTTTGTTTTTCAATGTACCCAGGGCCCCCGGGGAAAACAGTGCTCAGCTCACTGACGAGGCTACTCTGGTAAAAGAAGACGGCATTAAATGATAATGATACTAATAATAACAATAAAATAATAATAAATAATAATAATAATAATCATCATCATCATAACACTACTACTACTACTACTACTACTACTACTACTACTACTACTACTACTACTACTACTACTACTACTACTACTACTTCTACTACTACTACTACTACTACTACTACTACTACTACTACTACTACTACTACTACTACTACTACTTCTACTACTACTACTACTACTACTACTAATAATAATAATAACAGTAGTAATAAAAATAATAAGGAGGAGAAGAAGAAGAAGATGACAGAAAGTCTTTTCAAAGTTGCAGCTGTTGTGTTGAAAATAATCTGAAATCTCTCTGAAAGAAAATGTATGATTTATTTGTGATCATGGACAATAAAACAAAACGGTAACATACCTCGAAACTTGAAACACTTTCTTTGACAATGAGTGTCGACATGTGTGAGTATCGATATATCTAGCCTGGGTTCAAGTCTGTGAAGTGTGTAGACAAATAAATCAGAACAAGCACCTAGCTTCCAGGCTAATTCAAACTTAAAGGGCATATACTGTACTGGGAAGGCAAAAAAGCCTTCAAAATGTAATTGTTAGCAATCTTCTTGCCAATGGTCTTAAATTTATGTATTGGCTATTTTAGAAGCTTGCTGAAAGTTATTTGGTCTCAAATGATCTACATTCTGAGTAATGAGTGATTAAATCACAAATCCTCAAAATGTTCAGCCCGAACATTTTGAGGATTTAATCATTAATCATTAATAACTCCATATATAGATCATTTGAGGGCAAATAACTTTCAGCAAGCTTCTAAAACGGACAATACATGAATTTAAGACCATTGGCAAGAAGATTACTAACAATTATATTTTGAAGGCTTTTTTGCCTTCCCAGTACTGTATATGCCCTTTAAAAACAAGAGTCTAGTACCCACAAGACTAATTACTTTTTTCATTCTTCTATGGTCTACCTCCATCCGAGCCGGAGATTGCATTGAGAATGATAAGTATACCGCAGCCAGAATCGTTTATTGAATATTGTAGTTTGGATTAAATATGCTCGACAGGATGGAAGCCACGCAGTCAGGCAACTAACTAGATGATCATATCGTAGGTGTCAATGTGTTCCCGTTCCATCAGCCTGTCTTGAATATTATATATTGCCACGTTACAGACAATCGAGAAACAAAATGCCGATTCAAGGGGTTCTATTGACAGGTGATTGGACTGAACTACATAAATAGTTACAAAAAGAGCACAAACCTAGCAGCTCGTAAACTGTAATATAGCTTCGCGTTGAAATGGAATGCGTGACTTGTGTGTAACTTGAACATACTAAATAAACGAAAAGACGAGGGGAACGCATACAGAATTAATCTGTGTGTCAGGAGTGACGTAAGGATGACGTATGTTTATTCTTTGAACTTGAATTGGTTTAAGTATTTTGTTTGCTTTTGTTGTGCTTTGTGAGCTTTATTGCCAGTGTATGGTTGTGTGGGTGTGGGAGAGGTGGTGGGGTGGGGGAATGAGCAGAATAATATCATACACTATCACATTGGCCATGATCAGGATAAGAAATTATTGGCTTTCTGTCAATGTCACATATCGCATTCATCGCTGGGGGTCTCAAGAGTGACGGTGGGGTGACGAGTGAAAAGAACTCGATCACGTCACTGTGATACCGTTATATAGTCTACAGTCATAGACTCAGGTACTGTTGGGTCACAATGTTTAAATGTGGGTCTGAAAATTTAAGACTATAAATTCCTATACTCGTGGTGTAAGATGGCACGTGCACAGAATCGTGTCATTTACCACTTCAATCAACAACCAATGACATGCACAAGTACTGTGTCACAATATATGAATACGGGTCTGAAAAGTTAAGACTACAACTTGACTTTCTAGCTGTGTTCTTAACGTGCTGGTCCAGAGTCGTGAAATTCAATACTGAGACAATTTCCATTCATGGTAATTGTATAAATGCTCACATTTCATAATTCATATTCCATTTTTTTCCAACAAACAAAAACATATATAGGCCTACATACATAATAAATATGAGTCATTTGATTGCATTACTTTACATACATGTGGGACATGATGGTACTCGTGTTGTTATAACGTAACATGAGATGAAAGACTCAATGAATGAATACATTTATTGTCCACAATAATAATGTAGAAATTTGCCCAGCATTGCATAACATCAACGAACATGACATTATACATTACATATTCATTAATATTGTTTTGTGATATAATTCCATTTACCCATACTCCGCCTCAAATTATCCCTGTTTATGACCAGAAGCCCAATTGTTCTGGAGGTTTCAGCTGGCTTTTAGTGTAATTCAGTAACTATGACGAAGCCAGGTCCAGTTAATGTGGTATATGATTCATTGTGAATGTAAGAGAGTGGCCCTCTCAATAGATTTCACCATGAAAATTGTTTGAGAGAATCAATATAACTTCAGACTTTAGAAATATACTTCAGACTGATATTCATCAGACGCAACTACATCCGGAGACAAGTATGTACTATTTCTACAAACTGTATGTGATAAATTTTGAGATGAGATTAGACAGAGAGAGAGAGAGAGAGAGAGAGAGGGAGAGAGAGAGAGAGGGGGAGGGAGGGGGGCACACAGACAGAGAGACAAGGACATAGAGATACACAAAGAGAGAAACAGAGAGAGAGACAGAGAGAGAGACACACACACACACACACACATAGAAAGAAAGAGAGAGAGAGAGAGAGAGAGAGAGAGAGAGAGAGAGAGAGAGAGAGAGAGAGAGAGAGAGAGAGAGATGGAATGAGATGAGATGAGAGAGAGCAGGCTCACAACGGTAGGATATCCAGACAGAGTGTTAGGAAGATGTGTGAATTAATCACCTGCCTGTTCATGCATAGATCGAGACAGGCACAGCGGGACGAATCGAATATCCCGGGCGTGTTGGTTTCCATATGATATATGGGTCACCTGGAACCCAGGATCACGTTGACGTCACAATAGGCCTAATGAGATGCATAACTCGTGTCGTATATCACGCGATACACAACATTATCTAGGTCGCGTGTATATATCTAGATTGTGGTTTATACTAATCGTATTGGGTTTCTGGGAATATACCAAGGTCAGACATGGTTAGTATTTAGCGCCTTTGGTGTTGGTGATTTACCGTCTGCCTTCTCTGTAACTTTAGTATAGGAGCCAGTGTGAACATGAAAGATAGAGAGAGAGAGAGAGAGAGAGAGAGAGAGAGAGAGAGAGAGAGAGAGAGAGAGAGAGAGAGAGATTGTGTTGCTCAAAATAGGTTGCATGTGGCTACCTGGTACTTGAGAGAGAGAGAGAATGCAAGAGAGAATGCGAGAGAGAAAGGGGGCAGGGAGAAAAAGAGGGAAAGTAAAATGGCAAAGAGAGAGAGAGAGAGAGAGAGAGAGAGAGAGAGAGAGAGAGATAGAGAAAGAGAGAGAGAGAGAGAGAGAGAGATAGAGAGAGAGAAAAGGAAAAGAGAGAGAAGGGCGGGGGGGGGGGGGCACAGGAACAAATACACCGACGACAAACAATCAGATGAAAGGTTAGGGAGATCGAGTGGGGATTCTTTTGAATAAAGGTGACAGGGAAAAGATATTATTCTCTCCGCTACACTTCAGAAACATAATCTGTGCATCAACAAAATGACTTCACCAAACCCTAGGACTATACACCCACCCGGTCCGTTCATTGTCCCGGGACATTCCAGCATATTGAGATGACGTCATCACTCGTCGCCCCATTTGAACATAGCCTGGCCTTCAGGCTACTGGACATTTTTTTTTTGGTATCCAAATTTTCTATAATAAAGAAATCTGGGCCATGTTGCATTTGGGCTATGAATTATTGTAACTAACCATCAATGGTAACTACTATGAAAACAGGTGCAATAATGAGAGCTCATTGGCTGTTGTCATGGTAGTTACCATTGATGGTAAGTTACAATAATAATTGAACAAGGCCCTGGTTGCCAACTAGACTTACTTACTGACTTACCTTAATTTGAAATTTGGAAAAGTTGTACAAAAAATAGTTCAATGGAACGTCCGCCCTAAAGTTAAGCTGGTTTTGATCAGAATGGAAACATGAAAGAAACAGACTAGTGACGGTTTTGACAAGTATACATCAAACGACAACAAAATATTTTTGTGGCGTCACTTGCGAAGTACTCTGGTGTAAGTTGTTTTCTATTATATTCACATTTCAATGTTATCATAAGGATGTACACCATTTTACCTGTGCATTTGATATATATATTTATACACATGTTTTTACACACGAATGTATGAGCAAGATTTATTCCTTCATAAAAAACAACAGAAAAAGGGAAATGTTTGGAATCATACAGCACACAGCATAATTATGGGGGAGCACCTCGCAAGTGACGTCACAAAAATTGAAACTTTAAACATGTCATAAAATTCTTATCTTAAGATATCCTAGCTTTTGTTAAGTCTTCTCTATTATGTTGCTTTCATTTGCTGCTATAGATTAAAAAAAAAAACCTCCAAAAAAAACTTCGTTTTGAAAATCTTTTTAAAAACAATTTAACTGCAGCGTGGCCATTCCCTTAAAAAAACAACAACCCATGCTTAGATTTTGATAATGGTATATGACATGACGCGACCTTCAGGCAATGGGTAGAATAATCAGCAATTGGGAAGTATTGTCATTAGTAGTAATGGTATTCACTCTAATTGTGACAACATTTGAGCTAACGGTAATCGTTCGCCCGTCGACAAGGCAATCTTAATAGCACTTGCGTCATTTATGATATTCCTTTCGTCTCCGTTGCGTCATGTTTACTTGCGTCTTTGATTTGTTTGCGCAGGGACACATGTAAACGGTTCGCAATTAAATCATAACAATAATGGTGTAAGGGGGGCGGGGGGGGGGGTGTCTGGAAACATTGGCAAACAACATTAACAACTGTTTCAAGGAAGGAGAAAAACACGTACTATTGCAGCTGTAGATCCATGTGAACCAAATTACCATCAATCTCACAGGATAGGGTAATACTGCTCTTGTTTCTGTAGTGATTATGGTTATCTCGGGGCAAAGTTCTATGTTGATATCAAAGGTCTCTGCCTACGTCATTCCTTTTTTTTTTTTCTTGTCATGACTTAACACGATCTCGTATCAAACGCAACCCAAAGTGCGCGAACTTGTTCCCTTTTCATTGCAGATAATTTCTAACCGCTTGCGTGTTATAGCATGGTTATAGTGTTCGGGCACAATGACGTATTGTAACTTGGTTTGTAGGTCGTTTAGCCTGGCTTACATACTTTTTGAAGTGTTTTTTTTTAATTCAAGCTGTAACAACTTTATTCGGGTCCCCTGTTTATAAGACTTTTAAGCATCCTATCCGATTCGAACACCGTAGAAGTGCTAGAGAGCTTTTGTATGTTATTTCTCAACCACTTTGGATATACAGTAATTTCATTAATCCGCATTGTTATCATGATCATTACGATTGTATAAATGCATTATTTGTATTTGTAGTAAAAAAAACAATTCTATTAAATTCAAATATGATTCACAGTTACGCCTCACGTGACCTAGATTCGAGGCCATGGAGGTCAATCTTATCAGTTATTCAACTGCTTCTAAAACAAAGTCTGCACACCTAGATTGATATTTTCTTCCATCATGTGAGATGATATAGACTAAGTTATGACGACATCGCTTAGTCTTTATGTCCATACCATACACACAGTGTGTCCACATTTTCTACCGCCTAGTCTAAATTCTAGGCCACGAATCGAGTGCATGGACATTACTGAGACATGAAACAGCTATAGCCTAGCCTAGTTACTAGGCTGCGGAGTGCATGGACACAACTGAGTCTGTTACAGCTTTGGTCTGGCCAAGCGGGATTGGGGTTGTTTCCATGTCCGCAGCCTAGTAACCAGGCTATAACAAGCCTTAGTCTGGCAAAAAATACTAGACTAATCCCTCTTCCCTCCCTGATTTCTTCTTACTTTAAAGGGCATATACTGTACTAGGAAGGCAAAAATACCTTCAAAAGGTGATCGTGTGCAATCTTCTTGCCATTGGTCTTAAATTCATGTATTGACCATTTTAGAAGCTTGCTGAAAGTTATTTGCCCTCAAATGATCCACATTTGGAGTAATTAATGATTAATGATTCAATCCTTAAAATGTTCGGGCCGAATATTTTGAGGATTTGTGATTTAATTACTCATTACTCCAAATGTAGATCATTTGAGGGTAAATAACTTTCAGCAAGCTTCTAAAATGGTCAATACATGAATTTAATACCATTGGCAAGAAGATTGCTAACATTTACCTTTTGAAGGCTTTTTTGCCTTCCCAGTACAGTATATGCCCTTTAAGGGAGAAGGTAGGGATGAGGGTTTAGTATGTTTTGCCAGACTTAATTGTTTCCAGACTCGGTTGTGTCCACACACTCTACATCCTAGAACCGGAGCTACGAGTGACGAGACGTTATGCCGCATATATTATCTCCCAGCAGCATTGAACGGAGGCTAGCATGACATAAAAGCGATACCTCAGGATGCCAATCTCGTTTTGATCTATAGGAAGTTATTAATAGGGGTGAGGTTAGCGACGGTGTGGGATGACTCCATTGCGTCCATGTTTGTGAAGACCCTGGGCGAACAGGCCCGGCCCAGGGCGTGAGGATGAAACACATGTCAGGCCTCAAACCCCTCCCTCCCACTCACGTACCCTCCCACCGCACTCAATTTCCATGTTGCCGCCCCCCCCCTCCCCGCCCCCGCGCGGTCCCGCCCCCTTCCCATGTCATTCCCCACATCGTACGTGTCATAATGTAATGATACGCGACCCCCATTCTCCATGAAGCCAGAACCCATTGGCTACAAACATTCAAAGACGTATGATTATCGTGGCATGTTTATGTAAGTGATTGTGTGTCATGTTTGTGTGTTTGTGTGTGTGTGTGTGTGTGTGTATGGGAGGAGGGGGGGGGGTGCATCCATAAAGTATTGTGGTTCGTCCCCCCACCCCCTCACCATTCCCTCACCCGATTCCTCTTGAAGCCCCAGAACCCATTGGCCATAGCAGACATTCAAAGACGTGACGGGGGGGGGGGGGGGGGGGGGGGGGGGGTGTTGGGTGAATGTATTTACATGTATGTTTATTATGCATGTTGGGGTGTTGGGTGAATGTATTTACATGTATGTTTATTATGCATGTTTGTGCTTGTGCAAGTTTGAGAATACATAAAATGTTATGTCACTAAAACCCACCATCCCTTCAACCCATTGCCTGCGTAACAAGAGCCCTTTGGACACAACAAACAGTCAAAGACGTGTAAATGTAATGATGATCATGTGTGTCTCTGTCTGGGGGTGGGGTGGGGTGGGGGGGCGGGGGATTGACGTCTGTATTCCTATATATGTGGCTGTGCAAGTATGTGTGTGGGTATATGTATGTGTGTGCATGTGTGTGTGTGTGTGTGTGTGTGTGTGTGTGTGTGTGTGTTTGGGGGTGTTAAAAGTGTATGTTTGCACGTGTGTGTGTGGGGGGGGGGGCGAGTTAAAATGTGTACATTATGGTGTTTGCACGTGTGTTGGGAGGGGAGAGGTAGGGGGGGGGGGGGGGCTCTTCCAAACCGGCCGAAGTCACCAGAGTACTTTAGTCATAACAAACATTCAAAGTCGTGACGTACGGTAGCTAGCCAGAAGTCAAAGTTCTTGTTTTGCTCTGAATGGTAAACAAACACTCATGACGGGTGAATGGCATTAAGGAAACGAAAAACCAAAATTGTACCCTCTCTAGTTTAATAAATGATGTCAATATACGTGTGTCTACATGTATAGTTTATATATCGCGTGTAAGCCTTCGGCGTGGGTTACAATTCAAACAAGAAATAGACTTTCGACACGGGTACAGCCGATACGTCATACAAACATGCTGACTTGGAAATTGTTTTGACTCCCATATGTTGACAGTTTGAGCAATATTGACACACATGGACAGGATTATATTTAGATGATAATATTTATTCTGTCTATCTAAGATGAATATATTTGCATGCAGGTGTCATGCTGATTACAACGTTATTTGTGGATGCGTTACACATAGTGCCGTAGAAATAGAAATCAAACATATACAATATAATTATGTTCGTATAACTATACTGTACAGTGACGTGGCCGTATAGGCTATGCCTACATGGCTACTGTACATATAGATATGATTGTCCCTCTTATAACGTTTGAATTAATATGTTATGTGGTATTATGTGGTATTATGTTACGCTATATTGTATTGGTATGTCTTATAGATGTATTATGTTTCATGTCTGTGTGTGTTATCAGTTTATGATTTAGGTAGTTAAAGCATGCTATGAGCTTAACACAAGATATTTAGTATTTAATGACGGTGTACGCACGCAATTTGCACCGATATGCCTACGTGTAACTACATCGTAAAACTACGTTACGAAAATGCTTCAATATGTCAGTCAGTCACTTGTTTTTCCATTGCGATTTAAGAATCACATCATAGGCTATAGCAAGCACCCGTGGCATAGAATCCCTGGCAGACTCACATTATTCTTATCAGTCGAATTGATTATCTCGTTTTACTTCCTCTCCCCGTGTAAGGTTTCATTCTATCTACGTCACCAAAATAGACGGACATTTTCACCCTAGCTATGTTGACCTTGCGGACGGATGACTACGGCGTTACAGATGCTATCACGTACTCTCTTTCTCCACAGTGCGGCATATTGATTTGGACTACAGTAATAATACCACGAATTTTGTCACTATTGTGCAAGGTTTAATTGCGTATTGCGTAATTCTAAAGTCACAGATTGCGTAAGTTATTTTCAGAATGCCCACTAAGTATTACGTAGAATAAGATGTAAAAGGCATGATCAGAAAAAGGCACCATGTTTTCCGTATTTGTATTTTCCCCATCGAGTGGCCGATCTCTTACACATCACTAGCAGCGTTACCCTGGTACCCGTGTGCGTCACACTTTGCTCCGTTGCCATGGCGATTAATAGGGCGCGCCACGCAAAGCTCCGCCTCCGTTGAATCAGAGAGTGTGTGTGTGTGTCGCTTGCATACTACGCGAGCGAGCAGGCGAGCGTGTATAGTATGCATGGATGCTATTATACATGTACGTACAGTGGAAGCGAGCGAAGGAAACTTGCTTGCGAGCAGGCGATTTAACTATGACGTCACAAAATTTGACGTACGCGTGTGGTGTGATTATGCTCTTCCTCGTAAAGTCCCTATGACCAACATGGTCCGTACGCATCTTCAGCGAGCGTGTGAGATGCAAGATATGATAATGATGTAAAATAACATAAGGTTCTATTGATACACACTCCATTTCGCTGGGCTGGCCCTAGCGATGAACATTGATTAGGATTTCTTTGTGTCATTTTTATCTAAAGGCTTGTATTGTTTTTTCTCTCATTCTCTCAGCCTTGGGATAAAATCTTAGCATAGCTTCTACATCATCATCTTCATCTGCTTTTTTCTTGGCATCGTTGGATACGATTAATCAGCTGACTAGCTATATTCATCATTCGATCGTACTTGTTCCGTTTTGCGTTGAGTGTACTTTCTTCGTTTCAGTGCTGGTGTTTTGATAACAGCTTGAGGTTGAAACATACATTATTGTGGACTTTATTTCCGAATCTTTGGAGCCTAAGTTCATCGACGTACGCGAAAGATTACCCAAGGTTCAGCTTCATCTTCAAAACCTGCATCCAACCACGTCTGGTTGCTGTACCGTGTGTTTATATTCGGGCACCGAACGTGAACAATACATGCGAGTCACTACTATTCCACGCGCGAATACCTCAGCCAAATAACATAGCTCACGCAAGGAGGCGGTGTTTCACTGGGTCTGCGCTGTACTGTGGATAACAAAAACCTCAAAATATCACATTTTCGCAAGGAATCTACACGATGATCGGCCAGTCTTTACGTCTTTCAAGGAATATACTCATCGAGGAGCAGCGGGGAGGATTCCAGACTGGATTTTGCTAGCCAGAGCGGGATTTTCAGCGAGTGAAAATGGTCGTGATGGAACCGGCCGATCCCCCTCTACAGCCGAAGCCGAGACGGGGCCACATCCGCGTAGGATTCTACGACATAGACCGTACCATCGGCAAGGGCAACTTCGCGGTGGTCAAACTAGCAAAACACCGCATTACAAAATCTCAGGTGAGTAAACAATTTACAACGTAGGCCTATTATGTTCCCTAGTTAACCAGTAAGCTTGTTATGTGTGTAGGTACTTGCACAATATGTGCAAATGTCAGTAAAATCCCCAGGCCCAGCCCTAACAACACTAGTGAATATGATTAATATATCATAGTATTATATTGAAAAATACCATTCTGCACACGTCCATAATATCCACGTGTTCCACTTGTTGATTTGATTTCTGTCTGTACTCAAATCAAACTACAAAGTTTATACATAGTATATAATGTGTTTTACATGGAGTTGACTAGTCATGATGTGTACACTGACATAGTAATATAGTAAACCATGCATGACATAACAACAGTCAATAATATATATGATTGTTGGATTCATGGTGGTGTGCTTTCCTCAAACTCTCAGTAGCTCTACACAGCTGCATGAGCTGACCTGGAATTGATTTGGTAACAGGGGTAACAATTTTAGTGCATAAAAAAGTGGAGCTGCTGATTTTGTTTCCAGACTAGATACTATTTAGTACTGCAGTCACCATGGTAATCGATGAGTTAGGTGGATCATTGCATATTGAAATGGTGTTTTATATCATGGTGCAATGCATGTCAAGAGATATAAAGTTATGTTGCAACATCATGCTACATACATACATATATAGACTCGAAGGACTACAGTATATAGCACACAATATATCCTGTCTGTGTTATATTACACATTTTGGGGAAATATTATTATATTTATTATCAATGAGTTAGGTGGATCATTACATATTGGTGTTTTATATCATTGTGCAATGCATGTCAAGAGATATAAAGTAATGTAGCAGCATCATGCTACATGCATACATATATTGGCTAGAAGGACTACAGTTTATAGCACACAATATATCCTGTCTGTGATATATTACACGTTTGGGGAAAATATTACCCAAAACATCTGTAACAAAATACTAGTAGTGTGTATGGATTATTGTTGTGGTCAGCCATATATGGCACTGCTGTAAGGAGGGGGTATAGGAGCATGGGTGGGAGGGGGTGGGAGGGGGTGGCAGTTGTGTAGACCTCATATCCAGCCCAGCCTGGGCCCTGTCCGATAAAGAGTTGCCATTTATAATATGAATCCATGGCAAGTCCTACCGCCTATCTCTAATATACAGAGTTTGATATATATAAATCACAATAGTTTCTACAGGGTTTAAATTTTAGCACATAGGCACAACCGAATCCGTAATTCTGTCAACATCCCGGTCAGGTAATAAAGACTAAGCCCTCTTGTTTGCCTGCTGTCTCAGTAGGAAGCTAAGAGGGCTTACATACTGTATATAGTTTTAACACCAGACCCAGTTGAGTCCATACAATCTGCAGTCTATCTTCAGAGCCTAGGCTATTATATGTTGAGCTGGATATGACGCTTCCCTGTGACCATAGCCCAGTGTCTGACTTCCTGCCTCTTACACACAAACACAGGATATGACATGCAAGAAGCTGGAGCACACACCGGCCTACCACACAAGTTTGGAAGGAACAGACCTTTGGTTGCAGCTACATTTCAGATAGGAGCATATACAGGACCAGGGAAAAAGAACCCCCCCCCCTCCCCCCCCCCCCCCCACCCTCCCAAAAACACAAACAACAAACAAACAAACAAAACAAAACAACAAAAACCAACAAAAAACAACAAATTGAATTCACACGCTGTAAAGCGAGAGTAAACCATTCTACCACACAAGACTGGAACAGATCTTAGGTTGCACAATTACAGACAGGAGCATATCCAGGACCACAAGAAAAGTAACCCTCTCCAAAAAAAATTACCTCACCCTCTCTAAAGCTATAGAGAGAACGGTTCTGCCAAACAAGATTAGAACAGACCTAAGTTTACACATACATTACAGATAGGAGCATATCCAGGACCAAGAGAAAGGTACCCTTGTCCCCCTTCTCCCTTCTCCCCCCGCCCCCAAATAAGACTCACACACTCTAAAGCTAGAGTAGACCATGTGACCACACAAGACTGGAAGAGATCTTATGTTGCACATACATTACAGATAGGAGCATATCCAAGAAAAAAGTACCCCCCCCCCCCAAATCGACCTCACCCTTTGTAAAGCTAGAGTAAACTAGCACACAAAACTGAAACAAACCTAAGTTTGCACATGCATTACAGATAGGAACATATCCAAGACCGAGAAAAAAGTACCCCCCCCCCTCCTCCTTCAAATCGAACTCACACACTCTAAAACTAGAATAAACCATTCTACCACACAAAAATGAAACAGACGTCAGGTTGCACATACATTGCAGATATGAGTTTATTCTTGACTGAGACAGAAATAGTCCCCCCTCCCCTCTCCCGCTTAACCCAGACAATATTATGCAATACAGGGGTTATTGATGCAAAAGACTGGGACAGACCTTATTGTGTACCTACGAGTACAAGTAGGGGCTTATCCAAGACTGAGTAGGAAATATCCAAGTATCCCCCATAAACTTCACACTATTTATTGCTTTATAAATTTATTCCATTTCCTTTAACCAGGGTTGCCCTGTCAGCAAGCCAAACGCTGTTCCTGGGAGCCCTGGATACGTCAAACATCAAACAATCGTAATAATTTCATGATTAAATTAACAATACCATGCTATACCATGCAAAAATTGGCAAGAAGTGCTCTGTCCTACCCCAAAGGACTGGAAGAGACCTTAGCTTGCATTTATGCAGATGGATATTATCAAAGGCCTCTTTATTGAATAGTTTACTTTAAAAATGCCCAATAGACTGGAAAGCAGGCTATGCACATGTATTGTAGTTGGATCCCTGTAGTCATGTGTGACGTGAGGACAACAACGATGTGGTATGGGTCATACACTCGCACATTATGCTCACTTCACAACACAGAATGAAGGGAGCATCGATTCAAGGTCAATGCACATTACCTAGTATGTACACTACAGCTCAAAGGAATTGGCATAGGGAAAGGGAAAGGGAAGAAGCAGCAGTTTTAAACCGCAGTATATTTTGTCCAGTTCAGCATCATGCTTTTTAGGCTAAAGAATAATGTTTCATCCTTTGACCTTACGCTGCTATCGGTAATGAAATGAAAAAAAAATTGCCGCAAATGGTGTGTTAATTTTGCGGAGATGTGGCGTATATGAACTGGGTTCCAGACAGCAGCCTTGACAAAAATCACCCCCACAAAAATAGGCACCACTATCTTTCTTTTTGATTCACATAATTTGTTCTTCTATAGCGTTTGTATATGCATTCATATCATGACTTCATTCAATAGTTATTGATATCCTAGACAAGGGTCTAATGGAGCTGATGCACTTTCTTGATGCTCCTTTCCAAACTTGTTCGCTTTCCTACTTTCCTGCCCACATCCTTGGTTACCCGGACCCTGAAGATTCCCTCGTCCATACAGGGAAGCTCCCCAAACCGTCCGTCCGGGATTCCTGGTAAAGCATTATCGAGTATGATGTAACAGTAACACCCAAGGCCCCCCTCCCCCCCACCCTAAGGGCCAGCGATTACCCTTCTGCATCAACAATCCAACAATCAATACGTATTACACATAACAGATTTCTCTTTTACCCCCCCTGTCCCTGCCATCAATGGATGTCTGCTCGCTTTGTGGCCCTTCTTACCCCCCTCAGACCGCTCCTTAAGAACTTATCAATGCCAGCTTTACAATGGCTCATTGACATCCATCCAGGCATGCATGTGAGTGGACTTGTCAAAGGATGACCTCTTGCCGACTGCGAAGCCGGTTTTCGTTACGTAGTCACAACTTTCTCCCTATCTGGGCAGTAATGAGTAATGACATTCGTCTGTGTGTAATGATTCAGTTTCAATGGATGGAGTGCATTCTGAATCTATTAGTTGCTGCTACTCGGACAAACCTCAACAAGCTTTGGGGTTACCATTAGTAATGCATTGGCTGAAAGACATGCATAAAATTTGCATACATAATGAAAATGGTCTATTGCGCCCTCCCTCCCTACTAGAGTGGTCACATCGATTACAATTTTTTTTGCATGGGCCTTGCATCATTTCTTATGCTAACGTGGAAGGGATACTAGAGTGTAGTAAGTATGACCTTGTTTTTATTGATCCACCATGCTGTATTATTGCTCCATCAAAAGTTCACCCTAATCAGGTTAAAAGGTATGCAGCTAAGCAGATCGAGCACAGCTAGATGAAATACAGAATATGTAATAATAAGCTCAAAAACATCTGCAACCTTTGGAATAAACCATTTTCATGTTGTAAGCAAATTGTATGTGCGTCTTTCAAACGGTGCGTTACTAGTGGTAACCCTAATGCTTGCCTGAGGTTTGTCTAAGTAGCAAAAACTAATTCTTTCAGAGTGCTTTCAACTCGTTGACACTAAATTATAATTATGATTACAATTATACTAAATTATACAGGTTAATATACAAGCAGGAAGGGGGGAAAGTTGTGAATTTCACACGAACGGAACATTTGGTAACTGATGTCATTTGTGTTTTGTATGTTTGAGCAAGAAGTACTTTTGTCATTAAAAAATTACACAATTTGATAAGTGTGGGCATATGATCATCTAATTTCATTGTTAGATCATTGTGTGTGCCCTCAATTCATTTCACATCGTTCATGATATAAACAGTAATCAGAAAGAAATTGTGGAAAAACCATTCAATTTAGACGTATTTGGTCTTTATTGATGTTGATGCTAATTCCTGCATTCATTGTTGTGTTAACTTGTATTTTAATGCACTGGCACTAGCACGGAGCTAGAATGAATTAACACAGTATACAATTGCCTTGTTATGAGGAAAATATGGTTTGGTAATTGAAATTTATCACCAAAATGTATGAATATTGCAGAAATGTGGTTGTGGTTTTCAGTCATCAATTTGTTTCTTATAATTTCTTCCGCAGAAGTGTTCAGTAACGTGAGAGACTTTACTCCTGTGTACGTTAGAATATGACATATAAACGACATATAAACAACATATAAATGACATATAAACAACATCAATGTGCGTCAATAGGAGACCATTGTTCCCTGAAGCCTTAATTCAAGTGGAAGTGCAGTATATAAGATTCCCATTTTGATTCTAACCCTCTTAGGAACAATGGTTTTAAGTCTGAGGTATATTATAACACAGATTATTGCCTGTGGGACTGAGTGGGTTAAGTGTGTACTGCCTGAATGGTTGCAGACTCTTTTGTTCAATAAGCATTCCAGACATTGCATGTTGTGTAACTTACTCCCCACTGGCCTGGATTTCTAGTCACTCCCTGCTAAGGGGTGTGGTATGTAGACTAATATATGCCAGCCTGGCCTGTAGCCTTGTCTCAAGCCCTGACCTTTGGAGATTTTTATTTTCTGCTTCCTTCTTTTTCACCCCATCAATGGTAACCTACATGTATGCTCCAGAGTACAGGCTTCAATTCTTCTTCATATTAATGTTATATAGTCTGAGCTGACAGACTAACCTCTATTCTTGCCTTGAGTGGGAAGAGATAAATGGTGTAGTCTATGTCTTCACACTAGGTTTGATTGCAACAGCACACATTTAATATATATATACCAACCTCTGTAGCCTTGAATAAAGGCTACCTTGGTAGTGGGGGGAGAAGCTATAGGAGGAATGGCTGAGATGGAGAATGACGTCAGCGAACCAGAGAATGTGGCTACGACAGCTACATAATATTTGATTTGGGCATTGGGTGAAGAGAGCTAACTTGATAAGGCCATGCCACCTTGCAGGTTCTTTTACTGCAAGCCTGCAACCTTGCCCTATCCTTATTTCCCACCCTCTTCTCCTCAACATTAGATGCAAGTTCCCTGTTCTTAAAGAGCAAGTCCACCCTGAAGTTAGGGTGACTTTAATTAAAGCCATTAAGTAAAATAAACATATCAGTGAAAGTTTGACAAATATATGTCAACACAACATAATGGGAGAGCATCTCGCATGTGAGGCCACAAATTCAAAACTTGAACAAATCATAACTTTCTTATCCTTTGTCAGATTTTCGTCAAACGTTCACTTATATGTTTATTTCATGTTTTTGCTTTTATTAAAACCAATTTACTGGTAATTCCAGGATGGACTTTCCCTTAAAAGACAGGGGAGCCCTTTTGCAGGTCAAGTGCACGAAATATGCGAACACAGCGAAATTGATCTATTGAGCCACGTTGCACTCACTATACAGACCTTACTGTAATGTACAATAACAATTTTGTTGAATTTGTGCTCATATGCATAAACAAGGGTGGGGTGGTAAGTACAAGGGGGTGGGGGGGGGGGGGGGGGCTTGTCATGTTCTTACCTTCCAGTTCATTATTCCCTTGAAATACACTCAATGTGTTTACATGCAAGGCAATAGCACTATGCAGAATGTTAGTAAATCACTTGATTTGACATACCTCACATTCCATAGGCTCAACACAAGGCTTACTTGCATTCAGCACCACATTGAATAAACTCAGCTATGTGTGAATAGGCTGGTTTCAAGGCTGTTGGGCATTTTTTATCCCAAATATTCAATGAAGGAATCTGGCTGCAGTAGACTTATCATTCTTGTTTTCTTAAAATGGTCAATTTATCAATCTTACTAGTACTATAGATACAACTGCTCTGTATTTTTCAGTTTAGATTATAAATGTCTTACAGCCTGGAAGTTATTCTAGGTTGGACATGCTTGTGCTGTATTTCATGTCTATTACATTGAGTCAACATGTTGTACCTTTTGCCACTCCACATTCCTCCAGCTTGGGCTCGTAAATTGCTGGGATTCCATGGCTAGTTGAATAGGAAGGTATTTACTGAAGGGATTAGCGGTGGGCTCTGAAAGAGGCCTCTCTGTTTGAGGAAGGGATTTGTGGGGGATTAATGAAAGGGAGCTTAATGGATTAACCTCTGTAGAAGATGTCTAGTCCTGATTAATGAAAAGGGTGGAATGTGCTGTGATTGTGGAAGGTGGTGATAAGATAACACTTAGAAGATATGGTTTCCTTTGATAGAAATGGCTTCACAGGTTCGTGTGAACTTGAACTTTTAAAGTCAATAAGAACTTCATAATTCTACCTGTGTGTCCGCTCTCAAGAGGCTAAATCTGTGGATTAAGTATATGATATATCAGGCAATCACTCTACCCCACAAAAGTAATGTAGAAGTGCAAATCTACATGTACACTACAGCTCAAAGGAATTGGCATAGGGAAAGGGAAAGGGAAGAAAGGGAAGGAGCCGCAGTTTTAAACCGTGGTATATTTATTCCAGTTCAGCATGAAACACGTTGCTTTTTAGGCTAAAGCATCATGTTTCATGCTGAACTGGACAAAATATACCGCGGTTTAAAACTGCGGGTCCTTCCCTTTTCCTTTCCCTATGCCAATTCCTTTGAGCTGTAGTGTAGACAGATATTCAAGGAAATCATGGATTCCCTGCAAATCACTATGCTTTACTCCATCAGTCCCATAGGCAATATATTGTGTTATAATTCGCACAGGCCCATCAATGGTCTGTACTGTGTACTCTGCCGTAATGGTCATCGTGATCACTGATGAAAATGGCAACAGGAGGATCTTTGCCTTCTGTCTGCTCGCTGATTCGTTGATCAACTGATTTCTGATTTCTATTATTGACTGCAAAATTTGTGAGATTTCAAAGCAGGTGGTGTTAAATATAGGAATCTAGGTTAATTTTAATCAATGTTTCATTCAGATTATGTAACATCCCTCTTTAACATGAATTACATTATGAGACCAAAATAGTGTTCAATTCAAGAATGCACGTTCCAAAAATATGTACACAATGTGCATATCTGTGTGCTTGAATATGTTCCTTCGAAACTATTTTTGACAGAAGTACGATCGGTATGTTGACCTGCATTCTTTGCAACCTGACACAATGCATGTATATGTCTTGTGGTGTAAGCTACTTCAATTCAGACATCAACAAGGGGCTATTCTTAATTCAATTTAAATTTCTTTTGTTAACGATTTTGTCCAGCAAGCAGACATTTGTAAGGGGGAAGTCCCCCATCCAGGTTCGCGTGCCAGAGGCTTGCTCATTGCTGCCAACAACATGCTGGGTCCAGACTGTATTTTGTACACGGTATTGTCATATGTGTTTACTACGTAATTCCATGCTTTGCACATGCTGACATAATCATTATACTATATTCTGTTTCATTTCAACATTTTAGTTCCATTTCAGTTTTTTAACAAAAGCTCTACCAAGGGACCCTGCACAATCACAATACATACAAATAAGATAAATACAATAACAAATAGTCATAATACATAAAACAAGGAAACTACAATAAAAAAGAGTCAACATATATAAATAAAATGAGTGCAATAACAAATAGTATGAATATTAACAAAAGTAGGTAAAATTAAATTAATTTAAAGGCCTTAAGGTATGAAATATTAACAAAATGCTATTGTGTATTGTTCATCTATTGTACTATTAAAAACTCAATTGATTGAAGATTTTAGTGGACAAAATCCATTCCCTCTGGGTGTTTTACATGTACAAGTAGACCATGTAAAAATTTATACTTCAGTGTACAAATTGTTTTTCAAGAATATTGATGTCTATTCTTTTATATATACAATTGCCTCAATATCTTGGTCATGCCAGTTGTCTTTCTCAAGCAAGAGCCCTAAATGACAATTAAATTGGTTTATTATTGCTCGGAAATGAATACAAGTGTCTCATCTCAGTGAGACAAAAATTCACATCTAATTAACAGGTTTGAAAATTTACTGTTGACTATTGGCTTGCTGAATACAACAATAAAACAAAACATGTTAGTGATCTTAAAGGCTTGCAGTTCTAATCCTTCCATCAGAGATATAGAAGGTTGTTTATTGTTGTATTTGTGCCTTGAAGGTATAAACAAGCATGTTTTTCTCTGTATCGGTGTCCTCAAGACGTACGCAAATCTTAAAAATACATTCACGTTCGAACTTGGGACTTGATAAAAAACCCGAAATACAAACTCTTCCCCTGTGCTCAAAGATTAACTAAAAAAAGCTGTGCTGAGAATCTGCATGATAGAAAAAGAATCAGAGATAAAGCGGGAGAAATCGCTTGAGGTGCGAATAATGCAGGACCACAGTATCGACTTCAATTGACGCACATTCTCTGCCCCTCTTCAGGGGTAGGAAAAAATACTCCAAAATAGATTATTTCCTAAATAACTCTGTCGCAAATATAGCAGCAGCACGCGGATATTGAGAGTGTTTGCTTGTTTTTGGTTGTTTTCCCCCCTCCCTTTTTGTTGTCCAATTTCTATTCATCTGTGTCTGCTGACGACGTCGGAAGACACCGGATGGGAAAGCTTCTCGCCCGTTCCCGAGATTACGTTGCAAATCCGGGCACGGCAGTTCAGCGTTTGGAGAGAGGGGGGGAGGGATTCTAAGTTGCTCACGCAAATGGCGCGGCATCCACACGTCACCGGGAGCATACTAATTGATCGTTTTCACAAGCAGATTCCCCTCTGCCTGCAAGCTACAGCAGGCAGCTAGCTACGCGGCTCACAGTCAGCCACAGCAGAAGTTGTTTCCCACTTCCTATGACGTCAATGTGCCAGCGACCTGACATGGTCGTTCCTTCGTTCCTTCGCTTGTTCACCACTCGCTTGCTCGCTGGCTCGTTCGCAGGCTCTCTGCCTGCTGCCGTAGATAGAGCCATTATGGAGAGAGAGTGGGGTAAGGAGAGAGAGAGTGGGGAGGGAGAGGGAGAGAGAGAGAGAGAGAGAGAGAGAGAGAAAGAGAGAGAGAGAGAAAGAGAGAGAGAGAGAGAGAGAGAGAGAGAGAGAGAGCTAGAGAGAAAGAGAGAGAGAGAGAGAGAGTTTGGGAATGAGAGAGAAAAGGAGAGAGAGGGGGAGGGGAGAGATAGAGGGATGGAGAGGGAGACAGAGAGAGAAAGAAAAATAGAGAGAGTTAGAGAGAATGACATAGGGAGAAAGAGAAAGAGAGGCAGAGTGACAGAGAGATGAAAATACAGAGAGGGAGAGAGAGAGAGAGAGAGTAGAAATTGACTGTCCTTGCCATGGGTAATCGTGTCTGTGTGTGCCTGTGTGTATATGTCAATGTGGGATGCTTGTGTGTGTGTCTGTATACATGTCGACATATGTCTGTGTGTGTGCGTACAGGTTCATGTACATGTATGTCTGTGTGTACATATGTGTGAGGGGTTGTGACAGGCTCGGTCAGCATTCAGGCCGTGAATGAATCGTCATCGTCCCCGATGGAAGCATTTCATCCCTCTGAATGGAGAGGAAGGTTTGCATCCGGTATAGTGCACTTTCTAATCAGGACACTCGCTCGTGCACATTCTCTATGCATGATATGCACACCGCCTAGAGCCCTGTCGCCAAAAAAATATCTTGAGCATGCTACCAAAACAACATCAGGGCCCCCGTTGCATAAAATTTAACATTAATGGTAACTCTACCATCAATGGTGACTACCATGGCAACATCACTTGACTGCCAATCAAATTGAAATTTTTATAGTAGTTGCCATTGATAGCAATAATTTGATTCTTGTATAAAGAAATTAAAAGAAATACAAAATGGCTAAACAAGAAATTGAAAATATATATACAATTTGGAAAAAGAAGAAGAAAAAATGTCAGTGGCATTTTCAATGCCTGGTTAATGTAAAGGTAATTCTTTCATTTCCATTGGCATGAAGATGTGTAGTACAATGTAAGTCAATGGAGTTTTGGAGGCCTGGTAATATAAAGGTTACTCTCTCATAACCATTTGCATGAAGATGAGTAGCAAAGCCAATCATGTTTTCAAGGCCTAGAAATGTCAGCGTTATAAAGTTTGTCACACTAGTATCACATACCCTGTACATGTGCATACATACATGTACACTATTCTAGGGGAATGGGGCGGGGGGGGGGTGGGATGGGATAATTTCAAAAAGAGCCCCCCCTAGACAAGAAAAGATCCCCTTTGATTAATGCTTAAGATGGTTCAGCCCCCGATATCAAACTTCTTAAGTCTGTAGTCTCAGCAAATATTGCTTGACTCTCCCTCATGATGTATGTCCACTGAGTATCATTATGATGTACAGGAATGGGTGTCTGCGCAAAATACAGATCGAGTACCGGATCGACATAAGTGGGGAGATATGCATAGAGAGGTATCCCCAAAATACATCTCGAAATCAAAACGCCATAAATAGCAGCGCTCCCCATGCCCGCTTGCACAGCGAGGGCGCTATTTATAGACGCCATTTACGCAAAGCTCTTACGAGTGGGGTAGAAATATTTGGGTGCATGGGAAGGGCCTACATTTTTTTGCACTGTGTGAGTGTGTGGGTATGTACACTACAGCTCAAAGGAATTGGCATAGGGAAAGGGAAAGGGAAGAAAGGGAAGGAGCTGCAGTTTTAAACCGCTGTATATTTTGTCCCGTTCAGCATGAAACATGATGCTTTAGCCTAAAAAGCATTGTGCTTCATGGTGAACTGGACAAAATACACTCCAATTAAAACTGCAGCTCCTTCCCTTTCTTTTTACCCGTTCCAATTCCTCTGAGCTGTAGTGTAGTAAGGATACCGCCATACAGTGACCATTTTGCTGTGATGATGGGAGTTTAGTTTTATCCGGGATCAGCAATGTGATTGTAAGTGATGCTGATATGTCTCAATCTGCCGCAAGGAAATAATTGATGCTCAATATATATGACTTTTGTATAGTTCTTGTGCAGATATGAAGTATGGCTCCTGGTACTTGAATGATTCCACATGTTCATGTTCGTGTCGTTTACAGTGATCAAAGTGTTTTGATACACTTAAAGGTAGCCCGTCCCTTTTGCAGACCTCTGAAAGTTCCCTGACTTTGTCATCATTTGAGAGAGAGTGGTTATGTAACCTTTCCCTGGAATCGACAAAGCGTAATGTTCGATTTTTCGAGCTTTCTTTTTTCGTACCACAAAAAGAGTCAAGTCCCAGTGAAAACTAGTTAGATTTTCATTTATTCTACAGGATTATTATAGTACCTCTGACATTAAAATTTCACAGTTGGTATCCCAAAGATACATGCTAAATATGTGCAAACTTTCATTAAGTTTGCAGATGTTTATAAAAGGGACGGGCCATCTTTAAACACATGAACAGCATTGTTAGGTATTTTAAACACAAATCATATTTACAGGAGGGGGGGGGGGGGGTGGCATGTACAATGTGTGTGTATTCTACCCTTAACACTGTTTGTGCTGATTTACAGGGGCACTTCTTTGTATTTTGGGGGCTGTTTGGCCCTGAGCCATTATATGTTTCACGATATAGCAATCTATTCTGTTTGGCAGAGAAATGGGTAAAAATTTATGTCATTGTTGCCCTCTTGGCTTATAATAATGCATGATTATAAGCATTATTTTGTGTTGGCTATGTATGTAGATGTATCATATTGTTTGTACACAGGGCCTCTGAGGAGAACAGTACCAAGTACTGATGGGGCTATCCTATAAATAAATAAAAAATGAACCGAGAGATGATTGGAAGGTATCCTTCAAGCACCCACATGCGTCCTCGCTGCCTTCTAATAAAAACATTCCCTCACAAAAACATTGGTCACTAAGATATCGGTCACAGACACATTTTCACACAAATCAACAGGGCCACATCAACACAGGGGTCTGCAAAAACAGGACCATTGCTCGACTTAAAACTAGAGCAATATCTGAGTGAAGTGTTTGCGTTGAAAGGTGAGAAACTTTCCTGCGAAGTTCACAATGGTGTTGGTACTTACGTGTCTCACAGTTTCTGCAGTGTTTGAGAAAGTTGGAAGGTTTTGCATTTGTGACTGGTTGTGATACATGTAGCCATGTTGCACTCTGTAACATGAAACCAAGTGATAACTTTATCCTAGTCCCACGTATTGCATATCATGATGGTTGGAGGACTACCTTGTAGAAACCTTACAAAATCACGCACCATTGAGTTTATATATGACAAGCCATGAGGGACTGTATCCATTTCTCTTCAAAGGTTGAGTGATTCATATTAGCACAGTGAGAAGTATTAATGCTTTTGATGGAATCAGAATAGAGACTGACTTTGACCCATTTCATGTCAGATACCAAAATGGAAACTCTCCTGCATACTTCACATCTTTAACAAATGCTGTGAAAAATGTTACAAAACTTTTAAAAAATGTGATAATTGCACACTTGTAATACGACTAGCAGCAGATGATGTAATTTCCTCTTTCATTGTGTTTGTTTCTTTTGATGAAGACTTCATAAGCCCAAGTTTCCAGTAGAAAGACATTTTTTTTCAATTGCGTATATTAAAATTCACCTTTATTTAAGATGCAGCTGGTTATGAGTGAGACAAATACGTCACAAGCATACTAACCATCTTGCTGTGACCACACCACGGTCGGCCAAGTGGCAAAAAACAAACAATTTCTATAATTTTTTTTTTCACAAAAAAAATATTCCCCATCAACAGATGATGCAAATAGACACGTCCCAATCAATTCCGAGTTCTCAATCACGTTACTTACGTCATACGTTTTTCAGGCCAGCATAATGGCTGATTGTGTATACCCCACGCATGAGGGTACGGCGGATTGGTGGATTGTAAAGGGAAACCAGGAGGTATAGAGAGAGAGAGAGAGAGATGGGAGAAAAAAAGAACCGCTTGTGGTATGAAAATGACAAACATGCCGAATGGTGGTATGAAACACAAGAGCCCCAGCGTGTCATTGGAGGCATTTTTCTCGTCCGATGGACCGGGGTATGACGCAGGGTGCCAGGGACTAAGCAAACAAGGCCCCAGCTGATGTACACACAAATGGAAATCAATCTTGGGGCTCGGCAGCCTGTCACATTCTCGCTCTCTCTATCTCTCTCTCTCTCGCTCTTCCTCTTTCTTTCTTGTTGATATTCGTCATCTTCATGTCCCATGGTCACCTTCTCCCCCTCTCCTTTTCTTCTTCTTCTTCTTCTTCTTCTTCTTCTTCTTCTTCCTCATCTTTTGCATAATCCTCCTCCTTGTATTTCTTCTTCTTTTTCATCTTCATGTCCCACGTTCATTGTCCGCCCTTCTTATCTTTCTTCTCCTTTTTCTCTTCCTCTTCACCCTTCTTCGTATCTACCTTCTCTTTCTTTTTTGTTTATCTTTCTTCCTGTCTGCTATCTTCTTGTTATCTTCATGTCCCATGTTCATCTTCTCATCCTTACTTCTCCTTTTGTTTATCTTCCTCTTCTTCTTCTCCGTCTCCTCGTCCTTCTTCTCATCCTTCTTTTTCTTCTCTGTCATACTTCTTCTTCTCCCCGTGCTTTTCATCATCTTCTCTTTTTTATCCGCTTTATTCTTCCTCTCATCCTTTCTCTTCTTCTTCTATTCCTTCTTTTCTTTTTCTTAATTTTCTATTCATTTTTCCACTTCTTTCTTTTGTCCTTCTTCTACTTCTTCCTCCTCTGGGTTCTTTATGTTGAGCAGCTCATGACGTACATCCTACATTCCTTTTGGAACATACATGGAAGAGTACACACTGACTTACATAAGTTCTATTTACCCAGTTGGATGCAACATTGTTTGCATGAAGTGTAAATAAGTGCACATAACCTTTCTGTACATGGAGCTATGCCTTATTTTTATTATAGCAGCTCACCCCCCTCCCTTCCCCCCTCCCTTCCCCCCTCCCTTCCCCCCTCCCTTCCCCCCTCCCTTCCCCCTATTAAAGTCAGGGTAGCCGCTAAAAGTCAGTTTCCAGTTCAATTATTATGAGGGAAGTTCTTATACAGTATCCTTAATCCTGGAACCCAGCTAATAACAGGTATGCTGTTCATATGTTGTGATGGAATATTTCTATATACTCATTTTCCTTTTGATCAACATGTGATAAAAAATGGTAACAATATGTCTTTACAAATTTGCTTTCTATTGATGTGTTCCTTCTTTGTGCATTTTTTTTTTCTGACAGGTTGCAATAAAGATCATCGACAAGTCGAGGTTAGACGAATCCAACCTGAAGAAGGTGTACAGGGAAGTTCAAATCATGAAGATGTTATCCCACCCAAATGTCATCAAACTTTACCAGGTAAGAGCGTAGTACTTAAAGGGATAGTCCACCCTGAAGTTAAGTTGGTTTCAATAATAGTTGAAGTATGCAAGATGCATATTGGTGAAGTTTTGATGAAAATCTGTCAAAGGATAAGAAAGTCTTTCAAAAAAATTTCATTTTGTGCAAGGTGCACTCCCATATGTTGTGTGTTATATGATGCCATAAATTGCTCTTTTTCTACTTTTCATGAAGAATTATTTTTTGTCAGAGGGGTGTAAAAATGTGTTTCTAATGATGTATCAATTGCACAGGTAAAATGATGACTATCCTTTCGAAAAAAATTCAATATTTTCATAAAAAAAGTAGTACACAACATATGGGAGAGCATCTCGCACGTGACTCTCTTATCCCTTGATGGTTTATCATCAAGCCTTCACTAATAGAACTCTTTCATGGTTCTGCTTTTATTAAAACCAACTTTATTTCAGGATGAACTATCCCTTTAACCTCACTGATCACCAGCCTCTTTAACTCTCTGTATACCACCATCACACTTTTGCTTCAGTAACACACACAAACACCATAGGGCAGTGGTTCCATCTAGCGCTGTAGGAGTTAAGGGCTCGAGGGGGAGGGGACGTTGGGCTGGAAGTGGGTGCAGGGAAAAAATTAATTCTAAATTTTCGGGGACTCTTTTGGAGCACATTGGTCTATTTGGCTATGATTTTACATTGTGTCTGTGGGAATTTTGTGAGCTCTTTTAACATTTTTCCAGGGCTCTTTTAAGTATTTCGGGGGCAAAATTGCCCCGAGCCCCCCTGTATTTTCCCCCCTGAGTGGGTGATTGATGAGGCGGACCTTGGAGAAAATCCTGGGATGAATTATTTCCTCATTCTGTGGAGCGGTGCTTGCATGGTTCAAAAGCCAGTTCTCATCCTACAGATCCCCTCCCCCAATTCTTTGGAGCTGTGCGTGCATGGTTCTAAAAAGCCAGATTTTATCCTACATGTATGTAGATCCCCTCAACTTCCATTTCTCATTCTAGATTCCTCCCCCAATTCTTTGGAGCGGTGCATGCATGGTTCCAAAACCGTTTCTTAACCTAGATCCCCCTTTTTCGCCCCCCTCCATCTCTATTGACCACCAAGACTGACTTGATTCAAACAGACACTTTCATATGTACACCAATTAACATACACACACATACATACACACACATACACACACATACACACATACACACATACACACATATACATATACACAAACACACATGTACAGTTATCCATACTTTTATACCAACATACACACATATACACACACACACACACACACACACACACACATACACACACACACACACACACACACACACGCACACGCACACATACACACAGGTACCTGGAGCCTGTGTGTTTGTTCTCGGGATAAGCCGCATTCTTCTTCCCCTGGTGTTTTATCAGGCCCAGTGTTGCATTGACGTCACCACTCCCAATGTCTACAGTGTGTCAGTGCATGCTTAGGCTTGACTCCAGCCTGAGAGGATGGTGTGCAGAGGAGCCTGGGGCCATATTCATGAAACCTTACTAGCCTAGTTAGTTACTAAAAATGCATGTAGCTGAATGCACTTTAGCAACTGAATTAGTCTTAGGAAGGTTTCATGAATATGGCCCCCTGTTACTAGGCTGTGGAATATATGGACACAAACAGGCCCCCGAATCACAAAGAGTCGGCTGCTATCTATAGCAACTTTACACTTAGCGATTGATTGCTACTCACTTTATCACAAACCATCACTACTATCTATTGCAAGTCCAAGCCTATGCATGATTTTGCAATCACAGTTACATCAATAACATATTCAAGATCCCTGCAAGCTAATAAATCTATTTTGAAAAAAAAAAGGAATATACAAATTGAATTAATTACAGTGTAAAGTAAATGAGCAGTAAGTTTCGCAGGATATAAAATAGATATGACATGCAAAATGAAAAAGAGAGCTTACACGGCTCGCCAGCCTGTAACATAGGCTAACACCTTCATGTACCTGGAAACCATCTTGGCTCTGTATTTGATCAGACTTTGATCTGTCTGCAAAGAAAGTCATGATATATGAGGGGTGTGTAGCCTCTTAGAAGAAGCTGTATTTTTAATCGACTAATTAACAAGCCAGCCCTTATATCATATTGTTTCAGACCATATGATTTTAAAGTGGAGCATGGAATGTGTTGGTTTATTGTATCGATCAATATTAGCAATAATTTGGTAGTACAGTGTAACTCACACCACGTAAGAGAAGCAATAATCCTGGGCCCTGTTGCATAAAGAATTGTGAATGAATACAATTACACTTGCAATTGATATCAACCGTAACTCTGTACATTGGAGGTAGGAGAATGGATCAAAATGGGTTTAACATGCACTTTCAATGCCTTGCCTTTCTCATTTTTAATTTCTTGCAGGTTATGGAAACAAAAAGCATGCTGTACTTGGTGACTGAGTATGCAAGCAACGGAGAGATGTTCGGTAAGTTCACTAATTCAGGTTCAAGCAACACAAATGTATGGTTTGGGGCTATATTTGTTGATGTCAAGCATTACAAATCATGAAATATGCATAACATGAGAGATCATGACATGTTGGAATGATCACAAAATTTGAAAATTAGCACCACACTGGAAGTGGTTACGATCACACTTTTGCTCTCCCATTTAGCAGAGTTATGTTCTATAGTATTCTTCTTACAATGGAATGTTCATTTTGCTTCATGATGAAAATGTCATTCTTTAAAAAGGAGTGCTGCCAATTTGAAATCAAAATGTTATTAAAACCTTAGTGCTGAATTGATCCATGTAATAAATGACCAGATAAGTAAAGAGAGAGGGGGAGAGAGAGAGAGAGAGATAGAGAGGGGAAGAGGGAGGGGGAGAGAGAGGGGGAGAAAGAGAGGAAGGGAGAGGGAGAGACGGAGGGAGGGAGAGGGAGAGAGGGAGGGAGGGAGAGGGAGAGAGGGAGGGAGGGAGAGGGAGAGAGGGAGAGGGAGAGAGGGAGGGAGGGAGGGAAGGGGGGAGGGATAGGGGGAGAGAGATGGAGGAAGGAGAGAGAGAGAGAGAGGGGGGGGGGAGAGAGTGAAACAGAGAGAGAGGGAGGGAAGGGGGGGGAGAGAGGGGGGGGGGGTGGAACAGAGAGGGGGGAGGGAGAGAGAGAAGGGAGGGAGAAAGATAGGGGGGAGGGAGAGAGATAGGCTGAGAGATAGGGAGAGAGATATGTAGAGAAAGGGAGAGAGAGAGGGGGAGAAAGGGAGAGAGAGAGAAAGGGGGGAGGGGGAGAGAGAGGGGACAAGAGAGGAACAGAAAAACACAGAGAGAGCGATGGCTGAGATAAATGCCACACGCATCTGGCTGTTGCGGCATTCAGCTTTGCTCTGAAATGACATTTGTTTTTTGTTGACATTTCTGCATCTTGCATGAATAACAGGCCTGGAGGGTTTGTGTTGGCAGATATTAATAGATAACTCTAAGAAATTAATGTTGTGTGTATATTCCTACATGACGAGATAGCTCAGATTTGTATGCATTTTCCAATGGGAGGAGGACATCTCATATATGCTTGTATTTTAACTCTGCTGAGATTCGTTCTTTCCTGAGACAATCATGAATGTTCAATAATTTCAGGTTAACCGTCTCAGTACCAAGCACTGGCAGCCCCATACAAAACAACAACTCAGTTTCTTGCCTATGGGACTGAGTGGGTTAACCCCCTCATCAGCAGGCGCTGATGGCCCCACATCAATAACAACTCAGTTTCTTGCCTATGGGACTGAGTGGGTTAACCCCCTCAGTAGCAGGCACTGACAGCCCCTTATCAATAACAACTCAGTTTCTTGCCTATGGGACTGAGTGGGTTAACCCCCTCAGTAGCAGGCACTGACAGCCCCTTATCAATAACAACTCAGTTTCTTGCCTATGGGACTGAGTGGGTGAACCCTCTAAGTACAAAGCACTGACATTTTGTTATGTGATTAGCCTCTGCATTTTAAAATGCAGAGAAAAAGTGCGGTTTGAAACACATACATGTATCTCAGAGTTGATCAACACAGCTTCACAGAATTGGGTATTGAAATGTCTTTCAATAATGTAGTTATATGTATAGAAACTGTGATTGTATATAGAAAGTCTTCAGTCATTCAGACTCATTGAGAGACTCACAACAAAACCAGAGTCTTCTATACACAGAGTTTGGATAGGTAACAACATTGCGCATATTCTTGTTATCTGCTTGCCCAACAAAGCAACACATGCCAAACTCTGTGCATAGATGGCAGATAGATATAGACACAGAGTTTTGCCAATTGGGTTTCAATAGGTAACGACATGGCGCATATTGTTTTGTTCAATCTGCTTGCCCAACAAAGCAACACATGCCAAACTATGTGTAGATAGCTCTGAAGGAAACTCCGCCCATCCCTCCCTGAAGCTTTTCCCTGTATTGCGCTTCCCCTTCTGACACCAGCGAGATACAATCGTGGTTCTGTTAAGGCGAGGAGAGTCGGCATACCATCTAAGTCGCACGGCAGGCACGTCGGTGATGCGTTGAGCTCCCTGACGTCAACGCATACCCACCGAAACAAACCCCGTCCTCTCTCACCCGCCAACGACTCCACCACATGGCCGGGGTATGAGGGATGCATACCGTCACCCCATCAATGGCATCTCAACAGGGAGATTGTAGCCTGGCTTGCAGGCTGTTGAATATTTCTGTTCCAACTTTAAAAAATAGAGTCTGACATTCTAAGACTAATCACAGCATCATTTTGTCCTCTGTTCTCGTTATGGGAGCTGCAGAAGAAATTGAGAATGATTTGATAGTCTAATGCAGCCAGACCCCTTTATTGACTAGCAGTAGTTTGGTCTAGAAAAGACCAACGACCTGGAAGCAAGACTAGGGAGAAGGGAAAAGGAGAATAACATTGGAGGAGGGAGAGGAACGAGAGGGCTATAATCGCTCCTATAGAAGCTGGTCAAATGTTGTCCCCACCGCTGTAACGAAAACATAACCGGGTGCCTTGGGTGTTGTGACCGCTCCGAATGTCCGCACTTCTGCGATTAGGGCCGCGACAACAAGACATGCGCGGTATGCCTGGAATGTGGTGTTGGGACATCCGGCCCTGCATACGTACATACACATGGCGTTGTCTGTCTGTCTGTGTGTGTGTCTGTCTGTTGGTCTGACCGCTGTGGAAGCTCATGTGGTGATGTAGGTTAGAATGATGCAGGCGGCGCGAGGGTCGGGAAGGAAGACATAGATCACCGAGGCATGCCGAGCAATGACCTAGTTCTCGTTGCGAGGTTCAAGTGACCAAACATCGGGCTGCGCATAACAAGTGGAGGGTCGCCATTCCTGCGGGATGCTCTGTTTAGTGCTTAAAGACAGGGTGTCCCATTAGCAAAGTCATGAAACCCGGCAGGAATCAACAGCATACCCTAATAATAACGTATACTTAATATCACATTCATAGCTTGACAACATTTCCAGTAAAAGTGAAAAATTATCCTTATTTACGTTTGAACCGCAGCGAGCGTAGTCTACATTCATAACCAGTATTGTCCCTGTCAGCATTAAACGCAAACAATTGCTTTGGGTTTTTACAACATTTTTTTTTGACCTGCAAAAGGGCCACCCTGTCTTTAAGCCTCTCAGTACCTTCTCTCAAATAGTCCCATGTCAATCACAAAATAGTGTATATTTGCCTATGGGGCTGAGAGAGTTACACTATAGCTCAAAGGAATTGGCATAGGGAAAGGGAAAGGGAAGAAAGGGAAGGACCTGCAGTTTTAAACTGTGGTATATTTTGTCCAGTTCAGTATGAAACATGATGCTTTTTAGGCTAAAGCATCATGTTTCATGCTGAACTGGACAAAACATACCATGGTTTAAAACTGAGGCTCCTTCCCTTTCCTTTCCCCTTTCCCTATGGCTATTCCTTTGAGCTGTTGTGTATACACAGTTAACTCCCTCAATACCATTCATTGATATTTCCAGGTCAATTTACAAAACAATGTAATGCCTTAGGGACTGAGGGAATCATAGAGAGTTAAATCTCAGTACCATTCATTGAGAGTTCCATACCAATTAAATAACAGTGTATTGCCTATGTGAGTAAGAGGAGTCATAGGGAGATGACTCTCTCAGTTCCACCCATTGATAGTCCCATGCCAATTACAGCACAATGTATTTCCTATGGGACTGACTCCCTATATACCAGGTGACCTGTTCCTCCGTGGCAGCTATTTATATTAATTAACTCATGAGGAGACAGATGAACTACATATAGGTGACCTATGATACTTGAGTTTAACTTTTCTAGTTGTATTATTCTCTCTCTGTGATTGTGACATATTCTTTGTCCTTTTTTTTGTATTTCTGCCATTTTATCTCTGATCTCTTTTGTGTATTTATTCACAAGCAATGCACACAAATCCCATAGAGCACAATTTTGTCTGGCACATAAAGGGTTAAGGTTTTGCCTCTTTGGTTTCTATCCTTTCTCTTCACCTCTGTAATTTTCTCCATCTCTCTCTCCTTCTCTCCCGCTCACCCTCTCTTTCTCTCTCCCTCTCTCTCTCTCTCTCTCTCTGTCCTGTTTTTCTGTCCCTTTTAGTCACATCTCCATCTCTAAGAAGACCATATTGACCTTATACGTATTTAGGTCAATAATCAATAGTATGATCCTTTGTTACCAGGGTGGCCATTACCCTTAATCCCCCTCATACTAATCCCTTGGATTAGCTGTGGTTACCCCACTACTAAGCCTCTGTAGGGTCAAGTTCAGGACACCCTGCTAACAGGCAGTCAAGATTGCCTCTGTGTGGCTGTATTGCATAATGTATTACACTCTGGCTCCATGCCAACTCCACAAGACACAGAAACTAGTCTAGGTTCAAGGCTTTAGTATCACAGTGTTTATTTTGCTACACTTGACAGCTCAAGTCTGGTGACATAGACTAAGTACCCTTCATTCTTCCATCTTTCCAAAAAAAAAATGAAATGCAGGAGAGAGACTGAGCAAAGTCTAGCATGTGTGTCCAGTCTTGTTGTGCTCGCAGCGGCGATGCAAACAAAACCATTGTGAAGCTTAGAGCTTAGGCTAAAGAACGCAGTTCCCAACTGGTACACTGGTAGTGTACAATTATGGCTCATTTGGAGTACCGCTATGACTTCTGATTAAAGTGCTGTATGGATGTCATCCCACTTTAATGGATGCATGAGTGTGTGAACTCTGACACAAGAGTGATGTTGTTAAACAACTTGTGAGTCTTACGATGAGACTATAGCATGCCATGCCAGTCAATATTACCTACCAGGTAATGTTCTCATGAGTCTTTGGATAAGAATATAGCATGCCCCGACAGTCAATATTACTTACCAGGTCTGATGTACTCATGAGTCATAGGATAAGAATATAGCATGCCATGCCAGTCAGTATTACTTACCAGGTCTGATATACTCATGAGTCTTTGGATAAGACTATAGCATGCCACGCTAGTCAATATTACCAGCCAGGTCTGATGTACAGTTCTATATTGGTGTTATGTCATCTAGTAGCAAACTCCATATCTAAGGTAGATCTTGATACCCACTCTTTGTGAGGTACTTAACAGGGCAGGTCAAATTGCGTCAACATTATCGGTTTGTGATTAGCTTTATAAGAGCCACTTGTTAATCCCCTTGGTCCCACAGGCAATAGATTGTGTATTAAATTATTTGGGTCTATTACTGCTCGGTACTGACAGGGTTAAGTTCACCTTTTAACAATGTCCTGCTCTCAGGACTTCATCCATACGTTGTGATCAAAGAAAGCATGGATGAAAATGATATATGTATGGAAAGGTTTTTTCCCACATAAATTGTATTATAATTTTTTTATTTTATGTTCATTTAAAGTTGGTAGATCGTGCCTCTGCCCTCTCAAGCCTTGTGCTTATTCGTTGATGCTCCCCGACATCTATGCTTTTACTCCAATGCATTACTTTTTATTTTAATGTTTTTATTGTGATGAAACTTCAAATTGAATTCAGAAATAAAGCAACTTAATTTTGTAATAGATATACAGAGAATTGTATGACCAATCCAAAAGTCTTGTTTAATTCATAAATCTTGCAACAAATGGCAACAAGATTGTCCTCTTCTCCTATCTTAGCTCCACCTCTGTACACTACAGCTCAAAGGAATTGGCAAAGGGAAAGGGAAAGGGAAGAAAAAGAAGGAGCCGCAGTTTTAAACTGTAGTTTATTTTGTCCAGTTCAGCATGAAACATGGTGCTTTTTAGGCTAGAGCATCGTGTTTCATGCTGAACTGAACAAAATATACCGCGGTTAGAAACTGCGGCTCCTTCTCTTTCTTCCCTTTCCCTTTCCCTATTCCAATTCCTTTGAGCTTGAGTGTATATTCCTGTGGACTCCTTACACACCCTTGATATATTTAATTTCTTTCATTCTTCCTATGCAATCATTCATTCATTTAATCTCATATCTTCTCGTAATTTCTGTTGAAAATCTATTATCTCTCTCCCTCTTGCTGCAGATTACACATATTTTTTTTCTAGTTTTAGTTTTCATTACATATATTTTCATAATTTCTGTTAAAACAATTTTTTTTTCTCTCTCGTCATCTGCCCAGACTACTTAGACACCCATGGACGGATGTCTGAGAAGGACGCCAAGAAGAAATTCATGCAAATCCTGTCGGCCGTGGAATACTGCCACAAACGACACGTTGTACACCGCGACCTCAAGGTAAGTAACCATGGCAACCAAATGCCTAGCTGCATAGCAACCTGGCGGGGTAATCATGCTTGCAACCAAAATCAATTCAAGCCTTTCTGTGGCGCGCAAATCTGCGGGCCGTGCACTGTATGTATGCAAAGCTTACGTAAGCTCACCTTTTACAGAGCGCTCCGTTCTGAGGGCGTTTTTTTTTCTGTTGAACGTTGGTAAACGTGTTTCAGAACGTGTTCTTATTGGCCGGCGTGGTGGGGGTGAGGGATGCTTGCATAGTAGAGGAGGAGTAGAGTTGTCCGCAGGTATGTGGAGGTGGCTGGGGAATTGTGGGAGAGTCGGATATAGAACCGTCATGAAAGGGCTGGAAGAGGAATTCTATGCATGTTTACAAGCTTTTGTGGCTGCAGAATATATCGCTCCGCCATTTCTATATGCAGTCTCGCCTCCAGATCCGTTCTCAGAGTGTGTCATCTGAAGTAGATAGAGGGAGAGAGAGAGGGAGAGAGAGAGAGAGAGAGAGAGAGAGAGAGAGAGAGAGAGAGAGGAGGGGTGATAGAGAATTAGAGATAGAGACAGGGTGATAGAGAATTAAAGAGAGAGACGGTGATAGAGAATTAGAGAGAGAGAGAGAGAGAGAGGGTGGTAGAAAATTAGAGAGGATTTGAGAGAGAGACAGGGTGAGAGAGAGAGAGATAGAGAGGGAGAGGGAGATAGAGAATTAGAGATAGAGAGAGGGTGATAGAGAATTAAAAAGAGAGAGAGAGAGGGTGGTAGACAATTAGATAGAATTTGAGAGACAGGGTGAGAGAGAGAGAGAGAGATAGAGAGGGAGAGAGAGAGAGAGAGAGAGAGAGAGAGAGAGAGAGGGGGGGGGGAGGAGGCGATTGAGTAGAATAGAAAGAAAGAGAGAGAAAACGAATTACAAAAATACTGTTTTTGTTCCCTCCCATTTTCTTTCATCTCAACTTCAAGTTGTAAAAATCATTTGTTAGAAAGACCTGACTAAAAACAATCACTTTATCTTAAAGGGCATATACTGTACTGGGAAGGCAAAAAAGTCATCGAAATGTAATTGTTAGCAATCTTCTTGCCAATGGTCTTAAATTCATGTATTGTCTATTTTAGAAGCTTGCTGAAAGTTATTTGCCCTCAAATGATCTACATTTGGAGTAATGAGTGATTAAATCACAAATCCTCAAAATGTTCGGGCCGAACATTTTGAGGATTTAATCATTAATCATTAATTACTTCATATGTGGATCATTTGAGGGCAAATAACTTTCAGCAAGCTTCTGAAATAGACAATACATGAATTTAAGACCATTGGCAAGAAGATTGCTAACAATTACATTTTGAAGGCTTTTTTGCCTCCCCAGTACAGTATATGCCCTTTAACTCCTCCTGTTCATCTCTATAGGATCTGAGTGACTTACCGGAGCAAGAATGCCCCAACGGCGCATAAAGAGTTTAAATTTCAATATGCCCTTTAGCCCAACACACTGACTGGCATTAATGCAATATGAATGAAGATAGAGGATGCTAGTGTCTATGCGACTATGTAAGGGTGATAATGGTATTGTGTAGCCTTTCTTTCAGGTGGATTGACATTTCTTATTAAAAATGCTTATACCAAGTGAACCTGGAGGATGTTTCACCAAGCTGTTTGTAAGCTACAAACGACTTTACGAAGGACTGGTGATCCCTTCTTGTGCTAAATGCAATAACGCACTTTGTTCCTGTTTGAACATATTGGGAGTTCATTTCCAACAACCCTAATAAGATTTGACAAATCATAAGCTTTGTCTTCAGACAAAGTCTTGTTAACAACAAGAATTTTCATTTATAAGCATCAGATTTGAAATTAAGCTGATGGGAATCAAAATAATTGAGAATGTGATTTAGCACAAGAAGGGATAACCAGTCGTTCGTAAAGTCATCCGTAGCTTACGAACAGCTTGGTGAAACACACCCCTGGCCTGTAGGTTTTGGAGCATGGGTAACTGAAGCTTTAAAGGGATAGTCCTCTCTGAAATTAAAGTTTGTTTCAATGAAAGCACAAGCATGAAAGATGCGTTGTAGTGAAGGTTTGACGAAAATTGGTCAAAGGATGAGAAAGTGAAGATCTTTAAAAATCTCTTTTGTGACGTCAATTGCAAGGTGCTCTCCCATATGTTGTGTGCTATATGATTCCTTAAATTGCTCTTTTTCTGTCTTTGATGAAGGTTTTTTTCCCCCTAGAGTTATTTGTGTAAAAATGTTTTTCTATTGAGATATAAAGAACACAAGTAAAACTATGCCTCCTTTTGAGAAAATCCATTATATCGCATTTGCATTATATCCAGGGAAAAAATACACAGGGACTCGGGGCGCTTTTTCCACAGAAATGCTTAAAAGAGCCCCCCAAAATTTCCATAGACACAATGTGAAATTGTAGACAAATCAGCCAATGTGCTTAAAAAGTAGCCCCTCAAATTTTTGATTATTATTTTTTTCTCTGATTAAATCAGTTGACAGTAAGAGTTGAAAATTTATTTCAAGACTGGGTTGGAGGCTAGGTATGGTATTGGGGCCATGGAGTAATGCTATGAAGTAATCCTGTTTGAGTTGTGACATTTAGGGGCAGACGGTGGCCGATCGACGGGCTACGGCTTCACGATGAATGGAAGAACATACATCGAGATATTTACCAATTCAACAATATCGTATTCTTTTCTCTCCTGTATTTCCTCTCTCTCCCTCCCTCTCTATACTTTACTCTCTCTCTCTCTCTCTCTCTCTCTCTCTCTCTCTCTCTCTCTCTCCCTCCCTCTCTATACTTCTCTCTCTCTCTTTCTCTCTCTCTCTCTCTCTCTCTCTCAATACTTCTCTATTTGGCTATTTCTCTTAACATATACACCTCTTCTAACTTCCTCTTCTGCTCTCTCATCAATTTGTCGCGATGAATGGAAGTAAATACATCATGATATTCACCTAAATTCAGCAGTATTATAGTCTTTTCTCTCCTTTTTTTTCTGTCTCTCCTTTCTCTCTATATTTCTCTCTCTCTTTTGTTTTTGGCTATTCATCTATTTTATATTGAATTTTCCTTCCTCTCATCAATTTCCCTGCCTATTCCATCCACAAACACACCCAACTTTCTTTCTTCCTCTCACACATTATATTTTCCTTTCTCTCTCTTTTTTCTACATTCATTTTCTGTCCCTGTCAGTCTGCCTCTGTTTTGCTTCCCCCCCCCCCCCTCTTCTCAAAAGCAAGATATAAAATATATTAAATCAAACTGTCAATAAGTGCTCTTCTCATATGACACCCATATGACACCTGTCATAGGCCAGTCTATAAGTGTGCTATAATAAATCTGATCGATGCCTGAGTGCTATATAAAATCAAATCCTGGGCGACAGTCAGGATATCATAGCTTAGAGCAGTATTTGTTTCATTGGTCATATCAAATGCATCAAATCTCTACACTTGCAGTATCTCTACAGTCAGCGTCATCTGGTGAATATTCGCCCTCTATGCACCAGGCAAACTGCTGCTGTATGTGATTACGTGTGCAAATTTGAATCATCGACACACAAGGGGTTAAACATACACTACAGCTCAAAGGAATTGGCATAGGGAAAGGGAAAAGGAAAGAAAGTGAAGAGGCCGCAGTTCTATACTGTGGTATATTTTGTCCAGTTCAGCATGAAACATGATGCTTTTTAGGCTAAAGCATCATGTTTCATGCTGATTTGGACAAAATACACCACAGTATAAAACTGCAGATCCTTCCCTTTCTTCCCTTTCCCTTTCCCTATGCCAATTCCTTTGAGCTGTAGTGTATCTGTACAATCTCAAACTAAAGTGTGGAATTCCCATTGATGTGATATCAAGACTGAGCAGAATGGAATGGATGTTTGTAACCCTTTCTCCGCCACATAAATGCTGCCCCCATGTGCGTTGTGTTGCATTGCTGATGACAAAAGAGCGATGTTGCACATTAAGAGTTAATGAGTAATTAGTAGGAGGCTGGTAAATGTCAAGGACTCAGGGGAATTGAGGAGAGAATGGGGAGTAAGAGATCGCTAGGGAATAAAGAGTGCGAACACTTAGGGAATGTAATATGCAAATGAGGGTGATGGTACTAGTTGGAGCACGGTGCGCTGTTGGGGCGTGGGGGGGGGGGGGTGGGGATGTGGATGGTGTAAGGAACGGCACATGCATGCGCAGCTGATGGAAGAGCATGGGAGAAGGAGAGAGAGAGGGAGACAGAGAGAGAGAGAGAGAGAGAGCGAGAGGGAGGGAGAGAGGGAAAGAGAGAGGGAGAGAGGGAAAGAGAGAGAGAGGGGGAGAGAGAGAGAGAGAGGGAGAGAGAGAGACAGAGAGTGAGAGAGAGAGAGAGAGATTGTGTTGCTCAAAATAGGTTGCATGTGGCTACCTGGTATCTCCTTGCCAACATATAAATATTCATATACAGCATGTTTATATACATTTGCACACACACACATATATATATGCATGGTATTTATGTATCTATACATGAGATATACAGAGATATGTGTAAAACAGGAGATAGGAGAAAAGAGGAGAGAGAGAGAGAGAGAGAGAAAGAAGAAGATGGAATAGGCATGGAGGTACACATACATGTACAAGAGGAGTGGTGGTGTTGGGAGAGGAGAGAGAGAGGGAGAGAGAAGCATTGTCAATAGCAACGTGCAGAAATCATCTCACACGTGCCAATTGGCCCTCGCTGGCTGCCATTGACGTCAGCTGGGAAGGTACGCTAGCAACGGGTCCTTGCCTTTTGTTGCGGCGTGAAAGCTCTGGCCTAATTACTAGGAAGACACTCTGTAGTCTCTCACCCACCCTCCTCCCTTCCCTGTGCTGTGTGGCTGGCTTGTGCTCTCTCTTTCTCTCCTTCTCTCTCTCTTCTTATCTTTCTCCAACACTCTTTCTCTCTCCCTCTCTCTCTCTCTCTTTATCTCTCTCTCTCTCTCTTTCTCTCTCACTTACTCTCTCTCTCTCTCTCTCTCTCTCTCTCTCTCTCTCTCTCTCTCTCTCTGTCACACACACCCACCCCTTCTTTATGCAGTTACATGTATGCTGCCTTGAGCTTCCTCGCTGTCTCTCTCTTTCTCTCCTTCTCTCTCTCTTCTTATCTTTCTCCAACACTCTTTCTCTCTCTCTCTCTCTCTCTCTCTCTCTCTCTCTCTCCTCTCTCTCTCTCTCTCTGTCACACACACCCACCCCTTCTTTATGCAGTTACATGTATGCTGCCTTGTGCTTCCTTGCTGTCTCTCTCTTTATCTCCTTCTCTCTCTCTTCTCATCTTTCTCCAACACTCTTTTTCTCTCTCTCTCTCTCTCTCTCTCTCTCTCTCTCTCTCTCTCTCTCTCTGTCACACACACACCCACCCCCTTCTTTATGCAGTTACATGAATGCTGCCTTGTGCTTCCTTGCTGTCTTTCTCTTTCTCTCCTTCTCTCTCTCTCTTCTTATCTTTCTCCAACACTCTTTCTCTATCTCTTTCTCTGTATCTCTCTCTCTCTCTCTCTCTCTCTCTCTGTCACACACACCCACCCCCTTCTTTATGCAGTTATATGTATGCTTCCTTGTGCTTCCTTTGCTGTCTCTCTCTTTCTCTCCTCTCTCTCTTTCTTTCATTCTCTTCCTCATTCTCTTTCTCTTTCTTTCTCCCTCATTTTCTTCTCTTGCTCATTTGCTCTCAGGCTCTTTCTATCATTTGTTGACCATTCACTTCTCTCTCCTGTTCTTTCAATCTTTCTGTTTCTTCCTCTCCCTCATCTGTTCTCTCTTTACCTCTTTTTCTCTTCCCTTCTCTCTATCTCTATCAATCTAACCCTGTATGTCTCTCACAATATCTCTCTCTGCCCCTTTCTGTCTAAGTATCTCTATATCTCTCTCTTTTCTAATCTTTCTCTTATTTGTTCCCCTTTCCCCCTCTTTGCCAGCTTCCACCCTTTCTCTTTCACTCTTTCTCATGCGACATAGCATTATGGTCTGACATTAAGAAACACCTGGTAGTCAACGCTGTCACGCATTCATAAATTGATCTACATTTCATCATACTTGCATATGTCCAGCCATCTTTATTTACCCAAAGGGCAAGACCACATCCATGATTTCTTCAGTACTTCCAAGAGAGAAATTCTAAATATGCTTGCTGGGCCTTTAAATCAAGCATGCACCTTGTGTTATAAAGATTCGCAATCGATCGCAAATTAACTCGCAATTGATATAACTTGTAACCCTGTACATCAGAGATCATGCATTGAATTTTTGATCAGTAGATCTATTCTCCCTATCGCATATAGCCGATATCAAGCGATATCACCTCGTGATGCCAATATCTGATTGATTGCTCTTGGGACGTATACTTCCAGTAAGAGTTTGGTACATATTCAATTCATGCAATAACATAAAGAATCTGTAACTTCGACCCTCGTAAACCTCGTAATATTAATATTATTTGTGGCATACAAAAGGTTATTCAAATACATGTGCGCATTCACACCTATATGATATATTTTGAGGATGAAGATATGGTCGCACTAACAGCACTATAGGTACTGACTAGGCTTGTATGGTTTCATGAAAATGGGACCCTGCAATATGCGTGGCATACAAAAGGTTAGGTAAACACATACATGTGCACATTTACACCTGTATATACAGTATATTTTGAGGATATAAAGATGGTAGAGGTTACAACAGCACTATTTGCCGACAGACAATTCATGATAGATACCATCGAGTTGAAGCACCTGTGCATAGACGATGCTGATGGAGTATGCATCCATTTGTTCCTAATGAGCCGTACATATTTTGTCACATAATTTGATGAGCTGGGCCGTTGAGAATTTTTTTCATCGGAAAGAAAAAAAAAATCAATTCCGCATTTCCGGAGGGGGAGTGGTGATGGAAGGGGGGGGGGGGGGGTGACGGGAGAGAGGGCAGTAATCTAATTAGTTGTGGAGTGATCTGGCCTTTAGACGTGTGTACGTGTGCTAGCTTTTCCTCGCTTACTGGGAGAGTTTTTCTATGCTCCGGCCGTAGTATTTGTACTTTCCGCTAAATTTCTGTTTGCATCTCTTGCCCACGTTACGTACAGGAACGCATCTTGCGCGGGGAGTAGATAGGAGTCTACCGTTCTGTGGTATGGCCAGTTTATGGTCTACTGTCCTGTGGTATGGCCAGTTAAGGGAATAGAGATGTTCCTTAGCCATTGTTGAACGGATATAGGAAAAAGAATTTATAAGGAAAGCAATTTGATAAAAGCTGATGATTTAAATGGTCAGAAGAATTCATAGGGTGATAATGATAATAATTATAATGATAATGTGATGATAATGATCGTGATGATGACAAATTGATAATAATGATCACAAACAATATAATTCACATATAAAAACTATTACAACATTACAAAATATTAGGAAATACATTTATATGCACATACGTAAGACATGCGATGAATACAACTGCCTAAATATTTAACAAGGTATTGGCAATTGCAATTGTTAAGAAAAGAATCAAAGGGATTGTTTTACGGAGTTATGAAACATATTAAGAATACCGGGGTACTAAAAGTGTTTGGAAGAGAACTGCTTGGGATCCCTTTTGTGCATTAACAACAAATTTGTTTGTATTTGTGTGTATTACATTAATTAAAAGAAACTTCCCTTGTTGCTGGTAACCATGATTTGCATAACGTATTGTTTTTGAAGGCGATGAGAAAGTCCCTACAAAGTTTACTTCTGTGATCTGCTAATGATAGTATCCCTCCTCCTCTCTCTAGGCCGAGAATCTCCTTCTGGATGGCAACATGAACATCAAGATCGCCGACTTTGGCTTCAGTAACTTCTTCACCCCGGGCAAGCAGCTGGCCACCTGGTGCGGGAGCCCCCCCTACGCGGCCCCCGAGGTCTTTGAGGGACAGAAGTACGACGGCCCTCAGCTCGACATCTGGGTGAGTGCACCGTGAAGCCCCCACCTTCCCCCCAACCCTATCGATAGGGGCGTTTCTCTAAAATTTCACTTAAAATTCACGTGATAGGTGCAGTTTGTTCAGCTAAGTTGTACATATTTGAGTGCAGAATAGAGATGAAAATTTCAGAAAATATTATTGAAACAGAGCGAGGAGGAGATGATTTTTAGTATGGGGAACAATCGTGCGTTGCGGTGCAGAATATGAAGTCCAACCACTGGGCTGGGAAACTTTTGTTCACTTGCAAATGTTTGCAAGAATGATTAATAGAACACCGTGAATGTAAGGAAAACAGCCATCCAATAAAGCTGCACTTCCTCAAAATCTGGCAATCTATATAACTCTGCCCAGCGTAATTTTCCAGTTTTAATATTGGGAAGGATGTTCATGTACATGATTGTCTTCATTTTTCTGTGTTTTGTACAAAAATTTTATTTGTTTGACCTGCAAAAGAGCTATTCTGCCTTTAAGGTCTGTAAACTGACATCAGCACAAAGGTCTGTCAGGGACTTCAAGTGTCTGTATCGAAGGGGTAACACACTAAGTTGTATTTGTGTGTGAGTGTGTATGTGTGTGTGTGTGTGTCTGTGTAAAGGTCAAATATGTGAAGCATAACCCTGGCTATTATGACATCATCAACCCTGGATTAGCCTCGTTCCCAGGTGACTCATTGTTAGCAATGCCCCAGCAAACAATGACGTCAGTGCAGTGCATGAGTCATCCACACAGTCATAGGCAAAACAGCTGGGAAAAGAGGCTGTAAGTGTTAAGACAGAGGCAGTCATTATCTGGTCATCACTCAGGGTGTAGAGTGAGTCTGTTTAGACGTTCAGAACATGAACCACAACAACTGAGCCATTTATGCCATGCATTTACTTATGAAGGGGCTCTTTCACACGCAAGTCCTATAGAATAGCATTATGGATGGCGCCAAATCATGAGGGCCATGCATTCACTTACGAAGAGGCTCTTTCACACGCAAGCCATATTGAATAGCACTACGGATGGCACAGAAATTGTTCACTTCTTTGAGTGTTACTTCTGTCATCAATGGGATGTTACAACAGCTGTTCAGGCAATTTTTATTGATGCCAATTATCTTTTAATTCATTCTGTATACTTTTACGAATATAGTCAAGAAATATTTGCAAGATCAAAAGGATTATAAAAATGGCACTTTTCATTGAGTTGGACATGCAAATGACTCTTGTTAACTCTCCTATTATCATTAGCAACAAGATATGTAGTTAGCAAATGGGATATTCAAAGCCTGGTAATGCAAGGGTTAACTCTCTCATCACCATTGACAAGAAGATGTGTAGTTAGCAAATGGGATATTCAAAGCCTTGTAATGTAATGGTTAACTCTCTCATCACCATTGATAAGAAGATGTGTAGTAGGCCAATGGGATATTCAAAGCCTTGTAATGCAAGGGTTATCTCTCTCATCACCATTGGCAAGAAGACGTGTAGTAGGCAAATGGGATATTCAAAGCCTGGTAATGTAAGGTTTAACTCCCTCATTACCATCGACATGATGATGTATAGTAAGCCAGTTGGATATTCAAAGCCTGGTAATGTAAGGATTATGCAGAGTGAGAGCCGCTCCACGATTATATCTTGACACACTCACACACATGTTGTCCGTCCGACGTGCGTATCTCAGACCACCCTCCTTCCAACCAATCACATGCCTTCTCCATTAGCCTGTTTCTCAGGCTGTGTGACTTTTCTAATCCAAACTATTCAATAAAGAGGTCTGCTGTAGTAGACTACTCCTCAATTTCTTCTCCAGCCGACAAATTGAGAAAAGAGGAGAACGATACTATGACTAGTCTTGAGAATTAGACTCTACTGTATTTGTTAGTTGGGTTTCACAAATGTCCTGCAGCCTGGAACACAGGCTATGCCTCAGCCCCGCCACCCGCATCATGCCGTGGTCGATACGATGCCCCGATTGACGCGGGTTAACCCAAGATTGCGACGTTTTCCGGGAAGGCAAAGATAGGCGGGCGGGTGAAACGGAGATCTCACATGAACATGTCTCGATCGCCGTCGGAAGAAGAAGGGGGAAGAGCCCGCTTGAGCTTGATTGAATTCTCCGTCCGTCGGAGGAACGGCCTGTAATTACAGAGACTCTCGTGCGATATATTGCCCTCGTAAATGAAGTAGAGACAAATAGAGCCATTGCACGTGCGCTTTTGTCACAAGTACCCGACAGAGTCGACATGCATGTCAAATTGATTGTGAGACTTAATTGTCTGCTAACAACATACGCGTCATTTTAAGTGCTCTTAGACTCAACTAGTGAGGCATCATTGTTATTAGAAGGTCAGGACTCGGGAGAGAAAAGAGAGAAAAAAAATGATTAGATTTGCTCATTACTGCTAAGCATTCATCCTAAGGATTGGGGTCAGCTAAGAATGAGGGTGGAATACAGTATGTTGATTTCTAATTTGCTGACAGGTTGGTTGATATAGGCCCATACTGTAGCATGCATCGATTGAGTTAGATAGAGGTTAATGATGATCTAGCATACACGGAGGTATAATGAACCATATTAAGTTTTATGGTGCAAAAGGGGAACAATTTACTGCTTATTACTTGTATTCAAGTAACCTACACTACAGCTCAAAGGAATAGGGAAAGGGGAAGAAAGGGCAGGAGCGGCAGTTTTAAAACCGCGGTATACTTTGTCCAGTTCAGCATGCTTTAGCCTAAAAAGCATCATGTTTCATGCTGAACTGAACAAAATATACCGCGGTTTAAAACTGCGGCTCCTTCCCTTTCTTCCCTTTCCCTTTCCCTATGCCAATTCCTTTGAGCTGTAGTCTATCTATAAAGACCACCTGCATATATAGACTGCATTTCTTGTCTCCGTTCAGCGGGCTTTCTATACAGGTTTACACTGCACATATCCCTTTCAATTCTGTCTGGAGTCTGATGTGACAGACCAGTGAAGATAGTGCACATATATGTGTGCCTGATATCATTGATATGTCTTGGTATATGACTAGTGCGTGGATTGTACCTGTACTACATGGTACAAACCAGTGGAGATGGTGCGCATATATGTGTGCCTGATATCATTGATATGTCTCAGGATATGACCAGGGCATGGATTGTACCTGTACTACCTGGTACAAACCAGTGGAGCTGGTGTACATATTTGTGTTCTCAATATGTCTCAGTATTATGCCCAGGGTACTGTTGCGTAAAACTTACTATTGATGGTAACTTTGCTCCCAATGGCAACATTTATGGAAACCGTGAATTTGATGGTCTGTCGAGAGGTGTTACCATGATAGTTACCATTGATAACAGAGTTACCATTAATGGTAAGTTTATGCAATAGAGCCCAGGGCTTTGATTATACCTGTACTGGATCCCTCACAATGGGACTGACCTATGAAACCATTCCAGAAAAGAAAACAACTCAGAAAGAAAGACAGAAAGAAGCATAGAAAAGTCTTGGCTTTAACCCCCTCATCACCCCTGGCACACAAGTGGTGTACAAAGCAACCCTGATTTATTAAAGGCTCAATACTGAGGGGGTTAATCTCACCAATTGACATTTGCTGGGATTTGTTCTGGTTGGTGGAGCAAGCGTTCCTGGCTGAAATCAATAAGCCCGGCGCCTTTGCCCAAGTAGTTCCCCCACTCTACCATGCAGCCAGTGCCGGTGCCGTAAGTGCAGAGAGAATGTTCCCATTACATTACACAATGCGCTGGAGGAATATGCGTAATACAGAGAAACCTATATGTTAAGATGCAATGTGATCTCTATGAATACAGTAAGTGGCCTTTATACAGAGGTTACTAACATACAGGTTTCAATGAGAAACATTGTTGAAGGGAGATGCGGTCTTTATGAGTAGGTGGTCTGTGCATGTTATGTAAAGGTTATTTTAATACTTGTGTTGAAACCTGTACACAAAGACAGCTAAATGGAGACAAATGTGGTCCTTGTAAGCAGGTGATATATGTGCACAGGTTACATTTATAGTTTTCAGGGAGATAGAGAAGAAGTGTTCAACCTACACCTTCCCCTCCCCTTCCCCTTCCCTCCCCCTTCCATCCCTCCCCCTTCCCCTCCCCTCACCCTTCCCCTCCCCCCTTCCCCTTCCCCTCCCTTTTCATCTCCATTTCCCCTCCCCCTCCCTCTCCCTCTCCCTCTCCCCCTCCCTCTCCCCCTCCCTCTCCTCCCTCTCCTCCTCCCTCTCCTCCTCCCTCTCCTCCTCCCTCTCCTCCTCCCTCTCCTCCTCCCTCTCCTCCTCCCCTTCCCTCTCCCCCTCCCTCTCCCCCTCCCTCTCTCTCCTCCCTCTCTCCCTCCCTCTCCCCCTCCCTCTCCCCCTCCCTCTCTCCCTCCCTCTCCCCCTCCCTCTCCCCCTCCCTCTCCCCTTCCCTCTCCCCTTCCCTCTCCCCCTCCCTTTCCCTATCCCCCTTCCCCTCCCCTTCCCCCTCTCCTTTCCTTCTATCTATACTTACACACACTCTAACCCACATGTATACACATACCAGCCACACACTCATAACCCCTACACTCCTCACACATCAGAGCGACAAATCAATGCATTTTGCCAATAAATGACACCGGTTCACTACCCATTACATTTGATTGCGTGCGGTGGACGGGTCTTTATACCACTGACTATGTACACTCCCTGGCCTGGGTGCGTGGGGTATGATTATGATGTATTTGCCTTTGAATATTGATGTAGCATAGCAGCTGTGCGTTAACCCACACAGTGACATCACCTGTGAGGTGATTTTCTATATTTTGTGTGCTATATGATTCCATAAATGGACTATTTTTTTGTTTTCATGTTATTTTGATGAAGGAATAACTATTTACCATAGAGCTCTACAGGTGTATATGCAGAAACATGTGTCTAATGATATATCAAATGCATATGTAAAGTGGTATACAGTATATCCTTTTGATAAAATGGAGATTTTAAAGAAATATATTACACAACTTAAAGCAGAGTACCTCACATGTGTTGTCACAAAACTAAAAATTTGATAATTCATAACTCTAATATCCTTAGACGTATTTTTGTCAAACCTTTACTTATTAGTTTCTTTCATGTTTCTGATTTTATTAAAAACCAGCTTAACTTTAGGATTTAAGGTTTAAGTTATAAATTCCTTGATTACTCCCATTCTATTTATCTAGCCCTTTAATCCATCCATTCATTCATAGGGCGGGGTTGGATTAATGCACCCCCCTCAACTTCCTCAATTCCATTCATACCTTATTCAAATGAATTAATATTTGACAGCTGAATCCATTGTGATTTTATTGCGCTATCAAGTGGGAATTGTGCGAGGAAGGGAAGTAAATGGGTGGAGTGGGGAGGGGGGCGGGGAGAGGGGGTTAGTGGGGGCTGGGAGGGGGGGGGCTGGGAGGGGGGCTGGGAGGGGGGCTGGGAGGGGGCTGGGAGGGGGGAGGGGAGGGGCGTGGATGTGAGCCCCAGGCTGCTTCTTGCACAGCTCCCTCAGATCCGAGCCAGATTACTAGTGCCCCTGTCAGCTCGGGAGAAATTGTCCGTCATGCATGCATAAAACCAGCCAGTCCTCGTAGGCCCCTGGATTGAATGACGCAAACCCCGAACTACCAATGACATCATCGATGTCGCCATCAGCATCCCTTCCCCCTCTTGTTTTGTATTTCTCTTTTGCTCTCTCCATCTCTCTGTTTCTCCCTCATTTCATGTTCTCTGTCCCCCGTCTCTGCACCCACTCGCTCTTTTCTTGTTCTTCTTTGTCTTTCTCATTTTCTCTCTCTGATCTCGCTCTTCCCCATTCTATCTCTCCATCTCCCCCCTCTCCCATGCACCTTCTTTCTCTCGTCTCATCCTCACCCATTCTCTCTGTCTCACTGTCTTTCACCCTCTTCCTCTGTCTCTCTCTTTCTCTTTTCCTTCCCTGTCTCTCCTCTCTTCCACTTCCCCCCCCCCCTCCTTCATTCTTGTGCTTCTCACTCTCTCTCCCCCTTTTCCGCCTGTCTCTGTCTTTATTCCCTCCCTCCTTCTCCTCCCTCTCTCTCCCTCTTCCTCTCCTTCCTCTCCCCCTCTCCCTCCCCCATCCCTCTCTTTCTTTCTCTCTCTCTCTCTCTTTCTTTCTCTCTCTCTCTCTCTCTCTCTCTCTCTCTCTCCTCCCTCTCCCTTCACACACTCTCTCTCTCTCTTGCTGGGTCAGGTGGGGTCATCCTGTGGCATGATGGGAAGGTGGGGTGATGGGGTAGATGGGATACCATCGCTGTGGCGATCTGACGGAATGATTGAATCGTTGCGTCACTGATCGAAGATGAAAGTGATATGCGGTGACGTGAGTGTGGCTGAGTGTGGCGTCTCCTAAACCTGGCAAGAATTGTTTTTTTCCTGTTTCCCATATATCACAAGTTTTGGATTCCGGCTGAAGGGAAATCTTGGCTCATAAATCATGGAGATTGTCGAGGGAGTATAGTCTACATGTAGATGATATGACTAAGTGACGGTCCGGAAATTTGAATCGAAGTTCATTTTCATTGAAAGGTATTAATAAAATCCTCTCGAATTTATAAAATGTTATGCATCAGTCATTACAGGAGCTGTGGAACAAAATTAATCATTAGTTCCTATTACAAAAAAGCAAGATACAGATTTCCCACTGTATCATTCTGCTTTAAAAAATAGCTGCTTAGTTCTTCATCATTATGATAAATGTATTACAGTTTCCAAAGATTCAGCTGCATATTAAGGCTGAAAGAGGGATAATTTGTTGTCTCTGCCTTTTTTCTATTTCTTTGAATGTATAAAGCTGTACAATGTATGTAAAATCCTGTATCTTAGCTAATGTTGTGCAGTGTCAGTTGTTCTTTGGAATCATTTATAAAGTTCTATAGTGTTGCTACATTCTGATGCGAAGGGGGACCCATAGCCTCAAGGTTTATTTCAGTTTTTAGTTTTTTATTTGTTTCTCAGCTTTTCCAAAGAAATGGAATGTTACCTGACATAACTGCATTTACCCCCTCCCCCCCCCCACCCACCCACAAAAAAAAGTCAAAGACAAAAAATTGAAAAACATCAATAACATTAATTTTATCCACTTTATAGTCAACTTTCCAAAAGAATGCCTCGGAATGATGTTTATGGATACCCAAACAGTATTTATAGTTGATCCAATTGAACAACACTGACACTACACAACACCAAGTGTAAATGTTGTGAAATGATGTTCATTTATGGCCAAACAGTATTTATATGATCATGAAAGTTCATCTGTGTTGGTATGCAGATAACATGAAGTAAAAAACTTTTCGCTGAGGAAGGCTGCATTTAGCAGCGAAAATTTCGAAGTAAGTCCTCGATTTTTTCTTGTGTTGAGATCGAAATTTTTTAACTTCATGTTATGAACAGTATTTATAATTGATCCCAAAGAACAACTGACACCTTACAACACCAAGTGTAAATGTTGTGAACAGTATTTATAGTTAATCCCAAAGCACAACCTACACTACACAACACCAAGTGTAAATGTTATAGAATGATGTTCATGGATCGTCACATAGTGTCCGCTCCAGTGACATCAGTGCTGAATGTATGTATGCCCAGGCCGACATGATTTACATACCAACCTCAGTTCAGGGTTGTGTGTGTGCCTCCTCTTTCCATGAGCGTTGCGTGCTTATCAAATTGCCCACTGTATTCAGCCTAGCTCCCAGACTTTTGGGCATATTTTATCCAAATGAGAGTATCCAATAAATGGGTCTGGCTGTAGTAGACTAATCATTGTCAGTTCTGTATTGGAATGGAGTGAGAAAAAAGGAGAGTGGAAGAGGGACTAGTCTTGTGAGTGCAAGACTCTTATTTGAAAATTTGAATTTGTTATGTCCAGAAGTCTGGAAGAGAGGCCACAGTGTATTCTTCCTGTGTCCCAGTTCTCTAGTTAAATGGCTTTTACTTGATCGATCCATGTTCGCCTTGCTGTGCCTCCCACTGATTATGTTCACCCGCCCTGCTTCTCTCATTCTCTCTCTGTCTCTCTGCGTTTCCCCTCGTTTTATTTTCCTTCTCTCTCTTTCTCTCTCTCTCTCTTCCTCATTTTTACCTTTCCTCTCTTTCTCTCTCCCTTTCCACTGACCCAGCCACCCATCCCCCCTCTATTTTCTCTGTCTCCCCCTTTTTCTCTCCCTCTCTCTCTCTCTCGTACATGTTCTCTGTTTCTCTTTCTCTCTCTTTCTTTTTCTTCCCCCCCCCTTTCCCCCCCCCCTATCTCTCTCTCTCTCTCTCTCCCTCTCTCTCTCTCTCTCCCTCTCTCTCTCTCTCTCCCTCTCTCTCTCTCTCTCTCTCTCTCTCTCTCTCTCTCTCCCTCCATCTTCCCCTCTCCCTCTCTCTCCCTTTCTGTCTTTCCAGAACCTTTCTCATGCTTTCTCTGCTGATCAGTTTCAACCCCCTCATTCTTAATATATAATCTTAATGTTGTATGTGTATGTCATAATACCTCAAGGTTTGAGGGAAGCAATACCTCAGCCAAGAGAACAAGAAACCAAACAAAGAAGGAACTTTTTAACTTTAAACAGGAAAGCTAATAATCTTTTGGATGTCGGTGCTAGGTCTTCTTTTATTTGGGGTAATGTTAGTCAGTAAGGATTCATGACATTCATCTAAATGATGCCTCCAGCAACTGATAGTCATCTTCATTTATGTGATGTTATGTCCTACATATGTGTGTGTGCACATTCCTGACATCCGCTCCAAAGAGTATCTCAAATCATCTGATGATCATCGGAATCCCCGGTGGTCATCATTGATGGTCACTGTCTTGACGTTAGTCTGGTCAAGGTGGGTGTGTGCGTGGTGAGATTGGCGAGGGGGTTACCTGACATGCCACCGCGGGCGGCAGAGCCATGTAAACTTCCTCCACTTATCCTTCCCCATGCATCTCAACCTCAGGCTTCCTGCACACTGCCTAGACACAGGAGGGGGTTCACACTGACAGGAAATAACGTTTTATGAACGCAATTAGAAAGTGGATTTTGTAAAAGAAGGGGGGATACTCATACAGTGATACTGCTGTCAGTGATAAGTTGATATTGATTTAGTCTCAGTTGATTTAGTTAGTGATGTCAATTTTCTTCCTTATTTTTGATTCTGCTTTAAATATGATAGAAACAGTTCACACTGAGAGGAAACAACGTTTTATGAATGCAATTAGAAGGTGGCTTATGTAAAAGAAGAGGAGATGATTGTAGACTTTTTCTTTTAATTGATGCTCCTTGAAACGTGATAGAGATAGTTTTATGCAGTTTTAGAGACGGTATTTTGCTCTCTTTGACTCGCACGTGCATGAGATTGTGACTATCAAAGTTTGACTGAAATGACTGCCACCGAACTCACCACCCTCTATAAATGATATTGAGTCATAAGAGCTCAGTTGTATTGGACTGCATTGCCCAAAATATCGACAACAACCAACAAGTTCATCTGAGCATGTTTAAATGTTTTCCTGCACGTACACGTACATTCCATGTTTCATCTTTCCCTATACCCTTGTCCGCACAGATACATATGTGTCTCTTAGCCTGGCTTCAAGGCTGTTAGACATTTCCGATCCAAACTGAAAAATAGTGTCTGGTGTTATAAGACTAATCACTTCGTCATGCTCCTCTTCTCTTCATATGTCCGTTGGGGCAAACCGAGGTCGGCACCAAGAATGAATAGTCTACTGCTGCCAGAGACAGACAGACCCCTTTCATGAAAAATTTGGTTTTAAATATGCCTGACAGCCTGGAATTAAGGCTAATGTGGTCCTTCGAATCTGAACATGCCCCATAACAGTTTCTACATCTGTCCTTCTTCCTTGATACCTGGCCACGTTCCAGTATTATCATATCCTTGCTCCATTCATAAACTTGTGTCGCAGCTCAGTACGTACGTACGTACTTGTGACGGTTTTCCGAAGGTTAGCCAAGGGTGAGACGCAATGTGCAAGCACAGCCCCCGTGAAATTCACTTCTGCTCACGGCCACTGTGGCCAATTTGAGGAACAGACAGTGGAAAACATACAGCTGAGCAATTAAGGGATTTTGGCTAACCGTACATGAAATTTTCGCAGTGGCATGTTTGTACAACATTCCTCTGAAATACCAGTAACTACATGAAGCTAATGAAGTTTGCTCTCAATGAATAAGATAAGAACAATTTGAGGAATATACAGAACAGTCGACAAACAACTGGGCAATTTATGGATTGAGACTACCTGGTAGCCACAATACTATTAATTATCATTTTTATGTAATTTTGATAATGATTATTATCATGTGTATTAAAGTATAATTAATTAAAAGTATTTTCATTTCAAACAAATACAATTTTATTTCTGCATGCTGGTACGTGATATGTATGACATACATGTACTACAAGAAGATGGCTCCATTTCCCATATGTTCATAAATTCAATTGATCAGAGATGTTTATAAATCAAACTGGAAATTATGACTCCAAAACAGACTCACATTTCAACTATTCAAAACTGTTTACTGTCATGAAATTGTGATTTCAACATACAGTCATTGACTAAAGTAGAGATAGTCCTTACATTTGTTAAGCATTGCAAATGCAATAATATTGCTGATACTTTTATGCTGATATTATGCGTCTGTGGGGGATGTCTACTTTATAAAGACCTGAAGCTATCTTTTGTAAGGTTGCATGAAAAACATCCGGTCTTCAACTGCGATGTCGTGGTTTATGTCGAGTTTGTCTAGGGGTGTAGGAGGCGAGATAGCCTGGTTTTCAGGCTTTGGGGTATTTTCTTTAATCAAATTATTCAAGAAAGGAGTCTAGCTGCAGTAGACTAATCATTCATCATTTTTTTCTCGGATGCTTCGACTGAAAAAAAATGAGATGATGAGGGTAGTAGTCTTATGAGATGGAGACTTTATTGCTTGGTTTGGATCAGAAATATCCAACAGCCTGGAGCGCAGGCTAGAGGTAAGACTGATGGATGGGTGTGGAAAGAGTGGGATAGAACAAAAAGAAGGACAGAAGGATGGAAAGGTAGTGAGATGGAGAGATGGGAAAGGATAGAAGGAGAATGAGAGCTTTTGATGTAAAGGAAGATAGATGAATGGATTAACTTGAAGTCACATAAAAAAGAAGGGAGTAAGAGAGATAGGTGGGAGAGTTATGAACAGAGAGCGAGGGAAATGGAGGAGTAATAAATGGAGATAGTATGGGAGAGAATGTGTGTGAATCTTTGATGTGGTGAAATATTATGTGAAAAGTGGTAGTCTTGAAGGAAGAGGGAAAAAAACAATCATGATCTTTGAATGTACCCCTCCACTTTTTCCCTTGTTGGCATGGCAACCAAGCAAGAAGATAATAAACATTGAATGGATAATGTGTACTCTAAGGTAGATGTGCAAATAACTCCATGGTATGCTGCTTTTTGAATGATATCTTTTTTTAAAAAAACATGCTGTTTTGCAGCAAAAGGGCAATGCTTGGTCGTAAACATGAATTGTCCAGGGCTCCAGGTTTCTCACAAGACCGACAATATGGAACATATCTGGAGGTGAATTGGTTGGAAGGGATAAACAACAGGGTGAGTGGGAGAGAGAGAGAGAGAGAGAGAGAGAGAGAGAGAGAGAGAGATAGGGAGAGGGATAGGAAGAGAGAGCGGGAGACGCAAATGAAGGAGAGGGAGAGAAGAACAATTATAAGAGAGAGAGAGAGAGAGAGAGAGAGAGAGAGAGAGAGAGAGATTGAGAATGAGGTAGATAGATAAGAAATAAGAGAGGTGTGAGGCAGAAATGAAGAGAGGGAGAAAGTTTGGGAAAAGGACCTGAGAAGAGAAAGAGAGAGAGAGAGAAAGAGAGAGAGAGAGAGATAGAGAGAAAGAGAGAAAGGGACAGAGATGGAGAGAGGGAGAGAGAGAGAGAGAGAGGGGGGGGGAACAAGAGACTGAGGTAGAAAGATACAAACAGAGAGAGATGTGAGGCAGAAATGAAGAGAGGGGGAAAGAGGTTGGGAAAAAGGAGAAACCAAACAAGTATTATAATCAGACAGCACCATAGAGCGACCATTGACGGCATTGCAGCTAAACGTGCATACCAAGCATCTATGCGCCGACATTCTTTAGCGCTGCTGAATTTTCCCCCCAGACCTGACATTTAGGCAGCGCACAGCCCAGCCACGTACCTACCTAGTGTGTGCGCTGCTCCCCTTGAACCTTGCACTCCCCAGCAATATGCAAATGAGGGCTGGCCAAGGCATTGTGACATCATTCATGTGTGTGGGTTTGCCTTGTGGGCGTATAGATCCACCATGAGCTTTTTGCTCAGCTCAGAATCCCCGTCAGATACAGATATGCAGATTTATTTCATTCATTTATTTTGGTTGTCATCATACAGGGTTGTGCACTCATTTTAATATCTGCTTTCCAGGGGAGCTAGCCCTGTCTCACCTGTACAGTACAAATAAACAATAAAATAACATGAAATGTACATTCACAAATTCACATATCAGCGTAAAATATACAATTTGATACAATAATAAAAAAATGCACACATGAACATATGAAACAATTGTCAATACATAAAATAGAAAAAAAAACAATATAATAAAATGATGATATAAAAGAAAATTGTAAAATAATACCAAGATAGAGTACAAAATAATTTCTTTATGGGTTAAAATGATGATGCATGAGAGGTGGGTCGACACAGATGTTTGAGAAACTAGATGAAGTAATTGTCTCAGTACCAAGCACTAACAGGCTCATAGCAATAACAACTCAGTTTCTTATGTAAATGTCACTCTTATCAGACCTGAACTCTTTAAAAGAATCACCTCCCCCACTCAATGTTGTTCTTTCTTTTCTCACTCTGATCAGCTCTTTTCAGAGCTTTCATGACAGAATAACAGTTCTTTTAAGGACTGTAACATAGTGTATGTGAAATTTATTGTGTTTATTGTGTGTGTTTTATAATGATGATGATGATATTTAGCCATTCCTGTAAAGCATGAACATGTTCCAATGCTCTGTAAAGAAAGAAAGTCAAGACGTACTGCATTAAAAAAAAACTGCATGCATTTAATAAATGAATAAGTGTGTCTTTAAGCAATCTTAAATTTATCAATGAAATCATGTTTTTTTAACGTGTTGGGAGATTGTTCCATAAGCTGCATTATGACGAGGGCCATGTTGCATAAAACTTACCATTGATGGTAACTTTGCTAATGATGGCAACTTCTACGGAAACCTTAAATTTGATTACGGTAGCTGTCTCCCGATGTTGCCATTGTAGTTAACATTCATGGTAAGTTTAATGCAACAGGGCCCTGGTCAGAACTGATCGAATAACAAACTTTTTATGAAAGTTTGAGATGAAAGTTTAGGCATATACCCAGGGGTAGTAACGATAGCATGTGTTTTCATTCATTTACAGAATGGAGCACGCTATCCTTACTACTACTGGGTGTGTGCCTAATATTTCTTTTTAAAATCAAAATGACCCCAGAAAGCCCTTTCACCTGTTATGAAATTTTACGTTGTCTTTTTGTTTTGATGTGTGTTTGCAGAGCCTGGGCGTGGTGTTGTACGTTCTAGTCTGCGGGGCGTTGCCGTTTGATGCCAACACCTTGCCTCAGCTTAAGGAGAGGGTACTAGCAGGGAAGTTCAGGATTCCCTTCTTCATGTCACAAGGTACAAAGTTTCTTCTTCTTCTTCTTCTTCTTCTTCTTCTTTTTCTTCTTCTTTTTTTTTTCTTCTTCTTCTTTTTCTTCTTTTCTTCTTTTTCTTCTTGTTCTTCTTCTTCTTCTTCTTCTTCTTCTCCTTCTTCTTCTTCTTTTCTGATGACAGATGCGAGTGTAACACGCTTACATGCTAGTTGGAGATGTGTATATGGGATTTTATAAATCAATCAAACAAGAACAAGAAAGATGTGTGCTGAAAAATATCACTACAATTTTCTTTCTGTTGTATGGTATCTGTAAAATAGACTACAGCGACCATTCTTTGCCAATTTCTGTACTGTGCATGTTTGATTTAGGTAAATTTACTGCTGTATCCTGCAATTCCTGTGATTTATTGATAGTCAATTTATTGTATTATGTTTCCCCTTCCCCACCCCCATCCCAGAATGTGAGCACCTGATCAGGCACATGCTGGTCATCAATCCGGCCAAGCGGTTGACCATTGGTCAGATCAAGGCCCACAAGTGGTTTGCAGACTGCGGGGTTCCAGCCAGCAGCCCTGCGGTCAGTCCGGTCACCGAGATCCCCAAGCCCATTGGAGAGTTCAATGAGCAGGCGCTACGGCTGATGCAGAGCCTCGGCATTGACCAGCAGAAGACCATCGATGTGAGTGACCGGTCACTTGATCACTCCTCATTAACATAGACCTACGGTGGCATTCTAAAAGAAACTTAGCTAGAAGTCAGTTGGTATTCTCAAATGTGACTTGTGTCAAAGAGCTTTTATTCGTTCTCCATATTCTGCCAAGAGGTGGCACTACAGCTTGTATAACAAAGAAGAGAATATGATTTATCAGCTCTTTGCAGAGCTATCTGTATTCCGAAAGAAAAACCCAACATTCCTTTTAAGAATTTCCACATTGCATACTCTGCAACTCATTGGATATATTTCTCCCCATGCAACATCGTTCCTTCAAGGCACATATCAATATGAAATATGTTGTCTGATTATTGTTCTTTCAGTCGTTACGGAGGGATGCGTACGACCACTACACGGCTATCTACTACCTACTGGTGGAGAGGCTAAGGTTACATCGCTGTAGTTTCCCGGTCGAAGGTCGCGTGGATGTCCGCAGCCGGAGACCCAGCTCGGTCGCCGATCATGCAATAATGAGGACTCAGGTGGGCGGTACCGTCACCACCGGCAACCCACACCAGAGGAACCCAAACGCGCGAAACGCGGTACAGGTGCAGCAGCAGCCATGCGTGACCACGTCCCAGCAGATGATGGGGTTCCGTCCGATTCAGCCACTGCAGCCCATGCAGAATGTGATGTCCGAGTCGGCCCAGTGCGCCCTCCAGCGGAAGCGGAAGGAACCGCCCTTGCAGCAGACGCCGTGTATCTTCAGCGAGGGCGAGCTGGTGCCCGTGCCGCCATCGGTGAGCGGTACGCTGCTGGAACCGCTGCCGAGGATGAACGTGCGGAAGGTGCGGTCGATGTCCCCCAACCACATGGTGGTGACCTCCATCGATGAGGGCGTGGAGGCGGACATGCCCGAGAGCGAGAACGAGTTGGAGAAGACGAGCTCGACCGAACATTTTAAGACGCAGCGGACGTCATCGCTGGTCGAGTCGTATGACATACCGACGAGTATGGCACCGAGTTTGAGTGACTTTGGCATCGAGCCGCAGGAACTGTCTGCGTCTTTTGATTCGCAGGAAGAGATGGAGGTGGCCCAGAGTTTTGCCAATGTCCAGACGCTGTCCGATAGACTCTTCCCTTCTAACTGTAACTCACCAGATCTGACGCAGCAGCAGCAGCTGGAGCCTATTATCCCACCTCCCACACCACCGCAAGCTATGTTTCACCATACCGCGTCGCTAGACCGCTCTGGCAGCTACTCTCCTGTTAGCTTCCGGGAGGGTCGCCGCGCGTCGGACGGCCTTATCGCTCAAACGGGGCTTAAGTACCGGCCCGCCCCGAGCCCCACGCATTTACCGCAGCAGGGACTCAAAGATGTCAGTGTAGAGCAGCATTGCCCAACAAACCTGAACCTGACTTCATGTAGTGTAGCAGCTGAATGTATAAGTCCATTACAAAATGTGGGGTACTCCCCGCAGACACAACAAACAGTAGTCGTCAAAGACTCCCCAGACTTAGCCAACTTTCCGTCCTGTCAGGTGGAGCATGATGAGGTCTCGTGGCGCAGGTTCCCGGCCCAGGTGCAATCCATGGAGAGGCGGCAGCACCGGCTGCACGCCATGAAGCAGTGCGGCCACACCGAGCCCACGGGGCACCTGACCCACAGCGCGTCACTGGCGGGCCAGTCAAGCCTGGAGGACATGCCGCGGGAGTTCCCCCCTCAGGCTGTCGGTCCCAACCAGAGCACGCTGCACCAACGGCTCATGCAGCAGCGCCTCATGGCCAAGCGGCAGCAGCTGCAGAAGCAGTCGCAGCTCAGCCAGCAGTTCGGCCGCATGCACCTCGAGCGCCAGCCCAGCTTTGAAGGGCGCCCTCCCGCGCCCAACAGAACCGACTCCTACAAGCAGGCGCAGCAGCACCCCGTTCTTCCACAGTTCGCCATCAACGACGACGCCTCACTCACCACCACGCTCATCCAGTGTCACAACGAATTCAACCAGGCCACCTCACTCGGCTCAACGGCGCCAGTGATGTACAACGCATCGCTGAGCCAAGTCCCGCAAAACTATGAGGCATCGTCATACGACGATAGCATGGACACGTCTGATATCAGCGCGCCAGACTCACAAGAGGGCAATTTTTCATTTACGCCCTGCTAGCAGATATAAAGGTTACGCAACTTTTAAGCGTAGATATTTTTTAGAAAAAAAATCTAGCGATGCTGGCTGGTACAGCAGTTTTGTTTTTATTTGTATCTGTGTCTAGATGCATGTATTTGATTGGTGTTGTGCCTCGTATAGAGGTAGAGGGCGCTGTAACCATGGATTGTACTTATTGAAGAAAAGCTGGTCTCCGGACCGACAGGGAAACTGCCAAAGATGCGCGATTCCCTAAGGCCACAACCTAGAGATCGAAAAAAAGGATAATTTTATTTTTTGAATGAATAATATTTTCAGATGTCAGTGTAGTCGAAATGAGAGTTTGATATGTAATTTCAAAGCAAGGAGCATACCAAAGTTTACTTGTACAATTTCTTCTGATTGGAAAATTAGGATATTTTCTTTTTGTTTGTTAGTCTTGCCAGGGTTGGTATATGTAGCTTTGAATCGTTCCATGATTGTACTACATAATGGCTTTAGCTGTTGACTCCCTCCCCCAGTATAGAGTTTAATTCTGGGGATTAGCCATGGTAGCGTGGCAAACTCGTCAGTCAAGATCTCTTTACATGGCAACTCGTAGGTTATCAGGTCTCGTCAGTAGTACACAGAACCAGTTAGGAATTAAAATTGCAGGGAAGTAGAACTGTGTCATAAAATTTGAAATTGCAATGTTTACAGAGATTGTAAAGTAAGCTTATCTCATCATAGGTCAGATATTTCAAAAATACTTTTATTGTTTCTCTGCAAGTTTATACAAATGTGGAATAGTGACTATTCTTATATTTATCAGGCATTTATGGACCCAATTTATTTGTTGTTAAAATAACACTGGTTTCATGTAGAAAAGCAACTGGCACATACCTGTTGTACTGGTAGAGAATCAGGTGATGCAGCTAACACAGCCATATCTAGTATATATTTGAAGCAAATGAGCATTGGTTGATTGAAGTGTAATAATTTGATAATGTTTTTTTAAAGGTAGTTATCCCCACTTGTGATTGAGAATGTGGCCAAGTTCAGGCATACTGTTATTTCATTTAGCACTATTTGATTACAAAAATATAAATAAATTGTTTTGATTTCCAGACCTATTTTTAGGAATATTTGTTTGTTTTATAACAACCACTGTGATTTGTAGATTTTCAGATAATATTTTTCAAAGAAGCAAAATAGGATGTGCCCACATGTAGTGGAAATTGGAAAACATTTCACAAATTATTGTTTTATGTATAGGAATCAAGTGATCTCTGTTTTAAATCTGTGACGTAACACACATTATGTTAATCAGTGGGTTAAAATCAAATTTCAAGATTTCTCAAAGACATAGAATAATAATGATGATTGCCATGAGCCTATGTTTTTGTGGTTGTCTCAGAAAAGAAAATATCTTTTGCAAAGTTAAGTGATATTTCATCTTTATTGTCTAAATAATTCAAGGGTAGAACCTTTTAAATGGCGTGTGACCACTGGTGAGGCGAGCCAAACAGTTGATTGATTGTATGTATCCATATATGGTGCTGTCACAAGAACTCTACCCATCTTTCACAAGAGAAGGTAAATCACGATTTATTTGAAAGTCTAAATGCATTTCATGAGAGCACATCATCGATATATTCATATACTGCAATTACTTACACACCTCAAACTGCCATTGTTGATCTTAAAGGGATAGCTTACCATGGAAAGCCAATATTTGCAGGGAAACAAATCAGAAATAAGGGAGCTCTGAAGTTTCAATTACATCGGTAGCAATTTTTATGTTATGCAAATAGAATCACTTTTTTCTTCTACTGGTGTAGCGCACCAAAACAGCTCAAACTCACTTTTACTCAAACGCTCATGATTAATTATGCAAAATAATCAATCAACATCAATGGGTTATTATCTATTTTTTATTACAATACATAAACCTTTATATGTTTCTGACTTTATTTGGAAGAAAGTTTTCTTAGGGTAAACTATCCCTTTGATAGGTCTGTTTGAAGTATTCAGTGCCGTATTGAAAACTGCGCGTGTACAGAATTGTTTTGTCGAAGGCAAAGATATGACATACTTCCTTTTTTGTCCGATGTTAATATCATACCTCATAATAGGAATCAAGACCATTGCACCTCATACTACTGCCAAAGAAGATGGTCAAAGATTGGAGGGTGTTTTGGGTGTGGAATCAATCCTAGCGAGCGTCTCTTTCCCGCATTATATTGTTTGATGTTTTGACTGAGCCTCTTTTTTTGTTTTACCACATTGTTGAGAGCACTGTTTGGAATGAACGGCTCCATCCAGTGGGTTTAAGAGGACAGGTTTTTAAATAAGCCTCCCTTTTATTTTGATGGGAAGTCTCTGCTTATATTCCTTACAACTGATTGAAATCCTAAATTTGAAATTAAATATATATGACATGATTTCAGAAGGTCTTATACTATCTGGCGAGGAATATCTTGACATAGGGAAAGGTATAACTTGTTGTAACTCAAATACTGGAGATAAAAGGAAGATGTTGTACTCAGTGGAAAGCTTATATGGTTAAGACATTTAGCTACTAACTCATTCCACTATGAGTTCATCTAATCTTGTTGTCTTCTGTAAGTTTTATTTTTCAAAGGTCTTCTTGCCTTATCGTTTAAAACTCATACTTTTATTTCATGCTTGAAATAGTCCCCTTTTGATGGTGCCAATTTTGTTATCTTTTGTAAGCTTATGTGACGCTTTAGCTTGCCGAATATAGTTCGAACATGCTTGTTGAAAGTCATTATAATTATGTAGATTTGTAGTTTGGTACGATTTCTGCTGCCATTTGGAGCTCCATTCACAATCTACATTCTACTTTTTGCAATGAGTTTTGTCATGAATATTTAAATGTGGAGTAGTGATGTAATAAGGCATGTCATGAATATGTATGTAACTTTTGTGATGTCATACCACAGTTAAACTGAAATAGCTCATAGTTGATTTGCATATTTAGCAGGCAGGTACTAATGATATTCATGCTCTTAGATCCCCTTATAGGGGAGTACGGCACGATAAAGCATAATTGTGTTGCAACTGTATCCTCATTATACAGTATCATTGATTTACAGGGCTTTGATTGGTCAGAACTCTGAACAATCAGCCGTGAAGATTTTAGCAACAGGGCCTTTTGGACATGTCTTTTCAAGACAACACTACAATGGCCAGTGCTAAACATGTTAGCTGCTACACATGTATCCAGTCAAATGTACATTGTTTGGTACTCATTGCTGCAACATTGGTCTTACCTGACATAGCAACACAGCTGCACGATGGATCCCACTGTTGTAAGACGTTTACACACTTATTTGTGTTCTGCGCCTTACAATAACCAAGAGTAATTCATCTGAGAAACACATGTGTATGACAGGTGGTGATATGCCAGGCAAACCTGCATCATATCTCAAGGGTTGCTATTGAACTGCTCAGCTGGTGTTTTCATGTTTCCTTGGTTACTGAAAGGCATCATAGCAACCTGATCGATAACACAAATTTTGTGTTGCAAACGTATAGCCTCATCAATCCCTTAGACTCTATAAACATGTACCGCATATAGTTCAACTCATAGGATAGGAACATCACATGTCTATACAGACCAGTGTTTAAAGAAAATTGGCTATTTTGGCATTAATTGACCATTATTTGAGAAGAAGATGCCAGTTTTAGTGACCCTCGTGCCTGCCATAATTGTATGTGGTCCCGTAGCAGAAACCTTGTAACACCATGTACAGAAGTCTCTTGAGTGTATGTGTGTGTCTACTCATACCGGGCCGCAGAAAACACGCCATGTGTGAAGTGCGCCCTCAACCATCTTGTGCCGTCCAGCTTCCGCCATACTCTTTGTATCGAATTGTTCGCGGAGGCCTGTGAGTTGTTACCGGAATGTTTGCATTTTGTTTTTGTGCATGACGTAATTAATGCCACGGCCCTTTATATTTCTTTTTTTTTAATGTTATTTTTTGTTAGTTGGGTGATACCATTTTACCTAATGGGGGGGGGGGGGATGTTTCTTGTGGTTTGTCCCTCAGTCTGAAGTGTGGACCACCTTTACCCACAATGCTGCAGTCAGTTTGGTAGATAAATGCGCTGTAAAAGCGATAACAAGAAAGGTCAATTTCTTCAGAGTTTCATGTATGTTGATTGTGAGTCTTGCTCTGTGATGGATTGGAAATTGGTAGGAAGAAACACAAAAGTTGGTTGGTCTAGAACACCATGATCTGAGAAAGCCAGAGAAATGGTAGGTCACTTTTCACGCCACCAGGGCCCTGTTGCATAAAACTGACCATTGATGGTAACTTTGCTTTCAGTGGCAGCTTCTATGGCAACCTTCAATTTGATTGGCTGTTGAGCAATGTTACCATTGATGTTGGAGTTACTATCAATGGTAACTTTTATGCAATGGAGCCCAGATAGATTTGACAAGGATGGCCTGACAGAGTGGGATAATCTACTGATACAGCATTTTGAAGCATGTAACCTAGTATAACGAGAGTCTGGCAAAAATCACTGTATGTAGGTAACTTTTGTCAAGAAATCACATAGAAGTATGTTCCATTTTGGTTGTTTCACATTACAACTCCAGATCCTCCACAGTATGCAGATGAAGGGAGAGAGTGGGCCATTAGATATCATGCATATCTGTTTCAAAACTGCATTTTAAGCTTTACCTATTGAATTGAGCTACCTACGACTTCAAACTAAAGATTGAAATGATATGTTAATGTATACACTATAATGATAAGATAACGTGGTGTGTAGGATCTCAGTGTGTCATACATTGGTGCTGCTTTTTGTTCGTGGCAAAACAGCACCGAAACTTAAAGATGTGTATGTCACATTCTGATGCTCATTTTCATATGTTACTGATTTATTTATTTATATATTTTGATGACGAGATATCAATATTTTTGTGGCATATTTTTGTGTGAATTTTGTGATTTGTGACAAAAATATAACTCCTGTTGCAAGAAAAGAGAAGAACACTGCTTATCATTATTATATTTCGTGTTTGTGCTGCAGAAACGAATAACGCAGGTTTTTAGCCAATAACGCAGCAGGAATGGTAGAGAAAAATTCAGACAACTTCCATATTTGGCAGTCCTTTAGACCAGTACTTGTTTACCAGTGTATGTTTGTAAAGAGATAACGTGAGAAGAGTATATGAATAACGCAAAGTGACTTAAAAGTCGCTGTTAGAACTATCACGCAGATTTTGATGTCATGATATGTTTAGAGTGTTTGCCGGTGGTATAAGTAGTTGTTGTTTACGTAACCATGGCAATGAGCTGCTAGGTTACCTATGCTTTCATTGTGAATGTGAAGTTGACTGTGACTCGATTGTGGGAGTCACTTTAGGCTTGAAAACATCTCAAGTCGGTGTTTTATCTTGATTTAGGTTTGGAGATAATGATATGTACATAAACACTCACATTTCCAGATGCGCATCTGGCCATATTTTGGTTTCTTTGCATTAACAAAAGTGTGAAGGCCAAAGAGGCTTTGCAGGTGTATGTTAAAAACTTACACACACATATCAATCTTCTCTAATCAGAAGAAGGGATTTGTTTTTCATGCAAGGTTTGCTGAATGCTTGTGCTATTTTTTATGATTCTTATGGGCATAAAACCACAACATGGAAGGTTCACAAGATAACCATAAAGTACCGAAGTGTGACGTCATTTGAGTATTATTACCATGACAACTGGTTCCAAACAATGCAGGTAGAGCAAGCAGCGGTGATCACAATGGGAACTGTACTTGGGAATGCCTGACACTAGCCCGATAGACAATAACGGACGGCTAAACCTCTCACTGGAGTGAGTTTGTTTAGAGCCAATTGTCTTGACAGCATGCTCATATGACGACACCACTGCGGTACTCTATATGAGTGATTCTACTGATGATACGAGCATCAAGCAATTAATAGTTTTGGGGAAATATGTATCTTCTTCACTGCCAAGATCCTATCAAATACTGGATATTTAGCAGTGTATTCATGGGTTGATGTGTGGAGTTATATATGGAGAAATTGCTATCAGTTCTGAAGGTATGCACGCAGTATGTGGCATTTTCAAAGGTTTATGAAAAGCAATACTTGCTTTGCCATACATGTATACCTTTTTGTTTCTGTCGGCATAGGCCATCCATATAGGTTGTCATTCTCCGTACTCCAAATGTGCAAAGAAATATTGGTCGGATTTTATCTTTTGCTCAGGACGTTGTACCCAACTTTCATTAGTGGAACTGTGGGAACAGCCCTATGACTGTGTAGTGTTATTGTTCACACTGTCACAAAACGAAGATTGATCCCAACATTCATGTTCCTAATAAAACCTATTGGCTTACTGCACATCTTTATGCCAATGGGAACAAGAGAGTTCATACTTGTATGGGAGCGTGCATCCTTAGCTTTTCGGGAGTTAACCCATATCATACCACTTGTGGATAATGTTGTCATTTATTTACACAACTCCCATACAGTAGCACTTTGTCCGGCTCACAAAGGGTTAAATTATAGCTTGGCCTTAGATGCTTTATAACAGCTAACAAACTAGGGTCCTTTTGCATAAAACTTACCATTAATGGTAACTCTGTCGTCAATGGTAACTTCCATGGTACTGTCGCTCAACAGCCAATCAAATTCAAGGTTTCCATAGAAGTTGCCATTGGTAGCAAAGTTACTCAATCTATCATACGTTTTATGCAAGAGGGCCCCGCAATTTATGTTTATTTCCACATATGTGGTCCTAACAATATCTGAGGGCTGGTGGTGGCATTGTCTCCAGGGACATGTTGCATAAAAGTTACTATTGATTGTAACTTTGTCACCAATGGCAATTTCTACAGAAACCTTGAATTTCATTGGCTGTCAAGCGATGTTACCATGGTAGTTACCATTGATAGCAGAATTACATTCGATGGTAATTTTATGCAACGGGACACAGGTCCATCTCCTCTGATTTATGTGATCATATTAATATCATTGTATATGTTTTTTTTTAATTTCTCATGGAGAGTGTTTGATGGCAAGGAAGCAATCACTTTGAAGATTGCAATTTTTTAAAGCCTCTCAGTACCAAGCCATTTAAAAGCCTACTGAATTATTATACATGTGCTGAACCCATGGTACTTACAAGGTTCGTTAGGTCTGAAAAAGTGCAGTTTTGCACTTATGTATGATGCGATTTACAGCAAAGGAAAGCAAGTAAGAGAGAGAATGCAGAGTTGCGATGGTGTAGGAGAGTTTAGGTGATTTAAAAGACAAACTACCTGAGCTAAATTAGTCTTGCCACCAGGCTTATAGCATCTTACTTAGTTCGTGTAAGTAAATGTAAACATGATTATTTATTGTTGAGATTTTAAGCGTGTTGCGGAGTGTACAGGCAAAGAGAAGGCTTTGTACATTTTATGTGAACCACGAGTGCAGCTTTAAGAATGCAGGAATTGGAGAAGGTGCGAGGTGCCCGCACGGGGTGGTGAATGAAAGAAAGACCACAGAACTCTATTTTGATGTTAAAGGGTTTGTGTTTCTTGGAATGTTTGTGGGAAAACATTGCAAAGAGTGGCGCGGCGGTTTTGTCCAAAGCTTTTTTGGTTGTAAATATGAACATGAAGATATTCCCATTCTAGACAATGTGAAATATTTGAAATAATTTAAATAATTGATGGGAAGATTCACATGATGTGGAGCAATTACTCGAGAAATATGGTTAAGAAGATTATTTATGTTTTAATGTAAGTTTTAGGGCTGTGCATTATTTTATTAAAAATATGGTGATTTCAGTGAAATGTATAACTCTAGTCAGTGTCGTAATATTTGTTGGGTGAAATCAGTTTTGTACTGAAATTCGGAGTTCGGAGTGGTGATTGATCAACTGATGGTTGGATTGATATATTGATTGACTAATGGATGTGCATATATTGATTGAGTAATGGATGGATTGATATATTGATTGACTGATGGTTGGATTGATTGATTGATGATTGGATGGAATAATGGATGGATGGATTGATATATTGATATATGTATATTGATTGATTGATTGATGGATGTATGGATTGATATATTGATTGATGGATGGATGGATGGATATATTTATTGATGGATGGATGGATTGATATATTGATTGAGTGATGGATTGATATATTGATTGAGTAATGGATGGATTGATATATCGATTGACTGATGGATCGATTGATATATTGATTGAGTAATGGATGGATTGATATATCGATTGACTGATGGTTGGATTGATATATTGATTGGTGATTGGATGGGATGATATATTGATTGACTGATGGTTGGATTGATGTTTTGATTGACTAATGGATGGATTGAATAAATTATCAATTCATATAAATAAATGCATGAATTGGCAAGTGCAATTGCTCATATTTTCACTTTCTTTGCTGGATGTTAACATGCGTTTATATGTGGAGAATTGATTGATGTGTGGAAACATGGTTGATACACGGTTGATACATGGTTGATATCATGGGGAAAGGGAAGAACAAGTTGAGTTGGAGAAAAAGATAATGAAGTTTTATAAAAGCACAAATATATCCTTTTTAATACTGAGATATATATATACATATATACATATTACAAAGCAATATGCCATGCACCAACCTCTGTGTTGTCATACCATAACTGTAATAGCAAAAGTCAAAGTAAACTGTATAGAGGACAATGGTTAGACTCGTGAGGGCGCTATTTAGCGATGGAACTTAGATTACCTATTGTACATAAACACTCTTTATGTACATGTAGGTACTCTAATGCAGCTCAGACATGGAGACCGAAAAATCAGAGTCTCTGTAAGTCGTTTGACCGGCTGAGATTGCATCTGGCTCCTCTAAACGCCCTACTCTACTCGGGGGATATGTAAAAAAAAAATGAATTTTTGATTAAAGAATGCCCTGAATGAGACGGTTATTCCTGTCTGTGAGCACAGATGTACTTTTAAAGGAACATTAGAAAACGAGCTGAAAATCTTCGCAACTTGCAATGGAAGATGGGAGCAGAACAATCTGTATGACATTCCAGGCTATCAGATTGCACATTGTGATCAGCATTTCATTTACTACTAGTAAGCACACTGAGACCCATCTCTACCATTTTGGGGAAACAGTACGTATCACAATGTACAGTGCCGCGTCACCAGCTTTTTTTTTTCAAAAAGGGGGGGGGGGGTGCGTTTGGGAGAAAAGGACACAAAAATTACCAATTCCAAAATCAGGCAGTGCTGCTGCATGGTGCTAGGGGAAAAAGCAAACTATAACTAAAATGTACACTGTATGAGACACATGTATTGAAATATTCATTATCGCGTTGGAATATCATGTTTCCGTTTTTAGAATTTCTTTTTCCTCTCTTCTTTCCTTGTTTGTCCTGAATAGTCCTCTTTCTCTCTTTCTTTTCTTTTTTTTTCTTCTTTGTAACGTCTCTTTCTTCTGTTTCCTTTCTATTCGTCTTGTTTTTCCTTCTTTCTCTTTCTCTCTGACTCTCTTTCTACCATTCCTCTCTCATGGCGTTTCAGTATTATGGTCGCTCTACTTCGATACAGGTGTTTTAAGTAGCCACAAATTACACAACCAAATACATGTAATTCAAATGTGCAATTTTCAAATTTTTAATCTGGATTTTTTTTTCAGCTCTCTGTCTTTCCACCACGTTATTTCAATCACCTGATTATGGTCATGTTCACAGTATAGGGTGCAACTCTGAAATTTCAACATTTTTGTCTGCAGTTGTTGCATTAAGCGACAAAATTCATACTGTGGCATGTATTAGTGACCTCATTGGGTGCTACGGCAGCTCGAGTAGCGTAAGTACCTTAAACTGTACCTTTTTGTGTACAAAAAATACTTTTTGACTTTTTTTGTACAGCTCTCTATTATTTTTGAAATGTTGGGGTGGTTTTTGTTATGTTGAATGAAAAATACCACATAGGTTTTTAGTGTGACTGCTTCTCCTTTTTTGAGAACGAGTTACCGCAATTTGTTTTTTCGGAGGCTTAATTTCCCGTTACCAAAAGCTTGCAAACTTAGTACAGTATTCCGAGCTGTGGATTTTGAAATGTTATTTCCCATTCCCTTAGTTATAGGTGTAACACTTGAAACATTCACTACCAAATAATAACCAAATTTCTTTCATCATACTTCTATTTACAATTTTTTGAAAGATTTAAGGCGGAGTGTGAATTTTCTGTTAGCTGATTTGAAGTCTCCGAAAAAAACCCTCGGAAGACTGCTCACACAAATACATGTATAAACAGAGAAACTCATTCATTCTCTCTCTTCTCCCCCTCCCCCCTTCTCTCCCCCCCTCTCTCCCCCCCCTCCCCCCCCCCTCTCTCTCTCTCTCTCTCACCCTCCCTCCTTCCCAACCCTCCCCCCCCCCTCTCTCTCTCTCTCTCTCTCTTTCTCTCCCCCCTCTCTCTCTCTCCCTCTCTATCTCCCTCTTCCTCTCTCCCTGTCTCTTGTTTTCTTTCATTTTCTCTCCTTCAGTTCACATTAAATGCTAAATAAAAGAAGCCCTGTGTACACTCTGGAATTTTCTTTCCAATTCTCCAAGCCTTTTATACAATTTGAATAAACTAGACAGGAGTCTTGGTGCACAATATGAATATAACATAAGGATACAACAAATTTGCCAGACATCACAACCTAATCTGCACCTGGCCAACATAGGTAAAGGAAGCACACATTTTACATTTACACGCAGTCCAACATGCGACCTTCTCAAAGCAGATATAAACGCCGTCAAGTTTACATTTGTAAGAATTTGTCAAGTGTGATTGTGGTTAGAATTGTTGGATCATATTTTGAATGCACTGATTTCTAAAATTAAAATCTCTGCTTGCCTTAACCCTATCTAGCCCGAGGTGGGGGCTAATCAAAAAGCCCCCATAATCACTCAAAGAGCCCAATCCAAGAGTCCTGATGTTTAGGAGTGAAACCATCATAAGGCATAATGCCCGGCTGGCTCACTGCTGTTGGGATTATTTCAATAATAATTTTTCATTCCTTCCATTAGTTTTCTTTCCAGTATAATCACTAATGAACAACTTCATACAACTGGCCAGTAGCTCGATTTTGCTGTGTATGTTCTTCTTACTGTATGTCATGTACACTTCTCGTTCACACTTAGGAAAAACTCTTGACAACCTCACAAGAGAAGTTGCCTGAACCAGGTTCTTGGTTGTCAAGACCAACATTTGTTTAAGCATGAAATCTCCACCCATAGCTAGGATCCTGTGAGAAATCACTCAGAGTCTGTTCAGCAAAATGCTGGGAACCTTCCTGGGTGCCATCAGCTCTCCGGCTTAGCGGATTCATTAGTAGCTGTTCCCTCCGATTGAGGAGTCTCTTTGTATTTGCCAGCTTTCAGGTCCTCCAGAACTTGCGGGGCGATGCACTTCTCAAAGATATCTCGGGCAGTGACAGGCTCCTCCCTTGTTTCCGGGCAGCGGTAGGAAACGTACGGCCTTAGCTGAAATAAGATGGAAGAAACAGCAATTTGATTTCACTTGGTATGAATGTAGTATGCAAATGCTAAACCCTTATCAAGACTGGAGGGGGGGGGGGGGGTATAATGCCCCCCCCCCCTTCAACATTTCGCATGATCATACTAAAACGCTGACACCTTGAAGTCTCATTCACCTTTGAGACCAAAGTTGTGATGATCGGTTTTCCATCGTGCACCACATCACATTGGTACATTATGCCATCCCATATTCGGTTCATTTTTGTGATTTTGTGTATAAACCCAAATCGAAAGAGTCTTCTTTCATACGATTCACAAAAAAAACAATTATTTATCATTCTAATCACTTTAATTAACTTACAGCTCCCCACTGCTGTGCCATCAGAAACAATCCACAATCACCTACAAAATAACTAACCATTGCATTTTTTTTGTAAGTCTACACAACAATGAGAACTAGGTATTTTTTCCCCTCCAGTGCAATACTGAATGCAAATTCGTGGAATCAGTGGGCTTTCAGGTGCAAACAACTACACCAGTGCCAATCATGCGGTCAGCTCTGAGTGACTTACCGGAAAATCTGTGAGATCTGGTGCAATGATCTGCGGAATCATCTCCTTCACGTTTTTATGCCTTACTGCAACAAAAAGGGAGGAAATACGCAACATTGGTAAGCATTGGAAACTTGCATTGGAAAATTGTATGATGCAACATGAGATAAAAAAATGAAATATAACCTTTGTCAGCACAATGTTATAAAGGTCTGCATCAACTGATGTAAAATCAATGAACCATATTACATTATATACATTGGTAATCAGTAAATATTCACATTCAAACAATAGAATTCAAAAACAAAATTATAATTTGCCCTGTACACAAGCAATATTGCCTCAAGGGAAAGTAAATTCAAACAGGGTTATTTTTCAAGCCTAGGGCCCCATCTCACAAAGAGTTGTGATTGATCAAAATTGATCGCAAGTCTTATCCTCAATCTCCATGATGATCACAGCATGATGACCGTATTTCCATGAGGCGACATACGGGGAAACCCCATTATAATGAGGGGGACGGGACCTACACTTTCTCCTCACTATAGCCGATTGCTCGCTATACCAGTACATGATCAAAACATACAGAAACAAATGCATCTATAGGATTACACAAACAATAACATATTTACCGCAAGGACTGTAATATCTAAATGGATTTGCAAGCATTCTAAACTGAATTCATTACATGAAAATTCACTAAAATATCCAACAGCACAGTTGAAAATGTAAATAAATGACACTTCCAATGCGCCCGTTTACCGACAAATGAAGCAGCGGGGAGGCCCAGTTACCCGGCCGCGCCTGCTGTCATGACCGCGTGTAAGCAATGAATGATTATTGAACGCAATCTTTCAGCGTTTAACAGCACAAAGAAAATTGCTTATGCTATTGTTGCATTTCCTTCGCTGGGCGAGTGGCTGAAGGGAGTGCTCGTAATAATGGAGTCAATATCCTTTCTTGTTCTTTATTCTTGGGCTGGAAATTTGCCTCGCTATAGCAGAAATTTTCGCTATAGCCCAAGCCTCTCGCCACCGTTGAGAACCAGTGGCGGTGCCGCCACGGGTTCTGTGGTTGACCCAAACCAGCGCCACGAGTTATTAATATTAAACAAATACCGCCACGCCTATTTCAATTTAAAAACATAGCGCCGCGTGTCTTATAGTTTGTTGTTCAAAGTACGATTCCAGCTTTAGCGCGCACCGGCAGAGCAGGGAATATCTAAACCACTGAATGTGCCTGTGCGAATCGCCCGATTACCGTACATACATGCAATGCAAGCAGAGCCATCCATCGGTCATTTCTGCACATGTTCAGCGCACACAAGAACCCAGTGGTAGAACTGGAACTCGAGCCGCATGATACCCCGACAATACTCCCAAAGTACACACACACACACACCCACACACAGAATATGACCACGATACACACACACACACACACACAGTACATGGCCACTCTGCCCCGGCACACACTTCCACTTCGAACATCGGGGAGAGAGAGGGAAAGAGAGAGTGGATGGACGAGACGATATATTTAGAAAGAGAGAGAGGGAGAGAGAGAAGGGAGGTCGGAGTTGAGACAAATCGAAACCACATGTCTTAACTTGCATAACCACGTGTTGCGCAATCCACGCTACCGATCGGAGTTTGCTCAACTCGTGGCATTCCACAAGCTTAGTGGTCCATTCGGAGGTGAAGACAGACAGGCAACTCAGTTTCTTATCAGTCCCCTGGGTCCTGGGCTCCAAGCCATTGGCGAGACAACAGATTAATTACAGATTTATCACCATCCTCACCCCAGAGGTGTCCCCATCTGACCTAACACTGAATCTGACCTCATGAGGTCATGAAGCACAAGTGAAGTACTGGGGATTTTGATTGCAAATTTATGCAGGCTTTGAGTTATTTTGTTTACAAATCTGTTGGTAAATGACTTGACTCTGTGCGTACATGTAGTTTACAATGCATCTTTGACTCATAGTAACTATAGTAAAGCCATCGTGATAACCTCTGGGTATTATGACACCTACGTAGACTTGGAGGTATACGCAGCTGTCTGGTAAGACTTAGGCCTACTAGTGAGTTGATGAATTAATGTTATGTTTCATTCATAAAAAAAAAATGTGACTCAAAGCAAAGATTACGTCTTTATGATTCACCTTATATTGAAATATTTTCAGTCCATCAAGTTGGCCAGCTTACATAATTGGCCAGCTGTTTATTGGTCGCAATTAAGCGCAGTACACAGATATAGACCATAATAAATTCCTCTTGCGACCATAGACCTCAGCATTTTAGCATGATGTACAGAAGGAGGGGGGGGGGTGGAGAAAGCTGGAGGAAGAGAGATGAAAAGGCAAAACAAGGAGTGATGGAGAGATAAAGGAGGGAAGAGAGAGTGAAGTTGATAATGTAAGATCTCACCATACCCCTCCCTTTAATGTCCCCCACACACACCTTCTCTCCCTTTCTCTCTCTCTGTTGTCAGGCAATAAAGCCAAGGACACAGGGACCATATATTCACTCTTTCTCTCTCGGTTTTACTCTCATCCTCTCTCCCGCTCTCTCCTCCCTAGTGGTTATCTGTCCTCGGTAGTTAGCTCCTGATAAACAATACTCCCTTCCTACTAAATTCCTCCCATATATATTACTCCCTGGTATAAACTCCACACCCAGTCCAGAATAAAGGACTCTGCTTCTATACCACCATCAGGGATAGTCGCATCTCTCTTTAGCCGCCTCGTGTAGGTTTAAAGTGCCATGTCACAGAGGGACCACAGCATCATTTTAGCTATTACAACATACCTACTTCTTTATATATATTCAACAGCTGTATTACTCAACCATCGTGTACCATTGATATATGACTGTTCCAGATCATGAAATGTACATCCACGAGATACATTCAATAAAGGGTCGTCAACTCTAATTCATCGTCTCTATCCGTCTACATCTTTATCGTCGTCTTCTACATTTGTAGATTAGTTAAGAGTCTCACTGAAAGACCACGCAACCCATCTTTAATAAACAATCAACATCACCACAGTGCAGACATCTTACAATAAGAGATAGGAAGATGGGGAGAGAGAGAGGGGGAACGAGAGTAAACAGAAGATAGAGAAAAGCAGAGAAAGAAAACGAGGAAAGGGAGTGAGCGGTAGAAAGAAGACAAGCAAAGAAAGAGAGAGAAAGAGGGAGGAAAGGGGAGAGCTAGAAAGAAATTAGACGAATAGGCAGAGAAAGAAAAAGGGGAAAGGAGAGAGAGAGGGGGGGGGGGGTGGTAGAGAGAAGACAGAGGCAGAGGCAGAGCAAGAATAGGAAAGGAGAGAAAGGTAAAGAGAAGATCAAGGCTGAGGCAGAGAAAGAACAAGAGAGGAAAGGATAGCGGTAGAAAGAAGATAGCAGGAGAGGCAGGGAAAGAAAACGAGAGAGGAGTTGATAGAGATAGGAAGATGGAGAGAGAGGGAACGAGAGTAAAAAGAAGATAGACAACAGCAGAGAAAGAAAATGAGGAAAGGGAGTGAGTGAGTGGTAGAAAGAAGACAAGCAAAGAAAGAGAAAGAAAGAGGGAGGAAAGGGGAGAGCTAGAAAGAAAGTAGAGGAATAGGCAGAGAAAGAAAAGGGGGAAAGGAGAGAGGGGGGTGGTGGAGAGAAGATAGAGGCAGAGGCAGAGAAAGAATAATACAAAAGGAGAGAAAGATAAAGAGAAGATCAAGGCAGAGGCAGAGAAATAACAAGAGAGGAAAGGAGAGCGGTAGAAAGAAGATAGCGGGAGAGGCAGGGAAAGAAAACGAGAGAGGAGTTGATAGAGATAGGAAGATGGAGAGAGAGGGAACGAGAGTAAAAAGAAGATAGAGAAAGACAGAAAGAAAAAGAGGAGAGTGATTGAGCGGTAGAAAGAAGACAGATGCAGGGAAAGAAAAAGAGAAGTTTGCGAGAGATCAAGAAAGTTAAAAGAAGATTAGAGGCAGAGAGAATGTGAGATCGAAACCTGCAGCAAATGATAACGTACACTATTAAGATCATGCGAAAGTTAAGCCTGATATACAGTATAACATACTTCAGCCACAGAACGAGGAACAGTAACCAATGGTAACCAGAAGCTTCACCTTTGTTTATTATGGCTGTCACAATGGCATGTCAGATTTACGAGCGTGCGCATACCTCGTGCGCGCCGGCAACTTGTAATCTTACACCATCTCAAATTCCTAAGTTCTGGGGCGCACTGTATTCATGGGCTAGGCAGAGACAGAAAAGGAGAGGGAATGGGAGAGAGAGAGAGAGAGCTCTAGGTAAAGGGAAGATGGAGGCAGGGAAAGAGAAAAGTTCTCACGGTAGTCTCTCAGGGCGACTGTGATGTTTATGCTTGCCAATAAGCGTGCTTTCCTAGGAAAACACTATACAGAGTGTCATTGGTTAATGAGTTTTCTGATATGCGCAATAGTGACCAATCATGATAAAGCATGGAATTTTTTGCCGGAGCTTGCATACTTGTGTCGGCAGACCACGTGTCCTGGCATCGTGCTGATGCCTCGTGCGCGTGCAAGGCTATTAGCATTCCTTTATGTTTTGGGGGCTGGCTAGGCTAGGCTGCGCTGTGCACTTATGATTTTTAAGGGGGGATTGTTGTTACGAATAGCATTGAAGAACAGATCTGGTTACATGTGGAGTTGTGGATAATGACTCTGCTGACAGAAACACGATGGGGTGAAATGGAAGGGTGATAAGATGAACATGAGACTACTTATGATGAGGGACCATGAAAAAACAACAATTTTTTCCCCTCTTTACCATCACTCATCACCATCGCACCACTAAATAAAACATCTCTCTTACTCGTTCTCTTGAACGGGTATGACATCAGTTCCAGCAATGAGTCACCAACACACCATGTTAAATGTCATTTACATTTGTGAACAAAAGGCAGTTTCTTCTGATCAGCAGACACATTTTGATTGTCTTGACTTTGTAAAGGACATTACCCTCAAAACATGCAACAACGCAAGCAAGACATAACTACCAGTAGTAGCGTCGAACAACATATTGTGTTGCAAAATACAAACAAATAATAAAGAAATATAATATATGAACAGGAAGAAACACAAAGAAGCTATATCATGACAAACACATGTTGAAATTACACTTATGTTGGTAGAGAGGAACACTTCACATTTTTGACACAAAACTCATGATGAAATATAGTTTAATATTTAATAATAATATTAATATTATTTTGTTTTAGGAAGCTAAACTGCGCCAATCAGCCATAAAGAGTCGTGATCCATTTGCCGATTTCACTTCAGGCACCACACAGGCACAGAGTGCAGTTATGCGTGAATTATCAACACACACACACACACACACAGCGCCAACAGTCATGTGTGTATCACACACAGGTTAGAAACAAGAGTTGGACATGGAATCACGCTATTCTACGTGGACATGGATCGGCAATCGAGCGCCTACATACCGGCCGATGACATCGCATTCGACGAGTAAATGCAAGCACTGTCCCTTAGCTATTAGCGCGCGCATTGTATGCGTAAAGCGCGCGGTTCGCGCGTTCACAGCACATTCATAATTACGTGCTTCAAGTTGAGGCTAAAATAACTTTTTAAAATAAATGTCATTGGGTTGCGCCACGGGTTATTTTCCATATAGCGAGAGCCCTGCTATAGCCGATCTTGTTATATGAAAACAGAATACACGGAGGTCTATGGAAATGTCCTCATAATAGCAGGGTTCTTGCTATACCTGTGCTCGTTATAACGGGGTTTCCCTGTATTATCATACGGCAACAATAACGGCCATGGTTAAAATTCAGGAAATTTAGAAAATGTTAGCCGAGTTGTCTAGACTTGGCATAGTAAATGTACATCTACTCTGCCCAACATACTCACATTTGATGCGATACCCGGTTGCTTGGATCCGCGAGGCTGAAAGTGAAATTTAAACAAGGTTAAAATTTATAACAAGTACAAGCAGTTAATACACATTAGATATGATCTACATTTGATACGATACCCAGTTGCTTGGATCCATGAGGCTGAAAATGAAATTTAAACAAGGTTTAAATTGATAATAAGTACAAGCAGTTAATACACATACATACATGTAAACTTTATTTTACAACTGAAAACAGAGAAAGGTTTTCCCTTACTTTTTGGAAACTGTGTTGAATGACAGAAATTCCAACTTTATGATCTTACCCAAAAGTTTCATGTAAGAATATGAATGGAGACGAATCCGCTTCATTTGGTTCCACATGGTCATGGAATGTTGATGAGTATCATCAAGGAGAAGAAACTAAATGTATCATGGTTAGGCACATACTACAGAGTACAAACAGTGTATGCAGCTCATGTCATGCAATATATGCATTTCATATTTTGAACACCAGGGTTCCGTAACATAAAGGTTTGTAATCAATCGCAAATTTGAAAGACAAATTGTGATTGGTCACTGGTCAGTCTTTTGAACAAAAAGCGCATGCAACAATGATGTTGATTGGCCATTGCCATTTTGCGATTGATCGCAAACCTTTATGTTACAGGGCCCAGGTTTCTTGAATCTTTCCAAAATCTATTCCGAGTACGAGACAAGTTGAGGGGAAAGGCTCAAGTAAATTATCGTGCCCTAACAGAAGTCGACAATGGTGTACACTAGATCAATAGCATCTTGACTCTATTACAATTAAATAATATGAACTGATTAGAGACAGATACAGGAAAGTGTTGCCTAGCGCCAAGGGCCTATAGGTAAGTTTTTGCAATTTCTGGGCCACAAAATTAATAAAAATGAGGAAAATCACTGTGCGATCAAGTATAAAACGGTGCAAAGTTTCTGTCTCTATATGGCAGAGGTGCCAAGTTCAAACACATTTTATGTGTGAGATTTTTATGACTCGACGACATGGTGCGTGCGCATGTCGTGATGGGCGTCATCCATGCCCATGCATACATGTGCGCGCGATTCATTGTACATATGTACACAACAGTTCAAAGGAATTAGCATAGGGAAAGGGAAGAAAGGGAAGGAGCCACAGTTTTAAACCGCGGTATATTTTGTCCAGTTCAGCATGAAACACGATGCATTTTAGGCTAAAGCATCATGTTTCATGCTGAACTGGACAAAATATACTACGGTTTAAAACTGTGGGTCCTTCCCTTTTCCCTTTGAGCTGGAGTGTACGTAAATGCTGCACTGCAATAGCTGTTCGATTCTTCTTGCGTGTCGGGCCAGTGGATGGATACTGAACCCAAAGCTAAAGCTGGCTTGTGCGAAGGCGGCCAGTGCGAGTCTATGACTATATAGCAAATGTAGACAGGAATAACCGTCTCATTCGGGGCATTCTTTAATTTAATCGAAATGACATTTTTGGACATAGGCCTACCCCGAATAGATAGGGCGTTTAGAGGAGCCAGATGCAATCTCAGCAGATCCAACGTCCTACAGTCACTGAGTCAGAGACTGATTTTTTGGTCTATAAATAGTAAAATGCTACTTTTTTTCTTGTTTTTTCTGTCGGGTCCTGAGGCGATGTGTGAGAAATATGGGAGTCATGCATGAGATCGTGAGATGGACCCTGAATGCGTGAGTCTCATGCAGAATGCGTGAGACTTGGTAGCTCTGATATGGATAAAAGGATCAAAGTTCAACATAAAGTTTCAGCGGCTACCTTCATGACCTTGCACTGAGTCAATGCATGCACAGCGCTGCGCTGGCCGCCTGGAGCAGTGGCCTAGACCTAGCTCAGTAGCTGCTAGCCCTAGAGTAGTCGCTAGTCCCTGTGTCAGTGACTCGGTGCAGAGCCAGCACCGAACTGCGATCCAAGCATTTTACGCGCTTTTCTGATTCTCCGAGATTGTACTTACTATTTGGGTGGAAGTGTTTATTTCCCCTTTTACTCGTCATTTCTTTGTGTCTGTTCGCCCCACGAACAAAACCCCGAAAAAGATCCCGAAGCACCGGCATTTTGGTTTTGTAAACGTAAATACACCTGTACGTGAATGCAGTGTTACTGCACAATTCGCCCAGAAGGAATGCGCTCAATACGTGTCGTTCCAGAAAAAAAAAATCAATGCAATAAAAACACTGTTGCAAAGAAATTAATGCAAGTCGGTGAAAACAGAAATAACATAATCACAAATAAGTAATCACATAATTCATACGCATTACTTGTGAACATAATATTCACCAATCAGACAAAGGCCTAGGTGCTGTACGTATGATTCCACGAATTAAATATGAGAAACTGAGCAGTACCAAATTTACTGTTCATAATTGCTCGTAATAAAGGGATAGTTTACCTGGACTTTTGTTTCAATAAAAGCAGACACATGAAATAAACATATTAGTGAAGGATTTATGATAATCTGTCAAAGGATAGGAAAGTGATGATCTTTAAAAGTTTTGATATTGTGATGTCGGAGGTGCTCTATGCTGTGTAGGGCTACAATTTTTTTTTTCTCGAAAATGTGCATTAATTATCTCAAAGAAATATGCATCCTTGGACCAGTGCATCATCAGAAATCATCAGATCACCAGATCAGATCGGATCATCAGAAATACGTTTTTACACACATTTTGTTGTCAAAAACAAAAAACCCAGCAAAAATAAATTATATTTTACACAACATATGAGAGAGCAACTTGCACGTGACGTACGGTCACAATGATTGAAATTTCAAAATTGAATCTTTCTTTTCCTTTGACCAATTTTCGTCAAACCATTCCTATTATGTTTCTGTCATGTTTCTGCTTTTGTTGAAACCAGTTTCAGGGTCAGCTCTCCCTTTAAAGCGTGAAGATTTATTTGTGGTAGATAAGAATTAAATCAAATCGTAGCCTTCAGAAAAAAAGGTTCATATAATTATAAACAGAGTTTTCAACAGCTTGTAGATCTATTGTACTTGTGTTGGAAAATGAATCAAACATAGAAGTAAATCTTTTACTTGATTATCAATCATTACCCCAGTCAAGTTATAAAAAATGATAATAATATTTCAACACTATTTCAATTCTTTCATATAATCATCGCGCTTATTAGTTCGACTACAACTAAGGGTCCGAGTTATTTGTGGCGTAAAAGTATTGGGGCGACTTCAAAAATGATTCTACACAGTACACATGGGTCTTTTCCGGTCTTGGCCACCGGAAGGGTCAAAGGTGCGTAACAACGGTATGCAAATGAAGTGACAACAACATCGCTAGGAGTTCTGGGAATGGCGATTGACGACTGTGTATTTTACAACCATGATGCGTGCCGACAGGCTACAGCTAACTTGATATATTCCTGAGTTTTGTGACGTGCCTGGATTTGATATATATTCAAGTGTTGCAATACAAGGAAGATATATGAAATTCCTTTTCTATCAAACGCAGTGTTTGAAATCCAGGACTAATTTAGGAGGAAGAAAGAAAACATGGTCCGGAGTTGCAACTGCGGATATTTGAGCTGAACTGCATTGCATTGCACGCAATCGCAGGCACAGTCAGCCGGAATTATGAAGTGCTGTGAATATGGCATGAATTTGAGGTGCGTACAAAATGACAGTTGATCTACTTCAGACTTAACTGAACTAACAAACTTTATAATTCAATAATAATAAACAGGCATTACTCATAACTAATAATAATTGTAAGTGTAAGTGTAATTTGAAGCAAAACTGAGTGTACAATATATATATCAGTATTATCACTTCAGACTTCAGATTCAGTTTTGTTTTTCACAAGTTCTTCTGACAGTGACAGTGATACTTGACTTGTCTTGACTTAGTTTAGTCTGTAGATTTGATTGAGGCAGTTTTGCAGAGTTTACTGTAAATCAAATGTCAATAACCAAGTGCTAATGATGCGGCCTCATGTTTTCTTTTGGAAACATTTGTACAACTTGATTGATAAATTGCGCTTTGAATACTAGCCTTCTACTGGATTAAACATCTCACATGTCGGTTCAACCAGGAAAATAAACATTGTCTCTTGAGGCAGGTATTTGTGGTTGTGTGTGTTAAGAGATGGGAAGAGGAAGAGGAAAGAAGAGATCATAAGTCACAGGAAGATGAGGTGGGTGAGGGTGAGGGGGAGAGAAGAGTGAGGAGGGTGAGAAGGGGGAGAAAGGGGAGGGGGTGAGAAAGGTGAGGGGTGTGAGAAGGGTCAGGGGGTGAGAAGGGTGAGGGGGGTGAGAAGGACGAGGAGGGTGAGAAGGATGAGGGGAAGATCGCGACAAGCACATGCCCGTCTTCAAGGAAACTTTCATGTCGGAGAAAACCTACAAAAAACAGAGTGTTGAGTAATGTAAAAAAAAAGTGGTGAGTAATGTAAAAGATGAGTTGAAGAAGTTAAAAGCCAAGTATGAAAATATTGATCGGAAACTTGCATTATGTAGAAAGTCATTAGCAGAGGCAATCGTAAAAGTGAGGAACTTGAAAAGAAAGGGAAAGAGAAAAGAAGAAGACAACAATTAACATGGGAAGGGAATTAGATGTAAAAACAAGTCGAATAGCACAATCAGAACGTGCATAAGCCGCCCTACAAAAGGAGTAAAAAAATAAGAAGAAAGAAAGGCTTGTAAGGCAAAGGAGAAGAAAAGATAAGCTGTGTTATCACAAACAAAGAAGCAATATCACAAAGAAAGTACAAAATGAAGAGAAAAAACTCTGAGCACAAAACTAAAGAGAATGGTAAAGACAGTGGACAAGTTAAATCGGAGTGTTGCTAGAGAAAATGAAAATATCATCGTAGACGTAAAGGACGGTAGAAAATACAACAACGATATGAGAATGGTTTATCAGGAATTGTTGTGTAATTATGGGGTAAGCATAAGATATTGTTAAGGTGTATAGTTCGTAGTGTGTTAGAAAAACTTGTGAAAGTCAATGTGGGCCAATTAACGAGCAAGTCGTTTGCATTGGATATGGGATATCATTAAGCCAAATAAAGGTGGCGAATAAGTTAATGAAGGGTAATGAAGACAATTTTACATTAGGGGGGGATGAACTACAAAGGGTGGGCATCATTTTAGGGCTTTTGATTTCCACACTGAAGATGGTGAGTGTTTTGTTTAAGGAGTTAGGCAAGGTGTAGGGGGCACGGCCCAGGAACCGTTGGAAGAGTTTAAGGTTATTTTAAATGACGTCTGTGAGTAGTTCCCTGAAGGGAAATTGTAGAAGAAGTTGTTTGTAAGTTCAAAAACACCATTAGTGATAGGCACATTGTACAAAAAAAAATCAATGAATTAATACAGCAGTATCGCAGGGAATTGTTGCCAAGGATTCTCCGGGGGTGGGAAGATTTCTCTTACAGACGTTGTTCATTGTGTTTACGTTGTCTTTTCTCTCCATGATGTTCCATAAGGCAATTGTCACAAATCTGTCAATAAGTCCAAGGGCTCTACAAGCTGCAGCATAATGGGGTACATTTATGTCGGCGTTCACTGCCTTCATCAATAAATTATCATTCTTATGAATATCAAAAAACTCTTTCAAATCATTGTGTAAATAATACACCCCGGCACCATTGTGAAATAAAATGTTATACCTATTGCCTTTGAATGGAACTATAATGGAACGAAATTCCTTCCCCGCTCTCTCAAAAACGCTCTAAAATGTACGGGCTTCCCTGATTTTTCGCACCCCCTATCTTGGATTGATTTGCAAAATGTACGGATTATTCTTTCAACACCCCCTTTGTTGCTTTTCCCCTGAAAGCCCGCTGCCCTTGCCCCAACATTGCCCTCCCCGAAAACCATCTTCTCCCATGCTGTATGAAATTGTCAAACAATATTTCCACAGTTTTTCTTATTTCTCCTCCAAAAATCTAGCATTTTGTTTTAGAAACGCAACTACATGTGCACAACAAATCATGCATCCAACGTTTGATAATGTACTGGTACATCAAGTAGAACTATGCGGGGACCCTTTTTTTGGACCACTTACTAATTGTTAGTGACTTAAAATAAGTGTTATGACTGCATGCAGTATGTCTGTAAGATCATCCTAATTTCAATTGTTTGAGTCACAACAATAACAGATGAAGCCTGAAAGGTTTGTGCAACCAAGTCATAATCTTAAAGGGTCACAACAAATGAAAATATTAAATAAATCTATAGTTTACAAAATTATATACAGTGTTTATATTTTTTTGACCCACAAAAGGGCTACCCAACATTCGATTGAACATCTCATAAACTGTTTTTAAGCTGTGGAATTTTTAAGATTGATTTTAGATCTATATTTAGTATCCAAAATACTAAATACATGTAGATTACAATTGCCCATGAATAAGTTCTTCCAGAATTGCCTTCAGCATAAGTTAGTCTCAGACACAGACTCCATTGTGACACTGTCTCAAAACCTGTGTGGAAGACAAGACTAGCGTCTGATTTGCAAGTTATGTTTCTTGTCAGGATGCATGTTCCAACATATTGTGATAGCTACGGCCTATATGTAGTATATAAGCAGTTTCAGACTCCTTCAATTAGACTTGCTAATTAACTGACAGGGGTTTGAATCAGCAGCCTAAGCGAACACTGCTTCAGCTTTATACAACCTGTACAGTGTCCATGTAAAATATGTTCACGCTACAAAGTGGGCAGCAACGCACGGCTCTGTTGTGTATTGATTTCCCAGTCTAAGTATTGTATTGATCTGACTTCAGCCCAACTGGACTATTGATTCATCCGCATACTTTGGGTCCATTATTTGACTACCAAACTTGGTTCCGTAGTCAATGGGGGGCTTTAGCTAAAGGCGTGTTAGTTGGCTGTTGTCAATGGTAAATTTTATTGATGCGTGGATGAAACAATGCATGTTGGTAGGGCAGACATCTTGTTTAAAGCACTTGTTTTCGTAGTATGCTCAGAGCATTCCTTGAAAATGTGGAGGGTATACACACTGCGATGATGGCTATGCACTGTACAATGAACATGCACAGTAGTTTGTTAACTGTTTTAAAGCAATGTTCTTCAACATAAAAGAAACACACAATCTTAACATCACATTAATGATTTTAAATACAAGTAGATTTCTGTTTTTGTGAATTACTTGTATATAATGTTCATTATAAGAATGAAAGTAAAATTGTACAATTTCAACACAATGCTCGCATGGCTTTGATGACCAAATAAGTCACATCAGAAGAGAAGTTCAGGTTTACTAAACATACTTGCAGAGCTCATTTTGTTTTATTCTATCTATTTCAGATCCTGATGAACAGCTCTGAGGTTGATATGCTAACCATGGAGTCAGTATGATGAAGGCTTCCCATGGCATCATCTGGAAAGATCACAGCTCATAACTTACATCTCCTGCAAGATGATGATGATGAAATGGCCCAAGATCCGACCAACAACAATGGCATAGACGATAAAGCAGGCGGCGCCCTCATGCCTGATGATGACTTGGCCCTGCGGACAGGGACGGCCGACAGCCGCTCGTCTGCTGACAGTCGGAAGCTGGACGAATCCCCAGTGGACGATGGCCCTGGGGAACTCGCAGCGAATCTTGTGCAGGAGGCCAAGTATCAGGAGGAATTGCGGGAACGCGTGAAACGGTCGTTTGCAGATCTGGGAATCGAGCCAGAGGGAGTGTTACTAAAGGACAGCTTGGAGGAAACTCCACGGGACTCTCTTGAAATCAATGAGGACCTCCCGTATGGAAGTGTCGAGCAAGGAAAGTACGATGCAAGAAGGAAAAAGCAGGTAGAAAGTGTTCCTGAGGATGAATTGAGTGAGGGGAGCGTTGATGAGGCCGAAGTTGTCGATGATAAACAAGGAGGAGGGGGGGATGAAACGCCTGTGAACCATACAGATAACGTATTGGCCGATTCTCTGGAAGATGATGGGAGATCGGGTACCCATGTTGATGAGAATGAAGGTGACATTGACGGTGGTGCAGAGCCACCGCGAGACAAATCTGAACCTCTTCAATCTTCCAGCCCTTCTCATGAATCATTTAGGATAAACGAGGGTGAGGACCCAAATCCCGAGCCTGATAATGACGACATTGTTAGAGACTCGTTAGAATCATACCCCGATCAGGAGTTGCATGGCCTGAATGACTCGCATCCATCAAGGTTTGAAGGTAACGAGACGGAGTATGAGGACGATGGAGATGCCCCGGATGCGTTCCCGACACCTGAAAAGCACACTGGTACCAACCAGGAGGAACCCTCAGCAGCTGAAGAAGAAGAGTACCCGCATCTGTCGCAACCACTCGCTTTGGAAGATGGAGCTGATGAGAGAACAATCAATGATAAAGATGTAGGGGATGAGAATGATGATTACCCAACAAATGGGTTAATTAGTGATGATGTGCCAGACAATGATAGGACAGATGATGATGATGATGATGATGTAAAGGATCAGGCGGAAGAACAAAGTCAACATGAACCCTCTTTTGTGGATGATAAACAAGAACCGTATGACGGTGAAGGTAGTGTGTATGAAAGCAATGAACCTGAGGAAGATTTTGTAGATTCAAACCAGGATGATTACAAGTCTGATCCACATTTGGCAACAGCTACACTTGACAAGCCACTGTCACGTGGGTCAGAAAAGTCCTTTGTTGACTCCGAAAGACAAGCAAGTAGAAGTTCATCTCGGCCACCGTCTCATAGACAAGTAAATGTGAATAATAACACAAATGGGTCTACCAGCAAGCCACCATCAGGACGTTCGGCAAGATCACGCCAAGGTAGCGCCAATGGCAGAAGCAGTAATCCTTCAGACATTCCTAGCCCAGCTCCTCCAACTCCCACGCTCAGGAGGGACGGTTCCCAAACCAGAATTTTGTCTTCCAGAACACGCTCCCGTTCAAGAGAACGGGGTTCGTCAGAAGCATCTCGCCACAAGTCCAGCGACAGGGTTGGGTCAGCAGGGTCACAAAGTGACTCTGCAAGTGCTGGTGCAAAGAGAGCCGACCAACCTGGGCCGCAGGGCCCCAAAAGCGTTACAAGGAGAGGATCAGCAGATGGACAAAAGAGCAGACGAGGCTCAAATGAAATAAACATTCCAAGATATGCACCCAACGGAATTAGCAATTCAAACGTGGACAATACTGGTGTTGATAATGGTGATGACTTGCAGAGGGACAGTAATGCTGGCTTGGATACCTCGAAAGGTAACTCTAGGTCTGATCATTTGCCTCAAAATGCAGGTGTAGCAGATGGTCCTGCTCCACGGTTGCAATTTAATGGACTTAAGCACAAGGAGATCTCTCCTGTCGAGCCAGACCCTGGCAATGGCACCAAGCCCAGCCGTCGTGACTTCATGACCCCAGGACAGAAACAAGAAGCGGAAGCGAGCCAACAATTCTGGTCTGACATGCACCAGGCAGGCGTTTTCAACCAGCCAATCAAAGTGGTATCTTCATCTAAGGCCCCTAAGAAAGTTGAAAAGTTAGACTCTGGTGAGAAGGTCCGTGTGGAGTACATTTCCGATGATAGCGGTGATGAAGATCTCCACTTTGTTGATGAGAAGGGGAGCCCAATCGACCAACTTGGCAGACCTCTGTATGCTGCTCCTGAAACGCCAAGTGAGACAGAGCTAAGAATTATGTACAGAATTAAACCATCTCCTCCCAAGCAGCGGACAGGGAGGAAGTCTTCCAGCGGGAGACAGATCTCAAGGGACACGTCAGCAGCAGATTCTTCAAGGTACAGTAGTGGTGTTAGCACAAGGAACGTAAGAAGTAATCTTTCGGGGAAACAGTCCTCTAGAAATCGACAGCGACAGGTTGTAGATAGACAAGTTTCTCCCATAGAAAATGAAGTACTCCAGGAGAGTACCCAGCAACAAGGTGTCCTTGAAGATACTGTCCCTCCAAGTCCAGTAAGGGAGAGGCCAGTTAAGTCAGCATGTCTTCAGACAGACACGAATGATGAACCAGCTGCTGGTATTCAAGCACAGAAAAGCATAAAAAGCCCTGTTCATGAAGCTTCCATGCAAACGATTGAACGCGAGACTTCGATTCAAACATCCGATGGGTATGTCACTGGTGAAAATGATAACACTTTGCCACCGCATCAAAATCAGCACACACAATCTCCACGAGACATGAGAGGGGGACCATATGGGCAAGGGCAGGTGAACCGCTATTATGGAGGAAACCCTGGGGCTCATCTTCCTTCTCCAGGATCGTACCAACAACCAAACCAGTTCCAGTTCCCAGCGGATGCGTACGCCCAGCAGATCCCAATGGGCCATCACCCCAACAACCCTCAGGCTCACTGGCAGCCGGCCATGGGACACCCCGGCTCTCAGGGCCAGCCGTTCGCCGCTCCTCTGCAGCCACAGTTTGTGAACCCGATGATAAATTCCCCGATGAATCCAGCCATGAATCAGCCTATGCCACAGCAGTTTGTGCAGCCATACCCAGGCCCTCCCTTTCAACAGCAGATGCAACCAGGAATGCACCCAGGTCCCTATCAGCAGCCAATGCAGCCATCTCATGGTATGGAGTATCCTTATCACCCAAACTCGTCTGGATCCTACCCAAATCAAGGCAGGCCAATTGCCAGACAAGAACTCGAGCAGCCTTCACCAGATGACGTTGAAGATCATCCTGGGGTAGATGAAAGGAAACTAGCCATCGGAGCCAAGAAGCCACCGCCAAAGCCCAGACAGAACTTCATCGATCTGAACAAAACATCCGCGAAGCTGAGAAGAGATCCTCCAAATAAGAGATATACTGAAGGTCTCAATCAGAAGAAGGGGTTCAAGTCACCGTTAAACCCACGAGACCCCCTCCCACAGATATCGAGGGAAAACTCGCAGGATGATGGCCAGGAACACTCAACGGGTTGGACGCCCCACGGAAGCGCCACCAGTCGGTCCAACAACCTCTGGGCGCAACAAGTGCTCCATGAGCAGCAGATGGTCCTGCTTGCCCGTGGAATATCTGACCCAAACATCTACCCATCCAATCAAATGCCTCCAGCTCCAGTCCGACATGGCTCCGTTCCTGGAAACTACGCAGGCTATGGCAACGGCTTTCCCACTCCTGACACCAACGCACCTGTGCCTAATGGACAGCCGTACAGCTGGTCCGCGGACCGCGCCAACGCCTACGCCCGCATGAATGGGTTGCAGCAGGGGCCGGCAGGAGGACAGACCTACCCCAATCCTCGGGGAAGCTTTGAGCAAGATCTGATCAGTCCGAGGCAGAGAATGGCCTACACGCATCCTCAGCTGAAGCGGACCAGTCCCTTCCAAGTTCTTCCGGACATTTCAGGCAGGAGGAGTGGTAAGTCTTACACATGATTTACACCTGTGAGGGGGGTTTCACTGTTGTAGATATTGAATGAATACTTCCTTACAAGGGCTACCAACTTACAGTATGCTCATCAGCATTTTCAAGTAAATCACCCAAAATGTAAAGTGCTTGAAACTATTACCCAAAGCTAGTTGTTTGTCATATGATTATTCCAAATTTGTCCATTCAAATTTGTATGAAAATTGCTAGAACAAATATCGTAAATCAGTGTGCAGCCTTGGGAAAGTGTTTTAAAATTACATAATGATATATCTCTCCTCTTTCATTTTCTGTTTACACCCCACAAGTAGTGCAAACATCCTGAAAGAATGTAAGCACACAGTGTTAATAAAAGTTTTACTATTGTCTAAATTCTATATTAAAAGATCACAGCTTCCTCATCCTTTTTACGGATTCTCGTCAAACCTTCACTGATATGTTTCATGCTTCTGCTTTTATCAGAACATATTTAACTTGAGGGTGGACTATCCCTTTAATATTACCATATTGCTTGTTGCTGATGTAGGCGAGGATCCTGAGCTGAGGACGAGCGACCCAGACGGTTACTTCGTCAAGCATCAGAGACAGCGGCAGGGACCACAGTACAAGCCATATACCCTCAAGGACTTCCAGAACCTCAAGAAAGACTTCAAGTTGGGCGGCCTAGGACCTGACAAGGAGACAATGAGCATCAGGGTGAGAACAGATACATCGGTTTGGGTTGAATTTTGGACAGGTCGCCCAAAATCTAGCAGAAACCTAATGCTTCCTGTAGGCTAGATACCTTGGTTTGAGTTGAAGTTTGGACAGGTCATCAAAAACCTCACAGAAACCAGCGCTTCCTGTAGGCTTAAGACCTCGGTTTAAGTTGAGTTTTTGTACAGGTCGTCATAAAAGCTACCAGTTACCTAGTGCTTCCTGTAGACTAGAGACCCTGGTTTGAGTTGAATTTTGGACAGGTCATCAAAAAACTAGCAGTCACCTAGTGCCTCCTGTAGGTCAGAGAGCAGAGACAGTAATAGTACAGATCATGGCAGTGATGCGTTGAGGTGACTCCCTATGGAAAGGAAATTTACGAAAAAGACAGGTTTGCTACATAAAGGGGTGTTCAGAATGTAAACAAAGATCATTTTTCACTCTTCCTGGAAAGGTTTGGAGGCTATATAACTGAGATTCCACACATGTTATCCTTAGGGTATACTGCTGATCCGTGCTGAATTTCATGACTTTTGTAAAAGAGCTTCATTACCATTGTTTTAGGCATGGTAGGAGTAACTTGATCGTCTCTATTTCCACCTTACAGCAAGACAAGGCCGCAGCATTGTTTTGGGCATGGTAGGAGTAACTTTATCGTCTTTTTTCCCACCTTACAGCAAGACAAGGCCGCAGCATTGTTTTAGGCATGGTAGGATTAACTTAATCGTCTCTTTTTCCACCTTACAGCAAGACAAAGCTGCCAGGCAGAGGGAGTATGCCAAGCAAGTGATGGAGCAGAACAGGAAGATATTCAGGCAGAGCCCTAACCCGCCTCCTGGCCAGGGGAAAGACAGCGCCAAGACAGAGCCAACCAAGAGAGATCTGGTAAGAGATGGGGAGACACAAAGAGAGATTGGGGAGGGGTAGGGGTAAGGGGTAGGGTGTGAGGGGTAGAGGGGTGGGTATGAGAGGTACAAATCCTCCCCTAGGCCAGGGGAAGGACAGTCCCAAGACAGAGCCATCCAAGAGAGATCTGGTAAGAGATGGGGAAACACAAAGAGAGATTGGGGAGGGGTAGGGGTGAGGGGTAGGGGGTGAGGGGTAGGGGGTGAGGGGTAGGGGGTGAGGGGTAGGGGGGGGGGGTATGAGAGGCACTAACCCGCCCCCAGGCCAGGGGAAGGACAGTCCCAAGACAGAGCCAACCAAGAGAGATCTGGTAAGAGATGGGGAGACACAAAGAGAGATTGGGGAGGGAAGGGGGTGGGTGGATGATTGGCAGTTGGGGAGCTTGAGATGGTACCCAATGGAGATGGATGGAGTGGGGCGACAGCACTAAGACATGGGATTGAATGGTGGAAGAAAATCTGGAAGGCAAAATGAAGTAGTCAGAATTCCCCCCTCCCTCCCCTTCATGAGTCTAGAGGAAAGACCTTCCCGTGACAGAGCCCTTTAAAAAGGAAGGGGATGGGAAATAAAAAGGTTGAATACAATTCATCAAGATAGATTGGTTTAGATACATGTTTTTTCTGATAGTGGAGAGAAAGTCTGAGAGAGGAGAGGGAGAATAGGGATGTGCGATGAAATTCAATTGCAGGGAAAGAAACATTATAGCTTTTTCATGTGGGTGATCTGTTTATAAAATGGGAAATGTATTCAATTCAATTCAATTTGTCGTTGTATAAAGGCAAAGCACATTTGGGGACGGTTTGTGGCCTGAATTAATCTTTGCACACTGCGTTTTTTACGATGTGCTATATCAGCTAGGACACCTGATACAATTTGGATGGAGTTATAGATACAAGTTCTCAGAATGGTTGATTACCTCGTGCTTGCATGTCATAGATGTGGAAAAGAAGTTTAGCTCCTTATCCTCTTTACCACAATTTTCCCCGTGTATGTGCATGAAACTGAAGAAAGAGCATGTATTTAGCGTAACATGATAAATTAGCTGTATTTTTGTCAAAACATTTCAATCCTTTCCACCCCACTTGAAACACAAACAGAACAACTCATTTCCGTATGGGTCGTTTAAGTGAAACGACTCCCCAAAGTTTTCTCTTTAAAGCCAATGGTGAGAGCACAAATTCGCAGTATTCCTCCTGCGTGGATTGTGACATTTTTGCACATTTATTAACTCATGACACTGTTAACACCTCCTGTGCTAGACAAAATGCTACTCTTGGCATTCCTAAAAATATTTATGGTGCCTAAATTCACATTCTACATGTTGCCATGAGTCTTGGGCCCTGTCTTGTAAAGAATTGAATATCATCGCAATTGGTATAATTATAACTCTGTACATTTGAGCTTGGGAATTGGAAATTCAGTCGTAATCAATCATAGCTCTTTATAAGATTGACCCCTGGTGCCAAAATGCACCTACATGTAATTCATGTTGCTATGACCCCTGGGGGGTATTTCACCAAGCGGTTCGTGAGTTACGAACAACTTTACGAACGACTAGTGATCCCTTCTGTGGTGTGGTATCTCATTTAGCATTTTGCATTCGGCATTAAGGTGTGGTATCGCATTTAGCACAAGAAGGGATCACCAGTCATTTGTAAAGTCGTTCTTAACTTACAAACAGCTAGGTGAAACATCCCCGGTCCGTGTCTTATAAAGACTTGCAATTGATATCAATTGCAACTCGTACAGAGATGGATGTAGGGGATTGGCTTTTGGTATCAATTCAGACCGATCAGAACTCTTTTTAAGACAGGGCTGTGAAGTTGATTAAGACTATTTGTTGGTAATTGTTTCTGCCTCCTAATTTGTTGATAAGAGTCATGAATGATGAAAACTTGAAGATAAATCCTGCTAACGGCTTGCCCCAAGACTAATCCCTTCCCTGCACCTCTAACCCCTCACCATTGGGAAACGAAACGACCAGCAAAAAAATAATGATCTTCAAACATTGCTATTTTGGAAATTCTTGGTAAAAACTTAGTAGGGGAGTTAATTCCTGTTGCAACTTGTTTAGGGAAAGAGGAATGTTTGCAAATGCTACCCTTCAGACTTATCTGCCAAGAACGCTACTGTAAGTGAAATAGAATACTACATGGGAACAAAACCTTAACTTTGAGAAAGTAGGACAGACTTAAAGTCAAGCTGAAAATGGTTAAAAAAATTCCAACACTTTAATCTCTCCCAACCCACAGGTACATGCTTGATCAAATTAAGAAATTAAAATGTTGAACCGTTCTCAATATGGCCCTTCTTCTCTCTTTTCTCCCATCTTTTACTGCCTCTCGGCAAAATGACTTGTAGATGTTGGCATATGCCGGGTCAGTCCCTCTCCCTCGGACAATGACCGATAATAAGGATGGCGATGAGTCGCCCCGTGACACCCGATCAGTGGTCAGTTACATTTGGTCATCCTGCACGGTGATACTAACTGGCACCAGAGTGATTCTCCTAAAAATGATTGAAGTGAATGCGAGCAGAAAACACAGAAAATCCAGTTTGGTGATTCTAACTTGCACCAGATTGATGCCCCTACAAATTAATTGAATTGAATGAGAGCAGAAAAAAAAACAGTATGAGAAAAATAAAACATATTATGAAGAAGTTGGGAATATTTGAACATGACATACTGTATGGAATCGTCATAGTTCTTGTGTAACATGCGTAACGCTAATGGAAAAAATTAATTCAACTTTTTCGGTGGCTACTTCTTGAGCACATTGGCCATTTTGGCTACAATTTTACAATGTGTCTATGGGAATTTGGGGGGCTCTTTTAACATTTTCCAGGGTTCTTTTAAGTATTTCAGCCCCTGTTTATTTTTTCCCCCGATGTGTAACCAAGACAATACCCACAGTATTGCTTGCTTTCCTTTTATTTAGAGACCAATACAGTGCTAGTGATTTTTTTAACCCTAGATTTATTTCCTTACAATAAATCTGATTCTCCTCCAACTTCTGCCAATCCGTTTTCAGGGCCCCGTTGCATAAAGCTAACCATTAATGGTAACTTTACCATCAATGGTAACTACCATGGTAACATTGCTCAATAGCCAATCAAATCAAAGGTTTCCATGGAAGTTGACATTGGTAGCAAAGTTACCATCAATGGTAAGTTTTATGCAACAGGGCCCAGAGCTGCCAAGTCTCCCTAATTTTGCAGGAGACTCTCTGAAAATAGACGAAAATTACTGCATTAGATTACATCACATCATCCAATCCTGATTATTGATAGATTATTATTACTAGGCTGTGTACATTTGATACACATCTCCTTGATTTCTGATGAAATTTCCACAAATCTTCCTGATTGGTGAATTTCAAAGTTGGTAGCTCTGCCGTTTTTCTACTTGTTCTGCTGTTATTCAAGTCAACTTATTATAAGAGTTTTATTCCCCTTTCACCCCCCCCCCCCCTCCCATTCAGCACCCCACAATTGTGTAAAATCACGGTTTGCTTGTTGTTTTGTTTTGCCAAAGTACACATGTAATATTTGCAATTATACATCTAACCCTAATTTGTTCGTGGTTAGATTTTTGGGCTGTGTAAACCCTGGTGCACGTAGGATGTCAAAATTTGCTGTGGAACTGCAATAACCGAAGGGGTGTGGCTTAATTGCGCCTTATAAGGAATTGAAGTATATTCACATTTTGTTGTCAATTGTCTGTATAGCAGATTACGTGGGCGTAGTGCTGCCCAGTTTCTGTGTGGAGAAAAACGAACCCTTGGATTCAAATCACAACCAATTAAGGAACAATTTTCTGCTTTGAATATAACATGCAATTTGCTGTGACTAATATCACTTTGGTTGTGAGGCATGATTTATGCGTTGTAATTGATTGCGTCAAAGTAAGGAAGGTAATAAATGATAATATACATTTCTTAATAAGTGCGTATCACCAGGGCCCTGTTGCATTAAAGTTACCATTGATGGTAACTTTGCTACCTCTGGCAATTTCTATGGAAACATTGAATTTCATTGGCTGTCAACTGATGTTACCCATAGTAGTTACAATTGATGGCAGAGTTACCATTAATAGCAAGTTTTATGCAACAGGGCCCAGAAGGATGTTTTTGTGCTGGAAGGTAGAAGGAAATGGGCAGTGCATGTACAGCAGACCACAAAATACTGAGGTTTCAGCATTCTCATAAACATAACTCATTTCAGAGAAGAAGTCGAACATAACTCATTTCAGAGAAGAAGACAGTTATCTATTTACCTGCTTATTTGAAAGCAAAAGTAGATGCAAATGTTATCTAATGTAAAAGAAGAAACTTCTTGCTTGTAACCAGGGCCCCGTTGCATAAAATTTACCATTCATAGTAACTCCATTAACAGTGGTATCTACCATGGTAACATTGCTGAACAGCCAATCAAATTCAAGGTTGCCATAAAAGTTTGCCATAGAAGTTGCCATTGATAGCAAAGTTGTCATCAATGGTAAGTTTTATGCAACAGGGTCCTGCTTATGGTTATCACAAGGGCTACTAAAGGTTTTCCTTCACAACTCCTTCATACATTGCTTGTGAGCCCAACTACCTCCTTCATAGTTTGTCCCCTATTTATTTTAAAAATTCAACCCCAAAACACTTGTAACCCCTGAAAGGATCAGTGAAACCTGCGTTTAATCCTTTGTGTGACAGATAGAGTTCTGCTCTATGGGTTTGTGTGTTTTGTGGGGAAAAAGTCACTAGTGGCACAAAAAGAGTTCATGATCACCCCAGTGGAAAGAACAATAGTGGTCTACAGCATAGATGGGTGTGATCACTTGCAAACTGCTCTGGGGGTGTGTCACCACGCTGTTCTTAAGCTACGAACGACTTCACGCACGACTGGTGACCTGTTCTTGTGCTAAATGAGATACCCCAGTTTGTTTCTGTTTTAACATAGTGGGAGTTAATTTCCAACAATTCTAATCAAATTGGACAATTCATAAACTCTGTTTTCAAACCCTTGTTAGCAGCAAGAAGTTTCATTTACAACAATCAGATTCCAACGTTAGCTGAAGGGTAAATTCCCCTTTATAGTTGAGTGGTCCTTGTGGACAAGTTTGACGATAGTTGGTTTACTCTCCTCTGCTAATGTCCTTCTCCCGTCCAGGCACTGGAGTACGCAAAGAACATCCCCCGGCCACGCCTACCGACCCCGCCCGAGGTCCTGCACGACCGCCTCTACGGCAGCGGTGCCAACTCCCGGCAGAGCGGCGGTTCAAGCTCACGACAGAGCAAGGATTCAAACTCTGGTGATCGGGCCGTAGCGCAGCATGCGGAGGACTCGGCGCTGGAGATGGCGCGGTTGCAAGAGCTGACCCAGAGACACAAGCAGGAGAAAGATGAGCTGGAGAGATTGAGGAAAGGAGGAGCAACGTGATCACAAGATGCTGGAGCTTAACTCTTTAACTACTATTGGCGTGAAGACATGTAGTAGTAAACCATTAGGATTTACAAGGCCTGGTAGTATAAGGGCTGCTCTCTTACTACCATTGGCATGGAGATGTGTAATAAGCCAATGGTGTTGCCAAGGCCTGGTATTGTAAGGGTTAACTCTCTCATTACCTACGGAGGAGCAACATGATATCACAATGCTGGAGTTCAACTCTTTCATTGGCAGAAAGATGTCTTATAAGCCATTTTGGTTTGCACGGTCTGGTAGTGTGAGGGTATAACTCTCTCATTCCCTATGGAGAAGGAACATGATGACATAATGCTAGAGCTCAACCATTTCATTACCATTGGCATGAAAATGTGTAGTGAGCCAATATAGCTTCCAGGCCTGGTATTGTAAGGGTTACGTCACTCATTACCTATGGCACGAAGATGTGTAGTAAGCCAAAAGGGTTTCCAAGGCCTGGTAGTGTAAGCATTAACTCTCTCACTACCACGGCATGAATATGTTTACTTAGCCAATGGGCTTTTCAAGGCCTGGTAATGTAAGGGCTACCTCACTCAATACCTATGGCACGAAGATGTGTAGTAAGCCAATGGGGTTTCCAAGGCCTGGTAGTGTAAAGCGTTAACTCTCTCATTACCATTGGTATGAAGACATGTAGTAAGCCAATGGGGTTTCCAAGGCCTGGTAATGTCAGGGTAAACTCTCTCCTTACCATTGGCTAACCCTAGGTGTAGCAACATCATTGCAAGTGCTGTATTTCTTGTTTATGTGTGCTATCGTATACTGCTTCGCTAGAAGCAAAATAATTAAGGGTGCAAGTTCGGGGGAAAAGCCCCCTTCCCTCTCCCCTGGCCCCCTCTCCAGCTTTATCCCTGTTCCCAAACAAGGGAGTATCTCCGTTAGTGTGTGAGGTTTGGATAGTTGCAGCAAGAGAGGTATATTTGCTGCATTAATAACAAAATTACAAAGCAATCTGTCATTACTGCTCAAATAAACAGTTACCAACGTACAGCATTCATTTGTTGAGCATAAAATGAATTGTTTTTTGTATTTTGTTGCTCATATACCTTGTGTGATTTTTGAAGTCACGGATCTGGAAATCTTTCACTGATTTTGTGGTGGTTATGTACATGTAAGATGGTGGAATGGCATTTCCCAGGTTTGTAAGTGTTGTGTTTTCATGTGTGTACCCTAGCCAACTATACCATAAGAAAAGAAATATTCTTCCAAAAACACCTTGAGGTATACCGATATATATATTTTCATTAATCTTAACCAGAATTCAATTTGTCTGTTTTATGTGAAATATATGTGTGATAATGGGAAGACTAATAATAACGATGATGATAATGGAAGTAATAACAATAAGATTGATAACAAGTACATCTAACATATGAATATGATATATGATATCTGAGTTGAAATCTTGTGTCGTCATTTGATCAGTTTGTTTTATGATAGAAATATTTCACAAAAAGGAAATTTCTCCTAATGCCAATGAATATTTCGCCGTCCACACTTACTAAGGCCTTGAGCAAACAACATCATGTTTAGATTAAATGTTATAAAGACATTTCCCTCTTAAATTATTTTGAAACAATTTATGGTAAAATGTTTTTTTTTTATTTTTTGTCAAATGATTTATAAATTTCAATTGCCGTTATGATGTTCATCCAAGAGGTGAGGGTTTTTTTTTTCACCTGAAAGTTATAAAAAGAAAGTTGATTTATTGCGCTCATTTTCTCTGAATTACATAATTTGGAATCTTGCCAACAATATGTTTTGTATAGCTGATTCTAATGGCATTAATAGATGGCGATTATCATTATTGCTATACTGTAAGCAGGTTTCTTTTTATTAGTTTTACACGCGATGCTCATATTGTAGGATCCTAGATTGATATCAATCGGTAATGCCAAAGTCAACAAGTGACTTCCAATCTGAGAAAGATCAAAAGAAGATTTAAAAAAGAGCAAAACCAATGTTCAAATATAGTATGTATGTTCTACTGTCAGACGATGAAGAAGCATGGGGGTTTGCAAATGCATTTATCACTATTGTTTTTAATATATATGGATTGTGATGAAGAAGCTATGTGTTATTATATCTCCTTCACTAGATTAATTTAATGTTTGATGTTACAAATTACAGTTGCTCGCTATGATCGATATGATAACATCTGGAAGAAGGACAAATCTTCTCTTCCAAACACCAAACTGATCACACTCATTATTGAGAACTGACAATTGAATTACTTTGTGGAGCAGTTAAAGGGATAGTCCACCCTGAAGTTAAGTTGGTTTCAATAAAGCAGAAACATGAAAGAAACGTGACAAGACCATGATGAAAATCTGTTGAAGGATAAGAAAGTTATGATCGTGTAAAATGTTAATTTTGTGACGTCATGTGCGAGGTGCTCTCCCATATGTTGAGTGCTTATGATTCCAGAAAATGCACTTTTTTTTGTTTTCGTCATTAATATGTTTCTTTCCTGTTTCTGCTTCTATGAAAACCACCTTAATTTCAGGGTGGACTTGCTCCTTAACTGAAAAAGGGATTCTTCTTGTACGTAAAATCTGTGATATCTTGAGAATGCCCTTCAAAGCTCTTGTTGTATGGGCTGCTTCATTTCAAAGCTCAAAAAAGCGCAAAATAGGGAGAAAGGCATCTAAATGGTGTGTCTTTTACCATTTCTAGTTATTATCTCATACCATTCAATTCAAAACTTATTGAACCAAAATTAATCAAACTGATTATCATCAATTCAAATTTATTGAACCAAAATTAATCAAACTAATTATCTTCAATTCAAATTCATTGAACCAAAATTAATCAAACTGATTATCTTCAATTATGTACGTAAGGGCACCTGTATGGTTTACATGCAAAGTGTAAATTTGGATGTATTCATTTGAAATACCCCATTTTGGGATTAATATTGGCTTGCCTTGTAGACTGGCATTATGTGTATCGTCTGAAATATTGTAAGTCCAAGCACACATGTTTGTTTTGTACAAATGTTACATGTTTAGTGTATGATGAGAACATATACTATCCTAGGGCCACACGTATGCCGAAGTATATCGCCAATGGATTAGATTTAGTGGGTTTTCCATATCCTGAACGTTATATGTACAAGTCCTTGCAATTATTCCATTGTGTATGGGATATCTTAGTTTTCTCTGTTAGTTTTCCATTCTGTCCACACAGGGAAGGATCCCTCCTCTCATTTTAATCACAATTTCAGTTAGCAGACAATTAAAAAAAAAAAACTGCTACTTTGAACAAACAAGTTGCTATACCTTTGAGGTTAATTTGCTGTAAGGTATTTTACTCCCTTTGTCACTAATTAGTGTGCCTGCATTATTTGTTCTCGTGGCCAGCAAGCTGTTTGACAAGCCATTTAAGGCCACTGCAGATGAAATGATCCGATCAGTCATTCGACTCTGTGACTGGCTGAATCACAGGTCCTAGGAGGTGTTTCATTAAGCTGTTCGTAAGTTGTGAACAACTGGTGATCCCTTCTTGTGCCAAATCACATTCTCAATGATTTTGATTCCCATCAGCTTCAATTCATATCTCATGTTTATTAATGAAAATTCTTGTTAACGACTGTCTGAATACAAAGCTTATGATTTGTCCAATTTTATTAGGATTGTTGAAAATTAACTCCCAATATGTTAAAACAGGAACAAAGTGTGGTATCGCAATTAGCACAAGGAGGGATCCCCAGTCGTTCGTGAAGTGAACTTATAAACAGCTTGTTGAAACACCCCCAGGGGCCCGTTTCATAAAAAGTTGCTATGATAGCAACTCTTGCTGGAATGTCAACTTTCATTGAAAGAGCCAATCAGGATGCAGAATTTTCACTGTCGTCATAGTAGTTGACATTACAGCAAGAGTTGCTATCATAGCAACTTTTTATGAAATGGGCCCCAGGTCATTGAATTTGTCCAAGAAGGTGACATCCCATTTCCAGTCGTAGGCCTTTGTGGCCGCAGAATCGTGGTACAATCGTATCGTCTGCTGTGGCCTCTTAGTTGTCATGGATACCTCTTGTAGGAAGGCTGTCTGTAAAATCTGCCAAGATTTAAAGTGATCATTAGCCGATTGGCTATGTGGTATAGTGGTGAGAGGCCTTGACTCTCGCAGAGAGATCCTGGGTTCAAGCCCAGCCTGGTGCGTTACACCCTTGGACAAGGTGTTTTGCTCATGTTTATCCCTCTCAACCCAGGTGTAGTAAATGGGTACCTGGCAGGAATATAGTATTCCTGATCTAATTAGATCAACTATCTTTTAGCGCTTCATACTTGGCTGCATGGCTACAGCTAGGGTAATAATCGAGCGCTTTGTACTAGGAAAGCGCTATATAAGAACTGATTATTATTATTATTATGGGCCCCTTCTGTGCTCTGAACTACTGCCGATGGAATTTCCGTCGTGGCAATAAAAATGTCCTCTGATACTGTCCATGGTCTGGACCATGTTGCAGATAGGTTTTCAATTATTGTAACTTACCATCAATGGTAACTACCATGGCAACTGCCAATGAGCTCTCATTATTGCACCTGTTGTCATGGGAGTTACTATTGATGATAAGTTATTATAATTGTAAACCTATATGCAATATGGCCCTTGTCTGACATGCATCACTCAGAAAGAAAGATTGAGCGGCCACTGATGCATTTTGGAGCAATTTTGGTACAGTATTGTAGAGTGTAGCCTAGAACACGCTGGCCAAATTATTGCCAATTTAAGGAAAGCTGCCTATAGAGACTGTACTGCCCTAACAGGAATTTCTATTCACACATATGAAATTAACTTTTCTTGTATGATGTGTCTAAATGATGTAGTAATTATGCTATTTATGTAATTTATCTACGCCCATGTGCTGCCTGTTAACAAATAGTGTCTGTGCTTCAAATTTGTATTTTTCTGTAAATTTCACAAGGTTTTTATTTTGTACAGCATATTGTGTGCCACATCTGACCAAATGTAAATATGGATTTTGTTTAGATGTACATTAAATCATATAGCATATATTATGATAAATCATTGTTTGAGTCCTGACATATTTTTTGTTGTTAATGGATGTAGTCATTACATTCGACCACTAGTACATATAGAGTGACTGGCCGATTCATGCCTTGTAACAGGGCCCCTTGGTAGAGCAGTTTTTTTTTTCTAACTGAAAGGGCTACCCTGTTTAAATAAAACTGAAGAAAATAAAATAAATACATGTACTGAGAGGGTCGATAGCTTGAAGAGTCATTGAGGCTTATACACCAACATTGACAGGTAATCTGATTTTCAATATTTTAACAATTTCGTCACCATTTGACCACTAGTATGTATACAATGAATAGACAAATCATGGCTTGGTACTGAGAGGGTCGATAACTTGCATACTCATCCCTTCCCTGTACTGCTTGTATCTTAACGTCATAGGCCAATTATCTCCCTTTCTCTCTCCCATTAATTATGTACAGTTGTCCTTAAAATTATTCATACCCTTGTTAATTTTTATGATTTTTTATTTTTGTGATGAAATGAATGCATTTTGTCAAGTGTGTATATCAGTTATATGTGACCAACATGTGAAAGAATAACAACAATACACAATTCAAGAAATTCATCATTTCAGGGGTATTTTATTCATGGATTTTCAAAAAATGCCATGTTCAAAATTATTCATACCCTAGGTTTACTGAGTCCAATGTCTTTCTTTAATAGTCAATAGCATAGCCTTTGTTTCTTATGACTGCTTCTAGACGGTTCTTGTACGTGTCCACAAGCTTCCTGCATGTCTTCTGGGGGATGTTGGCCCACTCTTCCTTGGCAAAAGCCTCAAGCTGGGACAGGTTGGTCGGTTTCCTAGCCAACACTCTGGTCTTCAAGTCTCGCCACAAGTTCTCAATTGGATTCAGGTCAGGACTCTGACTTGGCCATTCGAGGACGTTGACATCATTGTCCTTGAACCATTTCTTCACTACCTTGGCGGTATGTTTTGGATCATTGTCCTGCTGGTACTTCCAATTAGGGCCAAGCTGGAGTTTCTCAGCGGATTCCTTCACGTTTTCATCAAGGATCGTGATGTAATCCTCCTTTCTCATGATTCCTTGGACCTTGACGAGGTTGCCTGTGCCACTGGAAGAGAAGCATCCCCATAGCATTATGTTTCCACCACCATGCTTGACGGTGGGCACAGTGTTCTTTGGAGTGTATGCTTCTCCTTTTTTCCTCCAGACGTATTCAACATCCATATGGCCAAATAACTCCAACTTTGTCTCAGACCACAGGATGGTTGACCAAAAGCTGGAATCTTGCTTTAGATGACCTTTAGCAAAGGCTAGGCGAGCCTCCAGATGCTTCTTCCTGAGCAGCGGGGTCTTCCGAGGCCTACGTCCATGGAGACCTCCTCTGTGCAAGACTCGCTCAATAGTGGACCGTGACACCTTCGTCCCTGCCTGGTCAAGCGTTCGAAGTAGGGCCTTGGTTGTGGTCTGGGGGTTGTTGTTGACCTCTCGGCAGATTTTCCTGGCAAGTTTGGGGGACACCTTTCTCTTCCTGCCACGCCCACAGAGGTTTTTAACAGTATTGAACTTCTTGTGCTTGTTGATAATGCTCTGCACGGTTGCCACAGGGACATCATATTGCTTCGAAATGGCCTTATAACCCTTTCCTTCAATGTGGGCACGCACAAGACGTTGCCGTAGGTCCTCACTGAGCTCCTTCTTCTTGGCCATGATGATCAGAAACTGAGAATGACCAGAACACGTTTCCTTTATTTAAAGTCTTATGGAAAGATGCTATGTGTTTGACAATAGTTTAACATTTGGTCAACAAAAAAGGTATTTAATCCATTGGAACATCTTGAAAATAACTATAGGACAAAGATTAACACATTCTCAGGAAAGGAAAACAATGGATACTATGAAGAAAGAACATTTTTGTTGAGGTATTGTCAGGGGTATGAATAATTCTGAACATGAGGGAAAAATAACTTTTGGACTTATCTATTATTATGCAAATGAAGTTTAGCCAACTCATATGTGGATTTGTGCATAGCAACAAGTAGACAAAAGATACACAGGGAGTACCAACATAATAGCTTTTACAAAGGAAGAATCTATTGTTATTTTCAATGGGGTATGAATAATTTTGAGGACAACTGTATATTGATTTCTCCATCTCCTTCGCTCCCTGTGTTTCTCTGTCTTTGTCTCTCTCTACAATCTCACTCGCCCTCACCGTCTTCATTCCAGTCTTTCTCCCTTTCTCCTCTCTCTTCCTCTGCCCCCATCTCTCGCTTTCTCCCTCTCTCCCTCCCTCTCTCTCTCTCTCTCTCTCTCTCTCTCTCTCTCTCTCTCTCTATTTGCATGGAAACACTGCACTCCAACATGGTAATTAGACACAATAAACAAAGACACCCATATACAATAGTGAATATGACTTTATTTGGAAGTGTGTCTCTTAGAAGAATGATTGCCATAATATATTTGTGACATTGCTACTAGCATTTTAATTGGCGCCGTAAACGAGAATCAATCACAACTTACGCCCGATATATTTTCAAAACATCAGACAAAATGCATGTTTATTGAAAATGATACATTGCAATCCCCTAAATTGTAACTATTGTACAATAATTCATTTGATGTAATGAACGTGACTGAATCATAAGCTACGTCTGGTATAGTTTTTTATATTTACCAGAAAAAATGCGTGTTGATACTTTGATTCCAAACAATATTGCAAAGCACCCAGGGCTCTAAACGTGCTGGAACAAACTTGGGTAAGGAGCATGGAAAGTTAGTGCTTCTTGAACGAGGTTGACTCTAAAATAAACATGACAATAAAAATGATCTACAGGCATACACCAATCATAGAACAAACTAATATTGAATATCAGGCTATGTATCACACATATTTCTTTATTACACTCTTTTCATGCACAATAGCGGTGTTAATATTAAAATCATAAAAATCAAGCAGTCAATTACATAATGCACGTACAGCGAGTGAAAGCACAAATCAATCAAGTCGATAACATTTTGATAAACCATAATATATGTTTACACTCGTTTAAGGCATACAAAATAGCAAACAATGTATAGAGTTCTGGTGATAATGATTGTGAACAACCGCAGAATAGATATTTTACATAACATCGTCTCCTTGTGACAAGTGAGTTCGATATTAAACCTCTTATTATTTTTTCTTCTCCCTTTTTTCTTCTTCTTCTCCTCCTCCTCCTCCCCCTCCTCCTCCTTCTTCTTCTTCTTCTTCTTCTTCTTCTTCTTCTTCTTCTTCTTCTTCTTCTCCTTCTTCTTCTTCCCCTTCTTCTCCTTCTTCTCCTCCTTCTTCTTCTGCTCCTCTTCCTCCTTCCCATCTTCCTCCTCCTTCCCTCTTCTCCATTTCCATTCTTCTTCTCCTTCCTCTGTTCCCTTTCTTCTCTCTTTTCACTACAGTCATGTCTACGCGTCTTCATCCTCCTCCTTTACCAGACCCCGCCTTCAATTAAGTATCATCATAACAATTAATCATGTTGCACTTCTACCTCCTCTTTCTGTTTTCTAGTCACCTATACTCCAGCTCTCACGACAAAAAGTGTTTGGCGTCAACTTGAAGACCATCGGTCCAGCACATGCAACATAAAGGTTTGCGATCAATCACAAAAAATGGCAATGGCCAATCAACATCATTGTTGCATGCGCTTTTTGTTCAATAGAATGACCAGTAACCAATCAGAATTTGTCTTTCAAATTTGCACTTGATCAAGCACAAGAAGGAATGTAACAGAGGAAAGCCAGTGTATTACTGAATTATACGACGTCTCCCTCCCTTAATTCTTAAAGGGATAGTCCACCCTGAAGATAACTTGGCTTCCGTTATAGCAAAAACATGAAAGAAACATATTAGTGAATTTTTGACGAAAATCCGCCAAAGGACAAGAAAGTTATGATCTTTTAATATCTTCATAATGTTGTGTGCTGCATGATTCCATAAATAACTCTTTTTCTGTTTTTGATAAAGGAATACATTTTTTTTATAGAGGTATGTGCGCAAAAACGTATTTCTTATGATGTATCAAATGCACAAGTAAAATGATGCACATCCTTTAAAGAAAATCGATACGTGACGTCATAAGATAAAAACAATCAATCGATAATAAGTTTCTAATCTTTTGACGAATTTTCATCAAACCTTCACTAATACGTTTCATTTATGTTTCGGCTTTCACGAAAAAACAACTTAATTTCAGGATGGGCTATCCCTTTAACGTGCCATGGGTGTGTTGTTTAACCTTAACAAGGCATATAAATCCCATCGAGATTCAGTTTGTCTTACACGCAAAGTGTTAAGGGAACGTTCATACGGCAGCCGCCCATACTTTCAACCTACACAGTATTTAGAGAACTATTCAGACATGCACTGGCAAATGCGTACATGACAATATTAACTTGTAGTACTGAACAATATATTTACCAAAATGTTTAATTTTCGTATTTTGATCATCAAGAACATCATCAATATGATTCATGGGTCGTTACGTAACTTTCTTTATCTTATTCGACATAATGCATTTATATTTTCCACGGTGATACCATTCATAATTCGTAATGATAATTTATTTCATAATTTCTCCTCTTTCCCCTCCATTAATTTTAACTTTCGACGCATGAACCCTATATCATTACCATGGACTCCTTCACCATGTATTCAATCAATGGTCTCTTCATGTCTTGGTAATAAGAGGGTTACATGCAGACGCTAGTGGTTTTCCTTTCATTCTCAGTACTGACTATTGTTTATAATTATGACCGTCTTGGTTTAAGCAAACATGCATGCAGAACTTTAGCCTTATTGATTTCTTTGAATCTTCAGCGATTTCATTGACTCATCAGCGATGATAATTTAGAGTGCAAAACATTTACAATAAATACATCTTTAACACATTCTCTTTGAAAGAACATAACATCACAAAGGCATTTAAAACACACAATGAAACAACAACATTTCTTCGTACAAAAACATGAAAACATCATTATCAATATCACTCAGTAGGCTTGATATAATGTCTGCCATATAATCACAGGCATAACTATTGCCTTTAAGATGGATCTGATTTCCAATTTGGGTCGATATTTGCAGATGATTATTTTCTAATTCAACCCTTATATAGAGGCAATACGATTGAATATCTATACAATACGTTTAGTGTTTAACTTATGTATTTTGTGAATACGTCTTGCATGTCCGTCTTATAGTACAAACACTACCAAAAACAGCCAACAGTCCATTCAACACCGTGTTTAATCAATTATTTAATCAATTGATTAATTAATTAATTAATTAATTAATTAATTTTGTCTACACATATTCTCACATGGTGTCATTTTGAAGATAAGTCGTAATCAAAGAAAAGAGACAGACTAAGATCGCGCAAAATATTACAATCTTGTACTGCCTTCCTTTACCACTGAGTTCATGATTTTAACATTAGGTACAATTTTGAATCTGTTTTTATTTGGTTAAAATGAATAGGTGTATATGGGCGTTAAGCCTTCCACCTTTTTACATTCAAGCGTTCAAACGGCCTTTTTCGAACCTGATTCTGCGGAAACGCGTTTCCAAACGGCCCCTTTTCCGCGTTTCATGTTTACGTTTTGAATTACATTTACATTCAATTTCGTTTGAACAATCGTGATTCCGCAGAAACGCGTTTTGAATCATGATTCTAGGGTAAAAAAGTGTCGCATGAACGCAACCCAAAGTGCCTGTTCGTGGTAACAGCCACGATGATTTTTTTTTTATTGATTGTGAAAGAGAGACAATCGATGATATCATCTTTGCTTACTGATCCTCTTCGAGGTAATAAGATTTATTGATCAATCTTTTCAAATAATGATCAGCATTCTCAAACCAAGCTTTGATATATGGAGTCGCTCAAATTAGCAACGGTACAATAGATCGAGACACCACATCGCGTAATGAGCACATGACCCCCCCCCCCCCACCCCTTTCTTCCAGCCCTCGTAATTTAAGATCTGCTAATACGTGTTAAGCCCTTACATTACCAGGGTCCCGTTTCATAAAGCTGTTCATAAGTTACGCACGACTTTACGCACGAGTTGTTCTAAATGATCGAGTTAACCTAATTTGATCTTGTTTTTAACATAGAATTTGTTACAATCCTAATAAAATTCGTCAAATTTTCAACTTTGTATTCAGACGCTTGTTAACAAAAAGAATTTTCATCAACAAAGATCAGATTTCAACTTGAGCTAATGGGAATCAAAATCATCTAGGATTCGATTTGGAACCTAAGAACAGGTCACCAGTCGCGCGTAAAGTATTGCATTACCATGGTTACTGAACACCTTGACGAAACAGGGCCCAGGCCTTGAAAAAAAAACATTGACTTACTACACACTATTTACGCCAATGGCAATGAGAGAGCAAACCCTTACATTACCAAGCCTTGAAAAAACACATTGGCTTACTATACATCTTCATGCGAATGGTAATGAGAGATTTAAGCCTTACATAACCAGCCCTTGAAAAAAAAACGAATTGTCTTATCACATATACATGTATTCATGTAAATTGTAATGAAATAGCCAACCCTTACATTACCAGGCCTTGAAAAAAAACATTGGCTTACTACACATATTCATGCCCATTGTAACAAGTGGGTTAACCATTGACTTACTTGTAACACATCCTCAATCCAATTGTATTGAGGGAGTTAACCCTTACATTACTAGGCCTTGAGAACACCATTGGCTTACTACACATCTTGATACCAATAGTAATGAGAGGGTTTATCAAGCCACCAATTGGCCTACTCCGGTTCCGTTTGCTTCAAAATCAGCTCCATTATGAGTCTTTGCCAAAACAGTCAGCATTATAATTTATTTAACCAAATAAACTGCTGCGTTTTGTGATTTATGTGTAGTCTTCGTGGAAAAAATGTCATAATAAGTTAACACGATAACAATAAAGAAATACTGACGTAACAAATTATCTAAAAACGACATGTTTGATTAAACATTAAACTACATTTGTATTGTAATGTGTTTGCAGCTGTTATCAAATTTTTTGAATAATCTCACTGACAAAGTACTTTTGCTTGGCCTAACTAGTTTGTTAGGGCAATAATCTACATTTTATCATGAAAAAGGCCAGATGGGTTATAAAACACTTCATTTTCAGACAATAAATAGTATTTTACCGGTTGGATATTAGACCAACTAGTTGTAAACAAATGAAGACAATAAAACAAACATTGCAATATATTTTTTTTAATGGAATTTATGATTTTAGCGTTCCACGTCCATCATTCATGTCGTGTCTTTGCCTTTCCTTCTCTCGGCCGTAGAGGGCGGAGGTGCTAGTTCGATCTTTGTCATGCCGATGAGAATCTCCTCCGGTATCTCGCCCGTTTCCTTGTTCATTTCTGGAGGGTTGGGAGAATCAAAGGGGGAGAGAGAGGGTTGGTTGGGAGGGGATGAGAGAGGGAGAGAGAGAGAGAGAGAGAGGGAGGGAGAGAGAGAGTGAGAGAAAGAGAGAGAGAGAGAGAGAGAGAGAGAGGGAGAGAGAGAGTGAGAGAAAAAGAAAGAGAGAGAGAGAGAGGGAGAGGGTGCGTGTGTGTGTGGGGGTGGGGGGGTGGGGAAGGAGAAAAAAACAGGGAAAACAACTCAATTATGTCGAATAATGTTAAATCATACTTGATATGCGATGCGTAACGAAGACGCCCAAATGCACTATGAGCCATCACGTTCCAAATAAAAAATGGCAAACGATGTCAAACATTATACAACGTTACGTAATATAAACTATACTTCATAGAAGATCATTGTACTGACAAAATGTATTGTTTCGAGATCAAGCAATTGATGAATACAGCATTCAATTACTTTTTGTTGATAGACATAAAGATACCTTTTCCCTGCTGAGGTGTGTCTAATGAATAACGCTTTTCTTGTTAAGATACATTTTCAGCTCCTACAGTTATGGGCGAAGATATAAAATAATTCACATAATGGCCAGTTTAATTGTTTATGACATGTACTATGGGGTTATTCTTTCTGGCATACCGAGGGAGTCAGAATCTAGTGGTATCCATAGCAACTGTTTCTTTAACACCCATTATCATAGTTAATGCACGTTGTTTTCATGTTCCGCTTGGTGAGGCATATCTAAAATGCATCTTACATACGTTGAAAGGTAATGTATATAGAATGGAGTAAGATTTAGTGGCAGGCCAATAAATGCAAGATAATGCATGTTGCTTTGTACAGTAGAATTGTTTATGCGTGAAGAAACAAAATGTAGGCCATGAGAAATACATATATTGAAATCGGAGCCGAGTGCTGCTGGATTTGCACACTGAATGCATACAAAATGCATTGTGCGTAGTTTGTATACTGCATATACTACAGAGAACCATTCGTGCGTTGCTCATGTACACAGTCAGAGGCTGGCCTGGTAATATATGCATGATGGGGATAGAGAGAGGGAAGGAGAGGAAGAGAGAGAGGGAGGGAGAGAGAGAGAGAGAGAGAGAGAGAGGGGGGGAGGAGGGGAGAGAGAGAGAGAGAGAGAGAGAGAGAGAGAGGGAGAGAGAGAGAGGGAGAGAGAGAGGGAGATAATAGGGGCGAGGGGAGAGACAGAAAAAATAGAGAGGATGGGAGATAGATAGATAGATAGAGAGAGAGAGAGAGAGAGAGAGAGAGAGAGAGAGAGAGAGAGAGAGAGAGAGAGAGAAAAAAAAACTGGGAAAGGGGTGCGTAGAGAGGTGCCTGGGAATACGTTCCACTCAAGACACGCTCAAGTTAATATCCAGGTCCCCATCTCCATTTTACCTTTTTCTTCTGTATTTTCTTAATTGTGCTTCCTCTTTCTTCTTACTCCTTCGTCGTGATCGTTTTTTTCTTTCCCGTTTCCCTCTTTCCCCCCCCCTCTCTCTCTCTCTCTCTCTCTCTCTCTCTCTCTCTCTCTCTCTTTCTCTCTCTCTCTCTCTCTTTATCCCTCCTTCACTCCTCCCTATACTCCACATCATCTTTCTCTGTCTTCTGTATTCCTACTGTCCCACTTTCTCTCCAACTCATACCTAATCGGTCTCTTTTCTTATCCACCACCCCCTCCCCTTCTCCGTTTTCTGTCTGTCTGTCTGTCTGTCTGTCTGTCTGTCTGCCTGTCTCTGTCTGTTTCTCTCTATCTCTCGGCGGTCTCCCTCCTCTCTCTCTCTCTCTCTCTCTCTTTCTCTCTCTCTTTCTCTGTCTGTCTCTGTTTGTCTGTCTGCGACACAACCCTTTCTAGAAGCTTCTCTGCAATGTAGCGCCTGTGAGAACCATTTACATGCACTGCATTTATATGGCTGCACTTCACACTAGTGGGCAGTTCTAAGGCAAACTATTAAATAAAGGGGTCTGGCTGCAGTAGACTACAATCATTCTAGATTTCATCTCCAGCTTCCCTAGGACTGAGAAAAGAGCAGAATGATACGGTGACTAGTCTAAGATTACTAGACTCTTTCTGTCAGTTGGGATCAGAAATATTAATGTTCAATATCCTGGAAGCCAGACTATCGTTTATATGATATGTATTATAATCGATCCCAATGCAGAGGAGTGATTTAAAGGGAACGCCCACCCTGATGTCACATTGGTTTTAATCATAGCAGAAAATGAGAGCAACACATCAGCGAAGATTTGACGAAAATCCGTCAAAGGATTAAGGAAGTTATGATTTGTGTAAGTTTTAATTTTGCGACTTCACATGTGATATGTTCTCCCATAATTTTATGTTATGTGCTGTATTATTACATAAAATCCTCTCTTCATATCTTTTATTGAGGAATAAATCTTTTGCATAGAGGTATTTTTGTACAATCATTTGTCTAATGACATTAATTTCACAAGTAAAATAGTGTATATATCCATTTGCGAAAATTGACATTTCCTTTAAAAAAAATAGGACATAACTAGAACAATTTGCAAATGACGTCACAAAAGTAATAATTTGAAAATTCATAACTCTATTATCCTCTGTCAAACCTTCACTGATCTGTTTCTTTCAGGTTTCTGCTTTTATTAAAACCAACTTAACTTCAGGGCGGTCTTTCCCTTTAAAGGGCATATACTGTACTGGGAAGGCAAAACGCCTTCAATATGTAATTGTTAGCAATCTTCTTGCCAATGGTCTCAAAATTCATGTATTGTCTATTTTAGAAGCTTGCTGAAAGTTATTTGCCCTCAAATGATCTACATTTGGAGAAATGAGTAATTAAATCACAAACCCTCAAAATGTTCGGCCCGAACATTTTGAGGATTTAATCATTAATCATTGATTTCTCCATATGTGGATCATTTTGAGGGCAAATAACTTTCAGGAAGCTTCTAAAATAGAAAATACATGAATTTAAGACCATTGGCAAGAAGATTGCTCACAATCACCTTATGAAGGCTTTTTGTCTTCCCAGTACAGTATACTCCCTTTAATAGCTTGGGCCTCGATCAGTGAGCTCTGACTCGTCATCAATTATCAACACCTCGTAACTTGGGCGTAGAGGGCATTATATACTTGTCATTGTAGTGTAATCAATTTTCATCTGATTGTTACAGACCCCAAGGCGTCGCCGATGGGTTGTGACAGGGGCCACCCCCCCCCCCCCCCCCGCAGCCCAATGTGACCTCATGAACGTACCAGCATGATTAATCGTTATGTCCTGGGCATGAAGGCAAAGTGACCACTTCAGGTTAATACATTATTTCATAATTCATCATGGCCTGAATTTGTGATCTAGTCCCGCCCCTTTCGGATCTCGGATCTTTCGACTGCACACGCACTTATCTGTATGCCACCTGCTGTAGACATTATCATATGGAATACGTGTCGCCCCTATCTGTTCGTCCCCCTTAATTTCCTCGTTCCACCCCTCCCCCCCCCCCCAACCGAAAAAAAATATGGTGGTTTAGCTATCTACGCCCCTATCTCTAAGCTACCTGTTTGTTTGACACCCTCCTATTGTCTCCCCCTGCCCCTCGCTGTCCTCTTCCCCCACATCCACCCAGGGCTATTCGACTGGCTACGCCCCTATTTCTCTACCATCTGTGTGTTGACACCCTGTCCCCTCCTCCCCTCGCTTTCCCCTGTCCAGTCCATGCCCCCCCTACCCCCGCCCACGTCCCCTACAACCCCCGTTCCCTCCTTCCCCCGTCCCCTCCCACCCCTCCAACCAGGGTGGATCGACTGTCTACGCCCCTATTTTCCTTCCACCTGTGCACACACACACTGAAACACACGTCCCCTTCCCTCCCCTCCCATCCTTCCCCGCCCCCTCCCTCCCCCAACCCGCTCCCCCTTTTCCCCCGTCCTCGCTCGCACCTCGTTCGCTCCCGTATCCACGTCCATCCCGGGTGCTTCGACTTTCTACGCCCTTTATCTATCCACCACCCAAGGTTTCGATTAAATTCAAGGTTAATTGATAAAAACAGACATATATGACAGCCATAGACTGAATTGCATTATTCAGGCTTTGTGCACGACCCTACGCCTGATCTACCCCCCCCCCCCTGCTCCCCTCCCCTCCCCACACACTATTCCATTGCGCATGACATCATCTCTAAACCACCTCAATTAAATTCAAAGTTAACTGATAAAAAACAGACATATATGAGACAGACATAGACTGAATTGCACGTAATATTCAGGCTTTGTACACGACCCTATGCCTGATGTACCCCCCCCCCCTGCTCCCCTCCCCTCACCTCGTTATCCCCTTCCCACACACTATTCTACTGCGCATGACCTCATCTCTCAACCACTTCAATTACATTCAAGGTTAATTGATATATGACTGTCATCGGCTGAATTGCACTTATGTACAGGCTTTGTACACAACCCTGATGTGGTTACCCCCTCCCTACCCATCTCCGGCCCTCCCCCCGTCCGCCCCTCCCCATACGTTCTTCCACTGCGCGTGCTCTCATCCCTTAACCACCTGCCCGGACCAGCCGTTACCATGGGCCTACGGGTCGGACGTGACCGCCGCCTCAAATCAGACCAGAGCATTCACGCGTTTCACATCAACAATACGCTTTAGAAGTAATATGTCATGTCTGTAGTAGTAATTTATGGTTTATCACTCACAAAAAACACGATCGCAGTTCGTAAACTTGCATGGTTGTATGATCAATCACGAAAGAGGTTTACGGTACACCATTTGTAAAGTCCTGGAAGGACTGAGATGAGAAAAATGAATAGAAATTGGAGGTGGGTTGGAAAGGCGAGAAAGTTGAGATTTGAAAGTAGAGTATTCTTTCGAAATGAGTGTAGTCCTTAAAAGGACTGTTAACCAGACAGATTGAAGAGCTGATGAGTAGAGAAGTAGACTCGACGTTTCGGACAGATGACTGTCCGTCTTCAGGAGTGAGTGTTCACTAATTGAGTGGCGACTAGCCACTTGCCTAGCTAGCTACTTATGCTCACAATAGTGTGATAGGTCTTTCATCAATTATCATTCTTGTAATAATCCTGTGAATATTCAATGAGATTTTCACTTTGGGGCAACTTTGGACAAAAAATGTGTGTGTATATCACATAATTTATTCAGAACACAACAATGACCATTGTGTATCACATCTTTAATCCACTAGTAACTGCCATCATCAAGTGCCATTCTCAATGTGCTTTAAAAAATCTCGAAGTTAGAAAAATCTCGAAGTTAGGGGACAGGAACAATAGGACCATTCGGCTTTTGGTATGGTTGCTAGGTAACTTTCACCCTAACTTCGAGATTTTTCTGCCGATGAGAATGGCACTATAGTGTCATTAATATTGCATGATGCTTCTGGCAGAAAAGAAGTTGTGTGTTGACATGTGTGATGCACAGTGACCATTGTTGTGTTCTGAGTTAATCATCTGACACACACACACACACACACACACACACACATTTGTAGTTCCAAATTTGTCTAAAAGTGAAAATCTCATGAAGTATTCACATGACTATTACAAGAAAAGTAATCCATAAAATGTCACACAGTCATCCTTCTTCTAGACAATTGACATCCCTTGACTTAGTGATTTCTGCCTGGGACAGAGAAACAGAAGAGACAGACAGACAGATATACAGACAGAGATGGAGAGAAAGAGAAAGGAGGAGAGAGAGATACAGAGAGACAGAGACAGAGACAGACAGACAGACAGACACACAGCTCAATTTCAGCTTGATTTGAGTTGTAACTTATTTTTTATTATTTTTCAAAAGTGTCGACAGTTTTTTGTTAACACCCAGTATGAAGTGTACGTGCATTACTGGCGTACACAAGCACACACAGCACGTTAATTTAATGGTTTATGGACCGGGTGCTCATCGAGGGACGGACTCCAATCCACCGTTTCCAAGGTGTGCGCACGAGATGTGGCCTCGCTTCCAGACTGTGCAACAATTCAATTTTTTAAGTAACACATGTTTATCTGGGTCTAGTATTAAGAAGACTAATTTCCTTCTCTTCCCAGTCCGCAGGACAAGCATGTGAGAAACCAGAGAGTGAGTAGTCTACCAGCCAGACCTTGTTTTAAACCCGCACGCTACTTTGATGTTGGGTTAGAAATATCCAGCACGCTGAAAGTAAGGCTATTTAAGATGCAATTACTGCATCCACGTCTGTATCGTACGTGTCTGCACGTAATTATGACAGGATATCGCTTTTAATAGCTAACGACGTGTGTGTTATTGAGTGAGATATTACATCAGTCGATGGTTTCTATTCTTCTCGTTATTCCTTCGTTTCTATATATACATGTAGCATCGCGAGGACATCAGCCGTCGCTGTTAAATGGAACATACTGTACTGGGAAGACAACAAGCTTTCAAAACGGTGATCGTGAGCAATCTTCTTGCCAATGGTCATAAATTCACGTATTGTCCATTTTCGAAACTTACTGAAAGTTATTTGCCCTCGAATGATCCACATTTTGGAGTAATTAGTGATGTTCGGGCCAAACATTTTGCAGATTTGTGATTTACTCCAAATGAGGATCATTTGAGGGCAAGCAACTTTCAGCAAGTTTCTTAAGTGGACAATACATGAATTTAAGACCATTGGCAAGAGGATTGCTCACGACCACCCTTTTTAAGGCCCTTTGTCTTCTCAGTACAGTTGATATTCCCTTTAAAGTACATTCAAAACACCAGCTGCCTCAACCATTTTCGTACCGGACAGAATGATATTCTGGGGAAAAGACATGTATTACCGGTATGAACTATGTAAACGGCAGGGGAAGAATTATCGATAGCTAACAACGAGAATGGATATCGAAACGGTATGCTGCAGTGTCAGGTATGTGATGTCACACGGGGAATCTTGAGTTGGGGGATATTTTGCAGGCGGGGCTTAACAGTGCTGAAAAAAAATAAAGAAAAATTATTTTAAAAAATAGGACACATATTTCCATTGAAGAGTTAGTGTTTTTGTTATGTACATATTATATTGCATCAACATAAGTCGACATACATTTTGATGACAGGGGACCTTTAAACGTTTTATTCCTGGGACGTGGTAGATATCGTTGCTTAGTCATGTCAGCAGAACCAGTAACACGTTTTGTATTTCCCTATAATCACCTGCAATCGTTATTACACCAGAAAGCAGCGAATTACATATTATCATTTAAATACCTGGGGCCTCTTTCCATATGTCGATATTCTTCGCTAAACCGCAAATTGAACGCCATTTAGCGATCGATTTACAGAAAAAAAAATAGACTTAGCAATGGATTTAGTCATCGCCAACTGTTGGTTAGCGAGAAATACTTTGCAGGTGCTTGTGGGCACTCGCATAATAGGCAAGTCCACCGCTAAATGGAAACACTATCGCTATGTTTCCACATGATTACATTTCGTTTGGTGAACAACATGAACAATGTTAGATATACATCTATTTTCTCACTGACGTATCTCACTTTATATATTTTTTTTCGTTAACGTTAAGTGGGTATCTGATACTGATATATCTGCGACCGAGTCAACTTCACTGTTAAAACTGAAGTGAGTTCTAACTTAGGTAGATCTATATCTTTTGCGGGCTCTTTCGTATATTGCGGGGCGTTAAATTTTTGTCGTCGCTACTTTCAATGGCCTTATTAGTGAAGTACAAATTCATCTAAAATAGCTGAAAGCTGTGAATTTCAATTTACGAGGGATTTAGCGATGATCGCTCAATCAAATTTTAGTGAAAAAAACATGATCATTTAAAGACCAGAACCAATTACCATACGGTGGAGGGGGGGGGGGGGGGGGGGTCGGGAAGTATTAACAAACACTGGTTTCCCTCCCAGTCTCTTTGTAATTGTTCTGATTCTTTATTGTTAACATTTTGTGTGCCAGATAAACTGTTGTTCTATGGTCATCGTGTGTATTACATGTGACGCACAAAGCGTTAGCAAAATAGCGATTCATAGCAAATTGAGCATTTATCCGAAAAAATCAGGTAGAGCAGTTTCTCCTGAGATTCTCCGATGAATATACTGGAATAGACCATGCTCGTTATGTATACATATTTTATCCACATCTCTCAAACAATACATTACTAATGACAACTCCAAAACTTGTCCGAGGTTAGTCCGAGTAGCAGCAATTAAGATTCAGAGGGGACATACTGACGTCATATCATCTTTGTCACGTGCTTTGTGGTCGAGTGGTGATTGAGTTATAATGATACCCCACACAAACAGCGAAATGGGACATTTTAGCATACGAAGAGTTCAACCCATTATGGTGGTAACTTGAACTTAATCAAACATTAATTATGCATCATGTTCATTATAATATATAAAACAATTATGATTCAGCCAACCACAGATACAAAACCAATATTCATATTTGCGAATGTGGGTAAATAGTGAGGTGATCTCCCCACAACTTTCTTCCTCGGGTTTCAAAATGTTGTGCCCCTTCCATAAAAATAAATAATTTTGCTGCAGATGATTTTAACCAACCTTTGTATTTTCTCGCCGGCCCGGAAATGACGTTACTCTGGTCCTGATTGGATGGGACGCTATCCCTGAAGCCCATCACCATGGTAACAAGGTCTGGTCGACAGATCTTCTCGAGAGCGTGTTCCAGGTAGCAGAGATTGTCTAGGGAAAGAGAGGTTTGTAACAGCATCAAGCTTCGGCTTATAAATGGATAACCCTTTATTTGTACTCACTTTGTAACTCTTAACCTGTCGCTGTCGCATTTTTGCGACTAAGGGGTAACGTGCCGCTGTCGCAAATTTGCGACCAAACTGTAATAGAGAAAACCTCAGGCACAGAGCGGTTTTACCCCCCGGCAAGTTCAGAGTTAATGGTCTCGAATAACCGCACTAGGCAATGCTAGGTACAGATTGACACATGTAATTGTTAACAATTATATATATTCTTATTGGAAATGAAGCAGAACATAAATAAATCAAATAAAGTGATACACAGAGTGGTTACGCCCTCTTCTTGCCCTTCTCGTTGCCCCCCCCCCCCCTTCGTTCAAAAAGACATCCACCTATCAAACCTCAATCATAATTATTTTATTATTGGAGAACGAGGGGGAAAGAAGAGCGAACAGTTCCTCTATCAATTCAAGACTAATGATTAATAATTAACAGCATTTATATAGCGCTTATCACAAAGAATGTCTCGAAACGCTTTTAAAAAGAAACATTTAATAGAAAGACAAGGAATTTCAGCTCAAATTGAATTATACATGTTGACAGTTGACGGTTGAAGCTGCATATGTAGCTTCTTCTTCTTCTTCTTCTTCTTCTTCTTCTTCTATTTCTTCTTCTTCTTCTTCTTCTTTTTCTTTTTCTTTTTCTTTTTCTTTTTCTTTTTCTTCTTCTTTTTCTTCTTCTTTTCGTTTTCTTTTTCTTCTTCTTCTTCCCCTTCTCCTCCTCCTCCTTCCTTTTGATCCGCTTCTTTCCCTTTGTCTTTTCCTTGTCTGCTCCTCTCCCTCCTCCTTCACATCGTCCTGTCCATCTTCTTCTTCTCATCTCCTCTTGCTTCTCTTCCTCGTTAAATGCGTTAGACCGGACAATACCAACTGGAAATAACACTTCCCCGTAAACGCTTTGCAAATCATGTTTTATTCAAGGAAGAGCGACATGTATCAACGCGAAACCTGGATGGATCACACAAGTTGTTTTGTCACAGACATGACAGAGGAATACGATTAGCCAGTCGAAAAACTGTACGACTCAATAAAGTGGCGTTGCTTGTTGAATACAAGTGCATTTAGATCGTGTTCAGTGCATTATCTCGGAATTCTCCTTGAAATTCAATAACCATTGACAGCTTTTCTCCCCCTAGCCCCGTCCTCTTTATCCGATGTCTTCCTCTCTTTCTACAAATCATAGTCTTGACGCTAACATAAACAACCAAATGAAAATAAAACAAGTTGTATTTTCCTTTTTATTGAAAGAGGAAATGGTCCAGCGTGCAGTCGAGTAGCTTGATGCTTCCTAGCTCTAACCGAAAGGTAATATTGAAATTTGGATGCAGAATTACTCTTATGTAAATCCCCATTCGTCGGTTTCCATGGCGTTTTGCCATGAAGATATGCTTGCATCAAGCTTACATGGAATATTTAAATCTCAAAAGAGAAGATCATTATGAAATTGCACAAACTCGTGATATATCATATTAAATCCTTTAAATCACGCCTCAAAGCCAAAAAACACCTATTTACCAGCACAGCTTGCATGGTACATGTGTAAAAACGGACTGAATCAAAAACAAAAATCAAAGAAAAGGTCTGTCGTTCGTTAGGTTTGCAATGATAATTATAAGCTGATGACATTTTCCCCAGTGAAGGTGTGTCCTTTAATATTGTTTCGAATATATCATATCTTTTTTATTGTTTTTTTTATTGTATTGAATTTGACCCTTTCAGTGCCGGATAAACTGCTGCTCTGTGTGGTTTGTGTGTGTTAATGGTGAGAAAAAGCGTTGTCATGGCAACGATCTCCTTGATGACCTACGTGATGAGAACATGACAACATGGAACATTAAGAGAAGGACGATTTATTGTATGCAAGAAGGTACGGATATATTTGATGACAATAAAGTAAATATATAGGATAACAATATCACCCCCAAATGTTTGAACATTTTATATATACACCTCCCCCCCCCCCTCCCCATTTTTTTCTCTCACTCTGTCTCACCTTGACCTTGGCTGAACTATCTTCTGCTGAAGATCTCTCTTGCTCTCTCAGCCAACACCTATCTCCCTCCCCCCTCTCACTCTCTCTCTCTCTCTCTCTCTCTCTCTCTCTCTCTCTCCCCCCCTCTCTCTCTCTCTCTCTCTCTCTCTCTCCCCCCTCTCTCTCTCTCTCTCTCTCTCTCTCTCTCTCTCTCTCTCTCTTCTCCCTCTCTCCCCCTCACCTTGACTCAGCTGATCTATCTTCTGCAGATAGCTGAAGAGGTCTCGTTGTTTCCTGATCGTCTCTCTGGCCTCGTTCGGGATGACATCCTGGCACGCCGCCGTCAGGGCCCGTAACTCCTCCTCCGAGATGCTCTCCCCGAGCTGCTTTAAGAAATTATCAAAATCCTCCTCTATCGTCATGGTAACGAGATGCCGGAGAGCAACGGTCAAGAGCGCGAGGGCAGACCAGGAACGTGTGCGCTGTTCGGGCGTCTATTGTACCTCCTTTGTATGAACAGCTATGAGGCAAAGTGGAAAGGAATATGTCATACATGTATAAAAATAAGAAAGATGTCATTGTTGACGTGCGGCGAATGGATGCGTTTAACCAGGGATGTGTTAGGAAGGAGAAACAACTCGAGCATAATATATTCAGACATATGTACAGAAACACCTGAAAAGCGTCATGTTGAGACCACATAATTTTTCGGCGTGCCACGCATGGGTTCAGAGAAAGAAAGTTGCTTCATATCCTTCCATAACATATCTCTGGTTTAACCATTACAGTGCCACGTAATGTGAATTATGTGTATTGTATATAAATAAAGTCACACGTGGAACACAAAGACTTAATGATATCTGTGTCTTATAATTTTTCATTTGATTTATTCGAATTGAGACCTTAATTATAATGAGAAGAAATTTGGTATAACCATTTTGTTTTAAAACGTATACAAATACAGGCCATATGAAATGAGTCATGATTCCTATTTGTTTGATTCGTCGTATGATAGAAAGAAAGGGACAGAAAGAAAGGAAATGAAAAGCTCGATTGTAGATATAAACCCAACAAAAAAGTAAGCCCCCCCCCCCCCCTAAGCAAAATAGCATAACTTTTTATCAAAGAGATTTTGGGCAAAATAATTTGGCAGAATTGTTCCTTAATTTTTCGACTAACTTCTGCGTCAAAATCACATTAATCCAATTAGTCATGCATAAGTGGGCAAATTTTAAACGCAAAAATTTCCTTTTTCAAAAGTCACAAGGGCAATTGTTCATGCCATTTTAACAATACATTAACCACGACACGAAAATGACTTCTTATGTTTACATATCAGGTCGCGTTACATCTTTGTCAAAATATCCAGTTTTTTCACAAAAATAAAAGTTTTTTAAAAGTTTTAAACTCAAGAGGGAGGAATATTTGTTAAACAGTACTCACTCACTCAACCAGAACAATGGGTTAAGTGTCGGGATACGTGTAAGTGCATCGAGAGATGGATGATAAACATTGAAAGGACATAAATTATGCACCAGAAAAGGAATTCATCAAAAACTCATATGACAGAATCCCAAAATTACCCTTGTGACTTATAAAAAGTGACATGTTTGCCTTTAATATTTGTCCACTCATGCAATAATTGGATTAACGTGATTTTCACACATAAGTTAGTCAATATGTGAAGGAACAATCCTGCCAAATTATTTTGCCCAAAATCTCTTCGATAAAAAGTAATGCTATTTTGCTTAGGGGGAACTTACTTTTTTGTTGTGGTCATTTAGTAAACGAATGCACAATGGAGGTGTCAAGAAGTCCAGATGAAAAACTTGAGCATAATATATTCATGCAAAGAGCTGCATGGATACCAAAGCGTGCTAATGAATGTCAAAAGAATTTCGCAATCATGACAATGCTTTGTTATGATTTTCTTATCACATTATTTAACAATTTTCATAAAAGCTTAAATGCAACACCATTTAGGATCCTGTACCCAGCTTTCTTCTCAACGATTGCGGAATGATGAATTAACGGAGATATAAGATATATTTTTTCTTTATGAAATTGACTAATTCCTTCCCTTTCCGGCTTCTTCTGGAATGATGAGATTCAATCATTGTCAACATTATATCTTAAGCTGTGTTTTGTCATTAATAGTATTAACTTGCGTGTATCTGCATGTATCTGAATATTTTACTAGAAAAATGGCTTATTTTTATTTGGTAGTATCTGTTAAAATGTATTGATTCCATTAACAAAACTGGACAAGCGAAATGAGACTCTACATTTCTTTTGTTCTCTCTGAGAAGCCGCTGCCACACAATCATGTTCGTAATAATGAAAAAAAAAACACCTGAAGAGCACATTGTTGAGAACATATCACTCTTTAGCGGTGCATGAGGTCAAAGGTCAAAGAAAGAAGATTGATGTGTGTCCTTCCATGGTATTATCCCTGCGTCCACTGAGAGGCTCTCGTAGAAATTATGCATTCCGAGGTGGCGAGAATTACACTATTTTCGGAGGGGCGAAGAAATATAAAAATAGATACAGAGATAGGTGGATCGATATGCGGCACTAACAACGCACAGTGTCAACATTTTGTGCTCAGTGTACAAGACGCCCATTGTGAGGCGCCAAATGGGAGAAAAACAAAAAACACACACACAACTAAATTGTAGCCTGTTTTCCAGGCTGTTCGAAATATCTGCTCCAAACTGAATAATATGGTATCCTGCTCTCAGATTAGTCATTGTATCATCCTCCTCTTTTCTCGGTCCTTTTTTTTATGTTTGTTGCTGTTGTTGTTGCTGTTGTTGTTCTTTGTGTGGGGGTGTAGGAGAATCAACCCAGGAAGATTAGTCTACTGTAGTCAGACCCATATTTTATTGAATATAGTTTAGTTTAAAAATTCCCATCTGCCTGAAGGTCAGGCTAGAATAATAAGTGCCTCGACTCACCATCACTCGAGGCTGTTAATTCTT
>OZ022587.1:13438418-13563418 GCA_963669155.1 Arbacia lixula | reverse complement strand
TTGACAGCTTAATTAACCAGTCGAGAGTTGGATTCATACAGGCAGCAGTGCGAATAATGTGCTCGCTATAGTGCGGGTCATCCGTCTCCTAGAAGTGTTGGGGCTGTCACTTTGACGGAGGTACGGATATCACGTAGGCGTATAGGTTGTTCTGCCACGGATGGCCTCCACTGGTGGGGGTTTGATCTGAATAGCAGTGAACCTCTGTGCAGATGAAGACAATGAAGTTATACGCCAATGGGTAACAGTACAGTAGTTCTTCTAGCACAGAAAGGAAAGGGTTACTGGTAGAGGAAGGAAAAGGTTACTGAACAAAGAATGAATGGAGGAAAGGGTTATTGGACGACGAAAGGAAAGGGTTATTAGACGAAGAGAGAAAAAGGTAACTGGACAAGGAAAAGAAGGAGTTACTTGACGAGATAAGGAAGGGGTTACTGGAGGAAGGGAGCAAAGAATTACTGGACGAAGTAAGGAAAGGGTTACCGGGCAAAGAAAGGAAAGGGTTATTGGACGAAAAAAGGAAAGGGTTACTGGACGATGAAAGGAAAGGGTTATTGGACGAAGAAAGGAAAGGGTTACTGGACGAAGACAGGAAAGGGTTATTGGACGAAGAAAGGAAAGTGTTATTGGACGAAAAAAGGAAAGAGCTACTGAACAAAGAAAAGAAAGAGTTACTGGACGAAGAAGGGAAAGGGTTACTGGGCGAAGAAAGGAAAGGGTTACTGGAAGAAGGAAAGAAAGAGTTACTGGACGAAGAAAGGAAAGGATTATTGGACGAAGGAAAGAAAAAGTTACTGGACAAAGAAAGGTAAGGGTTATTGGACGAAGAAGGAAAGGGTTACTGGACGAAGTAAGAAAAGGGTTACTGGACGAAGTAAGAAAAGGGTTACAGGACAAAGAAAGGAAAGAGTTACTGGACGAAGAAAGGATTATTGGACAAAGGAAAGAAAAGTTACTGGATAAAGAAAGGTAAGGGTTATTGGACGAAGAAAGGAAAGGGTTACTGGAAGAAGGAAAGAAAAAGTTACTGGACGAAGAAAGGAAAGGGTTATAGGACGAAGGAAAGAAAAAGTTACTGGACAAAGAAAGGTGAGGTTTATTGGACGAAGAATGGAAAGGGTTACTGGACGAAGTAAGAAAAGGGTTACTGGACGAAGTAAGGAAAGGGTTACTGGACGAAGTAAGGAAAGAGTTACTGGACGAAAAAAGGAAACGGTGACCAGACGAAGGAAAAGAAAGGGTTACTGCATGAAGAAAGGAAAGGGTTACTGGACGAAGAAAGAAAAACGTGACTGGACGAAAAAAGGAAAGGGTTCCAGGACGAAGGAAAATAAAGGGGGGATTAAAGTTTTAATTTTGTGACATCACTAATGACCTGCTCTTCTATTTGTTTTGAGATGTATCATTCCATACATTACCATTTTCCTTTTTTATGAATGAATATTTATTTTATAGAGGTATGCTTGTAAAAATGTAAGTCTGATCCTAATATGGACAGGTAAGATGGTATATATTATTTCAAAATTCGAACCTTTCCCAAAGCTATAGTCCACAACCTTCAGCACAGTAGCTCGCAAATGACGTCACAAAATTTAAAAAAAAAATGAAAATTCATAACTCTACTTTCGTCTGACAGAACTTTGTCAAACTTTCACCTATCAAGACCAATTGAACTTCAAATTGTACGTCCCTTTCAAAGATAAATCGACAATAGGAATCCAATTGAAATAAAGGTTGCATTCTCTTCAGTATAAAGAGAAAAACATCTATTTCAATTACGTCCTTGTAAAGAGGCGTTTTCTAAGGCTAGTTTCTGATATATGACAAACGCAACACTTGATATGTAAGTGTTTTTTTTTAATAAACCCCCTTCTAAATAGGTCTCGGCAGTTCTTTCTCTCAACATTCGTAAATGTGACATAAATCACCATTGTTGCGGTAGTATTCGAATTCATTTAAAGTCAAGATGCTCAAACGTTAAGACGAATAATTCCATGCTTGAAGATGTGGGGCTTACCTCTCTTTCTACAAAGGGCCCCCAATGATGAGTACAATGAAAAGTACACATCCGCTCCCAACGGCGATTCCAGCAACAAGGGGAACGTTGGCACCTTTCGAATGGGCAGGAGACAGCGGATACAATGACGAAGAGGTAAAAAAGGCTGGCAAAGGGGAAGAAGTCACGTTAGTGGCAGTAGTAATAGTAGTAGTGGTGGTAGTGCAAAGAAGAAGAAATCGAAAAATCGACGAAGAAGACATGGAAGATGAAAAGAATGTTTAAGAAAATTAGTAGTCATGATGGGGTGTTACTAGTAGTAGGAGTAGGGAGGAAGAGTGTTAGAAATACACATGGAATGACATTCGAACAAATAAGATTATTAGGGGGGGGGGGTGAACAAAGAAGAAGAAGCAGGAGAGAGAGGAGGAGAAAGCATGAAAAAGAGCAAAAGAAAACAAACAAGGAGGAAAAAAGAACCAAAAAACAATAAAAGGAGGAGTATGACAAAAGGAAAACAAAAAAGGGAATAAAGAGCGAGCAAAACGGAAAGCATGAAGAAATGGAGTAGACGAAGAGAAAAAGTGGAACAAAAATACTGTGTAAGGAGGTTAGAGAAAGGAAAAAGGGGGAGTGTGAAAAGAAGAAGAAGAAAGAGAAACAAGATGAAGATGGTAACCTTAAAATAAATGGAAATTTGTATGATGACGATACTACTCGCAATAACAAGAACAGGTTTTATGATAGATAACGTTAATCATCTTCAGGTCTATCAAGAACACTGACGATGAGTTTGATGATAGTCTGTTATCGATGATCATAATAAAAGTGAAGATAAAGGATTGTGACGTTGATGGTGTTGGTGATGATGGCAACAATTATGATTTTTATTAATACCTATGACTGTACATGTGGCGACGACATTAGTGCGAATGTGGTAGATAGGGATTATGTTGGCAAGGACGAGGTTTTTGGTGGTGGTGGTGTGTACGAGGTACCCCAAAGAGATCCCGACCATCTTTTGAAGAGTTGCGATCGATTCAGATCTTTGACTCTATCTTATAAAGAGTTGCGATCAATCTGAATCGATCGCAAGTGCTATCCCATATCTATAATATACAGAGTTACAGTTGACATGTTTGATATCAATCACAATCGTTTATAAGACAGGCCCCCGTCTAGCGCCAACAGTCACGCGATCTTCACTTACCAGAAACACTCTCCGTCTGCAGAGGGGAAGAGGAGCTGGACACGTGATTACCGTAAGCGATGATCTCCACCTCAAACCATGACTGACCTTTGGCGACTGTCAGGGATTCCCCGACGACCACGCAGTCGCTCTCGACGTCGGTCGAGGGGTACACGAGCTGAAAGCACAGCCCGGCCGGAAGGGCCTCAGTGGAGTTGTCGGACCGCGTGACAAGGACTCTGTTGTTACGCTCGTCATATACGCCAGAAACACCTGTGGGTGTCACGTACGGAGCTATTAATAGTAAAGGGCTATGGCGAATGATTTGCGAAGGACACGAGCGTCCAAAAAATGTCAAAGTTCGACAGTCGCATTTTCTGCTGCAAAATCTTAAAGCACGGTGTTCACGGAGCACGCCAACGATTTTCGAATGACGCGAATTTAAACAAAAGGATTCGGAGAAATTTGTTTCCGACAGTCTTTCGACAATGACTTCGCAAATCATTTTCGCGCAGTTAAGACGTTCGCAAAACGTTCACAGACAAGTCGAGGAACAATCGGGCGAACTTCGCTGCTTGCGCGAGACATTCGGCAAAATTGTGTAAGCTGGCTGAAAATTTGCAAAGACTTGCGAATTTCGCACAGGTCCTGCACATATTACGGAGTTTTTAAAAACATGTTTGAGAACAAAAAAAAACGAATAAAAAAAATTATTGTGAAATTTCCGCCGAACTAAAAACGACTCAAGCGAGCGATTCACGGAGCTTCTGAACCTACGCGCACGTTTTGCGAGCTTTTGCCGCAGAAAATGCGAATGTCGGACTTTGCAATTTTTCGACATTCGCGTCCTTCGCAAATCATTCGCCTGGCCCATGTAAACAGCCCTTAAAATGCCACCAAAGACCCGAGTTTGCCGTCGTAACATAAATCTAATGACCGGGTCTTGAGATACGACTAAATAGACCGTGTTGTCTGTGGTTGCCTTCATGTATATACAAAATGGCGTCTAAGTTCTTTCGATATTCAAAATTATGCCTACTATAACCTATTTCGAGCTGTAAAGCACTGTCTGCGACAAAGTGAAGACTGTTACATTTTTTTCTGATTTTTTTTAGAAAATGCGTGAAGGTGAACAATTTCTTAGAGGAGAGGAAGATGTACAAGTAAATAGAACAATATTCTAAGTTTTCATTTTATACTCAAATCGTGGGAAGTACCACCCTTGGTAACAGAATCGATTCATCCTACCCTTGCAGATGTTAAATATTTAACAACATTCTTTCAAAGTCTGGATCACATGTTTGTAAGATAAGCCCTTTTCTCTCACTTCCTCAAAGTTTTGATGTAATGTATATAATTACACTTTTCCTTTCTTTACACACTGAACTTGTTAGTTTGCGAAGCATACAAAGGGTGCAGCGTAGTACACGTGTAATTGTGTAGAAGAAAACAACTTACCCAGTTCAGCTGGGCTCAGTGCTGAAAGTGGAAGATGAACATGCATGCGTAGTCATAGCATTCAAGATATTAACAGATTAACAAATCAAGTTTATCGAGAGCATAATCAATCAATCTATCTATGGTCGTAAATGGTTGTCATAGTAGTCAAGATATTAACAAACTAAGGAATCAAGTTTATCGAGAGCATAATCAATCAATCAATCTATGGTCGTAAATGGTTGCCATAGGCCCATAGCAATCAAGATATTAACAGCTTAACGAATCAATTTTATCGAGATCACAATCAATCAATCAATCTATCTATGATCGTAAATGGTGTTTCAAGGAATTTAATTCGCTTTGGGGGATGTCTCTCTTATTGCAGCTTGAGGCTGTAATCTTAAAACATATTTAGCATTATGTCTGTTTTTATTCAACCTATGTTTCTTTCACATCTTTTTGCCTCCTGTTTACATCTTTTTGCAGGGGATCTTTTTGCAAGTTTTCATAGTTATCATGATTATAGTTGCAAGTTCATTTTATGCTAAAAATATTACTCATTGCGGATAAATGGCTACTGATAATCGTTTGCCTCGCAATGTAAGGTAAACGGAATCGAAAAGATCACGACGTTTCGTGCGCCGCGGCAACACTTCGTCAGGTGTGATACAAAATTGTAGTAAGTAGGGGTTTAAATACCCTATGGTCAGTGCAGCGCACTAGCTGAAATCTGCTCGCCGGCGTATCCGGGTACTTGACCAACAATAGACCGTTGACGCGCCTCTCATTGACCGGTGGTAACAAGTTACCGACCCCCCCCCCCCTCCTCCCCCCCCCCCCCCCCCCCCCCCATCGCCAGCTGAAAAAAAATCCTATCTACGCTCCTGGTGGCCATGCGCGTCTAATGAGCTTCTTACGGCTGGAGTGACTTTCCGAAGAGGAGGTCTGTGGGTGTCACCTCGTCTTCATGAATAGGTTGTGTCATGTTGAAATGTGTTACAATGTATGTACACGAATACGCCTGCCATAGACTCTAATCTTTTCGCAGGTCTATTATCGGCTGAATTTGACAAGCCTATTGTCGAACCAATGAAAGGGTACTTCCTTTATGAAAGAACAGAAACAAACTACTTTCGAACCAGAATCAATTGCGAAGAGGGTCAATTGAAAACTTGACAAAGCATGTAGCACAAAAACAGGAAAGGAGTTCGTTTCTATAGAAGAGATCCCTGGGTGTTTCAAGCAATAAAGCCATCATGTACAGGAGCATGGTCGCGTGATGGTGGTTGGGCTGTGAACATTACTTTCAACCTCTCAAAATTAATAAAGCATGCATGAACATCATTATGATTATGAACATTGTTTTGAACCTCTTGAGTGTCCTGTACTACGTCAATGTGAAACTGGATTATGTTGTTATAATTTTGTTAAATATGTGCTTTTTGTGTTTTTTGTGTTTTATCTCGTTTATGAATAAGTCATCGGAAATATGAAGGAATGTGTATTACCATGAAATTAAAATCTTTTGAAAAAATGATAAAAATTAACAGTCTTTGCTCCGAATCGTTATGAAAATTTCCACAAAGCCTAACAAATGTACCATTTTCAAGGAAATGTTATCTACTTTGATATAATATCTCATGTGATGTGGGAAAATTCAAATGTTATCTTAAATAGTGGTCAATACTATATTTCTATGGCGTCCATTTTGAAAAATGACTGCCATTTTTTTCTAGCAGCATATCGCATAGGTAGTCCAAGTAGAAAATGTACAGACTGGTCTCCCAAACACATTGATACCCAACGACCTTTTACAACAATGCATGTCAGGTGGACCCCCGAATTCGGTGTTTCCTCCCTGGGTACACTAAGCATTTTTATTCACCTACGTACGTTATGTGAATAAATCCGCACGCGGCCCGAGAGATCATCCGCACGAAACACGTTTTTGTCGGAGAAGAAATCCATATAAAGAGTTAAAGACTCTACCCAAATGCAAATGTAATTAATAATATATCGAAGCAACAATACATAAAATATTTGGTCACAGAGGCGTGAGCGTGGCTCCCAGTCCATGAAAAAAATTGCAAAATACAATCATTATTTATAATATAATATTGATATTATTGAATAGTGGAGTTAGGGCGTTCTGATAATAAGTGCTTCATAATTGCAAAGGACGATTTGAACTGCATTGTCCTGATCATGTATTTTGATATACGTGACTCTTTTCTCCTGATCGTTCTCCTTCTGTCTACCTTCGATAGGACAGGCATGGTTTCAAAAGGTATTATCCGTAAGACCACAAGACATATGGGGCATCATATTTCTGGTTTTGTTTTCTACTCTCTCTCTCTTTTCTATAATCATCATATCTGAAGGAAAGTTCTTTTTTTTTTTTACTTCAACCGTCCTGTGCCAGATAAAATCTCTCTCAATGACATGTATGTGGAGTGAAAGTAAAATGCTCCATAAATGTCAAATTAAGGATTAAAATGGGTTCTATTCGCTACAATCAAGGAAGTGCGACATAATGATGTAATTTAATGGTAGAATACGTCGTGTTGTTTGTGTTGGAGAAAAGATTTTGTTTACTCTTACCGACTCATAGGGCTAATCCATACCGTGACAGCCATTTTTCCCTACCAAGATAACATTGCATGGATCATGCAGCTGCCATTATAAATGAAAGCAACTCGTGCTTTGTCTTTAGTGTATTTTACACATTTACCACATCTGCCATGCCTGTCATTAACAGACATGTACACTTCCAGCTTGCTTGGTTATCTGATACAACTTTGTCTTCCTGTTTTTTCTGCATGGTTTCAGTCATTATAATCTCGAGTATTCTCCAAGCACATTATTCACCTGTTTTAACCTCCTTTTTTATCATTTTGCATCGTTTTCATATTTTGACAGTCTTTTGGGTGCCAAGTTACTCTTTTATCACCAATAATGCACACAAAATCCCACTGAGCAGCATTTTAATTGCCACAGGAAGGTAAATGTATTTTTCGCTTACGTTTTGTCGACGACGTTATAATCTCGTTGTTCTCACTTGTCCCGTACACCGTGTTGCTTTTGACGATGATCTCATAGGACGCGAACGGCCGAAGGCTGCCGATCTTGAGCCGAGTCTGCTTGATTCCGGAGATCTCCGAACAGACGTTTGAAGTGGACACAAGACAGTACCGAACAACGAACGTCTGCGCTTTGCCGCCGGAAGTACTCAGTTGCCAGGTTACCGTAAAGGAATCAGAAGTGGTAGCACATTCCAACACGGCGACATATGCAGGACTCTCTGGTAGATCTGGGAAGAACACCAACATCAACATCAAGAAGAGAGATCATGACGTAACGAGGGAAAACAATTTGTAACGAATACTACAGCTTGAACTGTTTTATGAAATTATGCATCTCGCGACGCGATTGATCATGATGCCGTTGTTGTTGTATACAATATCTAAACACAACAAAAGAGTAAGTCTCCCCCCCCCCCCCCTCACAAAACACAAGTTTTATCGAAGAGGTGTTGAGCAACATAACTTGGCAGGATTGTACCTTTACTTATTGACTAACTTCCGTGTGAAAATCACATTAATCCACTCAGTCATGCATGAGTAACCACACATTAAAGGCAAAATTGTCACTTATCAAAAGTCACAAGGGCAATTTGGGGATTCTGTCATATGAGTTTTTAATGAATTCTAGGCTGGTGCATAATTTATGTCTTTTTATTGTTTATCATCCATCTCTCGATGCACCAACACCTATCCCGAGAATTAACCTATTGTTCTGGTTGAGTGTGCACAGTTTAAAAAATATTCATCTCTCTTGAGTTTGAAACTTTTAAAAACCCTTTAAAAAAAATGGATATTTTGACAAAGATGTAACATGACCTGTTACGGGAATATAAGAAGTCATTTTCATCTCATAGTTGAGTGAATACACTTTAAAAAACGTATGGGAAAGCCAAAGTGTACTGTTAAAACGGCATAAACAATTACCCTTGTGACTTTTGATAAGTGACAATTTTGTCTTTAATGTGTGCTCACTCATGCATGACTGAGTTGATTAATCTGATTTTCACACGGAAGTTAGTCAATAAGTGAAGGTACAATCGTGCAAAGATATGTTGCTCAAAACATCTGCTGTAAAAAGTTATGTTATTTTGCTTAGGGGGGGGGGGATTACTTTTTTGTTGTATTTCCTTTCACTACGATCATTGTTATATTGTGACAAAAACACGTAAACAAAAGTCATAATCAGTAGACGTTCTGCCTTTCTCATTTTTATTTAGATCCATAACTATTATACACGTTGAGCCAACAAGAACACACTTACTGCCAACTTCTAAAGTGAAGTTCACTTGCAGTGGTGATGTCAGCCCGTCATGCATTGCGCTGCACATGAGCTCCTTCCCGCTGTCACCTGCCGCAGGCGAAAGTTCGATGACCTTCGATGACGTCACCAGCTGGATCCGCTCGTCATCGGGTTGGTCCACCTGATCCCTTGTCACGGCGCTGACGTCACCGTAGTACCACGTGATCGCTGGCGGCGGGTTGCAGGGGGATGGCACTGTGCAGTCGATAATATTCAAGCGGTTGAGCACGACATAAACCACGCCCCCTTGCGCAATGGGGCGTGTTCTGTTGACATCAACAGCTTCCAGTGAATCTGGCGGGTCTGAAAAAAGGGTAATTACAATTTGGAAATTATTTTCAATTCTCCACATTGCACAAAGGGAAAACTTATCCCATAATGTAACACGCAGTAACATCCGCTTTTTTGCCGGCATATCTGTGTGCATTACACGAGACCGGAAGCGGACCTGACTGAACACAAAATTTGAATGTGACTGTGTCGAACATCAATGGATGATTTTGTTTTTCATAATATGCGGTATGGATAATTAGATTACATTCATTCATGAAACGATTTGATCAAAATATTTCCGAGGCAGCCTGGGCTGAATTTCTAAAATGGTATGACACCAAAGTGAAAGTCTTTGATTCTGTCCATGGTTTGCCTAGTATAGATAGATGATTAGATAATACATGTCGTTACTATCATAAGTACGTCGACATATGTCATCGACACCCGATGTCTTAACCAGTAAACTAACAAGTGTACAATTCATAATATGGATTTGAATTTATCTAATAACCTTTCGCTTCAAATTCGCGCTTTATCGGAGCTTTTTTCTTACATGAGCAGAAATGGTATTGGTGATCATGTTAATGGCTGTGCCTAACAAGCCTTAAGCCTATAGAAACTAACACCTTCAAATTTACCTTCTAATTCTAAGTAAATAGCAATTCCTTTCTAATATTTATAGTTTTGTACAGAATCATATTCTAATGGTTATTTATGTTTAATAGATAATTATGTACAGCATCGTTAAGTCACACGGAATTCGGCCTGCGAGCCGCGAAGTGTTTCTGTCTGGTACAGTTGTTGTTGTTGTTGTTGTTGTTTTTATCCTGATAAACCATTATCTATCTATCTAACATATTAAGAAAGCATTAATCTAGGACTGATTGTGACGCCTACTTGATAAAAAAAGTGCCTATGCAAGAAAGAGAGATAATCAACAGCCAAAGGTGAAATTAGCCACAATCACTGCGTCAGACAGTGTATCGATCACAGTGAAAGAACTGAAAATAAGTGTATCAAGATAACGGAAAATAGACATCTATTTCCCTTTTACGCCAGAGGATCTTCCATCTGATCTTTCCTTCGCTCCCTTTCTTGCAAATAATTTAGCTGTTTAACTGTCTGTGCTCATATAAACCACCTTTAATAAACCTCTCAATGAGCAGGAATGTTTTAATGAGGGATGTGAAAAGAGATAGGCCTACATTCAGTTTCAACATGGCAAAGACGTTGAATGAAAATCCTTCTCTCAATCGAGTTCGCGAAGTGTATATTAAACGCTTTAAAAAACATCTCTAACCTGTCTTTAAAGACCGCTCAAGGAAATAAAACATGTGGTATTTATAAGCAATCGGTCTTTATGTATTTATTTTGATACACGTTTGAATAGTAAACATTGTTCAGGGGATACAAAGTTTAGAGACTGGTGGTCTTTCTGTGCAGATTGTCAATAAAGAAGGTTTCTCTGTGCACATGTTAAAAATTAACTCACGTGTTACGATGAGCTTGGTCGTGGTAGTTTCCACACCAGTGCTTAACACCGTTGCGCACGCATACACGCCATTATCCTCAAGCTGGATCGAAAACACAACTAGGTTGAAACCCGTCGAGAGGCTCCCGTCTAACGCGTACTTTCCCCTGTCCGAAATATTGGTCTCGCACGACTCTAAGTCATCAGTCGAGCACTCGTTGACGAAGGCGACTTCCGTCCCGTCGAGCTCCCACGTGGTTCGGGCGAACTCGTAATGCGTGGTTTCAAACGGACACGCTAAAGTCACTGTTTCACCAGCGCTCGTCGAACGGGAGATGATATAACCGTCTGCGGTCGTTGACCCTGCAATATGTCGGAAAGGAATTGGTGAATTGCTGGTATCTTTTGTGGTTGGTTGCCATCGATCGAATGATCTCTACACCCCACATGATGCAAGTCGGCCAATGATAAACCGCGCACTGACCTCTGATTTTTTTTTCACAAATGTCTGTCCCCAGTCCAGTATACTATCATGTATAAACCCGGAAGTGGACATGACAAAACTCCGGTGCATCATGGAACGACTTTGCCTTATTGTGTAAAGCGAGGGCCGTCGAGCGAAATAAGATATCTTCATTGGTGGTCTTTAAACCTAAAACATCTACAGAATTAATAAACTAATGGTGCTGTTTTCACTTATATAGCTCATTGATGAATGTTGATTGAATGGTAAATGTGATAAGTAAGAAAAAAGAGAAAAAGAGTCACACATCTATTATTTCTTAACTTGAACATGTAACATGATTGATTGAATGACGAACTTAATCCCTTTGGCATTCATGAGAAAAAATTACGCAATCAACACATATGATTCAATAGACGGTTGAAATTTAGTCCTTGTAATTGAGTGATTGCATAACTGATTGATCATTTGACCGACTAATTTGATATATTAAGTTATGATTAAATGAATGTCCGTCATATTTGGTTACTGATTGAATGAATCAAGAGAAGCTTGATTAAGTGATTGTTTCAATAATTCATTCGCTGTTTACCAGATTGAATAAATCATTAATTATTTGTTCATTCATTGAGTGAGTGATCGATTGAATGAATGAACAAATGATCGTTTTGTCGATTGACAAAGAAATGTCAGCAATGTAAAAAAAAACATTGTCATGCATATCGGTATCAATGCAAATGTGAATAAAGTTTAATACATTCTCGGCATTGATACTCCAAGATGACTTTGAGATTATGAAGTATTGTTTGAATTTTACAGGCCGTGAAGACCTGCAAGAGTCCTGAACGACAACATACTCAACAATAACATGTATGAATTATTAGAGTCATACAGCTTCATTCAAAATATAACAAATGATAAACCTGCGCTTAAAGACAGTTGTCAGTTTTAATATACAGTTCATATATGAACAACATGTCCTTCCATTTGGCGTGGTAATTACACAATGTTATTTATTTGACCTGCAAAATGGATACCCTACGTTCAAGGCTCCTTATGTGTATTTGCTGCACAATTAATACACGCAGATGCCATAGAGAGTATTGTACATGTATCTGGCTCTGGAAGAATCAAAAGCGCAACGAACCCACCACATGCCTTTGTCTCTGATGGTTGAGTTCTTTCTCTGCAAAAAGGTCACGTAAGTCCGTACTCAGAACAGACACGTGACTGACAGAGGCTTGACGCAATTCGTATATTCAATCTGGACTATAGTTACTAGGCGACAGCAGAATAAACCTAGAATTTAGACGTCTGTTCTAAATGCCGGCTTACTTCAGCAGTCATAATACTCCAAAAAACCCACACAAAATGCAACAGAAACTTGTTTTAATGGTTTCAGACTCTTGAATATGTCATTAAAACATATCTAAAGTTGTCAATGATTCAAAAGGTTGAAAGCATTGCAAAATACTTAAATCTTAATGACGAACACTCCCTATTGACGCCTATGTTAACAAAGTACATGCAAGGATTGGTGCCCTTTTTCTTGGGGGAGTAAAATTTGTAGCTCTTTGATGATTCTTCATCTCCAATATTGCATATTCAAATTGATCTAGAAATTCACCCACATACTGATATTTTTCATACAGTAACAAACATTCGTGGTCACAATAACATACTTCAATGGTAATTAATCCTCTCTGCATATTTTGTGCTGGTTCAATCCAGTCGAAAATTTTCTCCTTCTACCTACATGAACTGGTAAGCAAAACAAGACCTCACAATTTGCAACACACTGTATAAATGCTTTGGTTATTGAGCCAATGCCAATGAAATTACCCCTCGAAAGAAGGTAGAAGTGCGTCTTCAACGATGATAAAGTTCCCCCTTAAATCACAACTGCCACTCATTGCATTATGATAATTGCGCCACGTTCGAAATGGAAACTGAGCCGTCATAAGTGTAGAGCCTATCCCGTGATAATTGATATTTTGCCTCCTCTCAAGAATGTGCCCAAGAGCAATTAAACTGTGTTCTGTTTTGGATATACTCGGGTAAAGGACCCATTTCCTTGGTATTTAATGATCCATTATGATTATATTGAAAGCACTGTACTATATTATAAGAAAGGCTAACCGGCCATGACATTTAGTGTCGCATTTTCTGGGGAGTCAAAGTTGATTTGTAGGGATACCCCTATAACTCAAAGGTTAATGTACACCTGTGTAAAAAAAAAATGATGCAAAAAAAAGCCTTAAAGGGCCCCTGTCATCAAAATATATGTTGACTTTTGTTGATGCAACTTAATATTTATATAACAAATTCACTAACCGTTCAATGGAAATATGTGTCCTATATATATTTTAAAATAATTTTTCTATATTTTTTTCTCAGCACTGATAAGCCCCGCCTCCAAAATATCCTCCAACTCAAGATTCCCCCTGTGACATCATCAAAGGTAGAAATCAGCAGAATAATAGGCATAATTTATGGACAAACTAAACATTGAAATGACTACCTGCAAGTGCTTATAATAGCATCACATAGCTAGCACATTTCTGACATAAGGAAACGATTATTCCCACATGAAAGGTTGTTAGATGGTATTGTGTGAAGACGTGATGATCTTGTGGGCAGGAGGAGTTAGTCATTGCAATGTTTAGTTTGTGCGTACATTTTGCTTATTATCCTGCTAATTTCTACCTTTTATGATGTCACAGGGGGAATCTTGAGTTGGAGGATATTTTGGAGGCGGGGCTTATCAGTGCTGAGGAAAAATAAAGACAAAGTATTCTAAAATATAGGACACATATTTACATTGAAGAGTTAGTGATTTTGTTATGTATATTATGTTGCATCAACATAAGTCGACCTACATTTTGATGACAGTGGACCTTTAATGGCACATCAATCGTAAATGTTCAAAAGGGGTGCAGTATGTTTTTAACAGGAAGAGATGATCTGTGGGGTTGATATTTATGATGTAATATCAAGAAGGCATATAGTTGCATATCCACGAGGAGCCGCATGTTTCTATTTTCCAAGGGAGAGATTGTTTTATCATGAGATAAGGTACATTCGCGCTAACTGGAGGGAGTTTTCTGAAGACTCCATTCCACCTTCAGTTTACGGGACAATCCTGTCATTGAACGGAATCACGTTTTTCACGACTTGTTCTCAAAGGGCGGGACACCTCATACGGATACCCAATGTTGTTATTACGAGCTGCATGTGCACTTGTTTCCTTAGACATGTTAGAGGGTTGTGTTTAAATGAAAAATTGGGCACAAGAATACATTCCCCCACAAAATAAACGAATCTCACATGTTGTATGCTGTATGGTTCCATAATTCCCCTTTTTTTCTGTTGTTTGATGAAGGAAAACATCTTTCCATAGTATGTAAAACATATGTGCAATGATATGTTAAATGTGTAGACAAATTGAATACCGTAAAAGTATATCCTTTGAGAAAATACATTTTTCAAAAAAAAAGTAGACAACCTAAGGCAGAGAACCTGGCAAGTAAGTCAACAAATCAAAGCTTATTTTATAGCAATGATTTTCATATTAGGCGAATGTAGTTTAGTAAATTAAAAGGTAGGTTTCTCTGTTTTGGAATTTTCTTGAAAATACTTGTTTTTTGTTACTGTTTAATACAAATCGCATAATGTTGGGTTATAAGCGCAACTAGTACCCAAATATAATTATAAAAATTGGTAAACAATGTTTGGTTTAATACATAAATAACATTTTAGAACATGACGTCAGAAAACCCATATTTACCGCCACTGCATTTTGTTTAACAATTTTAATATGTTACAGAGGACGCTTTTCTGAATAGCATGGGTATTTCACATTTTTATGTCGCAATTAATGAAAGGTTAATCCACTTTTTAGGCTAGATTGATTGCACTACCTTCAAGGCAAGCGTTATAAGAAAGAGACAGTCCGAATCATTCAAACAATCGTAGAATTGCTATATGGATTTAAAGCAAATCCTTATGGACCATTGTGGCATTTGTGCGCAAGTAGTACATTGCACATACATTTCCCATTGCGCAACAGTTAACTTCGTGAAAATGATAGAACCATATAACAATGTATAATTAACATACATAATTTTTGGCAATGTGAGAAACAATAGTGTGAAAATAATAAGACGTATGAAGGCAAAAAGAAATTGAAAAGATGATGAAAACACTCTCGACTCGCGGTGCATGATGTCATTTGCACAAAAGAAGTCTGAAATGATCGGATAATCATTTCAAGACAGTATAGCAATAGCTGACTAACTTCAGTGAATGGCAACCCAAACAACATTACCTGATAGTTTAGTTTTAGCGGTACCTACAACGGTCTTCCTTCAGGGAATACTAGCTTGAACAATACTAAACATATCAAATCATACATACCTAACAGCAGGGAGAACATCAAAGCAAGAGGCAGGGCCTTCATCATCATTTCGGCTGGATCTTCCTATATGTATCTTACGGTTCTGTATGAGACCACTTATTTCTGACTCGGTCGATGAAACTTAAATGATGAACTCGACAAGAGTCATATTACGGGCGCGTCCAAGTCATCTGAGCTCTTGTGGCTCGATATAGTTTATAGAGGGCGCTGATTGCACGTGGCCAACTCGGTTTCATTCGGTTACAACACAACATGGCGCGTATTCTTTTGTTATTTGCTTTTCCAACAAAGCAACACGCACAATTTGTGACCTATTGAAACCGAGTTGGCCAAACTCTGTTTATAGAAGGCTCTGGGGGTGAGCTTATGTTACCGTTTGCAGAGTCAGGGCGGTGTCCCAGCGAGGTACATCCGGCAAAACAAATTGCCCTGCCAAGAGCGGACAGAAAATTCGATCCGGCTTCACTTGCTCTTATAAATCTCTAACAAACTTTTAATACCACATATAAGGAAAGGCCGTCCCATCATACACCACGCAGTCATACTCGGATTCGGTGGTTTTAAAATTCGAGTAGTCGGTGCCATCATGATGTGCTACAAACGAATCGAAAAGCGTAAATTTCTGACTGATCCGTAAAAGTCGGCTGTTATATTCTGAGGGAAATTCTTGAATGGTTCTTTTTTCCGATTGCCGTTGTATAAGTATGCACAATGAAGTGAATATTTCTGCCCAAGTAAAATATTTCATTCTGAGTTAAGTTATTTTCTTCCACTGCTAAATAGAAAGAGAAAAAGTTGAGAGAGGGGATGAGGGCAAAACCAATTCACATTCAAATTTCGAGACAAAGTGCTTAAATCTTACTTGTACAAAAATTCTAAGTCTGTTTGAATTGCATAACATTCACCTACATACATGTAACGACTATTTTGTACTTGTCGCAGGGACGGATCAATGATTTTGAGAAATGGGGGGGGGGGCACATTTAGAAAAAATATGTTCGGTCGGGGAAAATCTCGTCATAAATAAAAGAAAAAAGAATGAAAGAATGGTCCTTACTTCTTCCGCGGAGGCGTGATGACTAAAAAAAAAAGTTCTCATTAATTCATCAGAGGCGTGATGACTAAAAGAGAAAAGAAAAAAAAAGTTCCTCATTTAAAAGGGGGCACACTGATTTTTCATAGAATAATAAAAAAAATTGACTCATCTTTTACACTTAGGCCCTTAATCCGCCACTAACTTGTCGTATCGAATCATGATATCACAAGGCGTTCTGACGAAATGAGAGAAATAACATTTTCCTTGTGGTGCATACTCCTAGGTTCTTGTAACATGGCACTCTGCTTAACAAACCTTGCTTGAAATGCTAAACTTTTAAAGGGATAGTTCACCCTGAAATTATTTTGGTTTCAATCAAAAGAGACACATGAAAGAAACATATTAGTGAAGAAAATTATTTGATTTTAAAATTTTTATTTTGTGACGTCGCGTGTGAGGTGCTCTCATATATGTTGTGTCTTAATTTTTCTTTGCAGCTAGCTTTACGCTACGAATCAATATTTATGAACTCAACTCTTTCCTTTTTTAAAAGACCAACGAAACCTTAAGGAAGGCAAATTAACAATTTAGCATCTACACAGTCCATAATGTGATTAAGATTCGATTTTCGTAAAATAAAATTGTCTTACAATAATTTTTGCAATATTGTATCTTGTAAATTTTTGTTGTGTGTTTCTTGGTTTTGATTGAGGTATGTCCGCCTCAAACTTTGCTTAAAGTTAGCGATCATTTGTTTATCTTTCAAACATACCCAGCATTTCACATTGAGCATACCCGGAGTTTTCTGTCTATCAGCCGGCTAAGGGTATGATGCAAGCTATGCACCTGACAGTTGGTTCTCAAAAAAAAAAAAAAAACCCAACAGGTGGCGCTGTTTAGGAACTTTGCAGGAGTCCGGCCAGGTTGGTTCGATTTTTGTTCAGTAGGGAGAAATAAGGCGCGTATTCTTCTGTTATCTGCTTGCCTAACAAAGCACCACGGGCAATGCTGCTCCCTAGAAACCGAGTTGGCCAATCCCTGTGTATCAAGGGATCTGACTCTGCTTGACGAATATCAATTAAAGTGAGAGCACAAAATATAACATTGAGTATAATAATCATTCAAAACGATATTGATTGGTTTATTTGTAAAGTGCATATTTTTTATTGTATACGGAATCATCGCCACACCAACTACGATCGCAAAGACAAATGAGAAGGGCGCCATCTGCAATGAGGATGAATAGAAAAAGCATTGTCATGCCTCGTAATAGTAGTGTATAAGCACTACTGACATCCTGATGTGCCAGATGCAATGGTGCTCTGGGTATTAGTTGTGAAAAAGCACATGTGTCACTCCATGGGCTCATCATCTTTTGAGTGTGTGGAGAGTATCATCTATCGATGGTTTAGATGGTGGATCGTGACTTCTTAGAGTAACAGTAATCACTTTGGGGCATCTAAATTGGCAACACTATTTGTTTCAAATTACATTTTTATGGAGAGACGTAATGTCAATTCCACTGTATATTAATAAAACGTTTAAACATTCAAGTTAGAGCAAAAACATTGCTAATATGAACAGCAAAAGACGGATTCCAATCTTTTCAGCGAGTTGCCAATAGGGACATTTAGTGCCATTTGCCCTTATTTAGCTTTAAAAATCATTGCGAAGGTAAAACAAAAAAGCTCCCCCCCCCCTTAAGCAAAATTGCATAACTGTTGATCGGAAGAGTTTTGAGCAAAATAATTTGGCAGGATTGTTTGTTAACTTATTGCCTTATTTCTGTGTGAAAATCGCATTAATCCAATCAGTCATGCTTGATTGGGCACACATTCAATTCAATTCAATTCAATTCATTTATTTCTCCTCTTTCAATTTTTACAATGATGGTACAGTTTACTTTACAGGTTAACATACGTATAAATAAACTTGCATAATACAATATATTACATAATACAATAGATAATACAAATTGAAAGGGAAGGAGGACCGACTAAAAAGCAAAGCTTGTAGGGTGTAGGCCCCCCTATAAAAGTAAATATCATGAACTATTATTTTATATAAAAAAAAAAACAACAACAACAACAATAACAACTGATTAAATAATTACAAAATCATTTTAAGACGCAAAACAATGATAATTATATACAAAAAACAAACATTAAATGTACACAAACATCAAAGTTGCGCGCTACAAATTATATTCAAATGGGAAAGCAAGTACCTAGTAGCTATACAGAAGAAAGCCTCTAAGTCTCCTTTTGAAACTTTGTATTGAATTGCATTGTATAATATCATTTGGAAGAGAATTCCAGAGTTTTGGACCTGTAAAAACGAATGTCTTTTGAGCAAACGATGTTCTATTTAGTGGCAGATGGAAGGAGCTCGCCTGGCGAGTGAAGTAACTATGAATCGAATCATTTTTTACAAACATATCATTAAGAGGCATAGGTAATTGTTTAGTGCTGAGCTTGTACATTAGCTGTCCAAGCTGAAAAATATACAAGTCTTTAATTTTCAAAGTCTTGTCATTAAGAAAAAGATTATTCGTATGTGCCCGGAAATCTGCATTATAAATAATACGAATTGCTCTTTTTTGTAATATAAAGAGTCTATTAATTTGGGAAGTTGCTGCACTGCCCCAGGCGATAAGTCCGTAATTCAAGTAAGGAAGAATTAACGTGGAATACAAGGATAACATAATATACTTAGGTAGAAATTGTCTTAATTTGCTAAGAATACCAGTGTTGCGAGCAATGATTTTGCAGATATTGTCAATGTGTGCTTTCCAAGATAGTTTTTCATCAATGATTAGCCCCAAAAATTTAGTTGATCGGACCCTTTGAATGAGAGTACCATCAAATACGATATCATTTGGCAAGGTCGCAAGCTTATTACTAAATGGCATGTAACTAGTTTTGTCTAAATTAAGCGACAGTTTGTTAGCTTTTATCCAATTTGTAACACTTTTAAGTTCGTTATTTAAAATTTGCGTCAATTGATCTGGATCGCTATGTGACAAAAATATATTCGAGTCGTCAGCAAAAAGTATAAATTGAAGCAAATCAGATGACTTCTCAATGTCGTTTATATAAATAATGAATAGAAGTGGGCCAAGAATACTGCCCTGCGGAACTCCACAAAGGACAGGTTTAGGTTCAGAGAAATGATCGTTCAGTGAAACGAACTGGGAGCGCCCTTTAAGATAATTCATGAACCACGTCAACGGTTTTCCCCGAATTCCATAGTGTGAAAGTTTGTAAAGTAGGATATCATGATCAACTGTATCAAATGCTTTAGAAAAATCTATGAACAAACCAACCGTATTAGAAGACTGATCAGTAGCTTTGGCAACTGTTTGAACTAAAGAAAGTATTGCATGTGTAGTGCTACTCTTTTCCCGGAAGCCAAATTGAGTATCAGAAAGGATGTTGTGCTTTTTAAAGAATTTTATTGTTCGTATGTGGACCAACTTCTCAAGGATTTTTGATAATGTTGTAAGCAGTGAGATGGGTCTGTAATTACTCGTTAGTGCATTGTCACCCTTTTTGAAAATTGGGATTATCTTTGAAATTTTCATTGATTCTGGAATATGTCCAGATAGTAATGACAAATTGAATATATGTACAAGAGGATCAACTACATAATTCATAGTTTTCTGTAAAAGATTGTTATCAATTTCATCAAATCCTGCACTCTTATTTAATTTTAGGCCAGAAATTATTTCAATTACTTCTTGCGGGTACGTAGGAGAAAAAAATATGGAACTTTCATTGCTGTCCCCCAGGTAGTGGTGAAATGAACAATGTGTTGATGGTATGCGCCTGGCAAGGTTAAAACCAACATTGGAAAAATAATCATTGAAAATATCTGCCATCTGAGCTTCATCCTCGACGACAGTATCATTATGTCTAAGCTAAAATTAAAAGCACATTAAAATCAAAATTGTCATTTTTCAAAAGTCACAAGGGTGATTGTTTTCTTATTCAATTTTTAAAGTGTATTCGCTCAGCTATGACACGGAAATTACTTCTTATGTTCAAATAATAGGTCATGTTGCATCTTTGGCAAAATATGTAGAATTTTATTTTTTCACAAAAATAAAGCGTTTTTAGAAGTTTCAAACTCGAGTTGGATCAGTATTTTTTAAACGGTGCTCGCTCAACCAGAACAATGGATTAAGTGTCGTGATAGGTGTTGGTGCATCCAGAGATGGATGATAAACAATAAAAGGACATAAATTATGCACCAGAAATGGAATTCATTAAAAATCCACATGATTGAATCTCAAAATTACCCTTGTGACTTTTGCAAAGTGACAATTTTTCCTTTAATGTGTGCTCACTCATGCATGACTGGGTGAATTAATGCGATTTTCATACGAAAGTTAGTCAATAAGTTACAAAACATTCCTGCCAAATTATACTGCACAAAACCTTTTCGGTCAAAAGCAATGCTACTTTGCTTAGGGGAGGGGGGAATTACTATTTCTATTGTGTTTATATATTACTAAATGCCAAGAAAATTGATTCATCTTGTGAAGAAATTTATGCTCCTCCACGTGATGTATCTGTTATTATTTTTGATAGTTGATATCATAACAGCCCCAAACCACATTATTTGTGGTACTTAATTCCGTACATAAATTCCGGTCATCCGTCACGGTAACTAACACGGAGGCATCACGGTGTCATCAGGGAGCTACACGCTGACACTGCGGTTGATGCGCTATGGATTCCGGCCACCTTTACTGCATGTACAGGGAAATCCGTGTTTCAAACGCGGTAATCCTCGTTTGGTGCCACGTTCGAAGCGTGTTGAGAACGTAGTCGCACCAAAGATGGGTTAAGCGTAGCGGGTTCATACATCCTTGATCACACCTAGACCGAAAAATCAGTCTCTGTAGGACGTTGGATCCGCTGAGATTGCATCTGGCTCCTCTGAACGCCCTATTCGGGGGGTATGTTCAAAAATGTCGATTAAAGAATGCCCCGAATGAGACGGTTATTCCTGTCTAGGTCACACCGTGCTTAGAGGCTCTCCGCTATTGGCGTTCTAACATATCATTTCAAGTGCTTAAGAAATTAATTCCGCAATATATAAAATAGCCAGTAAATATCTAGTGTTAATTTGATTCTTTTTCTTCTGATAACTTATTATTCATATTGCTCTCATTTTTGTTTATTGATCTCATAACCGGAAATAGCAGCATATTCATCCAAGATTGTTAAAGCTTCTTTCAGTTTTCTGTCTGTACCATTCAAAGTTAACCTTGTATATCATCTGCGTATTGACCAATTTTATGTTCAATAGTCCTAATATATCACTATTTATCAAAAAGATTTATGGTGACAAAGGATCGCCTTGACGGCATCCCCTCTCTATCAAAAATCAATTAGTCATATGATCATTCACATACCTATTCAATGTTTTAAAACATGTGTACACAACGCTAAATAACTTGATTCACCAAAATAGGAGAAATCTAACGATTGCATTACAAACTCTTGTTCATTTTTTTTTTTTAATTCAAAAAGAATTTTGATGTTTTGTCACCAAAGTCTGCCAATTTCATTTATTTAAAGAATCCATATATAAACCATTGTTAAGCTAATTCCATCTAATAATGGAATTCTATCTATCAAAATAATTCCGTCTATTACAAGAATTCCATCTCCATCAAATATGCTAACTGGTTAGAATTACATTTAGACAGAACCTAAACGTGGAGTGTCATTACAATGACCACCTGCAAGTGCTTACGTGTTTATACAATGCATTTTTTTTCCTTGGCGATTATTCCTCCATGAAATGTTATTAGATGGTATTGTGTGAAGACATGTGATGCTCTTGTGGACAGGTGGAGGTAGTCATTGCAATGTTTAGTTTGTGCATAAATTCTGTCTATTATCCTGCTAATTTCTACCTTTGATGATGTCACAAGCGGAATCTTGAGTTGGAGGATATTCTGGATGCGGGGCTTATCAGTGCTGAGAAAAAAATTAAGATTAAAAAAATACGATTCAAATTTTTAATATAGGACACATACATCGATTGAACAGTTAGTGATTTTGTTATATACATATCAAGTTGCATCAAATTAAGTCAACATACATTTCCATGTAAAAGGACCATTAAAGATTGGATTTTAGCTCTTTATGAGCTCGGGGAGTGATTGCACTCGATGTCCTGATTCAGTGTTTGTACTTTAGGGCTTTCCTGTAGCACCCATAAGGAGATGAACTTTAGCACTTTACGTGCACAACAGTCAGCTCCTTCCGGTGCTAGAAAAGTAGCCCTGGGGCAAGTGTTGAATAAGCACTTTGAGTGATGAAAGTGTTAAAATTGAATCTTTAAGTGCTAAATTTAGCACTGTCTTAAGTGCATTATCATTAACTGCGTTTGCGTACATTTTTTCATCTTTGCAACTGAGATTTTTACTTTAAAAATTATTTAGGTTTTCAAGTTAAGATCTCAGCTTCAAACATGGCAAAATGCATGGCAAAATGGACTTTTTGGGAGCATAGCAGGCATCAGCAATGAAAGTATTGACACCATGAATAGAGCTGGACAAGCAAGCGCAATGAGGCTCTACATTTCTTTTGTTCTGTCTGAGAAGCCATTGCCACAAATCATGGTCCTAACTTTTAAAACACCTGGAAAACACACGATGGGAGCACGTAACCTTTCGGCGATGCCTCTCTGGTGTCATATCGATGAGACATCGGGTCAAAATGGCTCAAAAAGGTTGCGCTTCCAATAGTTTTACCTTTGGTCACGTGCAGTGCTCGCCACCAATCCAAGAGCAGGACAGTGTACATAAGAGATGTATTACCTGAAAACCATCATCATCATCATCATCATCATAATATTGACATCGGAACTATTAATATAAAGGCGAGATTGTTTCCCGTAGTAAACACGCCTATAGAAAGTGGTGGCATATTGCTCATACAAAGTTTACATACATCGGAAGAAAACAAGGTCATAATGGAAAAACAATCATTTTAAAAGACAAAGGCTTACTTTAAAAAGTATCACTTGTGGTGTGATAGTTACTGAGATAAGTAAATGTACCGCCAATACCGCCCTTTTTACCCTTTGTACAAAACCGCCCAATTATTTACTTTTTAATCAATTACGTACAGAATTAATCCCAGACTCTCAACAAGAGTGAATATTTGTTTGGTTCTGGGGGGTTTTGCCCAGCCTTGGGCACAGAGCCAAATCTAACATCAATTTCAATCGTTTTGCTTGGTCTGTGGTTAAGATTGGCCATAAATACTGCAACTTTCGGAACAACTCAATCACATTTCTCTGATCGTCTCTCTGATTCATCACGTCTATTCTTGAAGATCTTGAACTTCATCGAACAGTCGTAAGTTTTTCCAGATTTTTTTTAAAGTCAGAATTATCTGTCCGTACATGTGTTTGTGTGTATGTGTTTGTGTGTTTGCGCGCGTGTGTGTGGATATGTGTGTGTCTAACGCTGTTTGTCTAGCGCACATTAAGTTCAGAAATTGCAAGTCTTATCAGACGTTTTTTAGAGTGCTGACAACATTATTTTCTTTTAAAGATCTCTTCTTTTTTCTTCATTTTCCAATGATCTTATTTTAAGTGAAGCAGTATTTTAAATGAGTGCCTTAATGATTGTTGTCAAATATTGAATAGGTTGTCTTTGTGTTTCAAATGTTGATACATTGTTATTACTTTTAAAGCGACATGGGAATCCTAAGCTGATTGTTTGAGCAGATTATCAAACATCAGAAAGGGGGATAAAGGAGGTTGCGGGGGTGCTGAAAATGAAGATAAAAAAGCAAACAAATAAATGAAAATGCCGTAGAAGGGTAGTAATGATATACTGGTATTATATTAATAGAATGAGAATAGAGGGGTTATTACGATGGCGCTACAACTCTAGAGGAAAAATACTAACCTATGAATAAACACGACGGTGACGAGACGTATGACATTATACTATGTTAATTAAATTCTGCGAAGTGTCTTTTTTTCTTTTAATTAAGAAAACTGACGGGTATTTATGCGCGATATACACCAGAAGTACCATAGCGCTTACAATCTTAGAATAACACAATGTAACTTAAAGAGGAATAGAAAAGGTTTATTGATAAAATGTATGTTTTTAAGTCTTAAAAGTCTCTAATGAGGAACATTCTCTTACATTATGTGGGGAGCTATAACATTTTTTGACCTGATATACTGCAACTTTTGAAGCGCGCTTCTCCGAATTTTCAGGAGGCTTTTATCTGACATTGAACGTAGTGTTTGTGCAGGTACATAAGGAATTCATGTCTAGGGGAGTAGGCAGGAGCATACTGTGAGATAATCTCATGACTCTTTATAAATGTCTATATTGCTCATTCCAGATGCATGCTTTCAAGTTGACTGCCATCCTCCTGGTCGCCATGTGCCTGGTTGTCAGCATGGACACGACTGATGCTCGTGAGTACTATCGGTTTTTTCTCCCGTTCCTCCCCGCTTCAAATAGACGACAGAATGCTCCCTGATTATCATTAAAAAGAAACCCTACTAGAATACGCGTTTTTTTAGACATGTGTTGTGACATTTCATCAACTACTTTTTTGGCAATAATCCTAGGGATATTTAATGAGACTCTTACTTTTGGACAAATTTGGACTTCAAATTCAGAACACAACAATGACCACTGGGTGTCATAAATAATGCATGAAGCTTCTGATAGAAAAAAAGTTGTTGACTGGCATGTGTGATGCACAATGGCCATTTTTGTATTACCTGGTACCAGGAATGTGTTAGAAGAGGAGTCGGCACGGAGAGTAATTTATTCCTACACCAGTCGCGTGTATTGAGAGCACAATAAAATATTTGATGCGTTTTTTGGTTCTTTAATCCAGTAACGACCGCCGCCAAATATGCAAGACAAATTTTTGTTGCATTTAGAGGAATATAATGTATTCTTTATGCGCAAAAGATTTTAGAACTACTTCATGTACTGACGTGCATTTGCAGTAGTAGAACATCTTATAATGATACGATTCTGTGAATTTCAGATTATATTGTTGCTTCATTTTGGTGATAAATCGAGAATACTGTGGAAAAAATGTCAAAGAAATGCCTCCATATCGCACATTGGGCAATCATATTTCCTTAAAAATACATTGGAAATCGTTTATTGAGTGTTTCATGGAAACAACTTCGATTTCATGTCAGGAGATGTCCGAAAAAGTTACGGACCAAATTCTTTCTACCATTTTATGAAAATTTCTCTTCGCTCACCCCCAAACTAATTCCCAGTGGGTGTAATGAGATTAGGTATGAACTCCCAGCGAAGGCTGAATGGTTGACATACTTCTCAAACCAGATTTTCTTTTGTTATTCAGAGGAAGGCACTGCCGAATTAGAAATAAAGCGTATTGTTTCAAACACCTGAATTTCTATGAGGCGGCGGTCATCATTGATCAGGGAAAGTCTATCTGAGCGCAGTCCATCCATGATAGGTCCATGCTGGTACACACAATTTGTAAGATCCAAATTTGTCCAAAAGTGGAAATTTCATTAAATATTCCACGGATAATTACAAGAAAGGTAATCAATATTATGTCACACAGCCTGTCTTTAAATAAAGTGATATCCTTTCACTTAATGATGTGTCAATTTTAGCTCGGTGTGAGCTGAAACTGATTTTTTTTATCATTTTTAACACCTAGTACATCTACATAAATATGTATATAAGAACGTACATTTACATAATCATGAATATTCATCCGATTTGGCCGGTAGTAATCTGAGACCCCGTAACATAAAGGTTTACAATCAATTTCAAAATGGCAATGACCAATCAACACCATTGCAACATGCGCCCTTTGTTCAAAAGACCAGTTTGCAAGTCTTTATGTTGCGGGGCCCAGGAGTCAGCGGGTTACGATTACGTAGCAAGGTTACTTCGACTCTGTTTCTGTTTCTTGCCTGGCAGGTAAGCATAACAAGGTGCATGCGGCTGATGGGCAGGCCGCCGGCCAGGCTGCCCCGCTGCATGAGCGTCAGAGACGCTCTAGCTCTAGCTCCGCCGAGTCAACCGCGTCTCCGGAGAGCGCTGGAAGCGCCTCCTAGGCAAGAAGAAGGAAGCGTCAACGCGTCGTCATCGTCGTCGATCTCGACGATCGTCGTGCTCGTTGTTATCAGCAAGATGAACACCATACAACGATACCAGTCTTAATGGTCGGGATCCTGCAATGGCGACAATGCAGATTTAAAGCACCCAACATTTTGCTTAGAAGTAGAGGTTAAAATTTAGGCCGACGCATATTTTAAAATCGATAAGAAACGCTAATATGAAAGATGTCAATACATTGTACAGCATATGTGTATGCACTGTAATGATGAACCCAATGTTAGCAATAGCGATATTTTCATCATTTTAAAATGATTCATACTAACAATGTATTCAAATAGTCACCATACCTGAGTCGGGTCCATGCTCATCTACTGTAGTCAATACTTTGGATGACGTGAATTTAGTTGAAATTGAAATAAATTAGGAAGATTAAAACTTCACCTTGGTGTATGTTTGTCTCGTAAATGTATACCGTACTAGGAACTGAGAATGATGTGGTGACGTAGAGTAGGAATGAGAGATGGTGAGAACCAAACAGAGAAATGCTACTAGGCGTTAAAAAAATAAAGATAAGTTATAATTCGAGTCAAGCTGTATATGATACATTATAAGGTCGAGGGATGTCATTTTTTGTAGAAGTAGCTTAACTTGTGACATCTCATTGATTATTTTTCTTGAAAATATTCTTGTGAATATTTAATGAGATTTCCACTCTTGGACAAATCTGGATGTAAGAACTTGTGTGTATCAGATAATGAATTCAGAACGCAGCAATTGCTAATGTGCATCACACATGCCAACCCACAACTTCATTTCTGTTAGAGGCATTATATGATGGCAGTTGCTCGTGGATTGACAAGTGCGGTCATGGTCATTGTTGTGTTTTTAATTGATTGTCTGATACACACATATTTTTAGGTCCAAATTAGCCCAAAAGTGAAAATCTCATGGAATGCTCACAGGACTATTACAAAGATGATGATTTATGAAATGTGCTACGGAAAAATTTGAGATCCGTTGACCTTATGATTTGTAAAGTTGAGCTTGATTAGGGCTGTAACCTATCTTTAATTGTTTGTCAAAAATGGTTAAAAGTTTTTGGTTAAGAAAGGCAGAGTGTTAGAGAAAGACAGGGCAGGGAGAGTGAGAGATAATGAAAGTCACAATCGGTGAGAGAGAGAGAGAGAGAGAGAGAGAGAGAGAGAGAGAGAGAGAGAGAAAAGGATGGATGGGGGCGGAAAAACAGACATAGAGGGTGAGAGAGGTGAGTATAAAGATAAGGGGGAAGTAGGTAGAACTAAAGTGGAGAGACACGGGGGGTCGGAAAGGGAGATGAGAGAGAGCAAGGACAAGAAAGAAAGAGAAAATGAAATGAGATCTTGAGCGACAGAGACAGAGACTGAGAGAGAGCGAGAGAGCAAGAAGTATAGACAGAGGGAGACAGGGAGAGAGAGAGAGCGAAAAGGCGAGAAGTAGAGAAAGAGAGAGAGAGAGAGAGAGAGAGAGAGAAGAAAAAGAAAGAGAGGGGAGAGGGGGAGGTAGCAATTTCTTGCAAAAGTGACTTGTACGACCTTCCCACGAGCCTGCTACGAGCACTCGTAATATCTGTGCACGCAGAGATCGTATTGTGACTCGGGACAACTCGGGACAACTCGGTAAATCTAGGCGTAACTCGGGGCAGACTAGGTTGTGCGCATACACTCCAAAGCCTAGTATCTAGGTTAATGTATTGCAAATATTTCATCACTAGCGGGACCCCTGGAATTTGAGTTCAATTTCAGAAATATTATTCTGACGCGTGGATGACACATCCCATTTAACTATCTGTGTGCCACGTGTGACTTCTTTGCACATTTCCATTGAGCAGCAGTTTATTTTCCACACAAAGTGTTAATGATGTTCCGAGATAGGCCTCATCCCTCCTACAGTCTACCGCCGCGAGATAACTCTTAAAGGGATAGTTGACCCTGCAATTTAGTTGGTGTCAATAAAAGGAGACACATGCAAAAAACATATTAGTGAAGGTTTGATGAAAATCCGTCGAAGGATAAGAAATTTGTGATCTTTTAAAGTTTTGATTTTGTGACGTCACATGCGGGGTTTTCTCTCATATGTTTAATTTTCTCAAAAAGATATGCATTCTTTTACCTGTGCATTTGATACATCATTAGAAATACCCCTATGGAACAATCACCGTGTTGCCACAGTGTGTTCACCTAGTTAACTATGTGTTCACAGTGTTGTCACAGTGTGGCAACTATGTGTTCAAAGAGTTGTCACAGTGTGGCAACTACGTGTCTAAAGAGTTGTCACAGTCTGGCAACACTGCGTTCTTCACACATGTTCCATAGGGTTATGTTTATTCACACATACCTGTACGAAAAAAAAACATCCGTTGTGAAAAACAAAAAAGCCAATAATTTATGGAATTATTTTGTACACAACATATGGGAGAGCACCTCGCACGTGACGTCACAAAATTGAAATTTAAAAATCTAATAATTTTCATTTCCCATGACGGATTTTCGTCAAACCTTCACTTAACTCTTTATTTGTTTCGTTCACTTTTTGCACAACCACGTGTATTTCCCTACGGTCCCTTGTCCCATTGTTTTGCGAACAATTGCATGCAACAGAGTGTACCTACGTGCTGTGTGAGCTAGTGTGTACATTCTCTTACAAAACCACTTTGTTGGAGGGTTATTATGTCTTTACAAGTAAAAAAAGAACCAATACATTCTACTGCATACCCAGGAATTTCGTTGAAAGAAGGAGAAGAGATAATCGTTAAAACCCTCCTCACGAACATACCACTGTCAGGTTCATTGTTAGGATTGGATGACTCATGGCACGAATGTGAATGAGACCCTTTCGTTGCAGTATACCTTGACCAGGCTAAAATAATACAACACACAGGGGGTTTATGGGTGAACGCACGAAGAGTTAAAGGGTTTAGTCATGTTTCTGCTTTTATTGAAACAAAGCTATTTTCAGGGTGATCTATCCCTTTAATTGTTGTGCCAGCAAGTCATTTTTCTAGAGGTAATGTTTAATTTAGTCTCTAAACCCAATAATGGATCTATACGCTGTAATGTACAGAAATGGGTGGAAAAGCGTATGATATGAAGAGATGCTTTCATGCGAATGAAAACATAAACTCATATAACTGTAAGTGCATCTAAGTTGTGTATATCTCTCCCCAAATGTACGTACATCTCGCTTGTTATTCTGTTAAATCCAAGAACAAAAGGTCATCGAATTGGCAGCTATAAACATGATATTATTTTTAATTTTACCGTCATATTACCAGGCATTGTACAAAAGAAAAGAAAAAAAAAATCCCTCTGTTACATTATGTTCATGCCAGTGGCAATGAAGGAGTTAAATCCATGCGTAGCTCTCTTAGGTGACTCGCGGAAACAACTGAAGGAGCTCCATATCACTGTGACGTCATTTGCAGAACAGCCATCGCAAATACATAGTATCGAGACAAACACATAGAGAAACAAATGTATCGGTACAAGCCGTCCGTTTAAAGTGATAGTTAACCCTCAAATAAAATTGATTTTAATAAAAGCAGACACATGAAAGAAACATATCAGTGAAGGGTTGATGAACTTCCGTCAAAGGATAAGAAGGTTCTGAGTTTGTGATTTTGTGTCACGTGCGAGGTGCTCTCCCATATTCTCAAAAAGATATGCATCATGTTATTTGTGCATTTCATACATCATTAGAAAGACATTTTTATACATAAACCTGTATAAACGAACGTAATTCCGTTGTAAAAAAGAAAAAGGGGAAATTTATGGAATTACACTGCACACAAAGTATAGGAGAACACCTCGCACGTGGCGCACAAGATTCAAATTTCAAAAGATCATAACTTTCTTATCCTTTGAGGGATTTTCGTCAAACCGTCAATGATAATTATTACAAGTAAGTGATTTGAAAAAAAAATATGACTAGAAAGCCAATCAAATTTTTTCGACTTTGTTACACATTTCCCTTCAAAACAACCCAGTGCAAAACTAGCGCATTTTTTTATAATGCACCCATGTCGACATTGTGTATGTGCACTCTCAAAACAATGCGGCGCGCAGGGATGCAGGGGTTAAGAACGTTACCATTTTCGTTATTTATGCAAAGTTTATACATGTCTTTTAAACAATGCGTTACTCATAGCACCCCAACAACTTGTCCGAGGTTTGTCCGGGCAAGGGGATGTTTGAATTACATGGTGTACCATCAGCCGTTTAATCAATGCAGATTCATTGTATTCTTCTTCTAGTTACAAGAGAATGCTTTACAAATATTTTCTCTTTCATCCCGTGTGTGAGTCTGTCAATAGGCCATTTTCGTACTGTACTGTATACACAACTTCCCTCTAACTGCCTGGTAATTATATTCACCTGTAGTCCGTTACGTAGTTTCAATGGATGGAACGCACTCTCAATCAATCAGTTGTTGCTACTCGTACAAACCTCGGACAAGCTTTGGGATTGGTAACGTATTGCTTGAACGACGTGAATAACCTGCGTACATAAAGTGAATGGTATATTCTCCGCTGATTACTTTACAGGATTTCACGTATAAACAAATTAGAATGCGCAGAATTTGGGGAAATATCCTCACCCCATATACTTGCGCAGTTGTAACATGTAATATTACAATGTGTCTATAAAGAGGTGTTTTTTTCACAAGTAATACATGTACACACAAATCCCATAGAGCAGCAGTTTATATGGCAAACAAAGGGTTAACAGCGCGTAGCCTTAAGGAAGCGAGGCCATGCTTAGTGTGTTGGTGGATTTGTCGACAAATGGCCTATTGTTTATTAAAAACAAACAGCTCTGCAAAGCTTTGTCGATTAGTGACATATAATTCTGTGTTAATCAAACAATGGAAACCGCCGCTCCCTTGCCGTGACATGCGCTATCCCTTTGTGTGCGAGATAAACTGCTGCTCTACGGGATTTGTGTGTATTACATGTACCATGGACATAATGGATAGACTGAGCTCGGATAGACTTCCTTTGATTTATCATGACCGCCGCCTCATGAAAATTAAAGGAATCCAGGTGCTTTAAACAATACGTTGTCTTTCCAATGAAACAATGCCTGCCTCTCGATAACAAAAGAGAATCTGGTGCGAGAAATATGTTAACCGTTCAGCCTTCGCTAGGAGTTCACAGCTGATCTTGATACACAAACCAGGGAGGTGTTACGAAGGAGTAGAAACTCGAGCATATAAATTATTCAAACATCTGTATGGGTTCTAAAGCGTGCTCATGAATGTCAAAAGCATTCCATAATCATGACAATGCGTTGATGTTCCATGTGCCGAGCCAACACTTAGCTGATGTCAACTTGAAAAGAAATTTCTTTAATTTCCCATTTATCTGCAGACGTTTTGTTTTTGACAAATTCGTTTGAAAACTATAAGGAAGTTAACGGCAGATAATGACAGATCCTAATACTCTGCTTTTGTTTCGAAAAGTATTGAGGAATCATTAAAAATCGGACATATAAGCTATTTGTATTACTTACAAAATCGACCAATTTCTTGTGCATTTGGGGGATTCAATCACTCTCAAAATGATATATTAAGCTGTGTATTATCATTAACGGCGTTTGTGTGTGTTTGCGTGCAACAGAGATATTTCACTTGAAAAACTTGTTTATTTGTGTTTGCTGATACCTGTTATGCTCATGAAAGTATTAATGCCATTAACAGAACGGGACAAGCGAAATGAGACTGTACATTTCTTTTGTTCTCTCTGAGAAGCCGTTGCCACACAATCATGTTCATAATTGTTCAAACACCTGAACAGCAACTGTTGAGATCACATAACTTTTCAGCGGCTTGGTACATGGGTTCAAAGGAAGAAAGTTGCTTCATATCCTTCCATAACACATCCCTGCACAAACTGTGAATTCGTTTGGGGGTAAGCGGAGGGAAATTTTGATAAAAATGGTAAAAAGATTTTGGTCCGTAAATTTTTCGGACACCACCGGATACGAAATTGAGTTTGGAGGTAGAACACTCCATAAGCGATCAGATATTTGTATTATTGACCAACGGGAGATATTCCATGGAGGCATTTCTCTGACATGTTTCCTACAGTATTCTCCATCTATCACATAAACGAGACAACGATATCATTAGAAATTCACTGAATCGTATCATTATAAAAGGTACTACTACCAATGACAATGTGCCTGCAATTTAGTACATGAAATGGCTCTGAAGTTTTCTGCGCTCACAAAATATATATTCCTCATAATGCATCCCAAATTTGCTTTGCCTGTTTCAGACAAAGAGCCAATTAAAGGCGTAAAATGTACTATTGCGCTATCAATGAACGCGACTAGTGTCGGAATAAATTACTCTTCGTGCTGACTCCAGTTCTCATAGCTCCCTGCTTGTACAAACATGAACCACTGGCGCGTGAAGACACAGCTTCTATTTGCCATGATCCTTGATAACACCGCCATGACCACTGTACCGTGTACCGAGCAGCGTGTTTTCGCTCAATATTTACATTGATTACGCATTGTTTATCATTTGGGTGGCTTTGCTCGCTTGCACCAAAGCGATTTATAAACAGAGTTTGGCCAACTTGGTTTCAATAGGACACAACATGGCGCGCGTTGCTTTGTTGGGCAAGCAAATAACAAAAGAATATGCGCCATGTTGCAACCGAATGAAACCGAGTTGGCCTAACTCTGTATATGGGTAGTTCTGGCTTGCACTACACCGCTGTCGACTGAAGACACGGAGGGTGGCTGTGGTAGCCTATGGTTGCACACTTTTAATTAAAGACAAGATGTACCATTTGCAAAATTCATGAAACTCAGCCGGTATCCGCTGTATACCCTAACGACTACGTGGATGAAATCTCACAGTTATACCTTCCCGAGCCTTTTCAGGAAGAGTGAAAAACTATCCTTGTTTACGTTTGTCCATTGGCAAAAAGTAAAGCGGTAGTGTTTATATTTACCGGCTAACATTGAACCAGCCAAGACGAACTTGAAAATGTTCGCTCCCGCACAGAACCAGATTCAGGACAAGGTCTTCTGAAGTTTTGAAATTGTCAATAACACAAACACAATTACACACCATCCATATCAGCAGAAACAAAAATGGTATCGCTTGCCAGGCTAAGAGAGAACGAACGAAGGCGATATTCGGCACAAAACCACATTTACGACACGGAATCTGTTCTGATATTGCTTAATAAGGCAATGGCAATGAGTGAAATCTCCATGCACAGAAGTGAGTTTTTGGTAGAAGTTGGACCGATATACAAAATACAAGAATTTAGCTGATGAGATATTGCTTGACTAGATTATCATAATATCAGGTTCAGCAACTGAAATGCTACGGACATTGTCTATATGAATCTACAAACTTCCAATTTCCTATGATTATGGTTAATCATACAAAATAATCGCATGGGATTGATGTTTTTCAGAATGTTTGAAGAGTTAAAAAGATAAGATGATTGATATCGCCTGGAATACATGAGTCATTCTGAATCCACAAACCTGCCCTTTTTTAGATATTTAAATTTGTCAAAAAACAGTCTAGCTCAATTTCAAAAGTAGACTATAGCAATCAGATGTGTATGAAATGTCACAGCCATAGCTTCCCGTACCTTTTCAGGAAAAGTGAAAAACTATCCTTGTTAACGTTTGAAACGTGAGGACTATAGTCTACATTTTCAATCGTATTGCAAGTGTCAGTGCGCAATGTGCCGGGCACCGCTGGCATTGCTCCCATTGAACGCATGCACTTATGTGCGGACCATAGCGATGAGCTATCAGTCTTCAGTCTCTAGGCTACAGGAGCCGGAAGGTCTCGGACGACCCGCCCGAAATCTCCTCGAAATCTAGCGATCGCTATAACTTGATAAGGCATCTCTGATAGAGATATGTTATACATTCATTGTTAACGTTCATACCTCCATGATTTGTAAAATTATCATCTTTAAACCATAAGCCTATGGGGAAATAATCACTATGCTTGTTATACCATGAGGATAAGCGACGGATGACCACGGGTTGTGTATGGTGTGAACACGGTCTTTGGCGGAACACGGTGATTTATAACCTAGGTATCAGGCTATGGGGTGCATGGACACAACCCAATCTGTTAACAACTATGTCTGGTAACACAGCCTATGCCCTAATCATATCCCCGCGAAGAAGCCAGGGAATCCGTGGCTTATCAAGGAGTAGTCTGTGTTACCAGACATAGTTGTAAACACACTGGGTTGTGTCCATGCACCTCATAGCCTAGTACCTAGGCTAGGTGAATTGCAAAGCACCTGGGGAGAACAATGGGTAGGCATACTGGTTGGGATATTGTGTATAAAGAACACTGAATATATCGAAAATAAACAATTTCATGTGTATTTTTTTTTTGCATAAACAACCCTGAATGTGTTTGTCTCCTTGAATTCTTCTTCCCACACTTTTTGCCATGCCGGTTGATAAAAATCATTTCTACGACAACCTCTTCTCCATTTTTTCACCCACGCTGTTGGTTTAACACTTATGATGCTCTCAACACACGTTACGGCTGACCGTCATTATTCACCCACTGTCAACTAAGACTAGAGATTGTTCATGCCAATCCATGCACACCACTAATCTCAATTCTGATCAAGTTAATCTTTATTTGATTTGCATTATTATCTTCGTTTACACCACCTTTCCCTTACAAACAAAACAAACTTAAAGGGCCCCTGTCATTAAAATGTATGTTGACTTCTGATGATGCAACTTAATATGTATATAAGAAAATCAATGGAAATATGTGTCCTATATTTTAAAATATTTTTTTTCTCAGCACTGATAAGCCCCGCCTCCAAAATATCCTCCAACTCAAGATTGCCCCTGTGACATCATCAAAGGTAAAAATTAGCAGGATAATAGACAGAATTTATGCACAAACTAAACATTGCAATGACTACCTGCAAGTGCTAAAAATAGCATCACATGTTTATACAATGCAAATTTATTTTTTCTTTGGCATAGCTAGCACATTTTTGAAATAAGGAAACGATTATTCGCACATGAAAGGTTGTTAGATGGTAATGTGTGAAGACATGTGATGCTCTTGTGAGCAGGTGGAGGTAGTCATTGCAATGTTTAGTTTGTGCATAAATTATGTCTATTATCCTTCTAATTTCTACCTTTGATGATGTCACAGGGGGAATCTTGAGTTGGAGGATATTTTGGAGGTGGGGCTTATCAGTGCTGAGAAAAAATTTGAAAATATAGGACACATATTTCCTTTGAACAGTTATATACATATTATGTTGCATCAACAAAAGCCAACATACATTGTCATGTCAGGGGCCCTTAAAATGACATGTAATCAAGTTGTGGAATATTTCAATGAGATTCACTGTAACGAAATTAATTCGCTTACAATGTTTCACATTCATATCATTATCGCCCGCATTGAACCGAATACAGCGCGACGGCCGAATATTGTGATTCAGTTCTTACCTTTGCCATGGTTGCCGATCTACTGTCCCATCCTGAGCAGGCAGGTGCTCTGGCTTTGCGATTAAGATTGAGGTATGTCTATTAACATGGAAATGCGTAAATGTGTTACCGCCGCGTTAAAAATTGAATGACAACTGTTGAAAAGCATGCTACATTTCGTAAAAAAATCAATTCCAGGCAAAAATCATCCAGAGAATCGGCGGATTCGAACATGGGAGATCAGAGAGAAAATCTTTGTAAAACGCTCTTTTGTGACAAGAAGGAGAGTACAATGAATATGAATTAATCAAACGGCAGCTGGTTATCCATATACCAAATGCTCGGATTAACGAACCTTTTTTCGTTTTCGGACTAACGAGCATCGAGGTATAGGCATTTTACGTGTTTCGGAATTACGAACCTTCGGAATAACGAACCTTCGGAATAAACGAACCTTCGGAATATCGAACTGTAACCGCTCTCTAAAGCGTGCTCTTGAATGTTAAAAACATTCCATAATCATGACAATGCTTTCATGTTCCATGTGTCGGGCTGACATTTAGCTGTTGTCAACTTGAAAAGAAATTTCATTAATTGCCCATTTGTCTCCAGAAGCTCTGTTTGTGACAAATTTGTTTGCAAACTATAAAGAAGTTAAGCGCAGATTATGACAGATCCTTTACTCTGCTTTTGTTTCGAAAATTAATGACGGATCATTGAAAAAAATCAGATATATAAGATATTTACATTACTTGACCAATTTCCTCAATTACTGACATCTTGTGCACTTGTGGTATTCAACCATTCTCAAAATGATGTATTAAGTTGTGAATTGTCACTAACTGTATTTGTGTGTGTTCGCGTGGAGATATTTTACTTGAAAAATTGTTTATTTGTGTTTGCTGATACCTGTTATGCTCATGGAAGTATCAATGCCATTAACAGAACGAGACAAGCGAAATGTGACATTTCTTTTGTTCTCTCTGAGAAGCCGTTCCCACACAATCATGTTCATAATTATTCAAACACCTGAACAGCACCTGTTGAGAACACATAACTTTTCAGCGGCGTGGCACATGTGTTAAAAGAAAGAAGGTTGCTTCAAATCCTTCCGCAACACATCCCTGATTGGACTATGATCACCGCTGCTTGCTGTACCCACATAGTTTACGGTTAGTTTATACTTCACTCATATAACATCACGTTTTGGTACTCTTTTTCTGTAATAGCAATGTCATGGCTTGCAAACGCCCTCTTAGCCTTTAAGTGAAGATGTTGAACGTCATCATAAACATTCGATGGAATTATTGTGATTTTGCCATTCCTGAAAAAAGTTCAAATTTGTTTCGCTAGTTTCAATGATATAATGCTGGTGATATCATATTATTTCCATTAAATAATTGATTTTTTTGCAAATATGTTAATTACATTCGCGTTTTGGGGTCAAAAACATCCCTTTCATATCAAAAATAGGATGAAACTCAACGTAAAATCGCACTTTATGTCACCACAAACGATTTCCCACTCGATCCAATTTCGCTCTACAGTTCAGCTTAGTTCCCATGAATCATTGTGCAGTTTTTCTAAGCTTTACAATGATGTAAGAATGATGTTCATTGGTCAAATTTTGCTTTCGCGTTTTAGCTTTAAAAAAAACATGTGTCAGACCACAAGCCAATGGCAAAAGTTGCCATATTCGATGCGGGCGCGTACTGCACCTAATACGCATTCACCATGCGTGGCGCGGCCGGGCCCGGGCCGGCCGCGCGCCGGTGTCACCGCGTCAGATGACCAAAATATTTATGGTGTCGTTAAAGAGACCCACGGACGAAAAAAGTGGCATCATATTAACGGTATTGTTCGTAGATATCGGATGACTAGAGGACACCGTAGCAATTTGTTTATTTACCTCCTACATTCATTTTTCTATGGTATCTTCAAATGTTCGGATGGATTTCACGCTAACCGTATTTCAGATTGGCCTGGACATCTGACGCGAGATGAAGCACGGCGCAGCGAACTCGAAATTCGCGTGCGCGTGCGTGCTTTTTGAGGGGAGGACTGTATGATAGTGGGTTGGATAAGGTGAATAATTGTGTACTTTTGTCTTCAATCACCAAGTTTGGCACACATGTTCAAAACTATATTTGGAACAATATTAGATATAGAGGCATCTAAAAATATTTTCAGGGTCGCCTGGGGGCAGCCCCCAAAGTGCTCCATGGGCCATATGTTATTTTTACTTCTTTGCGAAAACGCACGGCCGGATTTTGTAAAAACCTTAATAGGAATCATCCTAAGGTAATAGGGACCTAATTACTTTGTTCAAATGTGTGGTCATAAGTGGCAAGGGGGCCGCGAAATAGCCCCCCAAATGCCCCCTGGGGGCATTTTTTTCTTATTTGGGGATATTTTCTCAAGAATGCATAACTGGAATTTAACCAAAGTAGATAGGAATCATCCTGAGATTATAGGGACCAATATTTGTTAAACTTGGGGTACACAAGTGGTTAGGGGCTGGGGAAAGGGGGGTAGACCCCAAAACGCCACAGGGGGGAATTTTCTTTTATTTGGTAATACTTTTATCTCAAGAATAAATAACTGGAACCATCCTTAGGTTTTAGGAACCTTAAGTTGTTACAATGGGGGACACAAATGGCAAGGAGCCGGGAGGGGGTAGCCTTCCCCCCCCCCCCCCTCCCCAACAAAAAATGCCCCCATGGGGCAACTTCCTCTTGTTTGTCGACTTTTTCAGAAGAATAAATAACTGGATTTTAACCAAACTTGATAGGAATCATCCTTAGGTAAAAGGAACCATCAGGTGGTAAACTTGGGGTACACAAGTTGCAAGGGGCTGGGGAAGCGGGAAGGGGGTAGCCCCCAAAACGCCCCAGGGGGGAATTTCTCCTTTGAAACATTTTTTTTTTCTAAAGAATAAATAAATGGAACCATCCTTAGGTATTAGGAACCTTAAGTTGTTAGAATAGGGAAACACAAATGACAATGAGTCACGGGGAGGGAGGGGGGTACCCCCCCCCCCCCCCCCCGCCAAAAAAATGCCCCCATGCAACTTCTGCTTATTTTCGACTTTTCAGAAGAATAAATAACTGAAATTCTAACCAAATTTGATAGGAATGATCCAAGGGACCTAAAGTTCTTAAAACTGTGGTACGCAAGTGGCAAGGGGCGGGTGGTGGGGGTACCAGCCCAAATGGCCCCAGGGGGCAAATTCCATTTATTTTCCCCCAAAGGTAAATTACTTTATTTTAACCAAACTTGAAAGAAATCACCTCGGAAAAGAGTACCTAAGGTTGTAAAAATAGAATATATATCTAAAAAATGAACGTGAGATTTCATCAAAACTCGACAAATTATCCTCAGGCTATGGGAAAATTTTTGTTACAAATGGGGATCCCATCTGACATGAACTAGCCACCCCCTCCTCCCCCCCCCCCCCCCCCCCCCGGCTGGAAAGATCAGTGATAAAACATCAAACTCCCAATTTTTGTAAACATGACATTGAATTCATAAATGCATATATCTTATATCATGTTAGAATTTTGGGCATAAAATGTTTTGGAGTTGCTTTTCAAGGCCACTCTTTGTTCTTTTGTCACTTGCCAATAATCTCTTTTCTTATTCATGCCCTCACTATGAATATATCTCGATCAAATGAAACGAATTGGAGGGAATAAAGATTGATATATTAGATTGACGGCCATCTTGGAAAATGGCGCCTCAAAATAAACATTCTTTATTGCTTCTATATTGTAAAATTGCCTAGTTTATGATTCGAAAACTATGTACCAAATTTCATTCTTGTAAGTTATAATAAAACAGAAAAAAAACCACTGCGTTAGCAGACACTTTGGACGCCTACTAATTGGAAAATGGCATCTTAAGGACACATGTTTAAAGGTAGCCCGTCCCCTTTGCAGACCTAATTCTGAAAGTTCCCTGACTCTGTCATTACTTGAGAGAGAGAGAGAGAGAGAGAGAGAGAGAGAGAGAGAAAGAGAGAGAGAGAGAGTGGCTTTATCACCCTTTCCTGGAAAGGACAAAGCGTAATATTCGGTTTTGAGGAAATAATCTTCGGTAATTGTTCCAGCTTTTTTTTCGTAACACAAAAATAGTCAACTCTCAATGAAAAATAGTTAGATTTTCATTTATTCTACGGGAGTTAGGTATAGTACCTGTGACCTTAAATTTCAGATACATTCGGGAAAACATTCTTTTTTACTAAAAATGTTGGACCGCAAGGCGCATTTCTGAGGTGGTGGGGGAGGGGCGGTGCTGTAGCTAGTTAATGTCAGATGGGTTCTTCCTTTGTAACAAATCTTTCCCATTGTCTGAGAAAATCTGTCGAGTTTTTATGAAATCCAACATTTATTTATAAAGCACATTTGCTGCCCGACGGGCGCAACCTGCTGGTAGGAGGCGAGGCCAGCACCTTGTCCATCTGGGACCTCGATGCTGTAAGTAGACATTTTTAAAATTACTCTGGGATGACAGCCATCAAAATCATAGATAGTTGTTGCTATGGTTCCCTCGACCATTGATTGTAACTTCTCTGGGATGACAGCCAATGAAGTAATAGGATTGTAGCTGTTGCCATGGTTCCCTTGACCATTGATTGTAACTACTCTGGGATGACAGCCAATGGACTCAAAGGATTGTAGCTGTCACCGTGGCACATGAACATAGCAATAAGCCAGTTCGTAATTACAATTTGCGCATGAGCAGATGAAGGTCATAGTGACCAAACCAGCTTGTCGGTTTTTAAATCACTGAGATAAGCATCATCATTAATAAGTTATTTTAGAATATGCTTGTTATCCAATTTATAAAAGAACACCAAGGTGTTCAATCATGGGGTATTTGACAACAGGCCAAACGACAACAATTAGTTTACAATAAACAATGTAATAGAAGCTTTTCCAATTGTTCACAGACCGTAGCCTCCTCTTCTTGTCACCTGTTTTGAGATGGTTCCTCTATTAGAGGTTGAATATCGCAAATTGCTATGTCGGGTAAGCACATTACGTAACATCTCCTTTTGAAATGATATATTAATCAACTGCTTATCCTAATGAAAAAGGGAAAGGTCATAGTGACCAAACTTGCTCCAGAGCTAACTACGAACTGGTGTATTCCCATAGGGACCACTTGGCACACCCTGTCCTTCTGGCCCCTCACTGCTAAACGCCTTATCTGACATATGAACAAGAAATAACAAGCACCAATTAGCTTCTTTTTTGTACGATTTAGTAGTAAAGTACATGATCATGGCTTTTCTCATGAAAATATAAATGTTATCAAAATATAAATGTACAAAAAAATCTGTAGTTTTTATTTTTTTACAGTTTACCTCTTAAATTGCTGTGCAATGACTGCAATAGTGATTATCAACCTAACAAGGGTATTTTGATTGTGCATTGGCAATAATATGTATTGTGCATTCCTTGCCACGCAGGCCAAACCCCGCATCAAGGTAAAGCTGACGTCTAGTGCCCTGTCTTCTACGCCCTGGCCATCAGCCCAGACTCAAAGCTCTGCTTCTCTTGCTGCAGCGACAGAAACATCGCTGTTTCGTGAAGAGTAAATCATTGGCTTCAAAATGAGCCATGCAACATCGAGTTTGGTCATCACGTCACAGATCATTATGGGCATGAATTTCGCATTACTTGTCTGAAATATGTGTCACACAGATAACGTAAATTCCATGCCCATTGATCTGTGATGTGATGGCCAAGCTTGGTGACATGTATGCCATTTTAAAGCTAATGATTTACTCTTTGAATATTGAGCACACATCAGAGAATGGCCAAAGGAATAATGGAGACGCGGGTGATAATCACCTTCCGTGATATTTCTATAGTTATAATTCTCCCTATCGCATATAGCCGATATCAAGCGATATCACCTCACGATACCGATATCTGATCGATTGCTCTTGGGACGTATACTTCCGGTAAGAGCTGGTTGTCGGCAGAAAGTGACCAAGAAATCACTTTTTTTTATGAATTAAGCAGTGAAAATTTTGTGTAGGGTTGTGGTTAGGGTCAAGGTTAGGTTTAGAATAAGGTTTAGGGTTAGTGTTAAGGTCAGGGTTAGGTTTAGGGTTAATATTCATAAAATTAATTGGATGCCCTAGTCCCTTATTGTATACGGGATTGCCGAATGTTCGTGGACCGGAAGTTCATATCCCAAGAATTAAAGGTAAAAAAATTAGAGCGCCACACACGTTCAGATTCGGAGAGCTATATGCGATAGGGAGAATTGGATTGCATCATTACATTAAAATAATCTTTCTTTGATTTTTGTGTTTAGTTTGATATAGTTTGAAATATCTAGAATCACGTTTGTTATACAACATTCATGTATGCTCCAGCAGTTAAAAACAAATTTTTAAATGCATCTTTAGTATTTTATTGCAAAATCATGTTTTTATGATCGAGGTGGTTTACTTTAAGAATAGTGTTCTTTTGCCAAAAGGAAGCAATATCCATTTGTAAATTCCCATTATTCTTTTCATGGAACTACTTGATACTGATGCAAAGTTTGTCTTTGTCTTTACCGGTATAGGGGAGTTGCATTGTGGGGGAAAGGTTCAACATGTTCAAGACGATTCATAGAGTGAAAATTAGCATAAACATCATTGAAAACCTGCATTCGATAAATGATATAGGGCAATTATCCATTTTTTGTTTACATGTTTAGGACTTTATAATGTGGTTAGTCCAATGCCCAACATATGGAGCAACTAACCCTTTTATGTTTTTTATGAGGAAGGATATGTGCAAGACATGTATCAATGGCTTTAAAACATTTGTTATCCATAAGATAAATATTGTAGGTCAAATGCGTCATCGAATGAGGGATTTTTTTTTAATGTAGCACACACCTTGAGGCAGAAGTATCACTCTCATTATTTATGTAATACATGTACATGATAATAAGCTTTGAAATAAACTTGCCACATATCTAATTCAATACCGTGACATTTGTGTTTGTGCTGTTGTTTTTGTTTACTCCGGATTGTTTTCTTTTCATCTGATCCGCAGTCGGTCCTACATTGAATGAAACAGTGTGTGAAAAATAGACTACAAGTATATACATGTAGATTTCTTTATGATTTCAATTTAAAAATGAGGCTGTGGAATAGGCTACATTACGTACAAAAATCTGGTCATCTGACGCGGTCGGGCTTACATTAAATGAAACAGCGTCTGAAAAAATATACTACAAGTAGTACATTTCTTTATAATTTCAATTTAAAACTAGTCTGTGGAATAGACTACGTTATGTACAAAAATCTGGTCATCTGACGCGGTGACGCCTGGACACCAGACACGGTAACGACAATCTGTATGCGTTCCTAGTTTTTACTGAGACAATTTGACGATACCGTAGAAAAATCTGGACATCTGACGCGGGTGGTCACCTGACGCGGTGACACCGACACGCACTGCATGCATTGCACTGCAGCGCGCACCTATATTATAGCGAGGTTAGACAATTATTATCGGTCTAGATCTCATGTAGATCTACTTCTGGTTCTGGTTGAATGCTGCATGCATGCACACAACGCCCTGGTCAGGCTAAATGGGCTATCAAATTCAAGAAATAGATCTAGGAGATATTTATGGCAGCAACAGTATGATTTTGGGCAAGGTCATGTCCACATCAAGTTTGCTGTAAAAAACAAATAAACAAAATGCAGTGCACCAGCATGCAGTGGGCGGCCGCGGCCGCCGCGCGCGCCCTAGCGTATAGCCCTACCCGGGCGCGATTTTTTTTCCGTGCCACTAACGCGTCAGATCGGCTAATTGTATTCCGCAGAGCGACTTGAAAGAGGCCATTGTTCATGCAAACGCAGTACGCATGTGCCTGGACTTCAAATTTTGCTAGCGCTGCGGTGCATACGTACTACACATCGTGTACGGTACATGCAGGGAGATCTCAACTCCCACCTCCCTGGTACATGCTTGTGTCCCCTTATACTAAACAAAGGCAAAAGATGTGGTTTATTCGATTTGAAAGCAATGTTAATTTCATCATGTTTGAAACGACACTCGGCTTTTTCGCAAGCGTACATACTACATGCATTACCCGTCCATGCCTTGTAATCCCAGGTCGAAATTCCCATAAAAACCAGTGGGAACCACTACCAGTAGAGAGCGTCCACTGGTTTCTCATAAACCAGTAGAGGCTACTGGTCTGAAGAGGGACTGCAAAATCAAACCAGTAGAAACCAGTAGAAAACATTAGAGACCAGTGAAATCTACTGGTATTGGAGACCAGTAGAAACCAGTGGAAACCAGTGAGATCTAATGGTTTGAAAGGGGTGTGAAAAAATCAAAGTCAAACCAGTAGAAACCAATGAGATCTAATGGTTTGAAAAGGAGTGTGAAAAATACAAAGTTAAACCAGTAGGAACCAGTAGAAACCAATGAGATCTAATGGTTTGGAAAGGAGTGTGAAAAAATACAAAGTCAAACCAGTAGAAACCAATACTGAGAAACCAGTGAGATCTAATGGTGTGAAAAGGAGAGACCAGTAGAAACCAATAGAAACCAGTGAGACCTAATGGTTTGAAAAGGATGTGAAAAATTCAAAGTCAAACAAGTAGAAACCAATAGGAACCAGTGAGACCTAATGGTTTACAAAGGAGTGCCTGAAAAATAATAAGTCAAACCAGTAGAAACCATTAGAGACCAGTGAATTCTACTAGTATAGAGACCAGTAGAAACCAATAGAAACCAGTGAGACCTAATGGTTTCAAAAGGAGTATAAAAATAAAAGTTTAACCAGTAGAAACCAATAGAAACCAGTGAGATCTAATGGTTTGAAAAGGAGTATAAAACAATAAAAGTTAAACCAGTAGAAACCAATAAAAACCAGTGAGATCTAATGGTTTGAAAAGGAGAGACCAGTAGAAACCAATAAAAACCAGTGAGATTTAATGGTTTGAAAAGGAGAGACCACTAGAAACCAATAGAAACCAGTGAGACCTAATGGTTTGAAAAGGAGTGCTTGAAAAATATTAAGTCAAACCAATAGAAACCATTAGAGACCAGTGAATTCTACTAGTATTAGAGACCAGTAGAAACCAATAGAAACCAGTGAGACCAAATGGCTTGAAAAGGAGTGTAAAAAAATCAAAGTTAAACCAGTAGAAACCAATAGAAACCTGTGAGATCTAATGGTTTGAAAAGGAGAGATCAGTAGAAACCAATAGAAACCAGTGTGACCTAATAATTTGAAAAGGAGTGTGAAAATTCAAAGTTAAACCAGTAGAAACCAATAGAAACCAGTGAGACCTAATGGTTTGAAAAGAAGTGCCTGAAAAATATTCAGTTAGACCAGTAGAAACCATTAGAGACCAGTGATAGAGACCAGTAGAAACCGATAGAAACCAGTGAGATCTAATGGTTGGAAAAGGAGTGTGAAAAATACAAAGTCAAACCAGTAGAAACCATTAGAGACCAGTAGAAACCAGTGAGACCTCATGAATAGTCATGAGCATTCACGTGTCATTATTTTTTACTTTTAAATCAAAAAGATAACCCCCACACAACCAGATAAACAGGAATATTAAAGTATATCTACCAATACATTATATGAAGTTTAAACATAACAGCACAAAAATGATCTTCTTATATAAGTTTTACTAACCAATATCTGATTAACCTTATAACGTACCACTATATATATGAAGTGTGAGAAGGTAAGAGTAGGAAAAAGGATAGGATAGGAATAAGTATAGGTTAGGATAGGATAGGAATAAGTATAGGTTAGGATAGGATTATGTAAGACCATTTAGGAACGTGTTATGATTTGGATTATCCCAAATAAATTTAGATCAATATTAGATCAATATTGTTAACGTCGGACTAACATTTTGATTCTACTGGTATTCTACTGGTCTTCTATTGGTCTTCTATTGGATCCAGTAGAGATTCCTACTGGTTTCTACTGGTACTCTACTGGTATTTTTCTAATGGTTTGTACTGGAAATCATTTCACTTTATATTCAAACCAGTAGGAAATTTCCAGTAGAAACCAGTAGAAATTCTAATGTTTTTTCTCTACTGTTTTTTTGTCCTGGGAATGACAGCGACTGCGACGCCCCTCCCCCTCCCTTGTCTTCCTTGATACTTACTTACTTTACTTTACTTTGATGTTGATTGATTAATTCTACATGGTAAAATGATAGTACAAAATTCAAATACACGGTACAAACAATTGCACTTCTCCAACCAGCTTTGGTTTGCATTGCATTTGTGTTGTGCACTAACGTTAGCATCTTCACATGCTCTCGTAGCCATGTCTGCAAAGTGTTCATGAATATAGCAACGAAGCAAGAGTGAACAGTGTGACCAGGGATGTGTTATGGAAGGATATGAAGCAACTTTCTTCCTTTGAACCCATGTGCCAAGCCGCTAGTAAAGTTATGTGTTCTCAACAGGTGCTGTTCAGCTGTTTGAACAATTATGAACATGATTGTGTGGCAACGGCTTCTCAGAGAGAACAAAAGAAACGTACAGTCTCATTTCGCTTGTCCCGTTTTGTCATGGCATTAATACTTCCATGAGCATAACAGGTATCAGCAAACACAAATAAACAAGTTTTTCAACTGAAATATCTCTGTTTCACGCAAACACACACAAACGCCGTTAATGATAATACACAGCTTAATATATGATTTTGAGAGTGGTTGAATCCCCCAAATGCACAAGTTGTCGGAAAGTGAAGAAATTGGTCAATTTTGTAAGTAATACAAATAGCTTATATGTCCTATTTTTAATGATTCCTCAATACTTTTCGAAACAAAAGCAGAGTAAAGGATCTGTCATTATCTGCCGTTAACTTCCTTTGAGTTTGCAAACAAATTTGTCATAAACAAAACGTCTACAAACAAATGGGAAATTAAAGAAATTTCTTTTCAAGTTGACATCAGCTAAATGTCGGCCCGGCACATGGAACATCAAAGCATTGTCATGATTATGGAATGCTTTTGACATTCATGAGCACGCTTTAGAACCCATACAGATGTTTGAATATATTATGCTCGAGTTTCTACTCCTTCGTAACACCTCCCTGGTGTGACCAAATAAGAGCTATGTGTGTCAACTGTACTCGAGTTGTACTTCGAGTGAACAGTATAGTACAAATCTCTGAGCGCTCGACCTCAATCAAACAGCTGTGTTGTATTCACGTACGTACGTACTATAATACACTGATCGCACACAGAAGGCACGAAGGCCCAGCACAGTAGTCTTCATTCAAGTCGTAAAATTCCACTAAATTTACGAATCTGACGCGTTTAGTGGTACGGAAAAAAATATTGCTACCCGGGCTGCGCTTGTGCAACTGTGCGTGCACCGCTGTGCATTGGCGCGCGCAAGGGGTCCAAAACGCGTATAAGGACTTGATATGCTGTAAATGGAGCAGTAGCAGTTGACCCTGATCAAATATTGGTCAGATTTGGACTTGTGTATGAGATAATTGATTCAGAGCACAACAACCCCCATTGTGCACCACACATGTGAGCCCACGTGGTATTTCTGCCAGAAGCATCATGTATTATTATTATTATTTACACTTTGTTGTCAGTTCCAGGAGGATGTTGCATATAGGTTTTCAATTATTGTAACTTAAATGTAGTGGTAGCTACCAAGAAAACATATCTCCAATATAGCCCTGATCTCTGATATCATCTAAACTTTCTATTCGTAAGAATCTGAAGTTATGCATATGCATCTGAACAAAGGCATAAGATTTATCGTCTCGCAAGCGTGACGATCTTGCCACCATTCTGTAAAAAAAGACATATTTTCAGTCCTTCATAATCTATTTTCCAAAACCATAAGGACTATCAACTTCACGCCTTCTCCTACGAGGTTTGATGTGTCAGGGTTGTGCTTTCCTCATCATTTTGCAACTACATGCACCACTTTTGATCATTAGATGATAGTGCTTCTCTTTCATCGTTTTTCTTCGATTTTATTTTTGCTTTTATGATTTTTTTCTTTACATACATGTACCGTAATTGACATTTCTTCTTTGAATGAATCATAAAAATGAATATTCCCGCAGCAGCATCTACCCGTCGCAGCCCGTGTTAGTTGGTAGATTGGCTGCTCCATCCATCCATTGATTGATTCTATCCACCTTCGCTGTGGTCTGCACTTCCGTCGCTTGCCTACGCGGTGCGGTATGGTGGCTAGCTGTATGTAGGGAGGGAGAGAGAAAGTAAGATGAATATGTAGTAGGAGAGAAAGTAAGAGAGATACACTGAACTCCAAAAGATTAGGAACACCTGCATTCAGTGTATAATTGGTAGGCTTTATTGATATTCAGGCTCATAGCATAGTTCACTTTTGTTTTAAAGTGAATAGTATATAAGAATGTACATTTTATCCTTGATTCAAACAAAGTTATAGTCTATTAAATGGCTGCCTACCAGTCAATATGGCATTTTCTCAAAATGCTAACCTTTTTATTATATTCGCGTAATCTAGATATCCAGAGCTTTTCACCATAATACAGGGTTAAATGCGTAACTTCATTCATTTTTCCTTTTCCTAGTTAGAAGTCAAACACACAAATAAAATTAAACAATACTTAGTGTTTCACTTGTATGGAAACCTCTTTTTTATTCAAAAACATAAATGACAAGAAAGGGGATTGAAATCTGTAGACTGGGGCGGCCAATCCATGTTTGCCAGGACTTGTGTCTCTTCCTTTTTCTTCAAGTAGCCTTTGCATATTCTTTGAATAGTCTTGACGTGTGCTTTGGGTCATTGTCCTACTGGAAAGGCCTTCCGCTGTAGGATTGAATGATAGCCTTGCTGGTTGAGAATACCCTCTACTCTGTGCAAATAAGAAAGATAGGATGATATCAGAGATCAGGGCCATGTTGCAGATAGGTTTTCTTGGTAGCTACCATTGATGGTAAGGTAGACTAATGTAAAACCTTTATGCAACATGCTCCAGGAAAGTGTAGAAAATCAATGGACAAAAAAAAAACGGGCAGAAAAGTAATAAGAAAAACGGAACAACAAAGATGATAAGGCTCTGGTTGATTGTTGTCATCAGAGATAGAAGGAAAACAACAATTAAAGTCAACATTTCAACAACAAAAAAATAAAAGGTTAAGCGATGGTTGCCAGGAGTTCAGGTGTCGTGACTTCGGGCTTCCGCAATTAAGCTCATCACCCTTACCGACTACCATTAGTTCCCTTCTGGTATGGCGACCGGCCCATCTCATATCCCTTCCTACCTCCTAAAAACTGTAGCCTATAAAAACTATAGACTCTAACTCTTTAGGGGAGGAACAAGGGCGATCCCAATGCCGTTGCCGGGCCATCCGACAATCCTTGAACCTTGGTTTTGCAACCTTGGAGTTAGCGGGTTTCGAACCCGTGCTCGCTAGCACGAGTGTGAGGTAGTCCCGGCGCTTACCCTACCACTAGGCTATAAGACGTCGGTGGTTTTGCTTGGTGATTTTAGCGTATAGACTATTAGTTTCAAGTCAACGAGAAAAAAACCAAAAGAGCATCTATGTCAGGAATCGAACTCTCGACCTTCAGGTTATCAGTCTGACGCTCTACCAACTGAGCCAACAGACCGATTACTGATGTTTGTACCTTTTCAAAGAGTATTAAACATATATACTTGCAGATTGTCAACAAGCTTCTATTACTGAGGTAATTTTCTTTTTGATATAAAGAAATGTGCAATTTATGAAAAAAAAATCACATGGGGGAGGGGGAATCTTTTGCCCAAATTTATCCGGACGTGACCCGAGAGCCCTCTAAATCTGATACAATTTTGTGGTAACATGATGTTTTAAATGACATCTTATATGCTGTGAGATAATTGGCCATTGAAATGTTACTACTTTTCCACGGTGCTCGCTTTTCTTTCCGTCTCTCTCTCCCAACCTCCTCTCTCTCCACCTCTCTTTCTCTCCCTCCTCTCTTTCTCTCTCTCTACCCCCCCCCCCATCTCTCTTTCGATACAAGCATTCTTTCATATAAAGTACCGAAGTGGTGTCATATGAACATGTGGTCAAGACTAATTGGCTCTAAACAAACCTCACTCCACTGAGCGGTTTACCTGTCAGATATTGTGTATCAGGCTAGTGTCCGGCATTCTCAATTACATTCCCCGTTGTAATCACCGCTGCTTGTTCTGCCCGTATTGTTTAGAGCCATTTGTCTCGACAATAATGCTCAAATGGCCTCACACTTCGGTACTCTATATTCAGATAAGCAGACGTAGACGGTTGCTTATTTTCCACACAAATATATTTTTTTATTCTTGAATGCATCAATATTTTCAAATTCATGACATATATCAATACGGTAATGAAGAAACTGATTCATGTATAATCATGTAAATGCTCATTGTTTGGATGAAGGAAACGCTCAAATATCTATATTGTGGATGCAGAGAATTGTCCTAGTCAAACTCAATTCAAACAGTGATGCCACACTTAAGCAATTGTCGACAAAAACTCTCCTGAATATAAAAAATGTCATGTTGTTTTCTTACATATCATTTGGTGACTGAGCCTCCCCCTCCCCACAAAAATACAACTAAAATCAGAGTAAGAAAGTAAAATAATTTATTACAATAGAAAAATTGAAAATGAGAATGAGGGATATTAAATGGGATATGTGACAAACATACATTTTATTTCAAGAACTAAAAATTAAAAATACATACCTGTTCTTTAATAATGCTGTCTTTATTAAACGCTTAAAAATATAACTTATTAAGTTCTTATTTATTCCATCCTTTAAAAGAGTACATTTATACGAGTATCCCTCATGCCATGGTACCGGCCGTCCGTGTTTTTCTACGTGGAGTTGGAAGCTTGCTTGTCAACTTCTACGATTCTTCCCTGCGTCGTCCTTGCGTCCGACGCAAGGAGTTTCAGCGAAACCCGACGAAGATCACAAGCAGAGAGAATCATATATGTATATGTGAAGGAACATCTCGCGGGAAATCGAGAAAAACCGAGCTGTACACTCTACAATGCAAAGAAGCTAAGCCATTTGAATCACCAATTAGATGCTTTACACACGCCAACACTTATTCTAATAACATGAATATACAATATACATGATGGATAGCTTATATCGTTGGAGATTCACATGCAATATGTCATTTGAGAGAGAAATAGTTTGTTGAAACATTGCTTTCCTAAATTAAATACAACCACAGATATTCTGCTTCTTATAGAGAATGAATTCCATGTCGTGTTTTTGCATCAACACTGTGCACTTCACATGCTATTACTTGCAACACAGGCGTTGTGAGTGACGGGGATATGTGTCGAAGAATGATCCATGCCGCCGGTCTTTTACACTAATACATCTTGGGACGACTTTCCTTTACATGTGCAGTATTGATAATTCAACGTGCTTCACATACTCCTTTAATCCTAATACTCACTGAGGTGCATTATTCCCCCACCCCGTCAATTTTTTGTCGGTACTTCCGAACACCTCAATATTTCGAAACGAACATGATTTTTTTTCTGATGCTTTCCGCACATTTTGATACCCAATTTATGACGATCGGATCACCGTGCCGATATCAGATTACGTTTACCAAACACATGTCACTGAAATTTCGCTATTTTTCTATATGACTGAGCACCACCATATGGACGAAATCATGCAGGAGATTTCCTATTTTATGTAAATACTTTTCTAATAGGTAGTGTAAATAATTACAACACACATAAACCCACATACACCAATATTCACACACACTTACACCCAAGTCGCAAAAACACGAAAAACAATGAAATACGTGAGAAATAATTACCACAACCTATCCTTTTCAGGAATTGAGGGATTTTTGAAAGATATTTGTACCAGAAATTGATATTCCTGAGGGTTTATCTGGTGATTTCTTGCATAAATAAGCATACATTATTGAATTAAAAAAATAAAGGCACTTTCGTACATTTAGCTAATTGTAGATTACATAATTCTTGACCCTTAACAAAAAAATGAGGGAATCGGGCGCCCATGGCCATAATGTCCCCCCCCCCCCCCCTTACATGCTTTGAAATACCCCGGTAGTATTAGGGTCAAGAGAGGTGGTGTCATTCTTTGTTCAAAAGTATTCATGCATGCAATCCAAATTTTCGCGAAATAATTCAACGATCATGATTTGCCTTGTGGTCTGTCCAAGCTATCTTGATAGTTAATATGACTGCTTCATATACTATCTCTCTCTCTCTCTCTCTGGGTACTTTGTCGTGTGACGTAGGCGATCATGGAGTGCCACATAGTTCTCTGTACTTATCTCTTTGTATCAATTGCATATCATGGTAAACTAGTCAGTCAGTATGCTTATCAACTTAATAATCCTTCTTTCCATGCCCCATGCCCCTGGTTCTTTTTCATCAATCCAAACTCTTTCAAGTCAACTTTACACTCTACGACGTACAAAATCTCAACCTTCAGATTCTTGGCTCACATATCAGTTTCATAATATACATACATGATAATGAAACATTCTTCTTTGTGTGACATAATACAGCTATGACTTGAGTCATATGTCACAAGTTAGGTAAATACTCGTTCTAGGCATATCTGAATATGATCCGCTATTACGGTGAACATGTCTATACTGATTGTCCAATGGGTGGATACAAAATACATTTTGTTCCCCTGCATCAGTTATAAACTAATACTCAATACCCCAAAGGAGATGCAGTCCGCTGGTTCAATAATGATGTGCGAGTTTCGGCATGTAAACAATTAAGATTGGCGGTTAATTCTGACCAGTCAATCCGAAAGCTCGCAGCTTAATCAAGAGAGATATTTGTCGCTGATATTTATATAGGACATGTGTGGAGTTACCCCGGTGTTCCTCTGTGGGAAAGTCCACCCTTCAATGACCTCTCCTCAAGGAGAGATGTAGCGTTGATTAGTTGAGCTACCTCTGCGCGTTCTCTCCAAATCATTCCGAAGCCCATCCGTTAATTCATCGTGACCTTTATGTAAGGGAAGATTTAGAGTTGATTTGTTGCGCTAGCTCAGCATGCTCTCTCTCTCTCTCCCTTACCATTTTGTCAAGTTTCGCAAAAGTCCATCCTATAATGCCATCTCTGGTAGGAGAGATTTCTTGTTGATTTGTCAAGCTGGGTGCGCGGATTAATTATCTCCCTCACTCATCCTTCGTTAAGTCGTGCCAAAGTCCATCCTACAGTCTATAGTGACCACTCCTTTAGGAAGATTTAGCCTAGTGTTCATTTGTTGAGCTCCGCGAGTTCTCGACAATCTCCCTCACTAATTATATTTTAATTCGGCCTGCTTTGGCGCTTCCTACAGTAGCTCCCCGCCGATGACGGAATTCTTATGGAATTCTCGCTTTCCTTCATACATTAATGAATCATTATGAATTATGATTCCCCAAGATGTAAATTACTGCTGAGTTTCTCTAACTGGAACGTGCGGCAGCGCTGCAGTGTCAGCTTCTTCATAAAGCCGTAGATGCTCTCCTCCTACTCGTCACTGTGCTTCGCAAAGTGGGAAGCTCTGCAACACTCGACGTCAAGGTCGCTCTCCACATGCTTGCGCCACGTACTGCTCGACCAACTCGTCGTTTTCCTTGGCCGTGGCGATCGGGTCATCTCGAGAGAAGAGGTTCAGGGCGGGCGCCTTCAATTGACCGGGCGGCCAGTAAAGATCTCATTCACCTGAAGGACAATGCAGAACAATAGGACCGTTAATAAACTGTTTTGTTTCTTTGGAAATTCTTATGAAATTCTCGCTTTCCTTTAATGAATCATTATGGGTTATGATTCCCCAAGATGTAAATTACTGCTGAGTTTATGCCTTGTAAAATGATAAAAATATGTGGCTTGTTTGAGACCGAGTCTCCGCGAGACTAGACGGGTCTCCGAGAAGTCATCGTGATTTCGAATGCATATGATTTTTTTTCAAGTCTCCTGTAAGTCTCTGTAACTTATTTATGCTGTCCTTGCGACATCTCCACCAATAAGACGGACCTTTAACTCTTACATTACCATTCCCTGAAAACCATATTGGCTTACTACACATCTTCACGCCAATGCTCACCTGGACGATGCTATCCATGGTGTACTTGTTGGTCAGCCAATAGTAGGTCTCTGCAACCCTCTTGATGACAAACTGCGTGAAGGAGTTGTTGGCGGCCTGCGAGTAGATACCCTGGTAGCTATCCCTGGAGAGAATACAACTGTACAGGATCTGATCAACGATGCGGTAACGCACCGATGCATAGGCCTAACGGCTACTCCGCTCCGTAGACGCGCGCTTCTTCTCCCTCTGATGCATCCAGATGTCAGGTTGAGCATCTCGGCTTACATGTGGCTGCTGACGGAGAAGGCATGGACCAGGAGAGGGCGTGTGTCGCCGTCCGTGACATAATCCAGGATCTCCCGCGCGATCTCCTTGGCGTTGGCGGGTCAGGCGATGTCGATGGGTCGCGTCTTGACCACCAGTACATCGAATCTAGAACTAAAAAAAATATACAACATTGAAACATGTATTATATCAACATATGACTTAACATAGGAAAATATAAAAAGTGACTGATCGGCAATAGCGACGATTAATAAAAAGCGGCACAACATGAGTATTGCAGAGATGTAAGTATAAACAATGATTGATTGATTGACTGATTGATTGATCGGTTGATTGATTGATAAGAAATTAACGACACTACTAACACTTGAGTGTCAAATAAGTGTCGAACAGTTCATCTAAAAAGATTATACAATTCAAGTTTCGCTAATGTAATTTACAGAATTTGAGCAGGATTATAAATCAGAAATAAATAAATATTAACTACTTCCTCGGGATAACTTCCCTTCACTTTATGAAAAGAGAAGCAGGTTCTTTAACGTGCCAATGGTGTGACTCTCCTTTACACGGGACCGACGGTTTAAAGTCTCCTCCGAAAGACTAGGCAATTGGAATAAAAAATCCTTGCCCAAGGGTATACCTGTTGTGATTGGGATACGATCAGTTTCCCACTTAAAATCTAGTGTAAAGATTGATCTCCTTTAGAAAGTTTAGAACACATAATCGCGAAATATCTCTAAATAATGTCTTGAGGTCAGGACAATCAAAAAGTTAATACGAATATTTGCATGTTCAGCACATTCAAGGAGAATGGTTTAATTGTTAGTGTATAATTACATGATATGAATTGAGGTGGATTTTCTACTGCGAATAAGTATGCATGAGTCAAATGAGAATGCCTAATACGAGCACGGGTCAAGTATAAACAATGCAGAAAAAGGTTTACCCGTAAATACCTCAGTGGCTTGATACATTGGGTACACCTGTGTAAAAGGAGCATGCAGATAAATAAAATAATTACACCGGGGAGCTAAAGCTGCTAACTTATTTTATTGTATGTTGCGCCAGGTAAAGAGTATTTAGAGAGGAGGAATGCTGTTTGTCATATTGTGGGGTTCTTCATAAATAAAATAAATAAAGAATAAAAATCGGAACTAATGTTTATGTAGTTTCAAAATGAAACTTTAATTATAAGAGATGCATGAAATAATCAGATTATAATGAAACGCAATAACATACACATAGCAATTGAATTGAACAGTGAAATGTTGCCTTAATACAATAATCTTTAAAAAGGAATGATGGATAATCAAATATTTTCCGATTGATTCTGTCTACTAGTCATATATATATATATATATATATATATATATATATCAAAAGTAATTAATGAAATTATGGGTTTACATCAAACTATCTTCGGTACAGATATCAAAACCTGCATATGGCAGGCTGATAATGTTCAGCGCAGTGTGCAGCGTCAATACAACCTGGTTGCCTTGACGACGCGATCGGGATAACGTTGATTTTTGAAGCGCGAGTTCATCGAATACCCGTTGTCTAGGTTACACGGTAGGACGTCGATGCCCGAGCTGAGGTGGTTATAGTTGCGATCCTCGATGCTCGGCGACGTCGATGATGGAGACCAGGAAATCGAACAGTCACCGCCCGGTCTGGGTGCAAGGGCACGTGATGGCTGAACCCTTGATTACGGCTGAAATATAGTTACACCACATCATAAATATATATTCAACCCAAGCATAACTTGTACGCTTTAACTTTATATCTTGTAAAGCACACGACATCTTAAAATTACAATAATCACACTATTTGGTTTACCAAATAGACTTCGCAAAAAAAAAACCAGCAACCGGATATCTCCTCGATATCTCCATATTAGCATAATAGCCATTTACTAGCATAATAATGTCCAGTGCTAGAATGATTCATACCTCTGCTATGTACAATACTTCCATTTAACCAGCAACCATTATCATCATGACCACTTGTTAACAAAGTGCGTAAGTTGCATAAACCATTGATTATCAAAACATATAGCCACGCTAAAGTAGTTCTCATTTTCATCCCAATATAAATATATGCCGTAAATACAAAGTGGCACCAATCAATGAGAAATACCCAATAATATATGCTTCCTCAAAGTTCGACATGGCTGACATAAAATGGCCGACTTTTGTTACTTGCGAAAAGAGGGCGTTTATGACATTCGACTACTAATTAAACACATTTCAGTTTTTGCTGAAAAATACATCCGTTCAGTTTCCGAACTAGAAAAAAAAAATCATTCAATTTGAAATGGTAATTTTCGTGTCAGAAATTGATTGCATTCAAAATGTTCACTTTAGTTGAAAGCACTAATTTTTAGAAAGCCGAACTTCAATCTGAAAGACTTGCCTATACAGAAATTAAGAAATTGTTTGCATTTAAAATGTTCACTTTAGTTGAAAGCACTGATTTTTAGAAGGCCAAACTTCAATCTGAAAGACTTGCCTATACAGAAATTAAACAGTTGTAGAAATCCCCGGCAAACTGGCATGTTTCAGACTTACAGTTATTTTGAAGAATTGAAGACCCTGTTGCCTGCCTCCCCGAGGAATTTGTGTCCACACGACGGCAGTCTGCACTTCCCACTCACGACAGCAGAAACAGTGGCAGCTAGAGTTGGGGCGGATACACTCACTCTCATGCAGCAAGTCCCCAGACTTCCCCGACTCTCTCTCGCACACAGGACTCCTCCCCGTGGGTGACAAAACAGGTCTTTCGTCAATCTCGACAAAATAGCTTCACACACCACTCCCTCAAACTCATGTACTCTCGGACCCTCGTTCCATCATACCAAAACAAAATCTACCAATCATGTTCTCCCATATGTGCTCACGTCACTTACTATTACATAATACCTTTAGGGCAAAATCCCGGGGCAAAATCAGGCAAACCGAAAAAACGCGGGTAACAATAAATTAGGCACGGCTCCTAGCTGCGAAAAGATAGACAAAAGAATTAGGAATGCGATGCATCCAGTCCGCCACAGAGCCTAGGTTACCTGTATTATAAAACATATGGTATAAGGGCTTTTAGAAGATGAGTTGAATTAACTCGGCCATGTGGTGTTTAAAGCTATTACAAAAGAAACACATTACTGAGCAACGTGGCTTCCAGTTAACCTTTGTAATTTGGCTTACATTTTATTTTGACACTGTTTACAAGTTGATTTTAAAAGAATTACGAAACTAAGCATTCTGAATGTGGGCTGGTAATGAATTCTAGGTTACTGGACCTAAACAACGGGCTGATATGGAAAGAGTATTTTCTATTTAACTTTCCATATGTGGAATTTAACAGGTTGAAGGGTATTGAACTGATTAATTTCAGCATTCAATGAGAACATGTGCATGAGATATTAGGTTTGAAAAGTATCTACGCATTTAACATGCACTTTGCATCGTATTTATATCAAAAACATTAAGCAACGTTCGAACAGGGGTTACGAAGATTCAAGGTAATGAGAACTGGCACATAATACGGAGGATTCTGTTCTGTATAAACGATGAAGTCTGACTAATTTAGAAAGATGCAACGAACCCCATAACGCATTGCAATTAGTGATGTAAGGCACTATGAATGCATTGTACATCATTAACAAGAATTTACGTGGAATAGTGACTTTCAGATTATTCATGATACCAGTGTTACGTGATATTTTTCCGCAAACAAAATTTATATGTAAATCCCAACATAAATACATATCTGCAAGCACTCCAAGATATGTAACCATAGAGCATTGCTTAATTCTGATGTTGTTGATGTATAAGGGATCATCATCATTATTACAAGTATTTAGGTCTTGCCTATGTCTGAAAACAACAAATGGAGTTTTTATAATGTTTAGAGATAATCTATTGGACAAAAGCTAATTGTGAACATGCATTAAATGAACATTCACTTTATTGATCAAAATGTAAATGCTTTCCTCAGATGCAACTAAAGCAGTGTCGACTACAAAAAGAACGTAGTCACAAGAATTTGAGGAATTTATTATATCATTGATATATATTAGAAACAATAAAGGACCAAGTAGTAAACCCTGTGGTACACCAGGTGTAAGAAACATGAAATCAGAAGTATGTGAGTTATACACAGTGTATTATTTTCTGTCAGCTAGATACCCTTGAAACCAAAGAAGTGGTATGCCCCGAATCCCGTAATAACGCAATTTTGCTAATAGTATTGTATGCGACAGAGTATCAAATGCTAAATTGATAAATCCATAAAAATATTTATTTGTATCATATAATTGAACATACATAATGTTTCAAAGTTGAGTAATTAGCGCATATCTTCCCGTTGGCACTGATTTTGTTTACGAATTTCTATTCTATGTAGCCTTTTCAGAATAAAAACTATTATACATCATTTAGTGATGTGACAATATGTGTTTTGTTTATTCCAATTTTCGTGGTCATTTTGAAAACTGATTGACTACATTTATTTTGTTTATATTTCCCATTATATATGTATTTATTTTATATGGAAATAGTATTTGCATCACTGTTCTTTCATATTTTGAGCACTAGCGATTGATTTTTCATTGTTACATTTCTTATGTATGGTTATAAACAAGTTTTATGGCGTCTATACTGAAGAATGGCGACCTTGAAAACATTTTTGATGTCCCAAAATGATATCTCATATCACTCCAAATAGTATTTTAAACATATGTTCAAAATTTGGTGCTTGTAGAAAAATAGTTAAAAGAACGAAAGAAAAAACCATTGAAATATTAATACATGCACTGAGGGAGGGAACGAAGCCCCCCATGATAGCAAGAGAATAACTGATATGTAAGGCCCCATGTTTATTTCGAGGGTAGGAGGGGGGGGGGGGTCTTCCTTGTCCCCTCCTCAGATGAGTACGCCACTGCATGTGTACGTTTGATTATCCTTTATCCTTGGTTACTGTACAGTTTGGATACACTTAAGAAACACTTTTTTTTCTTCACATTTTGGACCGCAAGACGCATTTCTGAGGTGATGGGCGAGGAGGAAAGCAGGGGGGGGGGGCGGGGGGGAGGGGGCTAGTTCATGTCAGATGAGATCCCCATTTACAACAAATTTTTCCCATCGCCTGAGAATAATCTGTCGAGTTTTAATGAAATGTAACATTAATTTTTTAGATTTGTATCCCATTTTTAGAACCTTAGGTCTACTTTCAAGAAAATAATAAATGGAATTTGCCCGCTGGGGCCAATTGGGGCGCTACCCATCAACTCGCCCCTTGACAATTGAGTACCACCATTTTAAGAACGTAAGGTCCCTATTGCCCATGGATCATTCCTATCAAGTTTGTTTAAAATCCAGTTATTTATTCTTCTGAAAAAGTAAACATAAGAGAAAGTTGCATGGGGGATTTTTTTGTGTGGGGGGGGGGGGGGTGGGGGCTCCTCCCCCCATGACTCCTTGCCATTGGTGTTTCCCCATTCTAAATTCTAACAACTTAAGGTTCCTAATACCTAAGGATGGTTCCAGTTATTCATTCATGAGAAAAGGTATTTAAAGAAAAGGAAAGTCCCCCCCCCCCTTCCCAACACCTTGCTCCTTGTGTACCCCAAGTTTGCCAACTGATAGTCTCTATTACCTAAAGATGATTCCTATCAAGTTTGGTTAAAATCCAGTTATTTATTCTTCAGAAAAAGTCACAAATAAGAGAAAGTTGTCCCATGCATGGGGGCATTTTTTTTTTTGGGGGGGGGGGGGCTACCTACTCCAGCTCCTTGCCATTTCTGTCCTCCGCGGTAACAACTTAATGTCCCTAATACTTGAGGATGGTTCCAGTTATTTATTCTTGAGAAAAAATATTCAAAAAATAAAAAGAAAGTTTTCCCCTGGGGTGTTTTGGGGGCTAACCCCTTCCCCAGCCCCTAACCGCTTGTACACCACAAGTTTAAAAACTAAAGGTCCCTGTTTCCTTTAGATGATTCCTTTCTAGTTCGGTTAAAATCTAGTTATTCATTCTTGAGAAAATGTCCCAAAATATGAGATAATGCCCCAGTGGCGCTTGGGGGCTACCCCCACCCCCTTGCCACTTATGACCACACATTTGAACAAGGTAAGCTCCCTATTACCGAAGGATGATTCCTATCAAGTCCGGCGGCGCGTTTTCTTAAAGAATGAAAATTAATATTTAAGGGCCCCTGTGGCACTTTAGAGGCTGCCCCCAGGTGCCCCTGAAAGTATTTTGAGATGCCTCTATAGGTAATACATGTATTGTTCCAAATATAATTTCATGCATGTGTGCCAAATTTGGTGCCACTTTATCCACCCCACCATACAGAACACACGTGTCATAGCTAGCCTAGCCATGCGCCAGTCATTTTTTGCAGTAGAAGAAATAAGCACATTTGGAGAGGAGATAGCTGTCATTAAGAGGTATCTCCAGCAACTGCCAGCAGGGCCCAAACAAATCAAAGCCATCAAACGAAAGGCCATAAGGCAATATGCAACAGGAGATCTAGGCAACTAACTAGACTAATTTGCGTAAAGCTGCATACAATAAATCATGCATTAGCATGCCAGATGACCTTAATTTTTGTATATATTTGTATTTTCCCAAATCATTGGTTGCGTGGACTCCTACCCCCGTCAAAACCATCGCGTCTACAGAGCGATGAGAGCAATTTGCAAACATGGTCGAGGGAACTAGGCCAATAATACGGAAAGGAACCATATACAGTATAACAATGAACCAAATATGCCGTGTAAATCACGGCATATTTGGTTCCTCCTGGAACGATATGTGATGACGAGAACGATAGCTGCTGGCATATATTTTTCCGAGAACCAGATATAACGCTGGTACGAGATATGCCGTCACACCGGCCGGACACCCGTGGTCATCGTACGATGGCTGGGGCTCTTAGGTAGTATCGGGGGTGACCGGACAAAGATAACAGGGAGTTAACATTTTCCGATGTCTCCACCGATTTTTATAATCGCCCACCCATCCTTGACATAATTATATCGCTAACGTATCGCAATCGGAGGTCAAGTTCTGAAGAGATATTAAGATATATTCAAGAGGTAAATGCGGACGGAGGATAAGTATACAGTAATTATTCCGTACGTAGTTCTCTTATCTTGACTTCAGTGAAGTTTCCTAATACAAACCTATGCATTGAGAAGCGTACTAAATACTGTACAATAGGTTTATTATTTGATCTGGTACAAGTTGTACAAGTTTAAGCTAAGCCTCATGTAATCTAATTCGTTAATGAGGAGATATTAAAACATGATATATGGATATTACAGATGTGCACATTACACTGTGCATATTATGAAAATGTATTGATGTATGGTAGGTCGTGCACATAGCCGTGGCCGTCCAGTCAAAATGATCACAGTATATTGACCTGACTTCCGAAAGGCCGGTTTGCATCAATAAAATATCGCTACATTTACATAGTGAAATCAACTAATTATGATAAATCACGTGATTTCACCTTTAAAATCAATATTGACATTATTTGGTGTACAGGTAAGGGGTGGAAGTGGTGAAAACTACTAAACCAGTGATAAGTGGAGTGCCGTCATGGCATATACATGGTCCCATTCCAGTTTGATTTCAGGATACCAGGAATGATTTGTCTCAAAATCATGAAAATGAAGTGCAACCAAGATTCAGTGGTGATGGCAGAGCGGTTCCGCCATCTTTACGTAATGGTAAAGCACTACTATCCTTAAAGGGTTACTAAATTAGAAAAATAAGTTCCCACTAATCTATGTAAAATTATCCACTAAAAACGAATTTCACATTCGTTTGCCGCAATAATGTCTCATTTTGACAAAAATTGGAAAAAAAAACACGCCTTCAGTGAAGTATGAGAAGTCAAAATGCCATAAATGCCAACGGCGTAAATAAAATGTTTTCTTCACGCAATTCAAACAATACGTTACCAGTGGAAAACCCAAAGCTTGTCCGAAGTTTGAGTAGCAACAACTAATAGATTCAAAGTGAATGCCATCCATTGAATCTGAATGACAAGATACAGGTGAATGCAATAACGCGTTACTACGCAGTTAGGGGGGAAAATATGAGTACATTACGAAAATGGTCTATTGTCATGTTGACTTCCGTACAATCTATGGAATTTTGACTTCTCATACGTCACTGGAGGCGTGCGTTCTTTTCAAATTTTCATCAAAATAAGACTTTATTGCGGCAAACGAATGTGAAATTCGTTTTAGTGGATAATTTTACATGGATTAGTGGGAACTTATTTTTCTAATTTAGTAACCCTTTGATTCATAAAGAAACTCAGTTGCCTGGTTCATGGGCGCAGTCATCCATGTTTTTTTTCCGGCGATTGTGACGATCGGGGTGATAACAACGACAAAGGCGTGCAGTGGCGACCTCTGTTGGGGGGGGGGGGGGGGAGGGGGTGAAGTTTGCAGTTATACGTCTATTATCATCCATTTGATATACTAAGTACAGACCACTGGTAGTGGGTTCCCTGGTGGCCCTAGTAGTGTTACATGAGATAAAATTAGAATAATGTTCAATAAGCTTTCAGTGAATTTTTATACGAAATAGGTAACACGGGTAAGATGAATATTATACACTGTAGTCAAAATTATGTGTATTTGTTTGTGTATGCGTCTATTAGCACGGGTGGATGTTGTATTGTTGTATTGCTGTGAATACAAAAAGGGGATCCTCTCGTCCTTGTTGCATAAGATGAGTACATTTTTGGTTCAAGAATCCATATATTATGTGATAAGAAGTTGAGTCGTCATACACATTGTCATACTTAAATTGATTCACAGCACTCGTAAACATGGCAAAGAAGAATATTACAGTAACTTTTCGGAAAAAAGGCCCAACATATAATCAGTAGAGTATGAAATTCCTGCAGCTAAATCTGTTTTCAAAATGATCTGACACATATTTATTCACGTTGCCTGAATAGACCTTGACAGGCACCACCCTATCTGTACGTTTAAAAACATGACGAAGACAATTTATATGGTATTTCACATAATAGACGAGAATACAATGGAATGCCAGTGCTAATGCAACGCAGATAAAATGGCATGACGGACACAATATCGCAAAGTCATGATGCCTAATCATGCAAGTAGAGCTTTACCTTAATAATTCTGACTCAACTTGAATAGCCTCCCGCAAGCGATCATCTGCCTGCGGGGCAAATTTTTGATAACTGTTGTGTTGTGACTTTTGAAACTGAACAAAAAAAATCCCCAAGAGAGAGCTATAACACTGTCTTGTACAATCTCTCTTTTGTACAATCATGACAAGCACTGCTAGTACATTTGTTCCTCTTGCAGATGTTAATATGCATGTACCCCTTCAGAACGTAGGGACAGAGGGGGGGGGGGGGGGGAGTAGCTGTGAGGGAAAACCGAAAACAAAAAGAAAGGTGTTGAAAACATGAGGAGCTACTTGATCTATAACGTGATACAGGACCAGAGGTAGATAACTACATGTAACTTGCATTTAAAACAAAGTCTGCTTCAGTGTAGCTTTCAAAATGACCTTACATTGATTGTCTGTCTGTACCATTAAAAACACAACAAAGACGGTTTACATCAAGGTTGTTTAAGCACATGGATATACATCGCTTTGAACAAGGTTTTATGCCGCCACTTAATATTCATGACTAGTAGCTGCTTTCAACAATATGATGCATGCGCGCTTGCGTCACGTTCACCTGGATTTCATAATAGGTCATACGATTCCTATACATGCATACATTTCAGCTTTCGCTGCTGAACTTTTCATTTTGTCACTAAGTGCTTCTTACGTTGTTAAAAAGGACGAGCGAATACGAAACTTGATACTTTTTGAGATGGAAATGCTAGCTTGGGCGCGGTTGGCCGCGTTTTTCATGTTATTTGTTCGAAAGGAAAATATCTGAAAGTAACGTTTCATGCAATTTTGTAAGCAGGTATGATGCGGAACATTGTGAAATTGAGACTTTTATACTGCAACTTGATATCACGTTTAGAGCCTTTTTGCCATATTGTAACACTATTCCTCGATTGAATCTTTACTGATGCATCGTAGGTATTACATGTCACAACTGCGCAAGCATATATATGGGGTGAGGATATTTCCCCAAATTCTTCTGCGCATCCGATTTTGTTTATACGTCAAATGCAGGCAAAACTCATCCAGAGAATCGGCGGCATTGAACATCGAGATCAAAGAGAAAATCTTTGCGAAGGGTTCTTTTGTGACTAGAAGGAGAGTACAATGAATCTGCATTAATTAAACGGCTGATGGATATTCATGTGCTTAAACATCCTTGTTTACATGGAAGCAAATATTGAACATAATAGTCGAGCAAACAATTGAATGCCAATGAATAAGCCATTACTCAATTGATGTTTCACATTTCATTTGCTTAATAAACTACACCCTATCCAGTTAAAAGATTCCAGAAATAGACACGAATAAGATACGAGAAGTTTTCATCGCAGATAAAATGACATGACGGACACGATAGCCCTGATGTCAGTTTGGCTCGCACAAGTGATATATGTGCTAGAGGCTCACCTCGAACACGCTTATTGTGTTTGTGAAAGAAATCTGTCAAACGAATACTTGTCAAAATCAACCTCACTCTCAACAGGACATTCTGCAATCCACTGCATTTCGCATACGTCGAAGTTTAATGCATTCGTCCTCGATATCACCCTAAACATCGCCATTGCCAACAAACATGGGTAGATACCCCCATAAACTAGGCAACCGACATGGCAGAGTCAGACCAATTTATCTTACGAAATGATGTAATTTAATATGTATGATGTCACTATGTTTATGTGCCAATTCACTTTATGTCTCCAACGGGGGCCTCCAGAAGCGAGGTATGGTATAAATAAAGCTCAGATTTACATTTTGTGAGAAATGTGAAACTAATCAACAATATGGATTCTTAAAGCAAAATTAGATGGCAAGTCAAAAACATTTTACCCTGCACGTATATGGCATCCATATTTCGAGTTGTTCTTCAGAGTTTTATTTTACAGGTGCAGGTTCTGTGACATACGACGCATGCAATCGTTATCATAAGCAGTGGAACTTGGGGACAATGATATCACCCTGTTACTTTAGATTCCTCGTTATAATACCGGACAACATGAGGCAATAACGTACACCCGTCCGCTATTACCCCACATTGACCTTTGACCCATGATACTCTTATACAGCCTGAACCACTGATTCATGACAATGAACACTGTATTTATGTTTAACAATGGATCACACTAAATAAAACTTCGTCGCAACAATTACTGTAAATCTAACCCCCTGATCGCAATGAATCGATCAAGTGAGATCTATAAACACATCTTGGGGTGGGGGGGGGGGGGGGGGTAGAAATAACATTTTGTCTAATAACTTATCATTAAATGACGGAAATAAAGACATTTTCTGAAACTTGACTTGCCACATGCAGAGTATCTCAGCCACGATAGATTTAGAACGACATCTATCGCGATAGTCCTAGAACAGGCCTGTCCGGTATTACCCCATGTCCGTATTTACCCCGCTCTCCCCTATGACTTTGAAATTTGGCTATTATTTGGAAGTGTTTATTTCGAATGTTACATGATAACTTAGGGAATGGGAAATAACATTCCAAGATCCACAGCTTGGAATACTAAGTTTGCTAGCTATTAACGGAATATGAAAAAGGAATTACTGGAAATATTCTTAACGTTAAATGAATCGATTCTTTTTTAAAAATCAGAACTTGTCAGACAAGATTAGAGGGGCAACTCTCATCTCACAAAGTACTAGAATGTGGAATTCCACCAGGCAGCGTACTTAGCCCTTTACTCTTTAATTTTATGACCAATGATTTTTCTAATGTCTCAAATACAGTAAACATTTCCATTTATGCTGATGATTTATGTATCTGGTTCTCCAGCCGAAATATCAAGTTTGTTCAACATAAACTACAATTAGCCCTATCACAAATAGAATCAATATGCAAGTGCTAGGGTCTACGTGTTTCGTCTACCAAACGCCAAATTAACATGGAATACTCATGTCAATAAACTAGTTGAAAAATGAAAGAATCGCATCAATTTGTTACGTCATATTTCAGGAACTTCCTGGGGGAAAATGCAAATATACTGTTCATGAAATACAAAGGCCTCATACGCTCAGTAATAGACTATGGGTGTGAACCGATGGAATTCTCAATGCGCTTTACATGGAGGGACTTAGATTTACATTTTACATCGACTTGTTTATTTACATACCATGTACATCATACAATACAATTTAATTGAACAGAGATCAAGGTACATCTTAAATTACAGAAATAAGTGACTAATTAACATTTGCATCTTAAATTACAGAAATAACGGACTAATTAACATTTGCATATTAAATTACAAAAAAGATTGACTAATCAAGATACAGATGCGGCATCCTCTTCTGTTTTAAAAGAAAATAAACTCAATCCAGCATGAATCATTATGCATTGTTACTGGCGCTACAAAAACTACCTCGCTAGCCGCCCTCCAAGTGGAATGTGGAGAACCTTCACTAAAACTTAGGAGAAACGTTTTTGTAGACAAATATAAATTCTATCTTGAAACTCGAAAAGAGAACCCCCCCTACAAAAGGGGTTTTAAAAAGTTGCTGGCAATATGAATATGACAAATGGCCCGTAGGTAAAGGACCAATACGCAACAGAGCGTGTAAATTACAGGTCTCTCTGTTAGAAAAGCAATCAGACTTTATTCACAATATACCTTTCTGGACTTACGCTAGACCGCATATATCATTAGATATCCACACACAAGTATCCAAACAAAACAGCTTACCAGCTGAATTACAGTTGGTTACAAACAAAGCCGTCTCAACAAAATGGCAAAATCATATAAAAATATTCACGGATGGGTCTGAGCTAGCAGATGTCATAACAGGTGTTGCATATACCACATTTTAAAAAAGAAAGACTGTACAGAATTTCCCCAGTAGGGATCATAAGGGCAGAACTAATTGTTATTCTTCTCGCTTTGGGATGGATTGGAGAGGCCCTCCCCCTGTCTGTTTTCATTTTAAGTGACTCGATTTCCGCTATCGAGGCAATACATCATTTGAAAGAATCCTGTATCATAAGGGAAATATCAGAAAAAAATACCATATTTGAATACTTATGGTATCACGTTTCACTTTGAATGGGTTCATTGTGGTATAGCCGGAAATGAGCATGTAGACTATTTGGCTAAAAAAAGCTGCCCTAAAAGAAAATGTTGACATATCAGTCCCTAGAAGCAGACAAGAACTAGTTAATCACATGTTTTATTTTTACAAACAAATTTGGCAAATGCAGTGGGATTCCAATACAACGGGTAGATTCCTTTACACTCTTCAACCTATTATACAACCAAAATCTCAGGTTAATCTCACTAACAGAAGAGATGGGAAAATCATCCACAGATTAAGACTGGGAAAGTGTAACTCTTAAAGTGTAATTCTTATAAATTTCGTCTTAACAGACATGAAATCGGGCTTTGCGATTACTGTAAAGTGCACGAAACAATCAAACATTTTTTACTGCATTTTTAAGGAATACAAGGAGCAAAGAAAACAACTCTTTACATGTCTCCTGGAAAAAAACATAATCATTAAATCATAACCATAAAACAAACAGAACCACGCTCTAGTTATAATAATAATAATAATAAACCATGTTTATATAGCGCATAACACATATACATAAGAAAGTCTCTATGCGCTTCAAGGAGCAAAGAAAAAGAGAAATGAGGTTACTGAGTTCCTTAAATCATTTTGCCATTTGGAATAAGTGTGTTTTAAGAGCAGACTTAAACCTATCTAGGGTGTTAATATTCCTAAGACTGTCAGGGAGGCTATTCCATAAAACTGGAGCAGCATGGGCAAATGAGCGTTCACCATATGTTCGTGTAAGTATAGGAGGAACAATAAACAAATTCTTTTTACATGATCGAAGATTTCGTGTTGGTTTGTATACAGTGAGTAAGTCATTTAGATAAGCAGGAGCTAATCCATGAAAACATTCATAGGCTAATAACAATATCTTGAACTTAATGCGAGACTGGACTGGTAACCAATGTAAATTACGTAAGACAGGGGATATTGAAGCATGTTTCCTCGTACGTGTAACAAGTCGCGCTGCTGAATTTTGTATAGTTTGTAGTCTTTGAATTTGGCGAAGTGGTAATTGAAAAAGGAGACTATTGCAGAAGTCAAAATGACACATAACAAATGCGTGAACCAAACGTTCAGTTGTACTTCTATCAATAAAATCACGGATTTTACCAATTTTGTAGAGTGCAAACGAAGCTGAACGGCATTTTTGTGTGATGAAATTGTCAAATGTAAGCTTATTGTCGAAAATTACCCCAAGATTTCTACATGTTTTGGTAGCTTTAATTTGCTTTCCGGCTAGATCCAAGTGAATTACTGGAGTCGTATTTCTAAAACGGGATGAAACATGAAGGAACTCTGTCTTACTGCAATTTAACTTGAGACAGTTTTGGTGAGACCATTCTTTGATTGCTTGAACACAGTTTGCTATCTGAGAAGAAACATTTTCAAGCCGTGACTGTTTGAATGTAATATACAACTGAGTGTCATCAGCATAAAACATCTTGAAAATGTTATGTCTTTCAATCAAAGATTCTAGAGGAGAGGTGTATAATGTAAACAGGACTGGACCCAATACAGATCCTTGCGGTACTCCTTTGGTGAGTACATGTCCTGACGACCGATCATTTCCAATGACTACATTATGAGTACGTCCTGATAAGTTATACGTTACATCAAAACAACAGAAAAATACCTGTACATTTGATTACTCCAGAATCAGCAAAATGACAAGGAAGTTCGTTTTACATGCGCATCCCTTTCATTCATAAATTAGAATTTATTTATATGTGTATGTATGTATGTATGTATGTGTATACATATGTGTGTATATATATGTATATATATGTATGTGTGTGTGCATATGTATACGTATATATGTATTGTATCTGTGTTATTTATGTACATTTAATCACTGGAAGAGCGATCACAAGTCTGTAGGTGCCCTCCCAAACCAAACCTTCACTTTTTCGTGCACACTTACGTGCTTACAGTATGATCATCTGGAAAAGTAGTTACATGTTTGTGGTTTGAAATTGTTTCGAGGAAATAAAATAAAGTATAGTTTGTTGTGTATCGTTATTTGTTCCCCTCTTCTGTGTGTGTTTATAAGTGTATGTGTTTAGATACCCATAACATCTTGCCATATCATATATCAAAAAGCATGAAACAAAGTGAGCAGAATAAACATTTTATTCTTGTGTCTAGATCAAGTACTGTATTAAGAGATAAATTACCATATTTTAGTAGCTGTCTCAAAGGGATAGTTTTGAGACCAATCACTTTTTTGTACTTTCTCTAGAAGCGTGAATACATGAATATCAGATCGCTCCCATGCATTAAATTTGTTGTTCTTGTATCTCTTTGAGAGGACGTTAACAAGGTTGTACTTGCCTCTCATAGGAACTACAAATGCTAAATATGTTACAGTATTTACAGTATCCAAAACATAATGCTCTTCCTTTTCTTTTCTTTTTTCGATCTCTTTCTCCCTCAGTCTATAGTGATTGTGACGTGTAGCTGCATTTGACCCACTACAATACCGGCGTGTACATAATCGGGTGATTGAACACGCGCCTAAAATCAATCGGCAACAACAACAACTTCTCCCGCCTGCCGACTGGCTGAACTCTTTATTCCGGCCTTTGTCAATTTCGTAACGCACCGTCCATTGATATTCTGACAATCAATAGATTAGGTCATATAGGTCATACGCAGCAGCAGCAGCTGATACGGGTTGGATATCAACGCTCACCGAAGTTGATCCCTTTCACAATATGTTTTAACATCACGTCGGGTTCTATCATTGGAATCCGTCAGATACGCTTACGCATGTTCTCTAAGGATTCCAAGACAGCTCATCAAAATCAGAGAATACTGGGTGAAATTCCGTCCAGGTACACCATGTACACTGAAATCATCAGTATCGTAAATAGTAAAAAGTGAGTTTTGAGGCTAAAAACAAGGAGGCTTGGGAGAGGTACACGCTGAGTGGAAGGGTATGTCTAATACCCCGATTAGATCTACCTTCCTCTGGTGTCACGCTAGACAAGGTGTCTGGAACGAACACGGCATGAAATTCCTTATCAAAACATGAGGTATACATTGGGGGCCGTTTAGATCATCTGCGGTAAACGCGAGGTATATCGTCTCCCGAGTTGATTCGCGAAGTTGCGTTGTCATGGCAAGGGAGAATCGCGCGCTGCACAACTCGGCGAGGTGCACATATGAGGCCAGGCTAGTCTTTCGGCAAAATAGTTAGCAACATATAAATTATATATATATATATATATATATATATATATATATATATATATATATGTAATAAAATATTTTTAAGACACATTTAATTTTTTCATATAGTCATATATGTACCAGCGATTATGTAAACAATGAGGCCAATTTGCCAAACATATAAAAACAGGCGCATATTAACAGGCATATTAACAGGCGCAGCCTGCATGCATGCCTGTGAGAGTAGCGCGCGCTCAAGGACTTCCGTTTTCTATACCGTGTTGTTTACGCCGCGTTCACGCCGAGACCGTTTAGATCTACAGTCCAACAGTGGATCACGCCGGATGATGCCGCGATTGTGTTAGGCTGTCTAGGGTGTATTTTGTCTCGCGATTCCCTCAGATTCGTGCTTTGTGCTTTGTGCCGAGACCGTTTAGATCTAACGACTCTTCTAGAACGACCTGCGGTAGCCTCCGGAGGCACGCTAGATTTTGGGTAGATCTAAACGGGGTATAAGACATTTCACAGCTAGCCGACAAGACGGACAGCAGGAGGGCAGACGTCTACTTCAGCTATCATGGCTCTCCACCGCAGGGTAGTCGCTACAGGATTAGGTCAGTGTGGAGATTATTCACAAATGAATTCTTATATACATTTTTCCATCGCCCAATATTCTCACTCATCCGATCTTGGTAAGGACACGATGTTATGCTTTCATTAAAAACATCACAATATATCATTATAACTTATTCTACTACTACTACTACTACTACTACTACTACTACTACTACTACTACTTACGACTACTACTGCTACTACTATTACTACTACTACTACTACTACTACTACTACTACATCTACTACTACCACTACTACTATTACTACTACATGTATAACTTCTTTCTTTACTACTGTTTCTTCTACTATTACTACTTTTTCTACGACTATTATTGCTACTTTTACTACAACTACTACAACAACTACTACTACTACTACTACTACCATGACTACTACTCTTACTACTACTTCTCCTACTACTACTACCACTACTACTACTGCTATACTACTACTGCTACTGCTAATATTCCTTTTACTATTATTGCTACTGCAACCACCAATATTACTAGTAATGATACTGCATTTCTGCTGTTTACTTACACTTTTATTACCTTAACTACTATTACTTCTACTAGTACTCCTACTACTACTACTGCTACTACTACTACTTTATTTATTTATTTATTAAGTCTTTTTTAAACAGGGTAGCCCCATCAGTGAGCTTGGCACTGTTCTCCCTGGGGGCCCTGTGTACAAATAACACAATAATATAGAGTAACATGAATAGATAAACAAATAGACACATGGATTACACAAACAAATGCTGTAAACCAAAAAGCAGCGTAGGTCATCTAGTAAGGAACATAACAAAAAGAAGAAGGCGAACCGATGCTTCCACATGCATGACACAAGCGAAACCTTGTACATTTTCTGACTAAAAATTATGTGATTGATACTAATATTAATGCCTCGCTAATATGTAAGATGATATACAAAAAGTATAAATACAAATCTTCTTTCGAAAGGACTATTAACATCAAGTCTTAATAAAAGTTGATACCATTTCATGTATACCTGCTAAATATAAATAGCAGATGACATATATCTGACACCGAGTTATACTTTAATTAAATGACAGTAAATGTGATCATGAGGAAATATATTTTTGCAAAGTATACCTGTACTTCACCAAAAATAAAGAGAACGGAAACAGGAATTACGATAGAGGGTGTAAACATACAGCTTGATCATTACAGTTTGATCACTTATGTTAAACATTCTCCCAGTAAAACGTAATCGAGCATCAATAATATGTCTTTTCAAAGTGTAAGTATAAAATGTATTATACCAAAAATAAAGAGCTCACAGAAACATAAATCATGTTTGATCAAAACGTTCTCCCATCAAAGAGTAATCGAGCATCAATTTCAAGGATTATCCTACAGATATTTTGATTGAATATCATCGAAACTAAAGAGATGGTCATACAAAAAATCAAAACACACATAAAGTAACATTGAAGGATAATTTGTCTGACATGGAATGTCATTAACATGAATCATTAGACTGGTAGATGTTAAACAATTATTATTCACAAAATTTCAGGTAGTGAGAGCAGAATGTGTTCTTGGATTGGGCATTCTTTACTTGGTTTGGGAGAGCGTTCCAAAGAACTGCACCCTCAAAAGAAAAAGCCTTCCTTCCACTCTCTGTTCTTGTTTTGGGAACTAGTAAGCCTTTGTTTTCAGCGTTTCTTGTCCTATAGCGATGCACTGTAATGGAAGGTGTAAACATGTTTTGTAAATATGAGGGCGCATTGCCATTCAAAATGTCAAACATGAGTTTTCCTTTTTGAAATTGCCAGCGTTTTTCCATATCTATCCACTTTAGGCTTCTAAACATTTCAGAGGTTGGTGTGAGTGTATTGGTCTGTAAAACAATTCTGGCCATCTGTTTGTGCTGTTTGATAAGAATGTCTTTTATCCGATAATTGCAGTTTGTCCATGAAATAGAACAGTAATCAAAAAAGGGTAACACCAATGCATTTGCGAGCAACTTTGCACTGTCCACAGTAAGATATTTCCTCACTCTTCGAAGTAGTGCTAATCTTGATGCAATTTTATTAGATGTGTAGTTGACATGTTCCGACCAGTTTAGGTGATGGTCAAGCCAAATACCAAGATACTTCGTGCTTTCCACCTGTCTGATAGGCATATTGTTAACAATAATATCAATGTTTTCCTGCATGTAAGATAACTTTTGTGGGGTTCCTATTAGCATGAACTGGGTTTTATCGGTATTCAGAGTGAGGTGGTTATGTTTTAGCCACAAATTTAGCCTAATTAAATCACTATTCAGGGCACACTCAATTTCTTTGGGATTTGAAGCACTGAACATGGTGGCTGTGTCGTCGGCATACATAATCACCTCACTCTGTACAACTGAGGAGGGCAAATCATTCATAAACAATGTAAATAGCAGTGGCCCAAGTATAGAGCCTTGAGGTACCCCTGTTGGAAGTATCTGCACCTCAGACCTTGACCCTTGTATTATTGTACTTTGTGTTCGACCTGTTAAATAAGATGTAAACCACAACGATGCGTTATCACGAACGCCGAACATGCGTAATTTGTGAAGTAATATATTATGGTTTACAGAGTCAAACGCCTTTCTGATATCCAAAAATATTAATCCCGTCAACCTACCGCTATCCATGTTCTTGTATAAATAATCACTTACATATGTCATCACAGTATTAGTGGAATACCCCTTCCTAAAACCTGACTGATGTGGGGTAAATAAATGCATCTCAACCAGGTAATCATGTAACTGACTGTGCACAGCCTTCTCTAATAGTTTCATGATTACTGGGATAATTGATATGGGATGGTAATTGTTAAGGCAGCTTGTCAAAAGTCCCTGCCGCGTCTTTTGCTGTCAAAACCCCATGCGTCTTTTCAATGCGGCTTTCCTGATCAGCGTTCTTTTGTGTTGAAAGGAACGGTGGAGTTCAAAGGCTTATTCATACCAGCGTTCTTTTGTCCGTCTTTCCGGCCACTCCTATTTTGTATTCGCATAGCGAATGATCAAATCTAAATAGCTCCCTCTACGACCAAAACTCTCGCATTCGTTCGTAATGACTGTACATAAAGTGAGTTCTGTAATTTCGGGCGTGCATGAAGCCACTGAGTGGAAGGGCACTTTGACTCAATAAACGACATATCAAACACGTCATCGAATGTTACTAATGTTTTCAATTGAATCATGAATAATCTTTCCTCTAATGGACGGGGATTAATTCATTTTGTCTAATATGATAAAAGTATTTCTACATGTGATTTGGTTTCCTCGCAATTTTTTACTATGTGCATGCAGGCTTTATTTATTTGCTACGTATATGTCCCTATCAGAGATATAGGATGGGGTGACTATAACTTGCGCATATTTTAAAGATGATATATGATGGTGATATCAAATCAAAGATTTACTCTCAATTCACCAAAGAAAATCGTCTAAATTCATAAATACCAAATGGACGGCAAGATACTAAAAGTCGATTTGCTCGACGTAACTATCAATTCGTTCAAAGGTTTTCGAAGGTATCGCCATCTCAAAATTCTATGCCGATCGGCAAATGCACGCTACAGGCTAAAGAAAGTCATGAAAAAAATAATTTTGACCTCATTTCACGCAAGATAATTGTGCAAAGAAAGTCAGGCAGATAGAGGTAAGATATTCATGTGTGGATGCAGGTTAAGACGCCATATAATCGGTTGAAACTGTTAACTCATCGTAAGTTCATGTAAAGAAACCGGCAGTTTTCTGTAACTGGCTAAGCCCGCTTAATAAACTGCCGATTTATCATGACTATTAATAATTTCCGACCCGCCCGGCCTTGACAAGAAGAGACCGCTCATATCATTTTAAGAAACTATTCATTCGTCGTAACTTCGAAACCGGCATTTTAACGTAAGCCGTATCGCTACTAAACTACCGATTTTCCTGACTATTGATTATTTCCGACCCGCCCCTGATATGAACTCCCGGTTTATCGTGATGGTTAATAGTCAAATACCCGTCCTTTTGATTGAGAAACGGCTATAACTAATAAACACCGACACGCTCTTCACGGGGACTACAAGTCATTAAATCGGCAGTCAATAGGAGATATTCACAAAGTAAGGACCGCCCTTTTAAGAAAATACCACTTTATCGAAATGATTATGGAACTAGCACGCAATCGTAAAAAGCAAGACCAAACCTTTTCAATAAATTCCTGTTTTATTTTAACTTTTAGACCCACCCTTTAAAGAAACTACCAGTTTAACGTATTCACAGGCCTAATTAAACCAGGCCCAGAGCTAATGGTAAGGCAGTGCCAAACTCTTTGAAGAAACTACAGTTCATTTTACCGTAACTCCCGATTAACTTTTGCTTTACCGTAATTCTTAAAGCCCGCCCTATTTATAATAATTTGACGATCTATCCTAACTACATTGTGGTGTATCATTTCGAGCAACCATTTAAGAGACGGTCATGCCTACTTCATCGCAACTTGGCTATAAGTAAGCACTCACCATCTTTGATAATTAATTACTGCTGATTGCATGTTCGCGAATGTAAAATAAAGTTAGACCAGCCCTTGAAATAAAACTACCGGTTTATCGTAATGATTAATAAAGCCAATCGGCCCGTCCTTTAAGAAAACTGTCATACCATGAAATAACCCCAAACACTCTCTTTGAAGAAACTATACTAGTTTTCATAACTATTGATAAAGCCAGGCTCGTGTTTTGAGACCGTAAGCAATCGTAGATCTTCAAAACGCAGGCCCACCCGTTGGATAATCTACCCGTTTTCGGAACTATATACAGAACCGCGTCATTGTTAATAAACTGATTGTTTTATTGTAACTATTACTAATTCGCGACCGGCCTTGAAATAAACTACGAGTCCATCGTAATTATCGATAAAGCCAGGCCCGTCTTTTAAAAACGGCAATCAATCCAATAGCTACATAATAAAACAAGGCCTGACATTTAAACACTAGAAATATCTTAACTATGTGGCAAAACCCGCATCAGTTTTTAGGAAATATGCATTTATCTTAATCACTATATTAAGGCTCAACCCGACATATTACCCTTTTAGTCCCATAGGCGATACACTGTGTTGTAATTGACATGGGATTACCACTGCTTGGTACTGACGGGGTTAAACAAAAAAATATCGTAACTACTGATAATTCCTGACCCGTCCGTGGAAAAAAAAAAACAACCAGCTTATCTAACTTTTAAGCCAGGTATGTCTTTTAAAACCGATAACCAATCCCAGCTTATAAAGCCAGGCTCGTCCTTTAAATAAACTACTATCGTAACTATCAGCGAAGCCCACCTTAAACTGCCCATGTATTGTAACTAGATCACAGACCCTCCCTTGAAAGCAACTATACCAGTTTGTCGTCACAATTGGCAAAGCCGATCCATCGTATCTCCGCCCTACAAATGGTACATGTAATGCATACGTCCTACCCACATTGCATTGTAGCGAGTACCAAAACAAAGATTATACCATCTATTTTCTCTCCCCCACTTGAATTTAACAAAAAGGATGGCAAAAATATTGGCAAAAATGGAGTGGCATTTGAAACGTGTATGCAGTCCATCGCCCTTTTAAAGAAAATACTAGTTTATCGTAATATTGACAGGCCTAATTAAACCATACCCGCCTATGAAATAAATGTACTGTCGGGTTATCGCAATTACTAAAAGAACCAGGTCCGCCTTATGGAACAGGCATTCAATCGTAGCTAATAGTAAAGCAAGGCCAGACCCCACAAATAAATCCTGTTTTGACGTTTTAAACGTTAGGTTTACCGTAATTCTTTAAGCCCGTAATGCATTATGTATAATTGAGCTGCTGATCTATCCTGACTACATCGTGGTGTATAAATAATCCCAAACCTTCCTTTAAGAAACGGTTATGCCTACCTCATCACAACGAGGCTATCAGAAAGCACGCACCCTTTTTTTTTATAACAAATTACTGCTGATTGCATGGTCGTGGCTGTAAATATATCCAGACTCGCCCTTGAAAGAAAACTACGGTTGTATCGTAAAATTAAGAGATAATAATAATAAAGTCGATCCATCGTATATCAGCCCTTCACACAAAACTAGTCATGCAAAATTAACAGCATGTACTGCACTCTTTTCATTGTGCAGAGTACCAAAACATAGATTATGCATTTTCTCTCTCCCCCTCTTGAATTTAACAAAAAAGGATGGCAAAAAAAGTGCGTTGAGACGCTACTTGTAGTTGCCTGATTACATGAGCCTGAAATATGAAAGAAAAAGAAAGTTACTCAACCATGCGCATGACGTCACCTTCGGGGCTCTTAGATGTAACACTTACAATGCGCAGTCTATTCAGTAGGAAGGGGACTCTTTTGTAAATCAGAGAGATCATTAACGCTATCGCATCCTGCATCTTACCCGATAGACAATGACCACGAAGTCCAACTGGGGAGTATTCCGGAGTATGCGCTAACTCTTTGCGCATGTTGAAAATAGGGCGATAGGTTTACTCATCTCTTTGGAGATAATCACCAATGAATGTGCAGCGCTTCTAGTCGGATTTGCCGTTTATTATACTCATCATGAATAATAAAATTAGGAATAAAATACGGCAATTCCGCAAGGGCCAACTAAGTTTAGGGCGCGTAACTGAGAATACGACGCGGAATGCACAGACAACGGCAACCTTCAAGTGTACCGTGCGTGGCTGGTACAAACAAGAATGGAGGGAATAAAGAACTCTTATTTGAATTCACGAAAGTCTTATTTTCATTCATGAAAAAATAAGATTAAACAATTTGATACTCATGCCTTGACCTTTCCGTTTAACCGTATATTTAGCAAATCTTTTCAGCACATTATTGATACTAGTGATATCAACACCAAAAAGTGAAAAATTGCCCATACAGCTATGCCACAATACAAATATTATTGGCAACATTGCGGGATTTGCCTAGCATGAACACTCATCGAAGCACGAGGAGTTATTCCGATACCAGTCGTGATCATGTATAATGATACGATGTGAAACCATTAGTAACGCATTGGTTGAACGACGATTAAGCATGTAGGCCTACTTTAAATACTAAACGAAAATGGTCGACCTTTCTCTCTCTATATATATATTTATATATAATTCTTATTATAATCAGAACCTTTCCATTGAAGTGCCCATAATTTATTGTCACAAGTCTGGTTGATTTTAGTGTTGTTGTTGTTATGTCGTAATGTATTAGTTGCAGTAGAATTGCTAGAAGCATCAAGTACATTGTGTTGAATCATTTCAAAATCATTGTTAATGTTAAGTTGTTGTTTCTTTTAAAGTATACAATATTAACTTCGAATATATGACAACTTATCAACGTTATGCATTGTCAATCGATATTCATTCACTGTAATGATTAAGAAATCTCTGAAAGTAAGACAATACACAACTTTCATGTGGTGAAAGAAACCTTCTGGAATGATCTTTTTTTTTTACATAATAGAATGTAGAAAGCAAAGAGAAAGAAAGATTGCAATCAGGCAAATGAATGATATCTTAATTAACATACGTTTGCATCGAGATCTATTGAGATTAATGTAAAAATAACGAATGTGATACTAGTTAGTATAACAATTACATTGACGGGAAATATTATTAAATTAGATTCTTATTACGATTAAATGTTTATTTTTGCTAGTGCAACGCCAATTTCAGTTAAATATCGTAGAGAATGAGACGTTATGGAAATATCAACCCGGAAGTGTACACAGGATAACGTCGCGTTAGCGTTCACTGATGCATACAGCATGTACATGTAGCACTGCCAATTTGCATGCGCGTGTACTCATGTGTCGAGTTCACTGGTCGAATTCGGTGGATACTATTATACCATGGCGTTTCCCGCCCTCTGCACTAAACTTCCGTATAGGCCCTTCCGCGCGGGCAAGTTATGTTCAAGTGACGGAAGTATAGTTTTATAGTGAATAACATGGCCGTCGCCAGGGGGGTGCGGAGGGTGCGAACGCACCCCCCTTCAGGACAAAAAAAAATAATAATAATAAACAAATAAAAAAAAAACAAAAAAAAAAGAAAACAAAATCAGAGGGGGGGGGGGGGGGTAGGGATACTTGAGGGCTCTTTTGAAAAAGATCTAGGCGAAATACTATCAGTATTAGTAGATCCATATTCATGGGTTGTTTTTTGTGTTTTTGTGTTTTTTTTTTTTCATAAAAAGCACCCCCTAGAAAAAAGCTGGTGACGGCCCTGAATAACGTAATGAAAATTTGTCTAAACCAGTCCCATTAGGGATATTGATCAGGGAGAACTATTGCTGCCCATTTGTCGTTCATTTTACTGTCTGTATATCGCGAGTGCGTCTGTGTAAAATGCGTTTGTCATGAAGCCAGATTTATCAGTGAAAGCATTTTATATTACACAGACGCTGGTATCGAAACTGCATTACGGGCGTAAACGTACATATTTATTTCATTTACAAACTTTTCTTTTCGACAAAGTTTATTTTTACAGAGCATAACATACATTTCCACTTTATGTTGATTCCGATGAGGATATTCGTATACAAACACAAACAAGTCAGTTTACGATATTTTGTGAGACTTTAGATTCCCTTTCCTAGATCTGTCTGCGCCGAATATAATTCCTTTAGAAGCAGCGAATTCCGAACTCGCTCTATACATTATTGCTTTTGTGCATAATATGCAGCACTCACGCGCGCTATCGATTGATCGCTGTTATACACAGTACATGGCCCGAAATTGAATAGCTTACAATGTTGTAAGCCGTCTCGTTTGTGGTATCGACCAAGTCATTCATGCGTATACAGGTTATCGGGCCGGTCTATTATTGAGGTAGAATCCGGGATTGAAGCTCCATTGAATATAATGGAGGATTATTAGTTGGCGCTTAATCGATATAGGGCTTTATTTTCATCTGCAATGAAAAGACAGGAAATCCGTGCTTTTGAAAAATTCAAGCTGGGCAGATCATTTTATCATTTTTTTAAACCTGGCGACCGATGCATGTACTTCAAAGAAAAGATTGAAGAATAAAATGCATCGCTTTTATAACGAACGATTTCGCAGACGAAACGATGATCCTATAATGATGAGAAATGATAACAAAACTTATGATACTTAGAACAGTTCCCAAAACGTAGGAGGAGACGCAAGTAACAAGACTATTGGCACTTTTACTAGTTCAGCCTCTTTAGTTTTCTAAGGGGGATTGCGCTACCCCCTTCCCCTCTTTAGTTTTCTAAGGGAGTGCCACGAGAACCCCGACAACCCCCCCCCCCTTTCCTCGAAAAGTAATATTCTCAAAACAATGAAAATTGTGTGTGTGTGTGTGTGTGTGTGTGTGTGTGTGCGTGTGTTGTACCTGATTTTGCTGATTTGGAGGAAAATAAAGAAGCGAAAAATTGAAACGAAAAAACGAACCTATCCCTAAAACAAATTGTGAGATCGAATTTGTTTTTTTTTATAAAATGCAGAGGGATGTCAAAACTCCTTATTATTTTTGTTATCATTTCACAATGCCGGCCTGTACCTGTGATGGTTATGTTGTATAGATTCTTCAACTGCTTCTACCCGTGTAACATTTTAATGCTGTACTAGTATGTGGTTATCTAGACTATACCCTTTCGTATTCTATGGCAGTCATCGCGCAAACTATTTTTCGAGATCTTCCTTTTTGTTTTGGCGCGGCGGATTGGACGGGGATATCAGTTTTTACTCTTCATTGTCTTACAGTATTTACTTAGTAGTTCGCTTTGAAACACTAAAGATTAGTAGTTATACAATTCTGAAATATTTCAGTGTAGTTGTTTGAATGCTCCAACCTCATAACTCTCTCGATTCAATTGGGCGGGAATTCGTGATTTGCGGTCAAACAGGAGGAGAAATAAACACGAATCGCACAAGATATTATTCCGTAAAAGTATTGTACTAAGAAATAAGTATATTTTATTGTAAAGTCATCATAAAGTATTCAACAATTATCTGAAAAATCCAGTACCTAGCGCGAGGCCTTATCCAAAGGCTATCTGAATAAGAGTCGTATATATTTTTTGGTGATACTGTTTGATATCGAGAACAGTTTTATCACGGCGATATTTCCTAAAATGAATGTGTTAACGTAACATAATTTCTGCTGCCGCTGGAGAGATAGGTGGAGAGATATACATGAAGATGATAAATTTAATGAGATAAATTTACAAATTTATCGAGAGATAGATAGTTTGATAGATATATAGATATATAAATAGATAGACAGACAGAGATATATATACCTAAATAGAGAAATAGAAATTGATAGATAGATAGATAGATAGATTGAGATAGACAGCTATTAATGAATATACAACTATATGAAGAGATAGGTAGTTTGTTAGATATATAGATATATAAATAGATAGGCCGACAGAGAGATAGATAGGTTATAGATAGATCGATAGTCAGATAGATAGATAGACAGACGGATAGATGGAAACACAGACAGACAGATAGATAGATAGATAGATAGATAGATAGATAAATAGAAGCATAGATAGATAAATATGAAATATGCATATGTTATTATTTGTCGCATTGGTGATCATTTCTAAAGGCGAGCATCAAGTTAAATTTGGCCGTAGTCGTCCACCCCCCCCCCCCTCCCACCCTTCAATCTAATCAATGTGTGGTGTTGCACGTTCGGTCGATATAATGTTAGATAAATAACTGTTTGATAGTGGATACTGTACGTAGCCTTCAAAACTACATATTATTTTCAAATGGTGGTCAGTATGGAGATATTTTTGAAAGACACAATTCATCATCACACATAAAAAAGAAATCTTTCAATCATTAGAATAGGAACCAGACGGATAGCCAAAAATAACTGATGATGCGCGCGTATTCTTGGTTGGTCTTTTTTCTTCATGTTACATTAGTTTGCACGCTGAACTATAGAGTCTATAGACATTTTCGATCACCCATTCACTTCATAATCCGACCTTGAAAATGAATGGCAATGGCGGGCATGCGTGTAGTATTGTGTAGTAGGTAGGACAAACGCTAACAATAACGATGATTACGTAACGTTTGCAGAGCGCCTCATCCTGAAATAGGCAAAAGCAAGAGGGTCTTATTATCCGTCAAAAGGCTTCGAAACCGTTTGATTCTGCCGCTAGTTTGTCCGAGATCCATCAGCCAATCAGCGCAGAGAATCTCGATTACACATAGCTTTTCAGATGAGTGCACACAGTCCGCTCCGCTCATGACTGGACATTTTTCTTGATAAGAATTATATGTCAAGTCTTGCAATTATTTGCAAAATACTCCAAAATTTCAATTGACACGATGTATGTTTTATTCATTTTTGGAAAGCCCAATGTTTTCCCTTTCAGATCGTGTAAATTTTAGATTGATATATGGTGTAGTTTGTCAAAAAAAAATATGTCCGTTTGAAAAACAGTGGTAAAAAATTTATAGTTGAGTCGCACATTTGCGACAGCGGCACAATGCGGCGGATTAAGAGTTACAACGTCGGTCTAAGGACTGCTCTGCCCCCCCCCCCCACCTTCCCACTTGCATAGGGACATGGGGCTTGGAGGCCATGGATTCCCCCCCCCCCCCCCCCCAAAAAAAAAAAAAAAAAAAAAAAAAAAAAAAAGGTTCACGCCCAAGAAAGAAGGAGAAAAGGAAATAAGGAAAAAAGAAAAAGGGTCTTTTTTAAAAATAATTTTGCCCCTCCCCTGAAAACTAAAAGAAAAAAAATCCATCACAGAGAACAATATTCGTGTCAGTCTCTACCCCCCCCCCCCCTCCCCCCAATCCGTGGACACCGATCGACACCCATGGACAGGACAAATAGGCCTATTTTGTCGATGTACCATTAACCACTACCAACAACAAACAACAAAGTTTACTGAATAAAAACATGGTGATGATGGCCATGGTGGTAATGATGAGGATAATGATAATACAAATAAAAATAATTACAATAAAGCGTCATTTATCTAAAGGGGCGTCTATTCCAACCCGAAAGATCACTTATCATTGCTATTTCCCCCCTTCTTTCGATTTTAGATTATTTGTAAATACGAAACTACACAAAGCCTTAACAGTTTGGGGGAGCAGATGATAGCGCTCCATTTAACTGTTATTCATTTTATGTTTTCATTTCCATTACCATGTAATTTCTTCATTTATATGCTCTCAATACACAGAATAATACCAGTATGAATTCATTATCTATATCATGTCGTTCTATTTGCTCTATGCTCTTTCATTCTTGTAGCTCTTTATAGTAGGCCTACATAATACAAAAAATCTTTACACGGCGAAAGTGTCTATAGACCTATGAGACATACACAATGTATGGGCCCGACACGCCTATTCAAAGTGACATCCTTGTTGATCCAGTGTATCTTGTCATTTCCTGTATTTTATTGATTTTTGTGTCCTAGTAAGTCGCAAGCTATACTGAGTCGCAGGCAACTCTATTGTGACGAAAAAAAAGCTTCTCGCTCGGGAGGTCAAGTTTATTGAAATTGTAGCAAAAGTAGAACTTTACATCATACAGTATGTAGACATGGGGGCCTTCGGAAAAAAAGTCCGAAGTAGTGAATTCGGGGATAAAAAGTACGCCTGAAGTTAATATTTCTATTTCAGAAAAATTCGCCTTCTAATTTAGCTTTGTCGAATCACTGCTTTACACTATTGAACAGGCTTTTTTTTTATTAATATTATTGTCCCCATGGGAAATGAAATCTGTTCAGTCACGATGAAAATGAATAGATTTCATTTTCGAATGCGAATGTATTTTAACATTTATTTGTTTCATTTTGTATCCCAGTTTTGTATAAAAGAAAGAAAGAAATTGGACTCAGTCTGATTTGTTTAAAATATTCTTATCAGCGAGAACATTATTTGTTTTTTTAATCAACATTTCTAGAACAGTAGGTATATATCCTTCAACTTGAAACAACATGTTTGTGGTAAAGTATATTCCAGGAAACAATTGGAATTCAACGGAACTTATTATTACCGAAACCTGCAAGCAGAGATTAGAGATATTTGTTGAAGCGGGACTTTGAAAATTATAAGTAGGCCTACATGTCGCTGAAGATTGGAGAGAGGCCTACGTAGTTCAATGATAGGCATAATCGCCGTGAACCCAGCGTTGTGAACATAGATGGCGCTCTTGCAAAAAACAGAAATATCAAACAGTTGGTCATGCTTGTCTCAAAAAGATTAAAAGGAACGCGTGCGGCTTTCCCGCAAAAGTGGACGCTCGCGGCGTGAATTGAAAGGGCACTCACGCGTGGTAGAGAATAATAGCAAAGGAACGCTATTCGGCGTTCCCGCTGAATACGCGGCGTCGCCGGTGCACAGACTTTTGACAAGGTGCCTAACACTATCCTTATCCCCACCTTTGTGAATAGGCGTTACCCTGGCCTGCTTCCATTCTTGAGGGATAACTCCTAGCCTGAGTGAGAGGTTAAATAGCTGAGTGATTTGTTTACAGATTAAGGGGGAAGCAATCTTCAGAAGCCTGGCACTTAAACCATCAATACCTGTTGCCTTTTTCATGTTAACAGATTGTAGTTCTCTAAGCACAAAATCCTCTTCTACATTAACAAAAGCAAAGCACGATTGAGTACTCTCTGGCAGATTATGTAAGGAAAGTGTAGATTCTGTAGCATGAAATCCAGCTGCAAGTTCACTTCCAATAGACACAAAGAACTGATTAAAAGCATTTGCCAATTTAAGAGGGTCAGTCTCACAAGAATCAAGGAGATTTAAGCTAGTGGGTACACTTTGTATAGAAGTAGGAGTGAGACTCTTAAGTATCTTCCACAATTCAGAAGGGTTAGCTTTGTTTGACATAATTTGATGGTGACAAAACTCTTTTCTTAATGTGTTTCCTAGGTTATTGACATAATTTCGACAGGTTCTGAAATGTTTCCACTTTACTTTATCCCGTGAACCTTCAGCCCTTTCTCGGAGTACATCTCTCTCACGTGATAAATGAACAAATTCTGTAGTAACCCAAGGTGTTTTTACTCCTCTAACTCTCAATGTAACAAAAGGGGCGTGCTTATCACAAATTTGCATGAAAACACTCTTCCACATGTTCCACCCATCTTCTACATTGTCTAGTTTAACAATGTTTTCCATGTCTTGCAAATCTTCAGAAAAAGACTGTAAATTGAGACGTGCAAAGGCCCGTGTACGCACAACACGGGGTTTTGCCTTCGGTCTGAAATGTTTACAAACAACATACACTAGTCTGTGATCACTTATACCATGTGAAATAACATTTGTCTCACATACATTAGATAATACTACTATTACTACTACTACTACTATTATTACTACTACTACTACAACTACTACTTTTATTACTACTACTATTACTACTGCTATTACTACTACTATTACTACTATTACTACTACTATTACTACTACTACTACTATTACTACTATTACTACTACTATTACTACAACTACTACTACTACTACTACTACTATTACTACTACTATTACTACTGCTATTACTACAACTACTACTGCTGCTGCTATTACTACTACCACTACTATTACTACTACTATTACTACTACTACTACTACTACTGCTACTACTACTACTACTAATATTAATAATAATGATAATAATAATAATAATAATAGAACCACTACTACAGCTTCTGAATACCACCAATACTACAGTGCCTTAAAATAGTGACATTCTAGTTCTGTTTTAAGGTGTAATAAAATGCATATTTAATACATTGTTACACTTTTTTCTTTCTCTCTAAATAAGATCAATGAACAAATGGACATCAAACTGTTTTTTAATGATTTATTTACTTTTCTTTATTAATGTGTGTTTTTTGCAATGCATTAAGCAGTAATTGATCTATCATCTGGGCTTTTCATGTAAATATTACGTTATCGTTCCTGTGTAGCCGATAAAGTAATCTGGCAGAAAACAAAAATACTGCTTAGCCTAATTTAATTTATATCAATAATTATACATTATGTTAGTATTATTGCTTTGTCTAGTTTGGATTTTGAGATCAATTCTCTGGATCTCAGTATTGCTAGTTTCTTTAACGAAGGAGGATATCGATGTGATGATTTATACGTTTCATTGTTGGAAGTACTGTCATTAATTTGTTTATCCATTCAATCACTCATCATTCCACCATTGTATACATGAAAGCATTCATCCACTCATTTATGTATGGATGCATTCATTAATCGATTGATTCATTCGTGTATTCATTTATTAATGTATTCATGTTCTCATGTACTGAATTATTAATTAACTCCCCACCTGTATTCCGTCGTGAACTCGTTATTCCATTCCTTCATTCAATTATTCGTTAATATATCCATTCATTTATTTATTCATTCATGCATTTATCCATCTATCCATACTACATTCGTTCATTCATCTATCCATCAATCCATCCGTCCATTCATCCATTCATCCATCTATCCATCCCTCAATTCATCCATCCATCCATCCATCAATCCACCCACCCATCCTTTCATCCATCTATCCATCAATCCATCCGTCCATCCATCCATTCGTCCATTCATCCATCTATCCATCCATCTGTCTACCCACCCATCCATCTATCCATCCCTCAATTCATCCATCCATCCATCCATCCATCCATCCACCCACCCATCCTTTCATCCATCTATCCATCAATCCATCAATCCATCCGTCCATTCATCCATTCATCCATCTATCCACCCACCCATCCATCTATCCATCCCTCGATTCATCCATCCATCCATCCATCCATCCACCCACCCATCCTTTCATCCATCTATCCATCAATCCATCCGTCCATCCATCCATTCGTCCATTCATCCATCTATCCATCCATCTGTCTACCCACCCATCCATGTATCCACCCATCCATCTATCCATCCCTCTAATCATCCATCCATCCATCCATCCACCCACCCACCCACCCTTCCATCCATCTATTCATCCATCCATCCGTCCATCTATCCATCCATCCATCCGTCCATCCATTCATCCATCTATCCATCCATCTATCTACCGACCCATCCATGTATCCACCCATCCATCTATCCATCCCTCTAATCATCCACCCATCCATCCATCCACCCACCCACCCACCCTTTCATCCATCTATTCATCCATCCATCCGTCCATCCATCGATCCATCCGTCCATCCGTCCATCCATCTATCCATTCATCCATCCATCCGTCCATCCATCCATCCACCCATCCATCCGTCAATCTATTCATCCATCCATCCGTCCATCCATCCATCCATCCGTCCATCCGTCCATCCATCCGTCCATCCATCCATCCATCCACCCATCCATCCATCTATCCATCCATCCATCCATCCGTCCATCCGTCCATCCATCCATCCATCCGTCCATCCGTCCATCCATCCATCCATTCATCCATCCGTCCATTTATTAATTCACGTTCCAGGGGTCGTTTGCCCCCTCGGGGTCGGGATGGAGACCGTGTGGCCCAAACTCCTCCAGGGGCATTGTGGGATCCGCAGGGTCACCGGGGAGGAGTATCAGGGCATCCCTTCTCGAGTTGGTAAGATGGTTACAGTTCGATATTCCGAAGTTCGTTTTTTCCCGAAGGTTCGATATTCCGAAGGTTCGTAATTCCGAAACACGTAAATTTCCTATACCTCGATGCTCGTTAATCCGAAAACGAAAAAGGGCTCGTTAATCCGAGCATTTGTCACGTAGCATTCGGAATAACGAACCTTCAGAATAACGAGTGCTTCCGGTAAGATCAGGGCCATGTTGCATAAAAGATTTCAATTATTTTAGCCTCATATTGATTCGTTATGGACATACAAATATAACTTTTCAAATCAGTTTGATATATTCAATTTAGTTTAATGCTTGTGCGCCTTTAACTATAACATTGTGATAGGGTTCCTCAGGGCCTTGTTATGTAAGGGTTAATTCTCTGAGAGTTTTAAAGGAAGATATTTTTAAAGAAATTTGAAAGATGTGAAAGAAAATCATTTGAAGCAGTTGAACTTTAAAATGCTCTATCATTTTTTCGTGGAAATTTCGTGAAACTTATCAAAGTGAAATTTGTTTATGTCAAGAAGGCTTAAAGCATGCTTTCCTAAATTGTGAAATCAACATTCCATTTTTTTAGGAAATTAGCAGAAATGATAAGAAATGTTCATGGAGTGATTTTGAAGATGGACTTTTGTTATTTGCATAAGATTCAATGCACATTTATTGGTGATATTTTAACCATTTCTTTTTGGAGTATATTAATGATTATTTTAAGATATAGTCTGGTGTAGATCACAGATATATTAAGTTATGGTATATGAATGAAATTAAGTCTCGTACAGAAATTAATGGAGCACCGGGGAAAGAAAGAGAGAAAGTGTTATATTAGTTACCAAATAAGCTAAGTCTGTACATTAGGTGAAGAATAATAAGTGTAAAATGAAAATATAATTTTGTCACAGCGAAATGTATGAATTATTTGTTTTAATATTGCATAAATACCTGCTTCAGTTGAAAGAAAAAGATGCTGTGAGTGTTTTGTATGACATTTTCGCTTTACAAGTACTATACACAATGCCCATTGAGCAAGCGTTTACATGGCTGAGCAGTCAAAGACAGATCTGTTCCGTTCTCTGCCTGAGGAGGCGTGTAGTATTAAATACATAAGAACTTTTATTTTGTGGTAAAGGCCCGATCACACCGCCAGAAATTTGCTAGAACGTTCCTGGAGCGGTGAAAAAATAATCGTAACCTCTCGTTTCCGTTCACCAACGGTTAACAGAAGTTGGTCCCCGTTCATGCAACGCCGCATACGCTCGGCCACCAGTCAGCCAGTGATGGTCCCTCCTACTGCTCTGAAGGTGTCGAAATTCGGCCCCCTCTCCCTTCCGTTCAAGGAACGCTCCAACAAAGTTCGGGCGGTGTGACCGGCCTTAACATTGGTATTCTTTCTTATAAATTTTAGCTGGATTCGTGCCAAGAGGACAGCGTGAAGGTGAATTCGATAACCGCCGCTATGTGTCATCTTCAGTAAGTGATGGGAGGGAGGGAGGGAAGGGGGTGGAGAGGGGGGGGGGGGGGGGCTTCGTTTTTGACATGTAATTCAATCATTAATGCTTCCGTGCCAGCCAAAACGCTTGTCCATGGGTGTGCTAGCCTATAGGCTCTAGGATGTGGGATGCACTTTCCCTTCCCCCTTTCTCCTCAAACAGACGAGAAAGAGGGCTTAGTACCCATTGCCAGATCTAGATGTATACAAACTTATTACGTTCGTGTTCCTAATGCTCAAAAATAATTACATAAAAAATCCAACTCGCAGTTTCTTTGAACATGGTAAAGCTACAGGGAAGAAAACACTTTAAAAGTTTCGTGATAAGAGTGCTTTGCGGAGAAAGCTTGGAGGGGATGTCGCGCAGTTATCTACACTGACGTGTTCAACATTTAACCCCAATGATAAGTTGACTTCAATAAAAGGAGGAGAATTAAAGAAAGAAATATAAACAAGTTTGAGAGAATGTTGATATATCATAGCAAAGTTATTTGTGTTTACAAAGCGTAATCACTGGCCCACCGGTAGTGTTTTCATAATGACAAATAACGGAGAGATATGTTCTGGAACACAGGAACAATGACAATTATATATATTACATTATTTCGGACCAATGGCATTGCCCATGAACATGATGAAGGGCAGTACTTGTAAACATGACCTTTAAAGTCACAATTTCCATATTTGAGGCTCCGTTTGATTTTCTTACACTTCTTACCAGTGAGCTTCTCTATTGGTTTGTTTTTACACAGTTCAGCTGCGTTTTAAGGGTTTCTTTCTCTCTTAAAGGGAAGGTCCACCCCACAGCTAAGTTGTTTCTAGTAAAAACATGAAATAGATAAATTGGTGAAGGTTTGACGAAATCCGTCAAAAGATAACGTTGTTTTTGATTTGTTAAAGTTTTAATTCTGTGACGTCACGTGCGAGATGCTTACTTAATTAAGTTGTGTATGATTTGTTTCTTAATCATATTTTTCTCAAAAGGATGTTATAGGCCTACCGTTTTACCTCTGCATTTGATACACTATTAGACACGTGTTTTTACACACATACCTTTATGAAAATGATTAATTTCTTCATAACAAAAGAGGAAAAAGAGCACTGTGTGGAATAATACAGCACACGATTTGTGGGAGAGCAACTCGTAACTGACATAACAAAATTAAGAATACAAAAAGTCGTAACTTTCATATCTGTTGACGTAATTTCATCAAAACCTTCACTAATATGTTTCGTTCATGTTTGTGCTTTTTTTTCAAACACACTCAACTTCAGGGTGGACTATCCCTTTAACCCTTTAAGCGCCGGACAACATGACGCTCTATGAGATTTGTGTGTATTACTTGTGATTAAGTACACAGACGGTACGCAAAGAGTTACAGTGAATGGTTTTGCCTTTTGAATCTTTATCTCAGGATGAGCGGTTTATGACGCAGTACACCATCTTTGCTCTGGCCGCAGCAGATGAAGCGCTGAAGCAAGCTGATTGGCTGCCTGAGAGCGAGGAAGACCGAAACCAAACTGTAAGACTTGGGTCACGGTGCATATAGGTTTTCAATGGGTCTAGGACGGTCTCGTCATGTGGGTAGTCGACATGGGGGTTAGTCGCCATGGGGTAGTCGCCATTGGGTAGTTGCCATTGGGTAGTTGCCATAGCGGCCATAGTCGCCATGGGGGTAGTTGTCATGAGGGAAATAGTCGCCATGGGGGTAGTTGTCATGAGGGAAATAGTCGCCATGGGTGGTAGTTGCCATGGGGGCCGTATAGTCGTCATCGGGGTACCGGTAGTCATTCTAGGGGTTATCGTCTAGTGGGTATCGTCTTGATACAGTTTTCAACTATTGTAACTCCTCGTCAATGGCAACTACCATAGCAAGAGGTGCAATAATGAAAGCGTATTGGCTGTCGCCGTGATATTTCCATTAATGGTAAGTTACAATAAAAAAGGGAATGAACAACATGGCCCGGAACTTTGTAATATTATGTCAACCCCCTCCCCCCCCCCCCCCATACACACGCACCTTTCACCTCATCCTTTCTCTCAGTGTCACTGTATCTGTTATGTCTACGCCCCCCCCCCCCCCCTCTCTCTCTCTCTCTCTCTCTCTCTCTCTCTCACTCCCCTCTTTCTCTCTCTCTCTCAGTCTCTCTCTCTCTCTCTATCTATCTCTATCTCCCACATCTCTCTCTAGATAAGCTGGATCTCCTCATCCTTCAACTTCTCTTTAATCTTTATCAACTAATGTCCGCCCCCCCCCCCCTCTCTCTTTCCCCCACCAACTCCCTTCCTATATACATTGTACATGTTCTTTTCTTCTAATGTTTTTCACAGGTTTGGATTATCATTTGTTGATGCTGTTTATACATACATTGGAATAAAGTCCACCGTTAAATATGTTTTTAACTATAACTAAAATAGCAAAGCAGGCAGGTATTAAATTACTACAAATTTATCATAACTGGATAATAATCTGTCTATCCTGAAACCATCTGTTGCAGGCAAATGAAATATATACCTATTGAATTTTAGATACAGGAAGGAAAAAAAAATGACAAATCGGAATGACAAACAAATTTTACGAAATTGTGGTTTCCGTGTGCAATAGAAACAAGTAATACATTTACACATAGATTTGTATATGAATACATGCTTTAGGTTGATGTCAAGGTTGATATTTCAAAGACCGGACCTCCATGTTCTTTCGGTGACTTATGTAACGTTTTACAATGTCTAGTAATGTGTACATAACTGTACACTATACCCACAAGGCAACCGCAGTCGACAAGATTTTTCCACGTTTCCGCAGTTGTAAGGGCATACGATTAATCATATGACGTCACCCTCTTGCACAAATCCAATAACCGGGCACTGTGATTGAGCCAGTCGCAGAGTCGTATATACGACTATAAATCAGGGGCCATATTCATGAAACCTTACTAAGCCTAGTAAGTTACTAAAATGCATTCAGCTGCATGTATTTTAGTAGCTAACTAGGCTCGTGAGGTTTCATGAACGTGGGGCCTGATCTTCTGCTGTGGCCTTTAATTACAATATAAGGCATTGCAAAACATGAAATATTTTATTGTTGAAGTGGTATAAAGTGGAAAATTTTAGTGGTATAAAACCACAAATATAGGGAGGTTATGTATAGCATTTTACATTGTAAACCACATCCATACAAATATAGGTATGTATCTTTGTTCGTCCTTGTGCATTTATGTACTGCAAAAAAGATGGATCCTGCTTCTTAAAACACTCCTCTCTCTTACTCTCAGGGTGTTGCCGTTGGAACCGGATTCATCGATGTATCTGACATATTATATTTCTCCCAGCTGCTAGACGAAAAGGTCGGTAGAATAAACTAAATTGCTTACCTATTCATATCTCATAAGGTTCAGCCCAATTTAGCTTTTTTTCACCATCGGTCACAATCATAGAGGCATTATACGTCATCTGATGTGCCGCGCGTTGAATGGTAGTTTCTAAACAACGAAAAACTGCGGGAGGCCAGAGTCCCAAAATCGAGTGCGCAGCACGAGGCCTATCATTACTCGTAAACGTGAACAGTTCTATTCGTTTATATTGATATTGTGACGTGTTTGCAAGGTTCGTAGAAAATCTACGAAACCCCTGCGTTGCTTGGTCATGAATATTCATATCAATAGACCGAAATAAGCCTATAAGCGACGAATCTGTGACGCCATATGAACTCATGACCTTGGAACTGGAAAATGATTCTGTGATTGGCTGAATAAAAAGCAGCGATGACCTAAAAAGGGTAAGCCTTGTGAATTATGCATGAAAATACTCTCTTCACGCAGACGAAAAACATATATTAATAGTGATGATAGTTCATAGATATATGATAGGCCTCGTGCTGGCGCACTCGGGATCCAGGCTATCGGCGGTTTTTCGACTGCCTTTGAATAGAAACTGCCAAATAATAATAGCACAAAGGCGCTGGTGCTGACCCACTTAACATGCTTAACATGAAATATTATGTAATGCGGCGCTCTATGTAGAATGTTTATGGGTGAAATTTGACGGTAAGGGAAATAAGATTAAACAAAAGATAATGCAGGGAAACGTGGTCGATGTTGATATTTTACATTTCCATTAAAGGGTAATTGAATTAGCCGGTGATACGTAATATTCCAGAGTGATCTATCCAGAGTATTCGGCGGAATCCATGTTATACAGAGACCTACTTATTCGAAAGAGATTGCCGGTGGCATCAAAGCTAGCCCCTTGGTTTTCCCGACATGTACAGAATAAATATTTGAATACTACATGCTTTAATGATGTAATGGAATCTCAGTAATGTTGTCGTCTTTTAAAGGAATATTTCAACGTGAAGTTAACTTGGTTATAATATAAGCAGAAGCATGAAATAGACATATAAATGAAGGTATGACGAAATTCCGTCAACGGATAAGAAAGTTATGATCTTTTGAAATCTCAGTTGTGTAACGTCACGTGCGAAGTGTTCATGAATGTTATGTGTTGTATGTATCCTTAGCTCTTTTTCTGTTTTTGGTGAGGCAATTTTTTTTTTCATAGAGGTATGTGTGTAAAAACGCCTTTCTCGTGATGCATCAAATGTACAAGTAAGATCATCTTTTTCAGAAAATGAACATTAAAAAAAGTTTACAACAAATGGGGGAGCGCCCCTCACGTAACGTCACAAAATCATTTTTTTTTAGAGATCATAACTTCCTTATGCCAGATTTTCATCACATCTTCAGTAATATGTTTCCTTTATTTATCTGCTTTTGTCAATACAAACTCAATTTCAGAGTGGACTGTTCCTTTAATGACGTCGTGATCCTTTAATTATATCGTTCTGCTTCAGGGTTACAAGAAGTTGACCCCCTACGCCATCCCAAGGGCGTTACCTCATATGGCGGCTGGAAACATTAGCCTCAAGTATACGCTTAGGGTAAGTGGACTAGCAAGTATAAAAATCAGCGCATATCATACAGTTCCTGACGCATAGATATCGTGTACGCTCTCCCTTATTGAACATGTGGAGAGAACACAGTGTTGTCACACTGTGACAAGTCTGTGAACACATAGTTGCCACACTGTGACAACACTGTGAACAAATAGTTACCACCCTGTGACAACACTGTGAACATATAATTGTCACACTGTGACAACACTGTGAGCACGTAGTCGCCACACTGTGACAACACTGTGAACACATAGTTGCCACACTGTGACAACACTGTGAACACGTAGTTAACTATGTGAACACACTGTGGCAACCCTGTAACTTGGTCCATAAGGCATGTAAGGGCTCCTCCATTATGCCCTTCACCTTTAACTCTCATACCTCTCTCACCATATCCCGTAGATTTGTTTTCTTTTTTTCGAATTCCACAAATGTATAATTCTTTATATTAAACAAAACTAGTTCGTGTATTGTAACGGTGGAGCTGTAACCCTACAATCTTCACTTTTGTTATAGGTCCCCCCCCCCCACACACACACACACACACAAACATACATTCGCGCACACACACAAATACACTAATTCAAATATACAAGAAGACTTTTTAATCATTTATTTACATGCATCAGATTTATGTTATTAATGTCCGTCTATATTCACGTTTTCTGTATGTACCTGAAAACTTATTATTAGTATGTTCTCAAGGATTCGAAGAAGACGAAGAGGAGACGAAGGAGAAGGAGAGACGAAGAAGACGGAGAGGAGACAAAGAAGAAAAAGAAGAGACGAAGAAGAAGGAGAAGAAGAAGAAGAAAAAGAAGAAGAAGAAGAAGAAGAAAAAAAAAGAAAAAGAGGAGATGAAGAAGAAGAAGAAGAAGAAGAAGAAGAAGAAGAAGAAGAAGAAGAAGAAGAAGAAGAGACGAAGAAGAAGAAGAAGAAGAAGAAGAAGAAGAAGAAGAAGAAGAAGAAGAAGAAGAAGAAGAAAAGACGGAGAAGAAGATCATGATACTGATGATGATGATGATGATGATGTAAGTTTACCTTTCTGGACTAATTCATAGGGCCCATTCCACAGCGCGTCCGTGGCGTGTGTCACGGGTACGTGCGCGATCGGCGACGCGGCACGCTTCATTCAACGCGGGGATGCCAACGTCATGGTCGCAGGGGCAACGGAGGCGGTTATTTGCCCTCTCAGCATAGCTGGGTTTGCGAGGTTTGTTGGGAAGATTTGACTCATCCCTTTATATTAATGGAACATTCCATAATGGTTGATAGGTAGGAACAGATAGATTGAGAACAGGTTAGGCCATCCCTATTATGGTAATGGAACATTCCATATTATTCGCTGTTGACATGGTTGATGGATAGATAGTATAAAAATTGGTAGGAAAGATATGACTAACCATTCTGCAATTCTCTTGAGAATTTCTTTATTTTTATTTTTTTTTGGGGGGGGGAGGTCTTTTGCTTTTTCTCCTTTTTTATTTTCCAGATGTTCTTCATTTTCGGAGATAATGTGTAAGAAATTTGGCTCGGTGAGTTCTGACTTTTGTCAGGAGCTTTCTGTGTGCATTTGCTCGGATCAAAATTGATTATTGTCTCTAATTCGAGGTATCTTGTTAACTCTCTCTCTCTCTCTCTCTCTCTTACCCTTGGCATGAACATGCATGTGCTGAAAGCCACTTTAGTTTTTCAGTCTCGGTAATGTAAGGATTACAAATACAATGACCAGTGTTTTTCCCATTTCGCTTCTACTTATGTATTCCTTGATCAGGGCCGGTGCGGTCAGTAAGAATTTCAACGACACACCCGAGAAGTCTTCCAGGCCGTTCGACAAGGACCGGGACGGGTTCGTGATGGCGGAGGGGGCCGCCGTTGTTGTGTTGGAGGTAGGCCTACGGAGTACAGTGTGTCCCAGAAAAAAAGGCAAACCCGTTTTTGGAGGTCGATAACTTTATCATAAAATATCATATTATCATAAAAATGAGGGCAATATTGAGAGTGAATTATCTTCTTTCATTTGGTACCAAATTCACGATGAATTTTCCACGCATGACTGATTTCAAGCAATTACAAATGCTCGATGTCAGCAACATTTTGCGCAGAATAATGAATGTTGTTTGCACTTACAAATCTTGACCATTTGTCCTGCGCAACTTGATTTTGACAATTAGTTTTTTAAACACCTGTTGCTCCTCAACGCATGACTCTTATCTCTCATGTTAGGTGTCGTCAAATGAAGAAGAAACACCGTGCTTTCTAATGATGTGTATAATATTCCATTATTTTTTTTCAGTCAACTAGCGAAATAACACAGAATCTTTCCTTTTTTTCTGGAACACACTGTATATCAACCCTCGTATTCCCTTTGGAATATCAGTGTGTACAAAGTGATTGGCCTTTCTTTGTCTTGGTACTAAAAGGGATAACGTGGGCGCCAGCATGCTTTCATCGATTGTTTTTGCTATCTTTATTTGTGCGCCTTTATATCTCTCTCCGCTTCTCGTTCTGTCTGTCTGCCCTCCCTCTCTTTGTCTCTCTCCCCCTCTCTGTGACTCTCTTCCTTTCTCTCTTTTTCTATTTATCTCTCTCTATAGCTCTGTCTCACTCTCCAACACCTTTTCACTCGTTCTTGATCTATATCTCCCTTTCACTGTTTCTCTATCTCTGTCTCTGTGACTCTATCTGTATTAATTCTTCCCACCGTTTCTTTCCTCTGTACGCCCCCCCCCCCCCGCCAATCACTCTCTCTCTCCCTCTCTCTCTCTCTATCTCTCTCTCTCTCTCTCTCTCTCTCTCTCTCTCTCTCTCTTCAGTCTCTTTCTCTCTCCCTCTCTCTCTCTCTCTCTCTCTCTCTCTCTATCTCTCTATCTCTCTATCTCTATCTCTCTCTCTCTCTCTATCTATCTCTCTCTCTCTATCTCTCTCTCTCTCTCTCTCTCTCTCTCTCTCTCTCTCTCTCTCTCTCTTTATGCACATACTCCTTCCCTTCCCATTTTGATACAAGCTTATTACTTGTATATTACCATGCTGTAACACAGGAGCTGGAGCACGCAAAACAGAGAGGAGCGAGAATACTGGCGGAGATCTTAGGTTACGGATTAGCAGGTAATACATGATCATGCAATGATTAACGCTCTCAGTACCAAGGAGTTACGATTTTAAGCTGTCTGGCTGTCAGGGGCCCTTTAAGTGTATTGAAGCCATCGCAGACGGAACTACTGAAGAGGGGGAGGGGGGATAGTAGGCCTACACGAGATAAGCGTTGACTTTTGAAACAGATGCGGAAACGAGAGAGAGAGAGAGAGAGAGAGAGAGAGAGAGAGAGAGGCAGAAAAGGAGAGATGATGTAATTATGATGTTAACATTTAACAGGGCTCTATGCTCTGTAATAAAGGACATAAAAATGGAAGGTTGGGAAATAAAGAGAGGGGAAAATAAAACAAATAGAGAGAGAGAGAGGAGGAGGAAAGAAAAGAAAAGGAAAGAAGAAAACAGTCACAATGACAACTTATTCATCCATGTCACCTATGTCATCTATGTCATCTATCCATGTCATCTATGTCACCATCATGACCATTATATGTATTGAAAATAATCGTGTGTTTACAGAAAAGTTGACCGATTTGCATTCCCGTCTTCTGCGCAGGCGATGCGCACCATCTGACGTCACCCAGCGAGGAGGGGGTGGGGGCCGAGCTGTGTATGAGAAGAGCCATGAAGGACGCACAACTGGGCCCTCATGACGTCACGTACATCAACGCACACGCCACATCTACGCCCATGGGTAGGCCTATATAGAGTACAGAAGTGGTGTCGCCATGAGCATGTTGTCAAGACAACGAGCTCTATATTAAACAAAATCACTCCAGTGAGAAGTTTACCGGTTCGATACCGTCTAGCGGGCTATTGTCGGCATTCCCGATATTATACCCTCGTCATACCCGAGGCGGAATCATTATTATAGATTCAATGTAGTTGATTTCTCCTCGAAATCAGTGTTGTATATTTATTGAGTGCATAATGATTACCGCGGATAATTAAAATCATTCAGTGTAAACATTTTGTGACAGCACCAGATGTTTTATGTTTTCCCCCCACAAAGTTAGTCTATACGTTTAGTGCGAGGTCTTATGTAAACCACCATCGTAAGTATGTGCCGTTATGTTTACATGTTGAAGGATATTGGTAGACCAGTAAACCTCATCGCGTGTGTCGGTCTTGTTTGATTTGATAATGACCAAAGATGGCAATGAGTGTTCATACATCTATCATTGTATGTGTGTGTTGTATTGTTTAATCAGGTGTGGTGTGCAATTATATAGAATACAAGACAACAGATGGACCAAGAAACTCACAGAACATGCAGAATGGCAGCCACGAACAGGCAAGCGAAGAAGGGGTCAACAAAAGAGAATAAGGACCTATAGACGAAATATTATACACAAACACACCAACATGGAACGGAATTACAGCAAATAGAAGCAAATGGAAACTGATTGAGGAGGGCTTCATCCAACAATGGTTGAACAATGCCTGATGATAATGATGATGATGATGATGATGATGATGATGATGATGATGATGATGTGTAATTGTCAACTCACATTAGCATTCCGATTCAAACCAAGATACCTGAAAGGGATAGTGCACCCTGCAATTAAGTTTGCTTCATAACAAGCAGAAACGTGAAAAAAAACATTATTAGTGAATGTTTGATGAAAATCCGCCAAAGGATCAGAAATTTATGATCTGTTTAAATTTTGATTTTGTGACGTTACGTGTCAAGTGCTCTCCCATTGTACAATTTTGTTTGAAATTGTCAATTTTCTCAAAAAGATATGCATCATTTTACCTGCGCATTCGATGCATTGTTGGGAACACGTTTTTACACACAAACCTCTATGGGAAAAATATTCCTTCATCAAAAATAGAAAAAGATAAATTTATGGTGTCATACAGCACACAACATATAAGAGAACACCTTGCACGTGACCATGGTGAGGTCACAAAATTGGACTATTCCTTAAAACATGTTGTAACATTTACATTATTGTTGACACAATAGACAGTGAGAATAATTTGTCCTTGCTTTCTGTTTTCCGTCTCGATAACAGGGGATCGCGTAGAGAATGATGTGGTGAAGAGAATCTTTAAGTGCCATGACAACCAGCATTTTGCGATGTCGTCTACGAAGGGGGCGACGGGGCACCTTCAGGGAGCGGCCGGGGCGTTAGAGGCCGCCTTCACAATCATGGCTTGCCACGAGGTAAACACTAGTTTGGTTTAGTTTTATTTCCGTATACACAATGAATAAAAAGATAAACAAAAACGTAAAGTAAATCGACATTATGCTGTCAAGCAATATTAATGATACGACTGGTAGCCCATATTCAGGGTTTTAATGTTTTGTTCATTAACTGGAACCAAAGTGCCGTTCATCTTTCCCTTTTTCTTTTTATCGTTCTCCTATTCTTTTTTCGTCGTCGTATTCTTCTTCTTTTTCTTCTTCTTCTTCCTTTTCTCTTTCTTCTTCTTCTTCCTTTTCTTCTTCTTTGTCTTCTTCTTTTTTTTTCTTCTTCTTCTTCTTCTTCTTCTTCTTCTTTTCTTCTTCTTCTTTTTCTTCTTCTTTCTCTTGTTGTTGTTGTTGTTGTTCTTTTTCTTCTTCTTCTTCTTCTTCTCCTTCTTCTTCTTCTTCTTCTTCTTCTTCTTCTTCTTCTTCTTCTTCTCCTTCTTCTTCTTCTTCTTCTTCTTCTTCTTCTTCTTCTTCTTCTTCTTCTTCTTCTTCTTCTTCTTCTTCTTCATTTCCCCAGTTCAATTATTAGCTCTTTTCCTCTTCTTTATTTTTTTTTTATATTTACTTCATTCTTCTTCATCTTTTTCTTCTTCTTCTTCTTCTTTTTCCCTGATAACGTTTTGTTGATTAACTCTATGCGCGTCATGTGTGCCTTTCATTACAAGTACTCACACACACACATACATACACATCGATCGAGCAGCATTAAGCTTTTATGTGCCAGATAAAATACTGCTTTATGGGAATTGTGTATAATTAGTCGTGAAGAAAGTAATGCAACAAAATGAATGTGTCCTCTCTCTCTCTCTCTCTCTCTCTCTCTCTCTCTCTCTCTCTCTCTCTCTCTCTCTCTTTCTGTCTCCCTCCCCCTCCCTCCCTCTCTTGCTCAGGCAAAGCTACCGCCCACAATCAACCTCGACGCCACGACCGAGGACTTTGATCTGAACTACGTGCCCGGGATCTGGCAGCCTTGGAAGACCGCTGGCCCCGCCAGCCCGTCGGGGCGACGAAGAAGAGTCGCCCTCTCGAACTCAGTCGCCTTCGCGGGAGCCAACGCGTCTATTTGCATAGGAAGCTATGAAAACCATTAGCTTTTCATTTGTGTTTTATTTTGTTTATTTCAACGTCTTCACCTCAAGTACATATGAAAACAACGATCAGTTTGTGACATTGCATGCGCAATTAAATGCATACAGTAATAACCAAATGAATACCTCATCATGCTTATCGCATGAAATTATAAAGATTGTTTATATAGGCCCTATATGTTTGTATAATCGAGACATATCATAATGTGTGTGAATGTGTGTGTGTGGTGTGGGGGGGGGGGGGGCTACACAAAATTCAGGTTGATTGGGTTTTATATTAGCTCCCTGTTACAAATTATATGAGGATCGCTCTTTCGTGAAACTATTGATAGATTTGCGAGATTGAAATTGCATATAACTACTTTGAATAAAAATGTGGCGAAAGAGAAATGAAGATGTAAGAGAGGAGATAAAAAACAATGATAGAATGGGAAGTGAAATGTGACATAGTGGAAGTAGTTTGTTGAGATTAGAGACACTCGTGAATACAAGAACATAGCTTTTATGATACAGTAAACGGCCAGCCTGCGGTGACGGATTGAAATAAGTGAGAATATGATAAAATGTAATTATTCGACTTACTCTCGTCAGTTTTTAATAAAATCTTTGTGTTAAAATACCTGCTTCCTGCTTTATGACTTTGTGTTAGGAAGCAGGTTTCGTTGTATGAAGTGATTTTGGTGCAATTTTCATTAACCCTCCACGTGTCAAACAAAATGCTGCTCTATGGGATTTGTGTGTATTACTTGTGCAGAGAGACATCGATGGCGTATAGAGAGTTAATATGCTATCATATTGAATTAGGGGTCTCTTAGTATACGTTTAAGAATCACTTTAAAGACAGGGTGTCCCATTTGCATTTATATGTTCCATTAACATGGTTATTAATCACACGATTCAACACTGTTTTTTATGAGACTTCTGAAATAAATCAAATGCATCGACGATGCATTAAGCTCATAGGCGTCGTATTCAATAAATCAGCAGGTTGAGTTTACGTGAAATCAGTTGTGTAGACTTGCTTTTTATATCTAGTGTGTCATCATTCAATTTGATCAAAATGATAATTTATGTGAATGGATGTTAATGGCCGATTAATTATTATTGTTTTATGCAATGGATGCTGGATATACCACATTCGGCCCATTTTTTTCAGAGGTGTGACCTGCGTCCTAATGTAAGAACTGCTGATGCAAAGTCATCTGTGTTGAGCGTATGGAAAGGAAAATTTGGTCGACGGGGGCGCTACTCATAAGATGAAAAGCGCTTAAAGTTCCCCTGTTATCAAAATGTAATTCAACTTATTTTGATGCAACATAATATGTACATAACAAAATCACTAACTGTTCAATGGAAATATGTGTCCTATATTTAAAATAATTTCTCTTTATTTTTTCTCAGCACTGATAAGCCCCGCCTCCAAAATATCCTCCAACTGAAGATTCCCCCTGTGACATCATCAAAGGTAGAAATTAGCAGGATAATAAGCAAAATTTATGCACAAACTAAACATTGCAATGACTACTCCACCTGCCCACAAGAGCATCACATGTCTTCGCACAATACTATGTAACAACCTTTCATGTGGCAATAATTGTTTCCTTATGTCAGAAATGTGCTAGCTATGTGATACTATTATAAGCACTTGCAGGTAGTCATTGCACTGTTTAGTTTGTGCATAAATTATGTCTATTATCCTGCTAATTTCTACCTTTGATGATGTCACAGGGGGATCTTGAGTTGGAGGACATTTTGGAGGTGGGGCTTATCAGTGCCGAGAAAAAATATAGAAAAATTATTTTTACATAAAGGACACATGATTATTTCCATGGAACCATTAGTGATTTTTGTTATACACATATTAAGTTGCATCAACAGAAGTCAACATATATTTTGATGACAGGGGCCCTTTAAGTACAGTATACACATTCAGCTTTCCATACATGTGTATTACAGTTGGCTTTCCATACTCGATATAGCAACAGCTACTTAACCAATGAAACACGTGTTATAACAAGTTGATGGATCAAGCATTTCAAGTGAAGAGAATGTGCGCAAAATAAATATGGATGCGGTCAGACGCATAGTCTCGATAGTCATCATAGTCTCCGAGACTGATTAATTATGGACTTGCCTATTCCCTTTAAAGAACCCTAAAATATACTCAGTACGTAACAGAAAGATTAAGAGTTGAAAAGCGTTGAAAAGATATAATTCATACAGTGCTGTGGTTAGGATCAAATTATCAAAGTATGACTCTGGAGAACCATAGGCCTATCTATCAAGAAGAATATCAAACGGGATTTGTTTTTTATTATATATAAGCTACGTTTCGACAGAAATTTGTAGCAGCTTAGATTAATTTTTTAGTGAAAACTGTTTAGGCTATTAGTGAAAGTTTGTAATTTCATATAGAGTTCTGATTTGGTGGGGAAATCCTATTTTGTATCTTTTGTATATGAGATTATACGTAATATGAGAAAATATTAGTGAAATTTTATTTGTAAAATTGCTCAATCGGGCCTACTAGGCCTACTGGTATTTTCCAATGGCGGCCATTTAGAAAAACGACCGCCATTATTTTAGCAGAGTATTGCAAGTTCCCTGTGTGCACTTTGTGAAGGATGTTCTCGTTGGGTGATTTATTGTAGTATTAAAATCGACTTGATGAAACAGCTCTCTGAAATCGATCAGCCCTTATTATTGTGTTCCTAAAAATCGATTTTGAATTTAATTATACCTCCATGCAGAACGTCACAGGGCTATACCGACCTTTCACACTGATCCCGGCCATGCACGTCTAGCAACTGCCCCCCCCCCCCCCTTCCCCCCTCCAGAACAGAAAAGGCGTATAGGTTTTGGGTACATAATGTATCCATAGTATATCCATGGACCCTGGAGTCCATGGCGTATCAGATCAATAATTCAGGACACACAAATGCCAATTCACACGAGTAAATCTAGTGTTCTTTCAAAAGAATCATACACTGACTATTGACACTGAATGACAGTGACTACTTGATTCACTAGCGGGTGTGATGCGCCTATTGGGCATTAGTGCCATTCTCATTGGGCATAAAAATAGAGAAGTTAGAAACGGCGCGAAGTTAGGGTGAAAGTTGCCAAGTAACCGTACTAAAAGCCGAATGGTCCTATTGAGTCCCTTTCCCCTAACTTCGCGATTTTTAAAGCCCAGTGAGAATGGCACTATTATGTTTTTTTTTATCGGAAACATAATCTGGGGGTCCTGCAAAATCGTCAAAATGCATATATTTGATATATAAATATAAGAATATATAATCAATTGAAATTAAATAAAAAGGAATAGATCTCGCCTTTTATTCTTTGTTCGTGTCACAGGTGTGTATTTTTTGTTATGTTATCATTGCCTACATTGGAAACTTTGAGTTAGCCTGAGAGAGCTCTATGCTTATTGGTGCTAGCCTCTATAGGTGCTTAAAAAAATCGTTTGACACTTATATAAAAATGATCAAAAATCATTTTCAAAGCACATCAAGCTGAATTTGACACATCTTAAAGTCAAGGGATGTCATTTTTTTTTTTAGTTTTGTGACATTTCATCGATTACTTTTCTTATACATGTAATAGCCTAATCCTTGGAATATCTCATGAGATTTTCACTTTTGTACAAATTTGGATCTGAAAATTTGTGTTTATCAGATAATTCATTCAATGGTCATTGTGCATTACACATGCCAATACATGCACAACTTATTTTCAGTCCCAGATCATGTACAATATAATAATGACACTGCACTTTGCAAGTGGATTAACAGGTGTAATACACCCACACATATAATATCTCATACACACAAATTGTGAGGTCAAAATTTGTTCAAAAGTAAAAATCTCATTATATTCCAAGGATCATTATACAGAAAAGTAATCGATGAAATGTCACAAAACCGGTCTAAAAAATTGTTGGCATCCCGCGGCTTTAACTGTTTGATGTTTCAGTTTCAGCATTATGACTTGAAACTGATTTTTAACCATTTTTCGAAAGTGTCAAAAGTTTTTTTGTTTACACACCTAGTAGTTTTTATAGTCTGCCTGGATCGGGGTCTGGCCGGATGCTTTGCAAATGTTCATAGGCAAGTCAGCAAAAACGCACTATCGGCATGTGTGATTGAGAAACGCGCCTAAACTCACCAATCAACACTTTGCGCAGAAAAGTTTCCTCCTATCCTGAGCCCATCAGGCCCGGGCGCCCGGGCCCAGGGCTGGCTTGGGATGCTCGGGATCGACAGGCGCGCGCGGCCATACCGTCGCCCCGCGGGCCCGCCAAGGCGCTAGCCCAAACAAACCTCGCGCTCGCTCGCTCGCTCTCTGCGCAACATCAAGATGGCTACGATTACGACAAGATTCAAGCATTTATCATGCAGAAAACATTCATTGATACATATGAATGGAATGGTAACTGAAACAAGAAGGCATTGTCATCGAGATCGCCGGGTTGTCGTAACAGGATTAGGTGAGTTATAGAGATGTAAAAACTTGGGTAATTTACTATGATGTCCCATGTATTGAAATTCATGTCGGAAAAAACGCCATGCTTTAACTGAGTTGCCTACTAAATAAATGACGACGTTAAAGATTAATGTGTCCCTTCCCTTTGACAAAAGTAAAGAAACCCAGCACGAGATGTCCAAAGACGTAATTTCAGTTAAAGAATGCCCCAAATAAAATAACTATTCCTGTCATATGGGTCATGGCAGAAACCTGTCCATAGAATTTTTGTGTTTATACTTTTAGGCCTATAATATATTATAAAGCGAAATTAGATTAGAAACATGTTCATGCAATGCTCAAGCTGGATTTTGAAAGCTTTAGTTGGGCTCAACTGTAGACATTGTCATTGGTCTTGACTATGAGTGGTGAGTGGTTGATTATCATACATGAGTGCTGTTGTTGCTGGTTGATTTTAGGCGCATGTACAATCACACCTGATTATGTACAAGCCAGCATAGTAGTGCCAGTGGGTCGATTACAGCTAGCACATCACTAAGGAGGTGGCTGGCTCTCCGGGAAGGAGCCTTCGACCCTGTGCACATTTAGTTTGTTTAGTATGTACTGTTTAGAGGTCATATTGTTAATTTTTGTTGGTGGTGCATTTAGGTTCATTAGAAGTTTATTGTTCATTTTTCTTTCATCCTTGACTTTTTATTTCATGCTTTATCTCTCATGATTTTCAGCATGCATATTTTTATTGAAAGAAAAAATATGATTAAGAACAAATAAAAGAATTTTCAAGCAATTTTGGTTTTCAACCAGTCACCATATATTTTTTGACATGTATAATACAAGAACTACAGACTAAGGGAGAAAGAGATTGAAAAAAAAGAGAAGAAAAGGAAGAACATTGTGTGTGTCCTTGGTCCTTGATCTAGGTGTAGTGTGCCCTCTTGGAGTCGGAGTGCAGAGGGTGTGGACGGGACTGCTCCGTGGAGCCAGTGGGATCACCAAGGTGACGGGGGAAGGATACAGGGGAATCCCCAGCCAAGTTGGTGAGAAATCAGACAGGAAATTTAGAATTAAGTTTCTTTAAAGGTAGCCCGTCCCTTTTTGCAGACCGTATTGTGATTTTGTCATCATTTGAGAGAGTGGCTCGGCCTATATAACCTTTACCTGGAATCAACAAAGCAATTTTTTTTTGTTATGAGGAAATAATCTTCGATAATTGATGGAGCTTTCTTTTTTCGTACCACGAAAATAGTCGTAATTTCAAAAAGTCAACGGTTGGCAATCAATTTGAATCAAATCTCAGTGTTAGATTTTCATTTATACTACGTTAGTTATAGTACCTCTGACCTTAAAATTTCACAGTTGGTATCCCAAAAATACATGCTAAATTTGTGCCAACTTTCATGAAGTTTGCAGATGTGTGTAAAAGAGACAGGCCATCTGTAAGACAGAGCATGCCTTTTGCAGGCTCAAAAAATAAATCTTTTGGAAAATTGGAAGAAGATACTGCATCAGATCTTCCTTCACAATATATGTGTAAGAACTGGAAACTTTAAGTACAGTACTATTACCTGGATCATTTCATTTTCATTGCAGTGCATTTCAGCTCTTTATATTTTTTAGAAATTATACTTTAGTCTGACTTCATCACTTTTTTCCTTCATTTTTATTTACCAGTGACTCAATTGTTATTGCGTGATTTCATTTCAGCTGGTTTTGTTCCAAAGGGCAAACACCAAGGCGAGTTTGACGCACTCAGCTATGTGTCATCACCTGTAAGTAGCAGGTTGGTTCTTTCAGTCTCCACAAGGTTGTTCTCAGGATTTACTTTGAAATTGATGTCGTGTGTTTTCTTTTAAATTAACTCTGGAACTCTGAAAATATAGAAATGAGCCTGAAAAATACCTTGATTATTTAACGACTGATTGCGCACATCAACAATATCACAATATTCTGGAAAAATAATCAAATAGAGGTAAAATATTTTGAGGTTGGTGTATTTCTGGTGGCCAGGGCCATGTTACATATAGGGTTTCAATTGTAACTTACCATCAATAATAACTACCATGTTAACATCCAATGAGCTCTCATTATTGGACATGTTGCCATGGTAGTTACCATTGATGGTAAGTTACAATAATTGTAAATCTATTTGCAGCATGGCACAGGTATACTCGGCTCACATAGCAAATGAGCTGATTATATTGCCTATGAGTTGAGGCACAATGATTAAATGACTATCTGTATCGTAACCTCTCTCATGTAGGACCTCCGGAGTATGAGCCAAGCGACTATTTTTGCCCTGGCTGCAGCTGAGGAAGCCCTGAAGCAAGCAGACTGGAGACCGGAGAGCGAGGAAGAGAGGAAACGAACAGTGAGAAGTCTTGATGTTCTTAAAGGGATAGTTCACCCTGAAATTGAGTTGGTTTCAATTAAAGAAGACATGTGAAAGAAACATTTGTGAAGTTTTGACAAAAGTCCTTCATATGAAAGTTATGATCTTTTGCTCTTTCAATTTTGCGAGGTCACGTGCAAGGTGCTCTCCAACATGTTGTATACAGTATGATTACATAAATTGCTCTTTTCTGTTTTTGACAACGGAATGATTTTTTATACAGGTTTGTGTAGAGAAATGTATTTCTAATGTGGTATCAAATGCACATGTAAAAGGATGCATATTTTTGGGAGAAACTACTTAACATATGGGAGTTATACAGGTTTGTGTATAGAAACATATTTCTAATGTGGTATCAAAAGCACATGTAAAAGGATGCATATTTTTTGGAGAAATTACATAACATATGGGAGAGCACCTTGCACGTGACGTCACAAAATCAAAGATATTAGAACGTAAAAGTGAATTTAACTGGATTTATATTGATCGGTAGTTTCATGTTGAATTTTAGACAGGTCTGCACTTAGCCAGCTAAGCTGGATCATCATTATTATTAGAATTATTATTATTGTGACGGGTCGTTGTCATTGTCATTGAGACAGGGTGTGGCTGTTGGGGTGGCTCTGGCTGATCTCCAGGAGATTGTAGATGCTGCCCAGGCGCTGAGAGAAAAGGTAAGTTAACTCTCTCATTATCATCGTTAACCCTGTTGCTATGAACTTTATAGACCATTGTTTACAGTCTAAAACAAGATTATTTATGGCTGTCCAGCTATTGTACTTACACTACAGCTCAAAGGAATTGGCACGGGTAAAGGGAAAGGCAAGAAAAGGAAGGAGCCGCAGTTTTAAACCGTGTTATATTTTGTCCAGTTCAGCATGAAACGCGATGCTTTAGCCTTTAACGCATCGTGTTTCATGCTGAACTTTAAAAAGTATACCACGGTTCAAAACTGCAGCTCCTTCCCTTTCTTCCCTTTCCCTTTACCCGATGCCAATTCCTTTGAGCTGTAGTGTATGTGCCGTACTTGGGCACAGTATTGATGAAGAAGGGTTCATATCGATCGTTACTAGTTGCTTGCAAACATTACCATTCTATGTTCACTGGAGAGTTTGCATTGGTACCAAATCGTACTGCCAGTAAATGGCATTCAAATATCATGAAATCTTTCCATTCATGTATCATGTCTTCTCTATCTTTCCATCTAACAAGGGCTACAGAAAGGTTAGTCCGTTCTTCATACCCAAGATCCTGCCCAACCTTACAGCTGGCCACATCAGCATCAGACACAACTTCAGGGTAAGTCTCATCTTTGCAGATAATGTTTGTTAAAAACACACCCATAATTGATGACGTTCATGCAATGTACATAGATATTGCCTAAAAGCAAGACACTCACGTTTATGCAATGCACAAGCTAGATACTGTGACAGTTTTAGTTGGGCTCCACGGTATATGTTGTCGTGTAATGTTGCTATTTGTGACAATGAAGTGACGTTATATTGCATTTTTCAGGGTCCCAATCATTGTGTGGCCACAGCGTGTACAACAGGAGTGCATGCCATTGGAGATGCGGCACGGTTCATTCGAAGCGGGGATGCAAACGTCATGGTAGCTGGAGGGGCAGATTCAGGCATATCCCCACTTAGTATGGCTGGCTTTGCACGGTGAGTGACAGAATGTAGTAGATGCCAACCACCCCTTCATCTACAATGGTTCAGTCTTGAGGTAAATGGATTAGGAGTGCATGCCATTAGAGGTGTGGCATGGTTCATTCGAAGCAGGGATGCAAACGTCATAGATTTTGTAGAGAAAAGGCTTTCTTGGGAAATTTAAATTTCACAGATAAATTTTCAACAAACACCCAGTAAAAGCGCTCTTGACTAGAAATAGCCTGAGTGGTTAAATCACTGCTTGGAAAGCAGTAGATTGCAAGTTCAAATCCTTCTGGTTTAAGTTAAGACTGTGGTCTGACTTATTATGTCTCCACCACGAAGTGGCCAGAGGCATTATTTTTCATTCATTCAAAGTTTGGAGTGCGCTATCCTTACTTCTACTGTATGCCTAAAATTGCTTTTCCCCAATTTTTTTTTTTTTTTTGATGCTTTGGTCTGTTTAGGGCAAGAGCTTTGAGCACTAAATTCAACAAGGAACCCGAGACAGCTTCCAGGCCGTTTGACAAGGACCGTGATGGATTTGTGATTGCTGAGGGAGCTGCCATTGTCGTTCTAGAAGTAAGGATTTACCTCTTGACTTCTAGATCTTCTCATTCCCATAAATTTAACGGGCATATACTGTACTGGGAAGACAAAAAAGCCTTCAAAAGGTGATTGTGAGCAATCTTCTTGCCAATGGCCTTAAATTCATGTATTGTCCATTTTAGAAACTTGCTGAAAAGTATTTGCCCTCAAATGATCCACAATTGGAGTAACTTATGAATACATCACAAATCTTCAAAATGTTCAGCCCGAACATTGTGTGATTTGTGATTTAATCACTTATTATACCGAATATGGATCATTTGGGGCAAATAACATTCAGCAAGTTTTTTAAATGGACAATACAAAACAGCCCCCCCCCCCCCCCCCCCCCCCCCCCCCCGCGCTATGCAATTTCAAAATAGCCCGGCTCTACAGGGTTAATTATCTCTGATTCTTATTTGCTCTTTATTGTTTTCTTGTACTGTGTTGCAGGAATTGGAGCATGCAAGGAAGAGAGGAGCAAAGATTCTGGCTGAAATCTTAGGATATGGCCTTTCAGGTTGATATACACTTCATTTATTATTTAAGTATTTCAGAAAGAACATTGTCACCCTTTAACATAATCTGTTGTAAACTCGAGTGCAACACCTATAAGTTTGCAGCTAGAGAATATAATGGCACCTTACTCTTTTTAAGAAAAAACTTTAAAATAGAATCAAGTCAATGAATCTAAAGGTTCAAAATTGAATAGAAAGGTTCATTTTTCCTTAGATATCAAAATGTTTAATTCTGAGCAGGAATTACTAAGATAACTAAGATTTGGTCAGTTACAGCTCAAGTTCTACTAGTACCTTCAGTTGGCGGGTTCAGCCAAGCAGGTGGATTATGTTCTGATCTGGGCCCTGTTGCATAAAACTTACCATTAATGGTAACTCTTTCATCAATGGTTACTACAACAGTAACATCGCTCAACAGCCAATCAAATTCAGGGTTTCCATAGTAATTGCCATTGATAGCAAAGTTACCATCGATAGTAAGTTTTATGCAACAGGGCCCAGGTTAACTGTGATTGACGCTAATGTAAGTACACGGTAAATGCAACCACACTTTTTTTAACATGACACGCTTCTCTGTTTTGAAATGTGTATGATCCAGAATCACGCCGCAGGAGGTTCAAAAACGCACCATCACAGAAACATTTATTGAGGCGCTTTTCAATAAACGTATAGAAACACTGATTCTGACTATAAAGTTGATACACGCGCCCAATGTTGATTTCTCAGGCGATGCAAGTCACATCACCTCTCCCCGGGAGGACGGAACTGGTGCTGTGCTATGCATGGAGGGCGCCCTCAGGGATGCGAGGATTCACCCCCAAGACGTGACGTACGTCAACGCACATGCCACTTCGACTCCCACAGGTTAGTTGGCACATCACAAAACCAGTAAAAACTAAAGACTGTTTATACTAGGTGCAAAAAAAAACTCTTTTGTAAAATGATTACAAATAAGTTACAAACCCAATCAAGCTAATATTGACCATTGTAAAGTCAAAGGAGGTCACATTTTTTTCAAAGCAGGATTTGTGATTCGAGTTATAACTTATTTTACTTATTTTTCAAAAGTGTGAAAAGTTTTTTTTAACACCAAGTATAGGAACCACTGCGAGTGTCCACAGAACCTGAAGAGGGGAGATTCTGTGGTAGGCGGCAAAACAAAACAATACAAAACATTTTGTTCATATGTGCTTCCCCACCCGGTAAATTTGATCAAATATATCACAACTTTAACAACTCTGACCCTAACCGTGACCGTAGTCCTAACCCTAACCCCAGTCCTGATTGATGGAGTTTAATTTGTCCAAAAACATGATTTTTAGGTCACTTTGCATGATTGCTGGTTTGTGAATTAGTACATGCAATATGGCTGTACATGTTCCTCTGTTACATGTGCTAGGGCAGGCATGCAGTGCTGTCGCCAACACAAGGTTGTGATATTGCAGAGACTGCAGCGATGTCAGTAAACGCAACCAAAAGTATTGCACTGATCAGTATTCTGATTATGACCCTTAGCAAAATACATACATGAAATGAAATGTCCATCTCATTTTCAAAATTGTTCATTTGTTTTGTTCCATTACTTCTGAAGCATACAAGTACCTCTTATTCTGGTACTGTAACATGCCTCGTATCCTTCTTCAGCCATTGTCGATCCACTGCTGGATGAAGGCCTCAGCATGGTCTTTCCACTTCTCTCTCTCCCTCCCACATTTATACCATTTGGCATCATGCCAGAATTGCCCTCATCTCATCTCTCCATCTCTTTCTTTGCCTCGTATACTGGTACTATAATGTGCTTGCATTTCTTGCATCAAATGGCACTCTAGGTGTTTTATTTTTCCCAATGAATACCTACAATTTCTTTTCAATATACTGTTCTTGTTATTGTTACTGTTAATTATATTATTGTTTCTTTCGGCAGGGGACGGGATAGAGAACAGAGCCATCAAGAAGGTGTTTGGTGGCCATGGCAACCAGTTTGCGGTGTCGTCTACCAAGGGTGCGACGGGGCACCTGCTGGGGGCCGCAGGGGCCATTGAGGCCCTCTTTACCATCATGGCCTGCCATACGGTAGGACGAAATCTGGGCTTCTGATCAATCGCAAATTTGAATGACGAATTATGGTTCGTTACTGGTCAGTCTTTTGATCAAAACACGCATGCAACAATGATGTTGATTGGCCATTGCCATAATCAATTGCAAATTTAAAAGACAAATTGTGGTTGGTTACTTGTCAGTCTTTTGATCAAAACACACATGCAACAATGATGTTGATTGGCCATTGCCATGGTCAATTGCAAATTTGAAAGACGAATTGTGGTTGGTTACTGGTCAGTCTTTTGATCAAAACACGCAAGCAACAATGATGTTGATTGGCCATTGCCATGGTCAATTGCAAATTTGAAAGACGAATTGTGGTTGGTTACTTGTCAGTCTTTTGATCAAAACACGCATGCAACAATGATGTTCATTGGCCATCGCCATGGTCAATTGCAAATTTGAAAGACGAATTGTGGTTGGTTCCTGGTCAGTCTTTTCAACAAAACATGCATGCAATGATGTTGATTGGCCATTGCCATTTAGCAATTGATCGCAAACCTTTATTTTACGGTGCTCAGGTCAACTCTATGTGTCCCATATAGAGCTTGTTTACACCACTATGGTAGACCTGCCAAACAGTACGATTTAGTACGATTTTTAGAAGTAAATACGACAGTACGATTTTCCTTTGAAAAATATGATTTTCAAAAACAACAACAAAAAAATGATTTTTTTTTTTCTTTTTTTTGTGTGTGTGCCATATTCAATTTAGTACGATTTTTAGAAGTAAATACGACCGTACGATTTTCCTTTGAAAAAATATGATTTTCAAAAACAACAACAAAAAAATGATTTTTTTTTTTTTCTTTTTTTTTGTGTGTGTGCCATATTCAATGGCGAAATGCCCATTCTGTTTTGTAAAGTATCCTACCAGCGTCTCACATTGGCAATTTGGGGATGTTCATTGGTTCATCGAACCTTTTTCACCTTCCACGTACTCGAACAATTTTTGCAAAGAAAACAATCATGTTAACAGGGCCAATGTTTTGGAATAACCTTCCCCACGAACTTACTCGTTGCATAAAAATATCCTCATTCAAATGCAATTTAAAGAAACATTTGTTATGTTCATATACCACGCAATAATTTCTTTTAGCGTTTACTCTTTTTTTGTTCACCACTCACGCTCCGACAGGGACGCTGCCCGGCACCTTGGTTCGAGCAACCTGCCGAGCTCTTGGAAAAAAAACAAACTGATACTCTTTAGAATTACTAGCCAATTTCCTTGAGCTCGGCGGGTGCTCGGCCACGTGGCATGGTTAGGCGTCCTTGCCGGAATGTACATGTAATGTGATTTGCATATATTATAATGAATCCATCTTATGAATGATGGCTTCGTGTACATATTTATACTTATCCATACATATTCAATACTGAGTCAACAGTCGAATTGCCTTCGTAGAAGCTTGAGCATTATCGTATTTCATCCTGACTTCTCCTAATTTGTTTGGTTTTGTTTGTCTATTCCTCGCTCGCACACTTTTCTGTTGTATTGCTGAATTAATTGTACGCCTTTTGATTTTTGATTTTTGATTTTTGTTCTCGATTTGTTTTCATGCTGTTTCTTGAGTTGTTTATGATTCCTTTTGTTCATTTCTTTGGTCAATTTGTTTATCCGTACTCCGAAGTGTTCTTTTAATCCACATTATTTTGGGGTCTATACGATTTACAAGCTTGCTTTAAATAGGCCCCATTCATATTTCTTTACCTATATCCACTGTATGTTTGATATTGACCATTATGTAATATTTTGCATCATTATACTAGTTTTGTTTATGTCAAAGACTGACTATGCTGATGTATTATTGCTTTTATTTTACATGTATTGAACAGAAATATGAATAAATTGAAATTGAAAAATTGAAATTGAACACACCAGTCAGGACGAAATCATGCATAGTCAACCAATGCTCCATAAAAAAAATGCCCGATGTAGGAGCTGTAAGAGGCATTGATCTGTTTTTTTTTTAAATACAAATTTTGTCGGTAAAATAAATATTTTTTTTATTAAAGAATACAGTTTTTGAACTCCAGAGGTTAGCAGGTCTGCTCTGGTGGACTGTGGATTGTAATGTAGCACTCCCTTTTTGGGGTGGTCCTGTTGCCCTGTAAGTCGTGAGGTCAAAGTGGTCAAAGATTTTGCATGCTTTTACAAATCCATATTCTGATTTTGCCACAACTGGTCCACTTAGGATGTCAAAATTTGCCATGGAACTTCAGTAGACTCAACTGTATATACGGGCTTAGTAACGAAAGGGTTAAGAGGATATGAAAGTGTATTTTGACATTGTTTGCTACAGTGGTAGATCCAGTGGTTGTGATTCCTCCAATTGTCTCCTCCGCAGGCACAGCTACCACCAACGATCAACTTGACATCAACGACAGAGGAGTTTGACCTCAACTACGTGCCTGGACTGTCGCAACCTTGGGATTCCCCACAGAGGATCGGCCTCACAAACTCGTTTGGCTTTGGAGGGACCAATGCTAGTCTGTGTGTAGGACACCTATCATGAATTGTGTGAACCCTGGAGCAAGCTTCTACGTAGTGAACAAGACGAAGGCTTGGTGATGATGTGCATGCAGTGTGTGTGAATTTTTGTACAGATGTACAGTGGAGCCCAACGAAAACTTGCCTGATCTAGCGTTCATGCAATGCACAAGCTAGATATTGTCTGGTAAATATCAAAGCAAGACCATACGTGCTTATGCAATGCTTCAGCTAGATACAGTTTGATCTAGATGAAAGCAAGACTGTACATGCAATACTCAAGCTAGTAATTGTCTGATCTAGATCAAAGCAAGACCATAAGTGTTCATGCAATGCTTCAGCTAGATACAGTTTGATCTAGATTAAAGCAAGACTGTACATGCAATACTCAAGCTAGTAATTGTCTGATCTAGATCAAAGCAAGACCGTAAGTGTTCATGCAATGCACAAGCTAAATATTGTCTGGTCTAGATCAAAGCAAGACAGTACGATTTCATGCAATAATCAAGCTAGATATTGTCTGATCTCCATTAAAGCTAGATTATATTCATTCATGCAATGCACAAGGTAGATATTGTCTGATCCACATCAAAGTAAGATCATACATGTTCATGCTATGTACAGTACAAGCTAGATATTTTGAAAGTTTTATAAAGTGGAGCTTCACTGTATATCAATTATGTTTGGGTCCAACTGTTTGCGTCATCCTACCAAACTTGCTGCAGTATTATCCGTCATATTTAGCTATGTAAAGAGCCCTGTTCATTGTTCATGAGCATACGTGCTTCCTTGCCACATATATTGTACAGGGCTTGCCCACCACCATGGTCACTTGAACATGAGATACATGGCCTGGTCCGTGTTGCATATAGGATTCCAATTATTGTAACTTTTAATCAATGGTAACTATTTTGGCAACAGCTGCAATAATGAGAGTTCATTGGCTGATGCCATGGTAGTTACCATTGATGGTAAGTTAGAATAATCAATAAACCTATATGCAACATGGCCTTTGACTGTTACGAGTGTGAACAACGGGCATTTTTTTTTCAGTTGCAAGCTAGGCCCAGAGTTACTGAGGTACAGGTGGCTATTGGCCCTTGAGCCACTGTTAAGGGTATGCCCTGCCATATTTATTTGTTTTCTTTTATGGTTGAAATATATAAATGCAAAGAACTGAAATGGTTTGAACCTTGAACATTTGCCACCTTCTTTTAATTTGGAATACTGGTTCCAAGCAGTCTTTGCATCAGACCCTTTTCATCAGCTCTTGATACTGTAGCTAGCCTGTGTAGTGATTCACCAAATTTATGTCAGGTTGTTATAAAGGGTACCATTTGTGAGTTCTCAACACTGCAGCAAGCCTTTATTGTGATTACAGAAAACTTACTTTGTTTGCAATACTTTTTCCATTGTATGAGTATAGTAAAAAAAAAAATATGCCTTATTTACTTTTTCCAGCAACATTTGTGACAGGATGACATAAGAAATATAAGACAAAACAAGTTAGCACTTTTTCTTCATCTTAAAGAGGTTGTCTTGCTTGATGCCTTGCAAATAATTTGACTTTTCTCTCGAAGGAGAAACTCTGTGGACTTTTTCACTGTTTCCATGTACTTGTAGACAATCTTTGGGGCGTATGTCACCGACAGATGGGCATACAGCCTAAAACAAAAGTACATTAGGAAAGAAAGATTGATACAAGTCCTAATAGAAGCTAGAAAATAGACGACCTTGTCTCTTTTGTGTGATACTGTTCTTTCGTTTGCCACTCGCATTCCTCTACGTGGTCTCCTTCCATGAATTTCGAGTGATTGAATGGTGCGATGAACATCATATGGTAGCTGAATGCTTGGATGTCTCCACTGCAAGAGTTCTGATGGGGAATACCTAATTGCATGTTGAAGATGATGATGATAATCGGGTCTAGCTGAGGAGGAGAGTGTGTCATCTTTACCCCTGTCCAGTCCTGGATTGGGATGAACATCTCCAGCCTGTAATAGTTCTATTTGGAATGAAGCTGTGCAGTTTGGATAGCAAGAGATTCTTCCCTTTTAGAAAGTTCTTTCTGATATAAGCACTGTGATAAATTGACGGCACAAAGGATTGTTCATTGCAGTGCACAAGGTCATTCAGAGAGACACTTAAGTACAGTACAACAAATGCACTAAGATGAATAAACCTCGTTGTATCAATGACACTAACACAATCAAATACATTATCAAGAATAAAAACACACTTAACGTAGATCCCTCCATATTTATGGTTTGGAGTTTCTATAGGCATAGATATATGGTTGAATCCTGAAAATATATTATTGTCTACAACATCCCATTTTGTTTCAGGCAGAGCAATATCAAATTGATCAATATGATTTTGTAATACTCCCTGATTATTTTTATCACGTAACCCACATGCATTTAATCCAGCAGTTTTCAAAGTTTTCTTTTCGGTACTGTTCTCACTTCTTGCTTATTATCATGAACTGTAATACTATCTAGTGATTGTTCGGGGTCTTGCCTGTCCTAAATGTCAATGAAGAGATCCGTTGCCTTCAGCTTGTCCTCAGACCATCCCAGTTTGAAGAGGTCGTCAGGATTTTCAATGGTCACCTTGGACTCCTTTCCCCTCTCTCCCTTAGTGATGCAGTGGATCTTTCCGTCTGAGGAGCAGGCCTTTATTGTGTTCGGGTCTTTTTTCACCTCCCTCAGCAAGCGGCCTTGGAGGGCTGTGAGGTCTTCGTAAATGAAGACCGGCCTGGAGGTGTGATCAGTAAAGCAGCTGTTGATACCGGACGCGGAACCAGAGTTGGTCGACATTAAGACCGGCTGGATCCCAGCCAGGACAGCCGCGGCAGTGATGTCTCCAGCCATAGATTTTTTTTTATAGAACTCTGATTAGAACGGTATTCAAAAAATACCTAGAAATCCAATAAAACTGATTTATATGAGCATGTCCTGGTACCTTTAATGTTTAACATGCCCATATGGTGGCCAAAGATCTGAGCAAAGAGTTAATTATCATTGAAGACAGACTGAAGCCAGGGGAAGTTTGAGCATGTCGTTAAGTGGAGACATCGATTTTAAGCTGCATTACATAGAAAAGTACGGGACACCATTATATCCTCTCCACTGCCCAGCAAAGAAAATGTAACTTTGTTCCTTTTGTGTATAGATCCTGCACTTTCTCGGCACGCTTCTTCTATTCTTTCCATATCATCCAAGAGGTAAATCCTCTCATCTTGAAGAGCTTGCCTACCATTCTTCATGGACGAGTGCCTCGATTGTCTCTGTAAGACAACGTTTAGACAAAGACATGTCTTGAACGATCTCCGATTTTCTTTCCATCGTGGCGAGCTCCCTTCACCTTCACTTTCAGGTGGAACGTTGCCTTGATGATCCCCTCGACAATCTTGATGCAATCCTCATCCCGTTGATCACCGGTAGGCTCCGGTATCCCCACCACACCAAAGTCATTGCGCCTCGAGTAGCACTCCGCCTTGTTGATCTCCTGGTCTTGGTTCTCTGCTCTCAGATACAGCTTATCATAGCCCTTCTCTAGGTTCTCTAATCATCCGACCAGGTCCTTATTCTTCTTCTCCAGGGCCCCGTTGCCTAAAAATTACCATTAATGGTAACTCTGTCATCAATGGTAACTTCTATGGAAACTTTGAATTTGATTGGCTGTCTATCAATGTTACCATGGTAGTTACCATTCAAGACAGAATTACCATTAATGGTAATTTTTATGCAATGGGGGCCAGGTCATTTATTTGATTGCCCTCAAACTGCAATGCCCTTTCCACATTTTGAATGCTTTCCACCATGGACCGCACAGCCTTCTTCGTCATCCTCTCAAAGTTCGCTGTTGCAGCCTTTTAGATGATCTGCGAGGGATGCAGTGGAGGAGACTGAGCCCATGGCAGCAACAGCTCCTTCCAGATTGAGTGCTCAGCTGAGCCAGCAGGAGTGGCCATCTTTATACCTCAATTTTGTTCTCATTGGACATCTCTCTCTTCTGGATGGGATCTTGTGGCCCCTCCAAAATTCTTACCTCATTTTTCTGTTGGGAGAGAGCCCTACTCACACGTTTCAGAATCCTCTTTCCATTGCTGGATTGAAGTGCTCAGCTGGGCGAGCAGGAGTGGCCATCCGTATACCTCAATTTTGTTCTCATTGGACATCTCCCTCTTCTGGACGGGACCCCGTAGCCCCCCCCCCTCCCCCCCCCCCCCCCCCCCTCCATGTAGAGTTTGGCCTTTTGATTTTGAAGAGATCCTCCATCTTGACCTCTTGGACAGGAGGCTGCCCTTCCTCTCCAAGAAGGAACTCTATACAAATCTTTACCATTTTTAATCATCTTAATCATTTTTGACGTAACCAAATACTTGTGTGTGGGTGCGTATATCTTTGTTATGTGAGTATTCAGCCTAAAACAGGAGTGTTATTGGGAAAGAAAGATTTGTACAACTCCTACTCATTTTAAAAAAGGAAACACACTTTTATCATTCAGAAAAATTGTCATTCATAGTGGCTGATTGATATTTTCACATACATATACAAATTTTCTCTAATATGATATAATATGAGAAATAACCTCTAAATCTAGGATCATCAAAAAGCATTCATTGTGGAATAGGAATAGGACCTGTGCAGAGCGCAGTCAGATTGGCATCGCTACTTTAAGCAGAGCTACTTAAGATCTATTAGACTCTAGAATCTAGTCTAAAGCTATTTGATTTTTATTAAATTTTGAAAAGTGCAAATTCAAGACTGAAATCTCTAACCTCATTTTTCGGTTGGAGAGAGCCCTACTCGTCTCACAGTCCTGCATGCCGTTGCGATGCTCACTCCGTGATGTACAGCACTGTTGTCAAGCACAGAGCCAGTTGCGTAGAACCTTAACGCGATGAATACTTGGAGGCTTGGTGGAAGTGCCCTGTTTCGTCTTGTGGGGTGCTCCAGTTGATTGCTCAGCTTGTCAATGATGTAAAGGACTCCCGCACGGTTGAATCTATACTTTTTGAACATGTCAACGTCGTCATAATAGTCCAAGGACTGTGTTCTATTGTGAAATACTTGTTCTCTTTGGAGAGCCCATGCATTTTTTTGGGGGAAAGAAAGATTTAAACAAATCTTAATTATTTTAAGGAATGAAACATTTATACTCTTGGTTATTTAGAAAAATTGTCATTCAGAGTGGCTGATTGATATTTGTCCAAACATACAATTGTCATATTCTTTGAAAAAAAATCTATATACCTTAAATTCTTTATTTGTTGATCATCTCTCTCTTCCTGATTGGATCTCTGTGCCACCTACATGTATATATAGCTTGCATTTCCTCTTGATTTTGAAAAGGTCATCTTGCTTGATTCCTTGGACAGGAATCTGATGTTCCTCCCCAAGGAGAAACTTTTTTTACTGTGTCCAAGTACTTGTGCACTGTCTTTGGAGCAAATGTCATCATCATACGATTGGCATACTGCCTAAAACCAAAGTATATTGGATAGGAAAGAAAGTTGAAGCAAACCCATATAATGGTCAGAATCTTGGTTTTTCTTAAACACATTTGCTTTTGTCTTTGGCATGCCCTTAACTTTGGTAGTAAGTTTTTCTCTGTCCTCCCAGACGCCATTTCCATGCTGCTTTCTACAATGCAGGAATACTTCTCTCGAGTTCTTTTTTCTTTCTGTAGTGATACTTTGTTTTGTTTCTTCCTTGCACGTTGCCTCAAACTCTCTTTTCTTCTTTTTCAATCTCCTCTCCTCTCCACCATCCATGACAAATCCCTAATTAGTCTTGCCTTCTTACTGGCCAGTTTCTCCCCAAACCAAACTTTTGTCTTGTTTATCTGTTAACAAATTTCAATACTTCTTGAAAAACATAGCATAATTTGATGGAGGGACATCTTTGGTTTTGCAAATGTGTTTAAATTTATGTTGACGAACAACTGGTTTCTTAATCCTAACTTCCTTTAAAAATTGCTATTTACAATATACACTACAAGCATCAAATCCAATTCTGTGATAGTCGAGGAGACTAGCGTGTTGTTCTTTTTCTAGCAATTATATCTGTGAAAACATGATGCAACTGAGGTGGCTGATCAGGCAAAGACAATGTGACTGTAGAAGTCATCCTCTAACTTCTGCCTGGGTTGATCTTGAAAGTTGAGAATTGATTCAAACATATATTCTTTCGACTAGTCTTTTAATCATCCTTAATCCATTTATATCCTAAATGCATGCACTATTACCACGATTATTGGGGTATCTTCTCTTTTTCTCTGATTACTTATCCTTTTGATATTTGATGTGATTTTTACTTTTGGAGAGATGTGGACCCTAAAATGTTAAAGCTTAATAATGCAACACATTTTCTGTATCCAAACTTGTGATTTTCATTTATGGGGGGACATCTTTGGTTTTGCAGATGTTTTCAATTTATGTTGTTGAACAACCGGTATCTTATTACTAACTTCCTTTAAAAATTTGGTATCTGTGAAAACATGATGCAACTGTGAGGCCTGATCAGGCAAAAACTTTATGGTTTCCAAAAGTTCGCTGTTAAAAGTACATGTATAGCCTCATTTCTTATGTTGAAAGGAGTGACACAAGGTTGATTTGGGATGTCTGTAGACAGTTACCAACATGAAGGAAGGGTGACTGAGGGGCTTGATTGTGATGCTCTGGATCTCGATGCCTTGTCTTTCACATCCCAGCTTGTGTTCTCTGTACTCTAAGTGTGATCTGACATATGTGCATATGCCACCTCCTAGACTAGCTGATTGCCCGTCTTTACGCAGTAGAGTGAAGTTTGGGAGACAATAACTATCTGTCTTGTGGTGACTGGTAAGCCAAGTCTCCGTTAGGCACAGAGCAGTGCATCTGTCTAGGCTAGGCATCTTCTTCACATCTTCATAGTGGGCTGGCAATGATCTAACATTGTGAACAGCGATGAGCATTGGTTCCTGCTGATCCTTCAATGTCATCTTCATGTCATTGTGAATTGTATGGAATGACATGTCAGTAGTCATTCTTTCCAGTTCTGCCTTCACTGCTGTGCTTGATCTGATCTTGCTTGCATGGACATCTAACAGATGGAGACCAGAGTTCTGAGGGACTCTGCTTAAAGCCACATAGCGCTGACCATCTGCAAATCTGCCTTCCTCGGATACGACTATCTGTTCCACAGTTAGCCCTTGTACTTTATGAATTGTTGTCGCCCAACAGAGTCGTACAGGTAATTGCTGTCTGGTGATTTCTATGCCTGATTTCTTTGCAGAAATGGAGAACTTGACTTCAATTGTACTGATTGGTACTGCTGCTGGATGATGCGACATGTCATAATTGGTGACTTGCCTGGCTACTCTACCAACTTCTCTGTTGTCAAATTGCACAAAAACTGCTTTGGAGTTCTTGTCTCAACGAAGTGTACAATTGAACCTAGTGCACCATTTACAAGTCCATCTTTGATATCGATGCTCCTCGTTAGTATCACTCTCGCCCCTTCTTTCAGTTGCAGCACATCTGGCAGTCCACCTGTGAAGCAAAGGTCTGTATTTGTCCCATGACCTTTGAGGCTGCTTGGCTTCTTATCCACAGCAACACATTTCCTGACTGTCCCGGGCAGCTTGTCAAGTTTCTTGGCGTTGCACTCATTAACTCATGCATTTGTGGCATACACGTGAAGGGCATCTGTTGGATAGTTGTCTTGATCTGGTGACGTGAGATGGTTCTCTAATCCAGTGATATCCTCCTTTGTGTGAGTACCAATTCTGATTCTGTTCAGAAGTTCAGCAAAGTCTCTGTCATCCCTTTTCCTCATGATTTCTGCTAGCTGGGCAATCTTGAAATTGTCTTGCCACAGAGAGCCAGCCAATCTGGCAAACAGGTCTGTTGTTTCTTGAAAGATGAATCTTTGACATACTGGTGCTAGCTGGTAAAGATCTCCAAATGCCAAAACAGTTTTTCCACCAAAGATGGTGTTCTTTCCCTTGATTTCTTGTAGCTGCTGGTCCACAGTCATGAGGAGGTCACATCCCACCATGGAGATTTCATCAATGATCAAGACTTCCAAGTCAAGAAGTTTGTACCATAGTGTATTCCTCTTCTCATCACTGAGTTTCTTGTAGACCTGACCTAGAGGCAGAAGGAATGTCGAGTGTAGGGTTCTTGCGTGGATGTTAAATGCTGCAGTACCTGTAGGTGCAATTAATAAATCTCTAACGTCATCAGGACTCTTTCCTTGAGTTTGCAGAGTGCGTATTGCCATCTGATAGATAACAGAGATCAGGTGACTCTTGCCAGTGCCTGCCCCTCCTGTGACAAAGAGGTGTACTGGCTGTCTCTCAACACTTGACTTGCAGCTTTTGATCATATCTGAGCACCAGGTATGGATGCACTCAAATACTTCATTCTGCTCCTTATTAAGGGATCAGATGTTTTGGTTGTACTCCTCATCAGCAACATAGGTTTGTCTGTGCTCAATAGCTAGCGGAATTTGAGTGGTCACATTGGGCTCTTTGATGGATGTCTCACTGTGTTCCACGCTTGGCTGAAGGAAAGTGTGGTCAGGATGTACCTCTGGCAGCTCTGTATTTGCTTCTGCATTTTCCTGCTGGGCTGCCATGTCAATAGTATCCCAAGCATGTACTGGTGGCACTGAATCTTCATGTATATCAATGGACAATCATGTCCAGCTTGGATCTCTTGGAGAGGATCTCATCTGAGATTGCATTGTAGTGGTCAGTCTAGCTTGAATGGCCATTTTTCAGATCCTCCTCTTCATTTCGCCATGTGTAGTACAGCACCAGCATGTGGTGGCAGTAGCTTTCCTCTTGTGACTCACTGAATTTGTGGTATCGTATTACACAAGGTTTCTCCCATCAGTGAGCTTGATACATTGACCACTCTGGCTTGGTGACTCAAGAAGATTTGGCTGAAAATCCAAGGGTGTTTTTACCTCATCATCCTTTTTAGCTTGGCAGGTAGAGACTAACCACGAAGCAAATTCTGCTAGGGTCGTGTTTTCCAGTGACTGAGGTCGATGTGCATACTTCTGAGCCAGTGTCTGTGCATACAAATCTTTGCTTTCTTCATCAAGGCTCTCTAGAACAGTTTTAGGTTTCAGGAGGACTACTCCTTTTTTCAGGGAGGTCAGTTTGGATGAACACTGTCTGAAACGTAGCTCTATGAATTGGGATACCAAGCACCCGGTAGACTGCCTCTTGTGCACTGACTTCACGAGCATTCAGGAAACATGTAGCTACTTGCTTCATCCTTTGTTTGATATCTGCATCACAGAACGCTTTGCTCACCTCTCTCAGTGCCAGGCCCATTTCTCTTTCATCCTTTGTTACATAGGAGACAATGTAATGAATGCAGGCATATGGATTGCACACAAACTGAAGATCCATATTTGCTTGCCATGCTTTCAAAAGGACTGGATTGTATGTGTTCACATTAACTTTTCGAGATGTGCGTTTGTACACAATGCTCTTTCCTCTTGAGTTGACATGAAGGGCTTCAGTGTAAGCGGTTTCAGAAATGGCTGCATTGCGAAGCACTTGTGATATTGTACTTCCATCTCCGCTATCACCATCTAGTTCTTCCCTCACCTTGGTC
>OZ022587.1:13399075-13438218 GCA_963669155.1 Arbacia lixula | reverse complement strand
TGAGACCCGTATCATAGTGAGTTGCAATAGATAGCAACTGTGCTATCAATAATAATTTGAAACTCATCATGTCACTAATTCCTCCACATTTTGATCATAACTTTCAGGACAGTTTCTAAAACCAGAGGGAAGAAGATTGCTCCGATTGCCTGAATGGATGCTTTGTGAGTACAATACAATTATTCCTTTCTTTTTTCTCTTCGTGAAAGGACACTTTCACCAATAAAACTAGAAATGAGTTTTGAAATATTTTTCGCTGCTCAACTAGTATCGATGAGGCGTGTCCTACAAAAAGTTTTTAGATGCATTCAATCGTATACCAAAGGTCAGGAAAATGTTATAATAATAAATATATATTTATCTACAATAGTTATAGCCTAAAGAGTATTATTGTGAAACTTGATATTGTAGACAATATCAAAACAAGTAATTTTTAACTGAAATCAGAGATAAAAATGCATTTATAAAACAATTAAAACTAATTAAATACATAAAAATTATCATTTCGAACATATTTGTTTTTATAAAGGACAAATCTTATTCTTTTTCACTAGTCGATTCACCATCTATTTCTTTCTAGTATCGATTACAGAAATTATTCTAATCGATACAATGTGTATTCGGAATAAATTCTTCTTCCGGCTTTCTTGTTTACTTCATTCTTCAGTTTCTTTCGAGAGAGGAAAAATTCATTATCGAATGAAAAACGAAAGAACACCATAGTTGCTAGTGACAATAGTTTGTCTAGCAGTGTATGGTCAACAAGGAATCTGAAAAGATCTTAACGTTTTGTGCGCCGCTGAAACCTTTCATTAAGTTTAATACAAAGTTGTGGTGAGTAGGGGTTTGGTCACTATAATTAAGATTAACAATTGTTCGTAGCTCAGAAGTTGATACTCGAACCATGCTGCAGTGCTACTACAGACTGACGTGCTCTTTTTATTCTAATTGAAATTAAATTACTGCAAATTTCATCATGCAAATATCACAAGAGATTTCGATTGATTAAACAAACTGACAAATCGATTGCAAATTCTTATCACAGAGGAAATACGCGTGGTATAGATTGGGACTTGCAAAATCTACTGTAATCGTGGCATGTGTGAATCTTTCGCAACATAAGTACGATTTGCATATTTTGGACTTACATTGATTTAAGTTATGGCTTCGTGATACGGTGAGTTGAAATGAACATGCAGTTATACAATTGATTGCACAGCTAGGTGCTTAGGTGCTATTATAACTCAGTCATATGCAGTTGAGTATTAGTATCCTTTTTTGCCTTTAATATTCTGTTCACTCAACACGCACTATCGATCACAATAATGTTTGAGAAAATAAACGTTAATTATATAACACAGACAATGCTAAAATCAGCAAATACTTATTCAAATAAGCTTATGCAATATGCCATGATAAGCAGTCAATCTTAGCATTCTTTTCTTCAATGTTAAAGGGTACTCACCCAACTATTACACGACGGCCACATCTTGTGTTCATAGGACCTACAACTTGTGATGATAGACTTGATAAAATGATGTCAATTCATTCAATAAACTGAATGGATTTGCTATCAACTTACAATTTTGTTTCACTGCCCCCCCCCTCCCCCCCCCCCCCCCGGGGGGGGGGGGATTTGGCGGGTCGAGACTGAGTACTGGCCTACGAACGGAGAGTGGGGAGAGAGCGCGCAGCAGCCGGGAGAGATGCCTGGGCCTACAAAGATTTCTAGCTCTCTCGAGCTGTTCTCGAATCGTACACGTTTCCTCTACCCCCCCCCCCCCCCCCCCCTCGGCCTCCCCGTCTCCCCCACATAACAAGAATAATGGGCCTATTATCTCAGAATAAGAATTGGTCAGCATGGTAGGCCTTATCAAACTGACGTAGATTGATAGGGAAATTATCTGATTTTTTTAAAGGCAGTGTGCTTTTCCCAGGCCAGTATATTTCTATAGTCATTTCCGATCCTGCCCTGAAGATTTAACGGGGTCAGTGTACGTATTATATTCGCGCATGTGTCGTCACAGACTGAGGACTCGTCTATACCGGTGATTATCGTGCTAGTCAGAGTGCAGTGGTCGACGGTCCGTGCAGCCGTGCTTACTTAGCTGGTATATCGTAGACGTGGACGTGTGCCTCCGGCCTCCCGTTCATTTGATTACGTCTCTTTACCTGTACAGTCAGTTTTGAGACTTGTGGCATCGGTGAGAAATTCCACATTTATTTTGATTTTGTAAGTAGAAGTTTCAATTTAATTGTGTCCTTCGACTTATCGTCATCTTTTTCTAGTCAGCCGTAATGATATAAATCCACGTAAACTATCATTGTCATATCGTGTTGTCACTACTTTCCAGTGAGCCGAATAACGAATGTAGCGTAGTTCCCACAATTTGTGGCTTGTATATGTACACGATAGGGTGACCTGTGTCATCGCTACTATGCTAGGTCAGGTGTATGTCGTGTTTAATTGGGCGTATATGAACTCTCTGATGGCGAATTTAAACCCAAATAACCGCCTTAATAGAAATGACACAGATCTCCTCCTAGTTCAACTACTAGTAGTTCATACAGCCTGAACAAAGTAATGGCAAAATCCCTTTTCATAGTAACAATTAAAGCAATGCATTGAAAATTATGGACTGCGCTGTCTGAGAGAGAGATTGAGAGGCAGCCAGTGTGCTTTCAATTTTTTTTTTACTATCAGCTTTTTTTTTAATCGCTCAATAAGTCCACAGACTCGCTGATTTGTGTGTAGGCATGGTAGGTTGGACAAAAAGCACTTCCTACTCCTATTGAGTCTGAACGGCATACCTGTAATTATAAAAGGATGGTGGGACTCCCATAGCCGTAGACCCCTTCAGAATTTGTGAATTGCCACATGGCACAGACTGTAGTAGGTTCGAGTTTGTGAGGAATTCTTACAAGACTAGTCCGGCCAAGATAGGCCTAGGGCTAGGGACGCCCACGAAATATTAAAAGTAAACGACTTCAAAATAAAAATGCTCGTAGCTTGTTTGCACTATTGATAAGTCCATAGAAATCATTGATTTTGGCAAAATAACAAGAAAAGTATTGATTTAAACAAGATTTTAGCATCGTCTCTGAGTCAAAGATACCACCGCTACACAAGAGCTACCAAGTCTCACGCATTCTGTGTGAGACTCACGCATTCAGGATCCGTCTCACGATCTCATGCATGACACCCATATTTCTCACACAGCCGGACCCTGCAGAAAAAAAAATAGAAAAAAGTAGCATGATTTGCTATACACTTGCACTGGCCATCTTCGCACGAGCCGTCTATCGGCCCAGCACATGCAAGACGAATCGAGAGTGCAGTCAGCGAACAGTGCAGCGTGACTTTTTTTATGTTCGAAATCTTACTAATTAAGACACGCATTCACCTAGACGGAAATAACCGTACTCTCATTCGGGGCATTCTTTTTAATCAAAATTACATTTTTTGACATGAGGACCCGGATGAAATCTCAATGGATCCAACATCCGACAGAGACTAATTTTTTGGTCTAGCATTGACTGTGAAGATGGAAAACTCTCGCTCGCTCATATTACAGTGAATATCATGGGTCGATGCTTTTACCAAAATCATACTTGTACGGTGTATGACAGTACAGTAATACCCTTGAGATCTCACAAATGATTGAGATTCTGTGTTCACACACAAAAATTAATGAGATTCTGACTTACGTTTAAACATTGATGTCCAAATCAATCGACCTTCCAATTGAGTTTTTTGCACCTTCCATTTTCATTCTCTATTATAGGTACAGTTTATTTTCATGAAATAGCCATGTGATGATTCTGAAATAAAACCCCTTTGAATTGAATTGAAATCTCATATTTTGCTGTGTGTCAAGGCCACTAGTAATGTCTTCTTCCACCATCTCTATGCAGGTAAAGATGGCGACGCCCCCTAGTAACCCGTTCGCCCTCTTGGTTGGGACAGGGCCACAAGGACCAACCACGGACACACATCAGGTACCAGCACGTTCCATGCCTCTTGTACCCAGGGATGGGATATATGAGGAACTGGAGCTAAATCCTCAAATTGGCAACATGCTGGAAATGTATTTATCGCACTTTTGTTAACCTGTGTACTACCTAATTGGATAATCAAGTGGTTGACAGTTATATTGTTTCTTTTATGGATTGTGGCTCTAGTCTATAATCTCTCTCCAGTTTTATGCCCTGGGACCTGTCTTATACAGGATTGCGATTGATCTCAATGGTAACCCTGTACATTAATGATAGGAGATTGAACTTGTGATCGATTTAGATCAATCGCAACTCTTTATTGAAGCCCTGGAGGGTGTCTTACCAAGCTGTTCGTAAGCTGCGCAAGATTGGTGACTTGTTCTTGTTCTTTGTTCCTGTTGTAACAAAGTGAGAGTTAATTTCCCACAATTCTGATCTAATTTCACAAATCATAAACTTTGTATTCAGAAGCTTGTTAACAACAAGATTTTAATCTACAAAGATCAGATTTCAACTTAAAGCTGATGGGAATCAAAATCATTTAGAATCTGATTGAGCACAAGAATAGGCCACCAGTTGTGCGTAAAGTCGTTCATAGCATACGAACAGCTTGGTGACACACCTCACTGCAGACTTGCCAACCAGTTCGATTTAGTCGTATTTAGTATGATTTTTAGAACTGAATACGACAGTACGATTTTCCTTTAAAAAGTACGTTTAAAAAAAATAAATAAAAAAAAAGATTATTATTTATTTTTTTTTTTTAAATCTTATTTTGTGTGTGTGCCATATTCATTGGCGAAATGCCCATTCTGTTTTGTAAAGTGTCCTACCAGCATCTCACATTAGCAATTTGGGGATGTTCATTGGTTCATCGAGCACACCAGTCATTACAAAATCATGCATATTCAACCAATGCTCCATAAAAAATGCCTGATGTAGGAACTGTAAGAGACATTGACCGTTTTTTTTTAAATACATTTTTTGTTGGTAAAATACAACTTTTTGGATTAAAGAATACAGTTTTTGAACTCCAGAAGTTAGCAGGTCTGTCACTGTCTTTACTCTCTCTCTACATTGTGTTGGTTCAGGATCTCACCCACCCAGATAAAGGTTCTGTGCCGATGATCGATATGGATATAACGGCTAGAGAAATCAGCAGGGTAGATGCCGTCATCCAGAAAATCTTCCGTATCACAGTTGACCAAGGTAAGTTAAAGGGATACTGTCGTTCACCCTGAAATTAAGGTGGTTTCAATAAAAGGAGATGCATGAAAGAAACATATTAGTGAAGGTTTGATGAAAATCCGTTAAAGGATAAGTAAGTTATGATCTTTTAAAGTTGTGATTTTGTGATGTCACGTGCGAGCTGCTCTCCAATATATTGTGTATAATTGTTTTAACAAATTTGCAGTTTCTCAAAAAGATCTGCATCCTTTTGCCTGTGTATTTGATACATCATTAGAATATGTTTTTACACACATACATGTACCTGTTTGAATAAAAATCATTTTGTTGTCCAAAACAGAAAAAGAGGAATTTATGGAATTAAATATTAGATATTAAAGGGTTAAGGGCTTAATATATGCAATTATGCATGATTAGATTGAATGATTTTGTTGTGTTAAAGGGTATAGGTGGACGTGTTCACTTTTATCTTGGGATATGGGTTGTTTAACATACATCCCTTGTTCAGCTATATCCTGCAACATTGCTGTGTTGACTTGGATTTTATTTGTTCTTTTGCTGTTTTTATTTACTTTATGTTTTTGTAATTCAATTGCTGGTCATTTCTCATCTAGAGTTTGTGCTTAAACAATTCAATAAAGTTTTGATACCATGTGGCAACTGAAAAAAAAGAAAGATTTTTAAAAAAATTTTTTTATGATTTACTCCCGCAGAGGGACTGACCATAGATGAGGGGATGCCAGCGAGGTGTGTTTACCTGGTTGATATGTCGGAACAGCTGGAGAGAGAGCATGGGGAACAGTGGTCTTGGCTTGGCTGGGATAACATTGATATGGTGAGTAAGACACTATGGGTGGTGATGGGTGGGGGGGGGGGGGGGGGCTTGGCTGGGATAAGATTGATATGGTGAGCAGGACACTATGGGTGGTGATGGGTGGGGGCTACGGAGAGGGACGGGGGGAGGGGCTTGGCTGGGATAAAATTGATATGGTGAGCAAGACACTATGGGTGGTGATGGGTGGGTACGGAGGGGGGTGGGGGGAGGGGATTGGCTGGGATAACGTTGATATGGTGAGCAAGACATGGGTGGGGGTGGGAGTGGGTGATGGGTACAGAGAGGGATAGTGGGGGGACAGTAGTCCTGGTTTACCTGGGACAACATCGATATGGATTTCAAGTACAAATATGATGTGAGTTAATGGAGATATCACATTTTTCTTGTGTGTGTGTGTTTGCGCTTTGATGATTATATAAAAAACTGATTTCATAATGTATTCAAATTAAAAAAGTTTTTCTCCTTGATACCTGTCGATACCTGTCAATGATTGGAATGCACCCTAACTCTATCAGCAGGGCATTTCATGAACATTTTTCGTCTGACAAGCTGTCTTTTTCCGACAGTTACCATAGTAACAGTCAAAGGCTAGTGCCTCTCAGCCAATCAAAACTGAGGATTTCACTGAAGTTGTCAGCACTGACCATTTGAAATGCCCTCCAGGTGTTGCTAGTCGGACAAACCTTGGACAAGTTGTGGGGTTGCATATTATTTTAAAAGCATGCTTAATCCACTCAATACCGTAGTCCCATGTCAATAACAACAGCGTTTATTGCCTATGGGATGGAGAGCGATACTATTTCTTGGCAATGGTCTATTGAGCTGGTCTCAATTCCAGGCACTATTTGAGAGGCTGCTCCGATCTGATCCCTCCTTTTGCATCCTGCGCATGACACGCTTAAACCTATCAGTACCAAACAATCGTAGTCTCATGTCAATTGAAACACTGTTTATTTCCTGTGGGACTAAGAGGGATAATATTTGTTGACAGTGGTCTATTGAACTGGGCCCTGTTGCATAAAACTTACCATTGATGGCAACTTTGCTCCCAATTCTATGGAAATCTTGAATTTGACTTGCATTTGACCATTGTTGGCAGACTTATGCAATTGTCATTTTTAAGATGCACCTCTTGACCCCCGGGGATGGTGCGTCATGGTTGCGTCATGTTCCCTAGAATTGTGACGCACAGGTCCGCCATCACTCTTCTCCGAGCGCATCTTAAGGTGCGTCATTGGCTCATCATTTTCCTGAAATGGTGTGTCATGTTTGACTCAGATGTGCCTCAATGTAAGTTATGGTGTGTCTCTTTCTGTGACGGAGGCTGCGTCGTATCAAAATGTATGACTCACACAGGTGCGTCTTGCAAATGACAAAGTGCATTTAGTATTGGTGGTAAGTTTTATGCAACGGGGCTCTGGTCTCATTTCCAGGCTCTATTTGAGAGGCTGCTCCTTTCGGATCCGTCCTTCCACATCCTGCACATGACCTCCGCCAAGGGGAACTACAATGATGACGAGAAAGCGGCTTCTGAGAAGGCTGTTCTTCGCTTCCTGTTGGCGTCGTATCATAGGGCTGCTGCCCTTGCCAGCAAAAACCAGGTAGGCAAACCAGGGCATTCAAACATGGAGTTTATTCACATTTTGTATGCATATCTTGTGAAACGCAAATAACGGGATACAGCGTTCACACATACTATATAGGCGTGCGTATAAGCTCCAATGGCAGTATGCAGGCTGTGGGACCATAGCTTCTAATTTTACATTTAGTCCACACTTTAAGCAAATTCTGTGGCGTATAAGCAAATAAGTATTCTTGATAGAGCGCATACCTAGTTGGTACGATTTACCCAATGTTTAGACCACTGTTTAAGCAAATTAATCTGAATAAACCATCTTCTAGTCTTAACATTTCATAGCAAAAAGCTTAGTATAAGGGTTCTCGTTCCATGACATGAAGCTTGAGAAATATCTGTCCTATTTCTGATTTTTTTTCTTCCACAGGGTGATGTTGGAGAATTCGCTGAGCGTTGCCAGAGGATTGCCGTGTCCAACGCAGCAACATGTCTACTGACGCCAGAAATATGCAACCAGAACACGCGGCAGCAGCTACTTGACATCCTGTTACATGCCTACACCAAAGAAGAAGGTACTCATTCATATTTGGTTCACTTTAGCTTCTTAAAGGGATATTCACCCTGAAAATATGTTGGTTTCAATAAGAACAGAAACATGAAAGAAACATAATAGTGAAGATTTGACGAAAATCCGTCACAGGATAAGAAAGTTATGATCTTTTGAAATGTCAGTTTTGTGACAGCACTTGTGAGTTGCTCTCCCATATGTTGTGTGTAATATAATCACATAAATTGGTCTTTGTTTGTATTTGACAACGGAATGATTTATTTTCATACTGGTACATGTATGTGTGTGAAAACATATTTCTGAAGATGTATCAATTGCACAGATAAAAGGATGGATATCTTTTTGAGAAAAATGCACATTTTCCGAAGAAAACAATTCACACAACATATGGGAGAGTTCCTGCCACGTGATATAAAAAAAATCAAAACTTTTAAGCTTGGGAATTGAAGGAACAATTCCCAGTTCCTATAGAAAATGGGTTGATACATGTCTTCCTATCATTTCCTCCAGGATGGGAGTGTACGGTGAAGTTCTTCCATGCCGTCGCTGATGCCATCCAGCTAGACAACGCTCTGCCCCTCCAGGATGCCTTCTCACCAGTCTTAGACCTCCTCTACCAGAGAATGGCTCAGAAATCAGCCGTGGATGACCGCCAAAACTTTGTGTACTGTGAGGTCATGGGCTTCTACGCTGTGCACCCAGCATTAGCCAAGGTGAGGGCTTTTCTGCAGAGCTGCCAAGTTTCTTGGTTTTGCAGGAAACTCCCTGAAAAAAAAACCAAACTGCATTGAATTCCATCACATCACCCAATCTCCCTGATTATTGATGGATTTTTAGTATTAGGTTGCATTTTATAGACATCTCCCTGATTTCTGATGTACTGTATATGCCAAATATTTAGCGAGTCTAATTTTTCACGAATCAGTACTTCTCGACAATTTCGCCAGTGGTTAAGTTCGTGACTGTGGAGTACTTGTACTAGGAGTACATGTGCATATGCATGTCTTATTCATATTTTCGTGCATTGTTATGCCTCCGCCATGGCCTGAGGCATTATGTTTTCGGGTTGTCCGTCCGTCCGTCCGTCCGTACGTCCGTCCCGAATCCGTTTAGGCAATATCTTGAGAACCGCTAACCAGATTTGCTTCAAACTTGGTACATGTGTGTATTGCATGAAACCAGTGAAGTGTGTAAAATATGGGTCAATTCTGATTGAGGTCAAAGGTCAAAGGTCAATGAACTTTGTGAAAAATTGCCCAAAATTGATCTTTTTCACATTAAAGCCAAATCCAAGGATCCACTTCTCATGAAACATGGTACAATGATGTATTACTACTGGGGAATAAACTGGTGACATTTTTTATTAAATTCCTTAAAGTTCAGAGGTCAAAAGTCAATGAACTTTGCCAAAATTGTCTAAAAACTGCCCCAAGCTTTATATTTTCCCAATAAATCCAAATCCAAGGATGCAATTTTCATGAAACATGTAACATAGATAAATCACTACTTGGGAATAGACTGGTGACATTTGTGATAAAATTCCTGAAAGTTCAGAGGTCAAAGGTCAATGAACTTCGCCAAAATTGGTTAAAAACTGCCCCAAACTTCATATTTTTTGCCATAAAACCAAATTCAAAAATGCAATTCTCATGAAACGTGGTACTAAGAAGGATCACTACTTGGGAATAGACTGGTGACATTTTTGGTGAAATTCCTAGAAGGCCAGAGGTCAAAGATCAATGAACTTTGCAACAATTTGCTCAAAATTATTGATATTGATATTTTTCACAATAAACCCAAATCCAATGGTGCAATTCTAATCAAACATGGTACAAAGATGTAGCACTTCATGAAGGTAGATTGATGGAAGTTTGGGTAAAATTCCTGAAAGGCCAAAGGTCAATGAACTTTGCCAACAATAAATTAAAAAATTGCCCCCAAAGTAATATTTTTCAAAATAAACCAAGATCCAAATGTGCAAATCCAACCAAACATGGTGCAAAGATGGATCGCTACTTGGGGGTAGACTGATGATATTTTTGGTGAAAATTCTCAAAGGTCAGAGGTCAAATGTCAATGAACTTTGCCAAAATTGGCTAAAATTGTGCCAAATTTAACATTTTTCACATTGAATGCAAAACTAATGGTTCAATTTGAACCAAACATGGTACAGAGATGTGTTACTTCATGGAGGTAGACTGGTGAAAGTGTGGATAAAATTTCTGAAATGTCAAAGGTCAATGAACTTAACCCCCAAATTGGCTAATTTTAAACAAACTTAAAACAAGGATGGCTTTAGACAGACTGATTAGATTGGAAGTCAAATGTCTATGAACATTGCCAAACTTGGCCAAACATGGAATATATTTTCATTTCACATAGGAATTAAATGGTTCATTGCCCACCAAACAGGTTCTCAGAGAATAAATCTAAATAGAGCTAGCAAAGAGGCGGAGGCATATTTATCGACTGCGCGGCAGTCGAATTGCTCTAGTTAAATTTGCAAATAGCACCCGACTCTCGAAATTCACGAAAATAAAAACCTAGTGCAATATATGGTGTATACAGTAAACCTTGCTGTACTAGAGGAAGTGCTGGAGTGCAGGATTCAAGATTTAAGATTCAATTTGATTTTATTTTACTACAGTGGTGTGGTGGTTGTGAACTGTGACTTAAGATCTCAAGGTCCCAGGTTCAATCCCACCCATGGCACTTGCTTCCTTCGGCAAGATGCTTTATCCACATTGCTTTTCTCCATCCAGGAGTATGAATGGGTACCTGATGTCTCATCTAGATCAAAGAAAGACCATATACATTCATGCAATACATAAGCTACATATTTTCTGATGTACTGGTAGATCAAAGCAAGATCTATTTGTGTCTAAGCTGCTGTGAATCATTAAGCGGGCCATGTGAATTCTTTAAAAAAAAACTTGTGTCTTTATCAGTTTTGGTATATCCTCATCACGTAAACATGATACATTTATATTTAGAAAAAATCATATCAATGCACTACATATAGCTAGATATTGTTCGCAGATCAAAGCAAGCTTGTACAGCAATGACTGTATGCAATCTTTAAACTCATTCCCAGATCTTAATGGATCACATCACTCCGAGAGACCCTCTAAACGCCAAGAGCTATGAGAAGACTGTGATTGGTCAGATCCTGTCGCTGTCCTGCCTACCGGGCGACCACGGCAGCAGTAACTTCTTCGACAAGCCGTCCAGGGGGTCATCACGGAACCATCAGGCCACGCAGGAATACATCTGGAAGGTCAGTCAATATCAATCTTATTTATTATATCATATGGCACTCTTGATGCCTGTTTGGTAACGTTTGTGGGGTGAACCACGAGGGGTAGCGCACAGCGGTCTCTGGTCTCTAAGCTATAGGTTTCTGATGACCTGCCAAAACCTCCTCAAAATGTCGCAATTGCTATAATTTTGCTAAATTTCACTAGAATTTTATCCGTTTGCAGTACTATTATTGAGAATTTAGTTCTAATACAGTATCTTCTATCATTTTCTGTGGTTTTTGCAAAAAATTTTACCATTTTGACCTGCCAAACTGACGCCCTGTCTTTAAGAAAGTTGATAAACACACCCTTAATCACACTTCTTGTCTCCCCTCCGAGCCCTAGAATCTTCAAGAGTTGATAAGCACAACATATCAGAATCACATAGTGGACCACGTTTCAAAACATCTGTAGATACGCATTTAGAACTGCTACTTCTAACTTTACAAAGTTGATGACCACTCCCTTCATCGCACCCTTTGGCTTCCCTCCCAGCCCCTAGCCCTGCTGACGGAGCATGTCTACAGGATCTTTCGCTCCATCTTCAAGACGTCCCTAGAGATGAAGAATCGTCTACTGGCCTGGATCGGTCGCTGTATCCATGCCAACGCAGGTAAGTCACAGTTTTATATGACTGGTGGTACCATGTCATGTGTGGTGGCCTTTAGCATAGTGAAAGGAGTGAAAATTGCTCTCAACCCTAGCGTTTTGTCTATGCTGGGGGAACAGACTCTTTTGGGACAAAGGCCTTGTTGAGCAAAACTTATCACTCTTTGGCGACACTATTTTGTAGATTAAATTCTTATTACAAAATGGAATGTAAATTCCATTATAACTTAACAAAACGTCAAAATCATTCAAGTAAGAGCAATATTCATGCCAATTTGAAGAGCAAAATTTGGATTTCAACCAATTTTAAGATTTAATGATCATAGTTACATGTTTGACCCTTTTTGTTGTCTCGCCCACCGGAGGTGAAGGCGAGACTAAGGGATCCAAATGGCGTCCGTCCGTCGTCCGTCCGTCGTCCGTCCGTCGTCCGTCGTCCGTCCGTCGTCCGTCACAAATGTTAAAGTTTACCTGCAAGACTCTCTTTTGACAAATAACTTCACATGGGTTGCTTGGATTACAACCTAACTTGGGTCATAGATGCACTGGGGGTACCTTCATGTTATGGTACCGTTGGAGGTCACAGGATAAGGTCAAAGGTCATTTGAGGTCATACGGTAAAGTTTACCTGCAAGACTCTCTTTTGACAAATAACTTCACATGGGTTGCTTGGATTACAACCTAACTTGGGTCATAGATGCACTGGGGGTACCTTCATGTTATGGTGCCGTTGGAGGTCACAGGATAAGGTCAAAGGTCATTTGAGGTCATACGTTAAAGTTTACCTGCAAGACTCTCTTTTGACAAATAACTTCACATGGGTCGCTTGGATTACAACCTAACTTGGGTCATAGATGCACTGGGGGTACCTTCATGTTATGGTGCTGTTGGAGGTCACAGGATAAGGTCAAAGGTCATTTGAGGTCATACGTTAAAGTTTACCTGCAAGACTCTCTTTTGACAAATAACTTCACATAGGTTGCTTGGATTACAACCTAACTTGGGTCATAGATGCACTGGGGGTACCTTCATGTTATGGTACCGTTGGAGGTCACAGGATAAGGTCAAAGGTCATTTGAGGTCATACGTTAAAGTTTACCTGCAAGACTCTCTTTTGACAAATAACTTCACATAGGTTGCTTGGATTACAACCTAACTTGGGTCATAGATGCACTGGGGGTACCTTCATGTTATGGTGCTGTTGGAGGTCACAGGATAAGGTCAAAGGTCATTTGAGGTCATACATTAAAGTTTACCTGCAAGACTCTCTTTTGACAAATAACTTCACATAGGTTGCTTGGATTACAACCTAACTTGGGTCATAGATGCACTGGGGGTACCTTCATGTTATGGTACCGTTGGAGGTCACAGGATAAGGTCAAAGGTCATTTGAGGTCATACGTTAAAGTTTACTTGCAAGACTCTCTTATCACACATAACTCATCACATGTTGCTACAATGGCAATCAAACTTGGATGATGGATGCACTGGGGGCACCTGCATGTTATTGTGCTGTAAGAGGTCACATGATACGGTCAAAGGTCATTTGAGGTCATAAATTAAAGTTTACTTGCAAGACTCTTGCTGAAGGCTTCCTAACTTGTGCACAGAATTGTGTGAGCATGTGTGAGCATTACTGATGTAGATTTAGGCAAACATTACTCATGCACATTTATGCAAATTTATTCAAAGTCACTATTTTGCACCTGATTTTGATGTTGTCTGTTTAAAGTTGCTTATTTGCGTAGCAACGGAGATCGCGATATTTCTGGTGATTTTCGCAAGTGGGCGAGACACAATATTGCTAATGCCTTGTTTGGCTTTGAAAAGTCATTATGAAGGTAATGTATATCATCAAATGCCCCAAATGGATTCATCCTGTGCAGAAATGTATGCTTTTGCATGTGATGTACCTTTTATTATTTTTAAGAGTTGATGTCACAAGTTACAAGTTTGTGGTTATTGGCTCCGAATGGGTTAAATGGGACATGTTTGCTGTTGTCTTCCTTGTGTTAGGCCGCAGCAAGATGTGGTCCAGGCAGCTGCCCACCTTCTCAGCCGCCTTCGTGAGTGACGTCTTCTTCCTCAACCTGTCGGCCGTGCTCCTGAGATTCTGCGGACCGTTCATCAAGCCCGACACCACGGGTATCGTGACCGTCGACCTCAGCTACGCCAGCGTGGACATCCCACCGGGGGCGACCGATGCCCAGATGGGTCAAGCTGGTGTCCATCTGGTTGGTAAGTCAAAGTCAGATGGAATCGGACTATTTTTTGGTTTGTGAACACACAGATATTATAGAGCTGCCAAGCCTCCCTGATTTCGCATGAGACTCCTGAATATAGACCAATATTACTGCATTGGATTTCATCACATCACCCAATCTCCCTGGTTATTGATAGATTATTGTTGTTAGGTTGTATACATTTGATAGACATCTCCCCCGATTTCTTTTGAAATTTTCCTAAATTTTGTTGATTGTTCAAGTTCAATGGTGGTAGCTCTGAGATTGTTGTCATGCATCTGTATTGGTTTTGAAAAACATGTTGCATATAGGTTTTCAGTTATTGTAACTTACCATGAATTGTAACTACCATGGTAACAGGTGCAATAATGAAAGCTCATTGGCTGTTGGCATGGTAGTTACCATTGGGGAAATCAGGGAAAATCATTTTACTTTTTTTCCAGTCAGGGAAAGGTCAGGGAATTTGATAAAAATGGCTCAAATCAAGGAAAAGTGTGGGGATTTTGATCGGCCCCCAAATCGAGAGTAGTCAGTCAGACTATGTTATATTTTGTTGCATATCAAAAACAGCATCCAGTGTTTCATACTGCAAATAGTTCACTGCAACAACATACAAAACATGTGTAACTGGAAATGAGTTGAAATAATTATCATGGAATTTTTAGACTTCATGAGGGAAAAATCAGGGAATTTTGTTTTCTTGAAATGCTGGGAACTGGTATATCCAACATGGCCCAGGGGGGTGTTTCACCAAGCTGTTCATAAGTTACGAACGACTTTGCGAATGACTGGTGATCCCTTCTTGTGCTAAATCAGATTCTCAATGAACAAAGTGTGGTATCACATTTAGCACAAGAAGGGATCACCAGTCGTTCGCAAAGTCGTTCGTAACTTACGAACAGCTTGGTGAAACACCATCCTGGTCAATCTAAAATGCTGTTCTCTTTGGTCTGCAGGTCTGCCCAAGGCTACTAGGATGCACCACCGGGAGGGGGAGGAGGGGGGGCTGGTGGCCACCCACCCCCCTTACAACTTTGCCACGGGGGTCTTCTTCCTGACGCAGCGCTGCCTGCAGCTGGGCTTCCAGCTGCTGATCGACCGCTTCTACGCTATGAGTAGAGAGCTGCATCACATCCAGCAGGCATTCCAGGAGGTTGTACAACAGCAGACGTCTGGCCCAGGGGCCAGCCCTGTCATGGCTCAGCTACATGAACGCATGGACAAAGGTAGGAGACTTGCTATCGTGATTGCATGATTGTCTATACCCCTGCCACAAGAAAAATCTCATATCAAGTAGGTTAACCCATATACTATTAGAACTGGGTATTCCCGGCTCCCAGGTTTCCTATGCAGAAATGGGAACCTGGGCCACGTTGCATAAAGCTTACCATTGATGGTGACTTTGCTTCCAATGGCAACTGCTATGAAAACCTTGAATTTGATTGGCTGTTGAGCAGTATTACCATGGGAGTTACCATTGATGGCAAAGTTAACATCAATGGTAAGTTTTATGCAACAGGACCCTGGTTCCCAGAAACCAACCTCAGCTTCATTTTAACTCGGTTTTAAATGCTTTTTCATATTCTATCTTGATATGTGCAATCAGTAGTTCTATTGTTATTTAGCTACATTTGAAGGTAATATCTGTGACATTTCTGTGGAAAGATATTAGAGTGTATAAGAGGGATTTTACTGAACATTTTATATACGCCTCCGAAGGAAGTCTATATACCTTGGTACACATTGCATGCACTAGCGGCATGTTTTTAGTAACACTGCAAAATATCCAGTGGACACAAAAGCAGTGCAGGCAAGCAACCAGTTACGATTGGTTTTCACCCTTTCTTCATCGATAGTGTGCACACACGCGGCGCACAAGTACAGTGGCTGGGTAGTCCAAAATAATCTTGTTTCTGGTTGTGTACGCTGGTTTAAATTGTTTTTCGGAGTTTATGGGTTAACATTTGATTGGCCATTTTTTTTTCCATCCAGCAACCTCCATGTTCCTGAGCATCAAAACCAGCCTACTGGAGCCCACCCTCCTGGATGCCCTCTTCAATCTCCACATCGCCACGGCGCGCCTCCTGACCCAGTACGCGACCTCCGATGACCTCTCCTGCCTGACCATCCCCTCCCTCCCCCTGCCCCCTGACCCTCCTGCTGCCATGGTGACCGTCCCGGAACACCTGGCCGAGAACCTCGTCACCTACCTGCAGTTCCTCAGGAGGTTCGCTGAGGCCAAGTTTGAAGACGGAGGTAAGAAATGCTGTCAGGGTGTCACGGTAAGGCTGGTCAGCAGAAAATCTTTTACACCTGTCTCAAAAGGGAGAATGTCACTTTCTGTCAGATATCTGTGCTGGACACGTGGTACCCAACTATGGAACACATGGCTCAAAGAAAGCAAAAACAATAGGAATAATAAGATTGACACAGTAAATTTACGCGTGGCTCAAAATCACTTTCTGGACCCAGCGCATGGTATTTGTGCGGCACGTTTTCTACACTGGGGACCACCCTGGTCCGGTATAGAGGATGTGATGTTGTCATATACGTTGTTATGCAGGATTCTGGTTCTAAACCACATTGCTTAGGAGAGAGATGTACTGGTCCAGCATTGTCTAGTGAGCTATTCTTGTGCACTCCCAATGAGAATACAAGCTATTATTAACTATTTGTCTTTTTAAGTTGTATCAATGACTTTGATTTGATACCCCAATTGTGGTTCAGAATCACACAAAGTTAGTTTAGGAAACTTGAACAGAATTTGTCACGATACTTGAATCTAACATTTCAAGCAATTAATCCTTTACGTGTTTCATGTGCTTTTTTTTCATGAGAAATACACAAAATACCTTAGAGCAGCAGTTTATTTCTATTTGGTAGATGATGCACCACAATAAATCTGGAGGGGGGTAACTCTACCCCCCCCCCCCCCCCACCCTTCCTCCTTCCTTCATTATGAGGGTTCAAAGCTGTAAAACGTTCATTCTGGCTCTGGTGACTTGAGAAACCATGTGAAAACTTCTGTAATGGTGTTCACGCGAATAGCAAACCCCCCATATCATCGTAACTCTCTTTCATATGTGTTGATTAAACTGCATACCTGTTGTATCCAAACCTCCTTACAATTTTAAGCTGGAATAAAGGGAATTTGTTAAATATTCCTGGGCAATGATTTGTAATTAAGTTTATATGCATATATCTCATGGATACTTTTGTGTCACACATTTGGTATTATTTTTTTTAATTTTTCACTTTGAAAATGTGTGGAAATGAATTTGAAGTTAAATTCATTTATCTACTGATTGAAATGGTTTTTTTAACTCCTTCCCAGGCGATTCATGGATACTTTTGTGTCACACATTTGTTATCATTTATGCTTCACTTTGATAGTGTTTGGAAAGAAGATTTGAATTAATGTTAATTTTTCTACCGATTCACCTTGTTATTAACTCCTGCTCAGGCGATTCGTTGAAGCACGTGATGACGTTTGTGACGGTGTTTATGGGCGAGAGCAGTCACATGACCAACCCCCATCTACGAGCCAAGCTGGCGGAGATCCTAGAGGGACTCATGCCTGAAGAGAAGTCAGGGAACAGGGGCGTCGTTCCCATGTGAGCTCTCCAAAATTGAATTGAATCTTAAAGGGAATATACTGTACTGGGAAGACAAAAAAGCCTTCAAAAGTTTGATCATGAGCAATCTTCTTGCCAATGGTCTTAAATTCATGTATTGCCCATTTTAGAAACTTGCTGAAAGTTATTTGCCCTCAAATGATCCACATTTGTAGTTATTAGTGATTAAATCACAAATCCCCCAAATGTTCGGGCCGAACATTTGGAGGATTTTACTGATAATCATTAATTATTCCAAATGTGGATCATCTGACGGCAAATAACTCTCAGCAAGTTTCTAAAATAGGCAATACATGAATTTAAGACCATTGGCAAGAAGATTGCTCATGATCAAACTTTTGAAGGCTTTTTGGTCTTCCCAGTACAGTATATTCCCTTTAAGTTTCCACACTTTATGTTTTTAAAAACAATAACTACATTGTGAAATGCATATGATGACAATACACATTGTATATGATGACTCTAGATTTATTCAGCACGTAAAACCATATGAATATACAATCCATATTAAGTTGTAAAACTCATTTGGTAACAAATTAACCAGTAAAATGATCATACTTTCTTTTAAAAAGTGCTTCGGATCAAGAGGAATGCCATTAGGGCCATATAACATTGGTCCACAGTACGCAATGTGAACAAATACACACCACTCATAACCGCAAATTGCTTAAGATTGGTATAAACGAGGATCAATTAAACTGATCTTCCGGTGATCTTTAGCCCATTTACAAGTTGGCCTCTCTTCTTTACAAATGGTAATGTCAATCCAGAAAGACAAAAATATGAAAAAAAAACAGCAGGATAGGATTTGGCAAGTGAACATTTCGGGTATAATGACGACTTCAATCTCATTGCAACCCCTAGATTCCATCGTCAAAAGGCCTTTAATGCCCACCCACTGGGAGAACACATCTCTCGCTCCCTCATCAGCATTTTTGTTGATATCGAGTTCACCGGCGACCCGCATCAGTTTGAGCAGAAGTTCAACTATCGCAGACCCATGTACAAGGTGCTCAAGTATCTGTGGAGCATTCCCCAGCACAGGAACCAGATCAAGGTGTGTATGTCTGTCTGTTTGTCCTTCTGTCTGTCTTTCTATCTCTACCCTTGGAGCATGCCCCAGCACAGGAACCAGTTCAAGATATGTATGTATGTATGTATGTATGTATGTATGTATGTATGTATGTACGTATGTCTGTTTGTCTGTTTTTCCCTCTCTACGCTTGGAGTATGTCCCAGCACAGAAACCAGATCAAGATATGTATGTATGTATGTATGTATGTCTGTCTGTTTGTCTGTCTCTACCCCTGGTGCATGCCCCAGCACATGATCCAGATTGAGGTATGTATGTGTATATGTCTGTCCGTCCGTTTGTTACTACTACTTCTTCTATTTTCCTACCCTGTAACCAATGTGTATCGTTCCATTCTGTGTTTCAGCTGGTGGCTGTGAGTACTGCTACTACTACTTCATCTATTTTTCATACCCTGTAACCCATCTGTATGTGTTCCATTCTGTCTTTCAGCTGGTGGCTGTGAGTACTGTTACTACTACTTCATCTACTTTTCATACCTTGTAACCAATGTGTATTTATTCCATTCTGTGTTTCAGCTGGTGGCTGTGAGTACTGTTACTACTACTTCATATATTTTTCATACCCTGTAACCCATGTGTATTTGTTCCATTCTGTCTTTCAGCTGGTGGCTGTGGAGGCGATCGCTCACATGGAAGATGCCATGGCTCCCCTCTTCCTCCGCTTCGTCAACCATCTCATCAATGACTCCATCTTCCTGTTGGACGAGGCTCTAGACGTGAGTTGAACCATTGTACGAGCTCTTATTATCACAACACCGGGCAACTCCGAAGTTCATGCATGTCCATTGCCCAATAGTGCCTCATGCATTCGCTATGTACAGGGCAAGAAAATAGAAACATTGTGTGGTATTTTTGTTACTGTGTGGAATAAGTTTTCAGTCGTGATTTTAAGTTTTAAGTTGTTTTCCTTATTTCTAGCAGTAGGTAAATTGTTCGTATGAAATAATGGGTTGTGATAAAATGTGATATGGTATAGAAATTTCTGATATATTATCATATGATATAATATAGTCAAGTATAATATATTATGAAATTATATAATATGATATATTACCCATAATATTTCTTTTCTCTCTTGCCCCATGTCTTCTCATTCCTCCATCTTTCTTCATGTCATGGTCGATGTCTTGGTCCATGTCTTGGTCCATGTCTTGGGCAATGTCTTGGGCTATGTCCTGGTTCGTTTCTTGGGCAATGTCTTGATCCGTGTCTTGGTCTGTGTCGTGGTCAACGTCTTGGTCTTAGTATGTGAAGAAGATCAAGGTTCTGCAGGAGCAGAAGGATGCCGGGGAGTGGATGCGGCTGCAGCCCCAGGAGAGGAGACAACAGGAGGACTCTCTGAGACAGACCTGCAGCATCGCTCGCTTCTACAACATCATGTCCAACGAGACCATGAGCACACTCGTCTACATCTCAAGCGGTAAGAACAAGTCAAGTTTAATCTGTCTAGTGTTAGGTGATATGAGTCCATTTACCACTCCCCCACCCAAATCATGTTTCCATCTTTATGACCAATTTCCAGAAGCCCAATTATTCTCATGGTTATAGCTGACCTTCAAATTTTATGGGGCTAGTTCCTGAATAACATTCACTGGAATTCAGGAACTGTGACGTAGTTGAGGTCTACTTTCTGTGAAATATGTATGAACCATTATACATCCAAGAAACTGACCTTCTTTATGAATTTCACTATAATTATTTACTGTAATCTTCTGAAAGAACCAGTATATATTCAGAATTATCAAAGTGTTGGAAACAGACAGAAAGATTGATCAGAGAGATATAGAAAGATTCAACACAGGGACAGAGATAAACTTCAGGATCAAAGACTTTGGCGATTCATCAGAGCTATTTGAGTATTAAATGTTCTGCAACCTTAAATAAACATTGCAAGTCTTCCTTTGACCTCAGTATAAAGCAAAACTGTAGCACTTCATAGTTGATCCAGACTTGCACAATGCGCAACACAAAACTAGAAAGACTCCCCAAAGATTAGTCCAGATTCTAGACTGTGGAGTACAAGGACACAAATTAGTCTGGAAACAACCAAGTCTGGCAATAAAGACTAAGCCCCGGGAATATTTGACAACCTGCGAAAATGTCTGCATTTAAGTCTGCAAGTCTTTCTTTGACCTAATAATTAAGCAAAACTATAGCACTTCATATTTGATCCTGACTCGCACACTACACATCAGAGTACTTAAAAGACTCCCTAAAGATTAGTCTAGATTCTAGACTGTGGAGTACAAGGACACAACTGGAGTCTGGAAGCAACCAAGTCTAGCAATAAAGACTAAGCCCCATAAATGTTTGACGACCTGTGAAAATGTCTACAATCCCTTCAATTGCCAAAATATCTGTGCGCTAAAATAATAGGCTCACACAGTAAGCTACTCTAATCCGATCGGAGAAATCACATCCATCTTCACCTCTCCTCCTGTGCTATTCAAACAGGAATCTACCCTCTTATGGCCAGTCGAGTAGCCATGATGTTATCGAATTGGATGGACTCTAATCTAAATGAAGCTTATCTCATCTAATTTAAAGATTGTCTGTCCCTTTTGTAAGCTTAAAATTTGAAATCGTATATCACGATCGTTAATTGAAGAAAGTGTGATTCAAGACCATTTCTAAGAATATAACATGTAGAAGCTTTCTGTATATGTACAAAATTCAGCCGTTAAATTTCAAACCGACTTTTTTCGTACTACGCAAAAAGTATTAGTCTTTGTTACAGTATCTATGTGGTTATTATGCATGTGTGAAATCCTAATTTTATGAGTAATTACCAAACTTTGGAGATGATTCCTTCTATAGAACAATTTTTATGCCTCCGCCACGAAGTGGCCTGAGGCATTATGTTTTCGGGTTGTCCGTCCGTCCGTCCGTCCGTCCGTCCGTCCGTCCGTAAGTCCGTCCGTCCATCCGTCCGTCCGTCCGTCCGTCCCGTCCGTCCCGAATCCGTTTAGGCAATATCTTGAGAACCATTAACAAGATTTGCTTCAAACTTGGTACATGTATGTATTGCATGAAACTAATGAAGTGTGTAAAACTGGGGTCAAATCTGATTGAGGTCAAAGGTCAAAGGTCAATGAATTTTGTAAAAATTGCCCCAAAATGACCTTTTCCACAATAAATCCAAATCCAAGCATGTAATTCTCATTATACATGGTACAAAGATGGATCACTACTTGGGGATAGACTGGTGACATTTTTGGTAAAATTACTGAAAGGTCAGAGGTCAAAGGTCAATGAAATTTGTGAAAATTTGCCAAAAATTGACCTTTTTCACTATAAAACCAAATCCAAGGATGCAATTCTCATTAACCCTATCTAGCCCGGGGGGGGGGGGGGCAAAAACAGCCCCCCCCTCGACATTTTTCGCGATAAATTTGTAACGTATAAAGATCGCGCCGCGACATTTCATGACTTTTTTCCTCCAAGTCTCACGCAACTTTTAAGACCAAATTTGCGACACGGGGGTATGCGGTTCCGAAGTTACGTAACATTTTGTACGTGCACGTCAGACCCAAAATTGCCCAAAAACGTGATTTCATGTACAAATCCAATGCAAATTCTGTATCTAGCCAAAATTCATAAATGTATCATTATTTTTATTTTTACTGATGAAAAATAATAGATTTCATGTTATTTATGACTGAAATAGTGTTGCCAATGATTTCCATCGAAAAAACAATGAAAAACATAAAGTCGAAAAAACATAAGAAATACATAAGGAATTCAAAAAGACAATAAAATACATAAGAAAAAAATTGATGTTGCCATTTTTTTTAATCCTAATTTGATAATAATCCTAAGAAGACTGTCTGGACTGAAATCGAGCAGTTTTGGGGCTATATATTTAAAGATTTACAACCAAATTATGATTTTACGCATTAATTAACATAATTAATTAATTAAAAATAAATTTGAATAATTTTGGTATAATTTACAATTGAATTGTAGAGATTACGTCATCGGCGACATACGTGCCAATTTTCGTCGCGATCGCGCGATCAACGGTCGAGATCTTAGGGGGGGGGCTGTTTTTGCCCCCCCCCCCCGGACTATGCGATTTCAAAATAGCCCGGGCTATATAGGGTTAAACATGGTACAAAGATAGATCACTACTTGGGGATAGACTGGTGACATTTTTGGTAAAATTCCTGAAAGTTCAGAGGTCAAAGGTCAATGAACTTTGACAAAATTGGCTAGAAATTGCCCCAAACTTTTTTTTTCACAGTAAATCCAAATCCAATGGTGCAATTCCAACCAAACATAGTGAAACGATGGATCACTACTTGGGGGTAGACTGGTGATATTGTTGGTGAAATTGCTGGAAGGTCAGAGGTCAGAGGGCAATGAACTTTGCAAAAATTGATATTTTTCACAATAAACCCAAGTCCAAAACCAATGGCGCAATTCTAACCAAGCATGGTACGAGATGTATCACTTCATGGAGGTAGACTGGTGAAAGTTTGGGTAAAACTCCTGAGAGTTCAAAGGTCAAAGGTCAATGAACTTTGCCAAAAATTAGCTAAAAATTGCCCCCAAAGTGATAATTTTCAAAATATATCCAAATGCAATGTAGCAATACCAACCAAACATGGTGCAAAGATGGATCACTACTAGACTGATGACATTTTTGGTGAAATTTCTCAAAGGTCAGGGATCAAAGGTCAATGAACTTTGCCAAAAATTGGCTAAAAATTGCCCCCAAATAGATATTTTTCACATAGAATCCAATACTAATGATTCAATTCAAACCAAACATAGTACAGAGATGTATCACTTCATTGAGGTAGACTGGTGAAGTTTGGGTAAAATTCCTGAAAGATCAAAGGTCAATGAACTTCACCCAAAATTGGCTAATTTTAGATAAAGTTGATACAAGGATGGATTTAGACAAATTGGTTAGATAGGAAGGCAAAGAAGTAAGAGGTCTAAAGTCAATGAACATTGCCAAACTTGGCTAAACTTGAAAAAACAGAATGTGATATTTTCATTTCACATAGGAGCAATGGTGCATTGCCCACCAAACATACACATTTTCTGAGAATAGCAAAGAGGCGGAGGCATATTTATCGACTGCGTGGCAGTCGAATTGCTCTAGTTTTCATAATGCATTTTATAATTTAATAAACAGATGAATCAATAAAGCAGATATTTCAACACAAACTGCTAAGAGCCTGAGGTAAAGACTATTAATCAGACGTTGTTTACGTGCGTTATTTGAATTTTACACAGTTTCAAATTATGAATATACAGCTCGCTAACACTTCTCTATATGTTTTGCCAATGTTTCGATGGTTTTGTGGTGATCTGAAAAAGGGAAGGGCTGTCTTTAATGTAATGTAATCTAACTGAAGCTTATCTAATCTAATGTAATCTAATCCAATCACAGAAATAACAGACATCTTCACCCACCCTGTGATGGTCAGCAGGGTCGCCTCAATGTTCAGCAACTTCCTCCACAAACTGGTGAGTTTAAAGGGGCTGTGAATTTGCTGTTGAATGCTACCTCAATTAATGCAAATTTGCCATCTCATGCTACTGGAATGTTCCATTTTCACACATTCTAAAGCTACATACCGTGTATAAAATTGTGTGAGTTTTTTTAAATTGGGGTATTGATTCATTTACTGATTCTTTATGAATAGACACTGGTCTCCATGGTATTTGTATGGTTCTAATGCACTTCATGAAACACTGGTCTCATGAAACGAAAGAAATAATTGATTTAAAGAAGTATGTGAGACGCTGGAAAGGACTTGTCCATGGAACTTAGGAAGAATACCCCAAATTGATTGATTGATTGATCTATTAGCAACATGATATTCAAAGTTAGTGGACTGATATAGCTTTGTTTTAAAAAAAAAATGTTCATGATCAAACTACTTCAAAGATTATAATCAGCTGTTATTTTCTTTTTACCATTAATTATCATACTCAAGTGAGGGGATATGGACATAGGTGATATTGATCGGCCCACTCTCTAATCCCGCTCCTTACCCCACTCTTTTTGAAAGGTTGGACCGAACAAGATCACCCTGAAGGTGCACGATTTTGATGAGATTGAGTTCAACCCCAAGCAGCTGGTGAAAGATATCTGCCAGGTCTACATCAACCTGGGCCATGAGGAGAGCTTCAGGAGAGCAACGGCAGAGGACAAGGTCAGGAAACAATGTTGTGTTGTGTCGTATCAGTTGCTCTTTTGGATCAACCATGAAGTTCTTTAGTTTTGCTAAATTCTAAGTCGAAGAAGGCTACAGAGACTCTAAGTTTATTGCAGATTGTGGTAGGTTTTACTCGTTTCTCAGATCTTACACTCAATGAGAGTATGTACAGTTTATTTTAATACAGGTTTCAATCAAAAACATTGTTGAAGAGAAGCAACAAATGTGGTCTTCATAGGCAGGTAGTCTTTCGATATAAGTAGTTACTGTTCCGAAAACAAACTTAGGAAAAATGTTATTGTATTTAAGGGACTTAGGAAAAATTTCATCTTTTGGTATTTCGAAAAGCCAACTTAGGAAAAATGATAAAATTATTATTCAAATGAGCTAGATATATAATTTTTATGCAAATGAGCTTAAGCTGTATTCTGAAACGCACTTAGGAAAAAAAGTTAGGATAAAAGATAAACCTGCTCCCGAGCAATTTTATCTCCAGACGCACGCGCCTAGGCCCATACTTATACGTGCCAAAGTAATTCATGCCTTTAACTCTTTGCATATTAAGCGCATCAAATGCAATAAGACGCACTGATAAACATTGATGCGCAATGTAACTGTCAGTTTCAGATGTCACACCATCAGCTTGATGGTGTTAATGTATGCAAAAGACATGAAAGGAAGTTTATTACTGGCTGCCTCTGGGAAAGGAGCACAGGGAATGCGCTCATGAATATTGGTTAAAATCTTCCTAAAATAATTTTCGGAATACCAAAGATAGAATATTTTAAGGACATTTTATCTTAGGAGAGAGAAAATGTTTATATCTATGAATTTTCGGAATACCCTCCCTGATTTCAGTGTACCAGGAGAATTAGTTTTGATTTTTGTTTTCTTTGCCAACACTGCCCTCTACAGGTGAACTACTCGCCAATGCTGTTTGCCCGAGCAGACCACGTCCTGAAGAAGATCGGGGCAGAGCATGACATGATGGAGAAGCTACATGAGTTTGCTGCTCGGGTCAAGGTATTGAACAGAATTGAATTGAATGGGATGGATTCACAATATGGTGCACCACCTATCAGCTGACAGGCCTAGTTTCAACTTAAAGGGATAATTCACTGTGAAATTATTTCTTCTTGTGAAAAGAAGAAATATTATTATTACTTATTACTTATATTGCGCTTTTCCCATAAGGCCCAAAGCGCTTACAATGAACTAAATAGAATTACATAATCTGAAACTACGTACTACAAAAGAGATGTGTTTTTAATGCCTTTCTGAAAATTGATAGTGATGGAGACTAATTGTAAGTGGCAGATCATTCCAGTGTTTTGAAGCTGACACAGTGAAAGTTCTATCGCCGGCTAATTGTACAAGTTTTTGGATATGTGAGACAAAGAGTGTCACTGGCCGACCTAAGTGCCTCTGCTGGTGTATACAGAGTCAAGCAATTAGTTAAATACTCTGGAGCCTGTCAACATATTAGTGAAGATTTGAAGAAAATCCGTCAAAGGATACGAAAGTTATGATCTTTCGAAATTTAAATTTTGTGACATCACGTGGGAGGAGCTCTCCCATATGTTGTGTTGAATATAATTGCATAAATTGGCCTGTCCTCTGCAACCCATATTGGCGCTTTATTCTCCATTTAAAAACATGCATACACAACAATATACATTATAAGCATATGAATAGAGATTGGTACAAAAAGCGCAATAAATACTCATCAATTTACACAGTAAGATTTCTTAAAGTTAAGGCAAGCCATGAGGACCTGTCCTTAATTCCTAACAGATTGTAAATTTTTGTTTACCCTTGTTTAAATTAAGTATAAAATACTCTTACTTGTGTAGTAACAGTGTCCCACAATACATAGCAAACTATGAAGAAATGTTACACATCATCACTCTTCTACTTGCAGGAGGAGAGCGAAATGAATGACGTGGAGGAGGAGATGTTTGCTGACGCACCTGATGAGTTCATTGACCCCTTGACCTTTAACCTCATGATTGACCCCGTGACCCTGCCTTCATCAGGTGTCAACATGGATAGAGCCACCATTGCCAGGCATCTACTCAGGTGAGTTCATTGACCCCTTGACCTTTAACCTCATGATTGACCCCGTGACCCTGCCTTCATCAGGCGTCAACATGGATAGAGCCACCATTGCCAGGCATCTACTTAGGTGAGTTCATTGACCCCTTGACCTTTAACCTCATGATTGACCCCGTGACCCTGCCTTCATCAGGCGTCAACATGGATAGAGCCACCATTGCCAGGCATCTACTCAGGTGAGTTCATTGACCCCTTGACCTTTAACCTCATGATTGACCTCGTGACCCTGCCTTCATCAGGCGTCAACATGGATAGAGCCACCATTGCCAGGCATCTACTCAGGTAAGTTCATTGACCCCTTGACCTTTAACCTCATGATTGACCCCGTGACCCTGCCTTCATCAGGCGTCAACATGGATAGAGCCACCATTGCCAGGCATCTACTCAGGTGAGTTCATTGACCCCTTGACCTTTAACCTCATGATTGACCCCGTGACCCTGCCTTCATCAGGCGTTAACATGGATAGAGCCACCATTGCCAGGCATCTACTCAGGTGAGTTCATTGACCCCTTGACCTTTAACCTCATGATTGACCCCGTGACCCTGCCTTCATCAGGCGTCAACATGGATAGAGCCACCATTGCCAGGCATCTACTCAGGTGAGTTCATTGACCCCTTGACCTTTAACCTTGTGATATAATCTTCATTTTACTGTTGCTCTCCCTAGGAATAAGATCGATTGATCAATCCATCAGAGAAATTAGCAGATAAAAAGAATGCCATGCAGAACTTGATCCTGCATCTACTGCGTCCGGGGCAACGACCTTCTTCACCAGACTGCTGCTTTGCCTAGGATAATAGAGTACCAAAGTGTGACATCATTTAAACATTATTGTCAAGACGACTGGGTCTAAACAATACGGACAGAGCAAGCAGCGATGATCACAACGGGGACTGTAATAGGGAATGCCTGACACTAGCCCGATAGACAATTTCGTACAGCTAAATCTCTCACTGGAGTGAGATTGTTTAGAGCCAATTGTCTTGACAACACGTTCATATGACGACACCACTTCGGTTCTCTGTGACACAATACTTAGGAACCAATACCCAATGCATCCATTCCCTTTGCCTATTTGTATTCAGAAGTCGTAAGTCCGTGATGAAAGTATAAGCTTTCAGGGATAATTTCAATAAATTTTTGGCATACACCCAGTAAGGATAGTGTGCTCCTTCCTGTAAATGAATGCAAAACAAGTCAAACCAAAATCTTTGAACCTGCAATGTACTGCTTAACAGGCAGCAACTCAACCACGCAAGCTTTTTCCAGTTAAAAGATTAAGACACAACAATATTAAAATAAATACCCATTGTTTTCATTCATTTACAGGATGGAACATGCTATCGTTACTACTTTTGGGTGTATGCCTAAAATTTCACAGAATTGAAAGCCCAGATTTATAGTAATAAAATTGATTGATAAAAATAATGGCTCTTGTGGTGTCTCCTGTTCTTTCTCCTGCAGCGACCACATTGATCCGTTCAACCGCTCTCCCCTCACCATGGAGGAGGTCGTTCCAAACACAGAACTGAAAGCCCAAATCGAGGCGTGGAAACAGCAGCAGAAAGACAACAGCCAATAACGTCAGCTCACGCGTAGCTAGTGATTTCTTTACACATCTTTATGTTGTATATATGGTTACGTCATATTAAGCGGTCAGTAGTCTTAATGTGATATATGTTGTTAAGACGTATTGACCTGTCTATATTGTTAAGATATATTGACCGGTCAATAGTCTTAATGTGGTATATATTGTTAAGACATATTGACTGGTCTATAGTGCTTTTTCTTGCACAAATTTGCAGAAACGTGATGAAGGAGTGGTGGCTAGCTTTTGCATTTTAAATGTGCGTGATGAATGAATGATAGCAAGGATGCCACGATGGCCATTACGGTGTGTTTTCACAAGACTCTTTGTCTACGCACATTTACATGCAAATTCCACTGACTATAGTGCAGGCGGCATGAATACAGTGCATGCAATCTAAGATCAGCGCTATTGATTTATGTAAAATGGAGTTTTGCTTTGGAAATATCATGCCAAATGGTTATGGGTTGAAATACAGTATTTGTGTTATTGATCATGGCCAGTATTCGGTATAAAACACAAATAAATGCTGCTCTGACAATTGGAAAATGGTTTGAATATAGATAAAAAAAAAATCTTTAACCCTCAGCTGACACCTTGTGACTGAAAGCATTGTTTTGAGAACATCTCGTGCTCCTCTTCGAGCAGTCTATGTTTGTATACTAATATGTTCACATGTTAAGAGCTGGTGGGGATTATGATGAGGGGGTAATACGGTGGGGCATATAGTGGAGGGATATAAATTTATATATATAATGGTGGGGTATATAATTATGTCCAGAACAGGGAAAACCTCTCCACCCCCTCAGAGCAGTCTACATTTGTGTACTGCTGTTACTGAGTTCATGACTTTCATTCAAATGTGTATACCTGGTTGGGATTATGATGAGGGGGTATTACGCTGTAGTATATAGTGGAGGGATATATATTTATATATATAATGGTGGGGTGCATAATTATGTCTAGGACAAGTAAGACCTCCCACCCTTATTTTCATTCCTGTTTGAAATGCTCAATGTGCTTAAAATTGACTAACAGCATGAAATACTGTAATTCTGTCACATTTTGTTAAAAAATGGTACTTATTTCAGGGTCAGTGGTAAGCCTACATACATATTTGTACAAAGGAATATGAGTATTGTTGTATGGATGCTGAATTGTAACATGATGATGTTTTGCAACAGTGGTGATTTGTGCATCAAACTTTTACAAATCATTAAATTTGATCAAATTTGATGAAATTGTAGAGATGGTCTTGGAGCTTCCATGATTCCAATTTTGGTGGAAAATTGCAACAATGTGTTTACCTCTTTCTCCTCTCATATCCAGGAAATTTGTATTTTTTTCCTTTTTCTGTGGGAATATTTCATATGGAAATATAATTTTTTCCCTGACTGAGTGGACGTTTTCATGATTTTCCCACAAAAACGCCAAAAAGAATTCTGAAATTCTCATGTCACAATACATGTCCGGGACTACTTAAATAAGAAGTACTCAGTGAATTTGTTGTGCCTTCTTGAGACCTGGGGCCTGTGGAGCTGAGATTGATCATACGATCGATAGACCAATGGTACGACTGATCTATAGATTGTACGATCAATATCAATTCTAAATGTGAATCACATCTACAATCGATCTATCTATACCATCTACTATCGAATCTACTATCAACCTATCAATCATACAATTAATATCGTAAATGTGAATCATATCTACTATCGATCTATCTATACCATCTACTATCGATACCAATCGTAACTTGCAATTCATTTTGATCAAAACTTGTGTGGATCTATCGTAACAATATACATGTACAATTGATTGTAAAATCATACAAAGGCTTGGACTTGCAATAGATAACAGTGCTGGGCGGTGTTTCATCCAACCCGTTCGTAAGTTACGAACGACTTTACGAACGACTGGTGATCCCTTCTTGAGCAAAGTGTGATACCACACTTTATCCATTGAGAATCTGATTTAGCACAAGAAGGGATCACCAGTCGTTGGTAAAGTCGTTCGTAACTTACGAAGAGCTTGGTGAAACACGCCCCTGATTTGTAATACAGTGAGTTACAATAGATGGCAACTTAACAATGGATTTGCTAATTTGCTATGGAAAGCTAGGGTGAGCCCTTTATGATACAGGATCTTTTATCTTCAATATACCAAGTGTTTGTCTTTTTCATCTTCACTGTTCAAGTGTGAGTAGGGAAGATGATCAGTCATTTGTCAGAGCGAAAGATTGCTTGCTCCAATCTAAGAATCCTCAATAAAAATGCTGCAGAAACGATGATTGAAAAACTTGGTACTTTATGAAAAAAAAAATATTTTTTTTCATTCTGAAAGTTTCAGGATGAAATGAAATATACATTGTAGTTCACTGGTGCGTAGTTTGGTAGTACATGTATTATGATTACAGTTGTATTTATAGACAAGAGATGTATCATTTAGAGATGGCTGGCCTTATGTCTGATTCGTAATCAGAATTGTAAAAAAAGAAAGAGGTTTCAACCTAATACGGGTTTTAATCGTCTTCTTTGTATCGCTATCTTTTCAAATTGCTGTTCCTCTTTGGGGGAATCACATGCAGTGTTCCTTTTAAAGGGAAGGCCCACCCTGATGTTAAGGTGGTTTTGATTAAAGCAGAAACATGAAAGAAACATAAGTGAAATTTACGATATTTTAAAGTTTTGATTTTGTGATGTCACTTGCGATGATGCTCTCCCATTATGTTGTGTACTAAGTTTCTTGGAAATGTCAGTTTTCTCGAAAGGATATGGATCATTTTACCTGTGCATTTGACATATCATTAGGAACACTTCTTTGCCAACATTCCTGTATAAAAAATGTATTCCCTCATCAAAAACAGAAAAAGAGCCATATTTGGAATCATAAAGCAGGCAACATAGCACCTTGCACATGACGACACAAAATCAAGATTTTAAAAGATCATAACTTTCTTGTCTTGTGACAGATTTTCGTCAAACCTTCACTTGTTTATTTCAGGTTCCTGTTTTTATTGAAACCAACTTCAGGTGGACTTTCCCTTTAAAATCGAATACCAAGAATTCTCATTTTATTGAATAACAAGTATCTCCCAGTCAAATTTGTCTCTATTTTTAAATTTCTTTGCATCGTTATCTTGCTTAAAATTTTTGCAGTTTTATGTATCAAATGTTTGTTAGGTACGTCCACAATTTATTCATAAGCAGATGGTTATCAACATTATTATACATTGTAGATAGTTTTGTAGTAATCTCTTTGTTTTATTTAGTTATATATCTGAACCCATAATATATATACTGGTAATCTTTTACATTTCTTTTTTCTTCCAGATATGTAGGAAATTGGTAAAGATTATGATGTAACTGTTTGATTGTTCTATGATTTATTTTTCTTTTGATGTAACCCTATAACAGTACTAGATTTGATCAGTGAGGAAGAAGAATGATTGTGATGGTCTGTAAGAAGAATATATGATTGAAAAATGTTTCAAACTGTTGGTTTGTGCAATATGGTTGAAGTCGGAACAAGTTTTGTTCTATATCTGCGAACGGTATTAGCAGGGATTTAAACGTAAGAAGTTATATTAAGCATGAAATCTGAATATTAAGCAGAGAAACATCGTAAGGATAAGATTTTTTTTTCAATGTGTTTAATCGCACTGATCACTAACTTTGATAGGCAACTCCATTAATCCAAAGCAATCACTGACTGCAATCAATTGCACTCAGCTCTATGTGGTTATGCACATTCATTGCAATTACTGGCTGCAATCAGATGCAGGGAGGTCTGTGCATGTTTACACATTGATTGCAATTACTGGCTGCAATCAGTTGCAGGCAGGTCGGTGCATGTGTACCGGTACACATTGATTGCAATTACTGGCTGCAATCAGATGCAGAGAGGTCTGTGCATGTGTACACATTGATTGCAATTACTGGCTGCAATCAGTTGTAGGGAGGTTGGTGCATTTTGTACACATTGATTGCAATTACTGGCTGCAATCATTTGCAGGGAGGTCTGTGCATGTGTGCACATTGATTGCAATTACTGGCTGCAATCAGTTGCATGTGTGCACATTGATTGCAATTACTGGCTGCAATCAGTTGCAGCGAGGTCTGTGCATGTGTGCACATTGATTGCAATTACTGGCTGCAATCATTTGCAGGGAGGTCTGTGCATGTGTACACATTTATTGCAATTACTGGCTGCAATCATTTGCAGGGAGGTTGGTGCATTTTGTACACATGGATTGCAATCACTGTCTGCAATCAGTTGCAGGGAGGTCAGTGCATGTGTAACACATCAAATGCAAGCACTGATTGCAATCAGTTGCAGGGAGGTCAGTGCATTTTGTACATGTACACAGCATTGATTGCAGTCCCTGGCTGCAATCAGTTGCAGGGAGGTTGGTGCATTTTGTGAAAATGATTGCAATCACTGTCTGCAATCAGTTGCAGGCAGGTCAGTGCATTACATTGATTGCAATCAGTTGTGTGTAGGTCAGTGCATTTTGTACACATGGATTGCAATCACTGGCTGTAAGTAGTTACAGTCAGCTAGAAAGTTGTGCCAAGGCATCACTGTAGACAATGTTTGGTGCATAGTGAGGGTTAGTCTTTTTTGCTTTTTCATCATGTACAAAGAGGTACAAATTATTCATCATCCATGTTTAATGAATAAATATGTATGACCATTTCAATAATCCATTTTCATAATGTATTCACAACTTTCCCCCTAACTGCCTGGTGTTATTACAGCCACCTGTATTTTGTAATTCAGTTTGAATAGATGGAACACACTCTGATTCTATTAGTTGTTGCTACTCGGACAAACCTTGGATAAGCGTTGGGGTTACCATTAGTAATGTATTGTTTGAACAGCGTTAATAAAATTTGCATACATAACGAAAATGGTCTATTATGAGGATTCAGTATGCTTGTAATGTTAACATGTTGAAGAGAAAACATGCTTTTTGATGTACTGATATATCAACTCAAATGTGTGGCCGATTTCATATTTACTAGTAAATTTATGAAGGAAATATCAGTAAAAGAAATCTTTGTGGGGTATGATTGCTATGATCAAGCATTGAAATTACGTACCATCCATGCTGCTCTGTACATATGCTACATCCGTTTATAGCTGTATATATTCATTGTATGATATTGATATGTAAACTTCATGCATGTACTGTTCAATGTCCACGATCTCTCTCACTGTACTCATTGGTATAGGATCTATAGAAGGTAATAAATGCCAAGAAATGTTGGGACTATGGTACTTAACTGGTTTAATCAGGATTTTTTGTATGTTGTACGTTGCAGAAGTAGAAAGGAGATAGAGAGAGAGAATGAAATGAATAACGAGAAATAAAGTGGCGAGAGGAAAAGAATGGGAACGAAAATCTTAAAAAGAATGACACAGAAGAAGGTGGAAGCGTGATAGAAAAAGAATGCAATGGAAAAGGAGGGTGAGAGGTAGAAGGGGTGAATAGAGAGAAGGAATGAATAGGAAAAGGAGGGTGAGGGGAAGAAGATATGAACAGAAGTAAATTAATAAAAAGAGGGTGAGAGGTAGAAGCGAGACAGAGAGAGAATGAAAGGGAAATAAATGTGTGAGGAGTAGAAAGGAGATAGAGAGAGAACGAAATTTGTAAAAAAAAAAAAAAAAAAAAAAAAAAAAAAAAGTGCGAGAGGTAGAAGCGAGATAGAGAGGGAATGAAAGAGAAAAGGAGGGTGAGAGGAAAAGGAAAAATAGAGAGAAGGAGATGGATGAAAAGGAAGAAGGTTACAATACAACAGGTCGCATAATCGTCATTTGTGTGTATCAGATAATTTATTCAGAACACAAAAATGCCCATTGTGCATCATACGTGCTAACCCGAAACTTATTTTCTGCCAGAAGCACTATGCATTATTAATGACACTGGGATGGCAGTTGCTATAGTGATTTAATATAACAGGTGTGATACTCGATGGTCATTGTGTATGTGTTTTGGGTGTGTGGAGTTATGTTTCACGAGCATGCCAAGTGGAAATACTGTATTGGAAGAGCGAGGGAGATAGGGGGAGGGGGGAATGGAGAGAGGGGTAAGCTTTTGCATAGCAAGTAGGAGTATGCATGGTCATGATGTGGACAACCAGGAATGTGTTAGGAAGGAGAAACTACTCGAGCAAAATATATTCAAACATCTGCATGGATACTAAAGCGTGCTAATGAATTTCCAAAGCATTCCACAATTGCTACAATGCTTTGATCATGTCCCTTGCCCTAGCACCGACATTTAGCTGCTGTCAACTTGGAAAGAAATATGTTTAATTCCCTGTTTTGTCTCTGGCAGCTATGTTTCTTATCACATTTTTTGTCAATTTTCAAGAAAATTAAGGGAAACACCGCTAAAGATCCTGTACTCGGTTTTCGTCTAAATAATTGTTGAATGATGCACAAATGGAGATATAAGATAATATTCTTACACAATTCAACATATTTCTTCACTTTCCGAATTTTCCGGAAAATTCCCATTTAGAGTAATTGCTGTGATCACATCTCCTTGCTCTACCCGCATAGTTTAAAACCACTTGTCTCGACAATAATGCTCAAGTGAAGTCACACTTTAGTATTATCCAAATTTGTCCAAAAATGAAAATCTTATCAAGTAATCACAGGATTATTCCAACAATAAAAGCGTCAATCAGGAGTGTTTTTTATACATTTATAAAATGTTAAACGTGTGAAAAATAGTCCACTTTCGTAATATATTCACAACTTTTTTGAGTGTGTAGTATAAAACGCGGAATTTCAATCACCTGTTCCTAGCGATAAGATTTCAATGGAATTTGTATAATGTTGTTGCTATTCGGACAAACTTCGGACAAGCTTTTAGGGTTACTGTAGGCAGGGATGTGTTAGGGAGGAGAAACAACTCGATCATAATATATTCAAACATCTGTATGGATACTAAAACGTGCTAATGAATGTCAAAAGCATCCACAATCACTACAATGCTTTGATGTCCCATGCGCGGCACCGACATTTTGCTACCGTCAACATGGTCAACTTGGAAAGCAATATCTTTAATCAGGGATGTGTTATGGAAGAATATGAAACAACTTTCTTTCTTTGAACCCATGCATGCCACCGCCGAAAAATTATGTGGTCTCAGCATGTGCTTTTCACGTGTTTTAACAATAACGATCAGGATTGCGTAGCAACGGTTTCTCAGAGAGAACAAAAGAAATGTAGAGTCTTATTTCGCTTGTCCATTTCTGTTGGATTGCATCAATACTTTTGTGAGGAAAGAGATATCAGCGAACAAAAATAAACAGTTTTTTCTTGTAAAGTATCTCAGCTGCACGCACATGCATGCAAACTCTGTTAATGGAAATAAACAGCTTAAGATATGATTTTGACGATGATTGAATCCCACATTTGCGGAAATCTGCGGAAAGTGCAGAAATTTCTTAATTGTGTTAGTAAGAATATTATCTGTGAAACCACCGATTCTCTGGATGATTTGTAATGTAATACCTACGATGCAACTTTAAAGATTCGATCGAGGAATATTGTTATAATATGGAGAAAAGGCTCTAAACGTGATATCAACTTGCAGTATAAAAGTCTCAATTTCACAATGTTCCGCATCATATTCCATTAAAAAATTGCATGAAACGTTCCTTTCAGATATTTTCCTTTCAGACAATTAAGTAACGTGGAAAACGTGCTAAGGCGCGCCCAAGGTAGTATTTCCATCTCACAACGTATCAAATTTCGTATTCGCTTGTCCTTATCAACTATATAATAAGCACTTAGAGACAAAATTAAAAGTTCAGCAGCGAAAGCTGAAATGTATGCATGTATAGGAATGTGTATGACCCATTATAAAATCCAGGTGGACGTGACGCAGTCATACAGTTAAGAGCAGCTGCTAGTAAGAGGCGGCTTCGAAGCTGGTAGAATTTCTGCGAGCTGTATTCCCAGCTCGCCTAGTACATGCGGCGAAAAAAGTTCAAGCCTGACGGGCACAATGTCTGTTCTCCCCTTATATCAGTACATGAATGCAAAGATGTTCAAATTACATTGGGTACCATCACCCTTGTACCATCACCCTTTTAATCAATGCAGATTCATTATACTCTCCTTCTAGTCACAAAAAGAATGCTTTACAATGATGCCGACGATTCTCTGGATAATAAGCATAACAAGCCATCCTAACAACAGTACCAGTTCATGAGCGAAAGATTCAATTGTTTGCATGGTTAGGAATTAACATGACGTATTGTAAAATCCACGTGGACGTGCATCGTATTGCTAAGAGCAGCTAGCTGTCAGTCATGAATATTAAGTGGCGGCACAAAATCTTGTTCAAACTTCAAGGGCCCCTGTCATCAAAATATATGTTGACTTCTGTTGATGCAACTTAATATGTATATATAACAAAATCACTCACTGTTCAATGGAAATATGTGTCCTTCATTTTAAAATAATTTTCTATATTTTTTCTCAGCACTAATAAGCCCCGCCTCCAAAATATCATCCAACTCAAGATTCCCCCTGTGACATCATCAACGGTGTAAATTAGCAGGATAATAGACATAATTTATGTACAAACTAAACATTGCAATGACCACCTGCAAGTGCTTATAATAGCATCACATAGCTAACACATTTCTGACGTAAGGAAACGATTATTCCCACATGAAAGGTTGTTAGATGGTATTGTGTGAAGACATGTGATGCTCTTGTGGGCAGGTGGAGGTAGTCATTGCAATGTTTAATTTGTGCATAATATGTTGTATCAACATATTAAGTCGACTTACATTTTGATGACAGGGGCCCTTTCATGCATGACACTGTTTAATGTCAAGGATCTCTCTCCTTGTACTCTTGGGTATCGGATATTATAACAGGTAATAAATGCCAAGAAATGTTGGTATTAAATATGATGCTAGTCTGGTTCAATCATGATTTTAAAATGTTCTTGTTACAGAAACAGAGGGACCGACGAGGCCAACTTCCACCATCTCATTTCCTTCTCTGTTTCTCCCTCCTATCACCCTCTTTTTATCAATTTCCTTCTCTCTGTTTCTCCCTTCTACTCCTCACCCTCTTTTTAGCCTCGTTCATCAACCCTCCTGTACCTCTCCACTTATTCCGTCTCTCGGTGTATCACCAATCTCTCTCCATCTCACATCTTCTCACCCCCCCCCCTCTCCCCCCCCCCCCCCATCACCCTCTCTCTATATCTCCTCTCTCTCTCTCTCCCAACCCTCATATCCCTCCTCCCTCAATCCTTCTGTATATCTCCGCCCCCCCCCCATCTCTCTCTCTCTCTCTCTCCCTCCCTCCTTCACTCCCTCTCTATATCTCCTCTCTCTCCCCCCCCCCCCCTCTCTTCATCCCTCTCCCCCTTCCTTCCTCCCTCTCTCTCTGTATCTCTTCTCTCTCTCTCTCTCTCTCTCTCTCTCTCTCTCTCTCTCTCTCTCTGAGAAAACAAGGCTGTTTGAACCGTAGACCCATACATCCTTGGTGAAAACACATCTTTCTGTCAGGCTACATACATGTAAACATCAATGTCGGGCAGGGTTAATCCTGCTGCCGTCTCGTCTATATTTATTTCCTACATTTCAAGATCCCACGCCTCACATAGTAGTCTTGACATACCAGGCATTTTTAAACTACATGTACAATATTCAAGGTGCAGTACGCAAACCTTTATAATTTCCCTTTCCGGCTCTGAAATAGAAATATATCTTAACAAGCGTAAAAGTAGCCTTGTATGCGTTATGTCATTCTTCTTTACTGTATAATGAAAATCGTATGGTTTCGTAGTAGTAGAATTTTAAGAAATCTTGGACACATAGTGTTGTAAAATACTGATAAAGTTACGTACCGCATTTACCTTGTGTATGTGTGCGTATTCATGTTTTCATTGCAATTATGTTGAACTCTCATACCCTGAGAGGGGGTCGATAGAGTTCATAAAATCTCATCTATCCGATGAGAAAAAAAAATTGTTTTAAATAATCAAAGCAGTTGATGACATTAACACAATCACAAGAAAAAGGGAGCAAAACAACAGGGTTTTTTGTCACAAAAATGTGCCCTTCCATGAAGTTTAATGAATATGACAAACATAGCAATGCATATCAACACAATCATTCGTCAAAATTTCAGTTTCACAATACAGACGATCACTGTATATGCGTGGCTTGC
>OZ022587.1:13276575-13394075 GCA_963669155.1 Arbacia lixula | reverse complement strand
GCTGTTGATACGAAAGCTGATGAAAGGTTGCGATACAGCATTATTCACAAGACTATATATACTACATCATGTCAAAAGTCTACTACAGAATAGCAAAGAAGTCGTTTGCAGCTCTACGTTCGTACAGTTTGTGACGTGAAAGTTGGAACAAATTTTTACAGCTCTCTTTTCAAAACACATCCTTTAATACGCTTACTACTGTCGTGCCAGCACAAGGAGGTAAACAGGCGGCTGACCAAGACTGACCATCAGGTTAAGGTTGACCACCACTAAAAGAAGTTGAGCCTGGTTGGACACCAGACTACAAGAAGGAAGCGACATCTGGCAAATGACTATAGGTGGAATTATGAAATTTTCTCAATTTTTCTCCTAATTCCCCAATTTAGGAGGTGCCTAAGAGAGCCTGAAATTGGTGGCTCTCCTAAATATTCCCCTAATTCTTCTCCTATATGTGGGCATTCTGGAATAACAATCCTCATAATTTTACAATTTGCATAAAGATAAGAGAAAACCTTGGGGGAGGGAGTAAGGGGGAAAACCTAGAGTTAGGATGAAATTTCTCCTAAGTGAGCATTTTAGATTTCGGCGCTTTCAATCGCCTATCGCAATCATAATTCTTAATGCGACAGGGCCCTGGTTGGACAGTTCCACTCCAGGCACAATGCTCAGACAGGGCTTCCTAGACACAGACCTTCAACCTTGGATTAGTCACTGTAGCACAGTTCATCGCACTGCTGGCAATGACCTGTGAAGACATAACAGCTTCACAAGACCCCTGTTCATGTCTCTCCTAGTAGTTCTGTTTCTGAGTAACATGACTAATGATCAGTGAAGCACCAATCAGCTCGTCTTGCAGTCATTTGTAAAGTAGTCAGCCCGGAACCTGACATGTCAGCAACAGCTTTGCACAGGCCAACTTTCCTGGTGGAGATGCGCAACACAAAGACAAAGTTAATTATTCCCTCTGTTCATCGCAGGGATCCTTACTTTCCTCTCCTTGAGGATTGACGGTACAAGTCTCTCGATCAAACCAAGATGTCTGATTGTAAGCACAATGCAAAGACATCTTCTCGGAGCGATGTTTCTTCATAGCGAACACATAAAAAATCAAAGATTCCCGCTGTTAACTGCGCAGGATCCTCCTTTTCCCTATCACTGAGACCAACTGCAGCTATGGTCCTGGCTCAAACAGATGTTTCTGATTGCAAGCATAATGCAACGCCCAACTTTCCTGGGAGACGTGCAACAGAAAGCAGTAGTTCCTCAAACCCAAAGACTTCCTCCAACCTCACTTTCCTATCTTCGAGGGCTAGCCTCATTAGTTTCTTGATCAGACTGATGTTTCCGATTGCAAGCGCAATGCGAAGCGGTTCGTCTTGTAGTCAAAGACGTCTTCTTTGAGTTTATAGTGCGGGATCTTCATGACGAAGACCTGGAGGGAGACCTCCCCCTGCCTCAGCTGGAAGGTGGTGCCCTCCTTGAGCGGCCTGTTGACCACGGTGTCAGCCACCAGCTCCCAGGCCTGAGTGGGGTTGTGCAGGTGCTCCATGAGCAGGATGTTTGGCCCCGGCTCAAAGAAGCTCTCCAGGAAGGTGCGGGGTGCCAGGTTGTAGCTGATGCAGACCGCTAGGTGATCGATGACCGCCTCCATGGGCCATCGGGCGTGCTGCCGGGTGATGCGGAGGTACTTCTGGAGGGGACGGGCTAACGACGGGAAGATGGATTGTGCTGCTTCTGTGGGGTCCATAGCGTGGTTCCCAGGATGTGTGTCTTCATGGACCCGCTTAATATGGGTGAAGGCTTCCTCTGCAGCGACGACAAGCCTTGCGCGCCGTTTCTTAACACGCCGGTCGTACTCCTGCTCCTCGTAGAAGCGCTCGTTGCGGCTCTGGTCGCGCCTGGATGCAGCCGTCGTCATGATCGCCCGCGAATGACCCGTGACGTTATCATTCCCGACGCCATCGACGTCATAAAACTTAAAGTTACTCAGTTTCTGCGCTACGCGGGATGTCGTCGGCACCCGCAGGAGCCGTGCATTGTAAATCTGAAAGTCGCGATAGTAGTTCTCCAAGACGAACGTTGCCGTACGCTGGATGCTAAGCTGACCAACTGAGTACACCTGACTGACCCCATCGGGAGACCGCACCACCTTCAGCATGTACACGGGCTGCAGATGCCTGAGCTCAAAGATGATGACCGCGACGTAGTGCATGAAGAGGAGCGCGTCAGTCAGCGAGACGGCGTAGGTGACGATGCCCTGGTAGTCCATCTCCTTCGGCAGGAGCACCCGCATGATGAAGAAGAGCCAGTAAGCCAGCAGCAGGAAGAAAATCAGCGCCATCATGATCAGGCGGAAGAGGTAGACGCGCGGCATGGTCGCCTTGGGTTTCCGGAAGAAGAGCGCCCAGCTGCCAATGGCCAGGATGAAGAGCTTGAAGGCCATGCTGATGAAGAGGCCGTCGCAGGACGTCCCGCAGTCCGCCGTGTCCCACATCACGGCGGGGAGCACCACGAACGCCGCCGGCGACAGGAAGGCGACCAGGGACAGGACCACGAAGGCGATGAGGCTGAAGTAGCGGGTGCAGTCGAAACCCATGCTGTCCTCCAGGCTCTTCTCAAAGCGCATCTGACCGTCGTCCGATGACCGGTCAGACGTCCCTGTGATGGCCGTAGTGTTGTCCCCCCAGTTGTCATCCTGATTGATGATCTGCACCTCGATGACCTGCAGATGAAAGTAAGAAATAATGCTATAACCATGTACCTCACAAGAGAAATGCAAGCAAACAGTAAATTCATGAGGGGGTTAAAAGATAATGCTTATACTCTCTCATTACCATTGACAAGAAGATGTACAGAAAGACAATGGGGGTTTTCGAGGCCTGGAAGAGCGAGAGTAAACTCTCTAATTACCACTGGCAACAATATGTGAAGTAAGCCAATGGGGTTTTCAAAGTATGGTTACATATAAGGATTAATATAGGGCTGCCAGTTACTTGCTTGAAAGTCCTTAAATTCCCTTCTTGGTACCAATGAATCAACCCTTTTGCTCATGGTTAGATATTTTTACGATATAAAAAATAAATGCTATGGTACTGAAAGGGTGAAAGTAAGTGAGCAAGAGAGAAATAAAAAGAGAAAAAAGATAGACACAGAGAGAAAGAGAGAGAGACGGGGTAGGAGAGACAAGAGACAGATGTACAGAAAAATGGAGATGGAAAGATAGTAGGGCACAGAGAGAGAAGAGGAAGGGGAGAGAGAGAGATGAAGAGAGAGAAGAGATGAAGAAAGATTGAGAGAGGGAAAGAGAGGAAGAGGGAAGAGAGACAAAGATAAGAGAGAGAAGAAATAGGAGAGAGAGACAGAGACAGAGACAGAGACAAAGACAGAGACAGAGACAGACAGACAGAGACAGACAGACAGAGACAGACAGAGAGAGATCTGAAAGAGAGCTATACAAGGGATATATGTATACATAAGTATATATAAGCCTGTGAGGGCAATATATGACAAATATATCCTGCACAAGCCTAGAGTGTAATAGTGAAAGGCAAGTGCCAGCATTAATCCTCCTCTTGCCATGCACTCAGGGTGGCTGGCATGCTTCTAATATTTGAGGGATTGATGACGGTGACCTCGCGTGACCTTTTTGTCATCACATCTGTCCTCCCAGCAATAACACATGCACAGACTTGGCTAACAATTTATCTTGAGGCACAGGCAGACAGGCTTTGCAAGTACTTAGACAGAAGAATCCTCGCCCAGGCTTTACCATTGATGGAGCTTGGGCATTGATTGATGCCCTGAGTCCAAGAACATGATTATGATCCAATTAGCTCATCATAACTTTATCAACTTAGTTCACAGTTCATCATTATAAAGTTGATGAATAGGGCATGTCAAATGATATGACCTTCTATAAAACAAATGTTAAATTCTTTGAAATCTATTAAAGCATCTTTATGACTGCAGAAACTTTTGAGAAAACTTTCATGGCAAAATCACAGATGGATAAGAAAAGAATTCCCTCTTTCACATATCATGAAACAAATAAAGTACATTTCTCTTTTATTCCTCGACTATAGACGAGTTTCAGTAAACTATATATCCTGGAGCTTGGGACAATTTTCTTCAAACATCCACTAAAAAAAATGAAATATAAGAAGTTATTAACTTGTTCAAATTGATATTAGCTTAAGTGGACATGTTTACCTGGACTGCAAAAAAGTCTGCAAAGGGACAGAAATGAGTCTGTGAGAGATACTAAATGGATTGTAGAATAAACAAGATATAAATGTAAGGTACAGTATGTATCATGAGTAATTTATCTCGACGGGCCAGGTTATGACAGTCTGGGTGACAAGGCCCCCTCGCCAAATAAACATGCTGCAAACAACCAGCCGCTCACCTATACCCTTTTTACACTGGCAAGAATTTCAGTAGCCCCATATTATAAATGTAGGTGGGGCAAAGGAGGTCTAAGCCCCAGCTAAAGTTTGGGGCTATGCGTGGACCACTGTTATGCTTTTTACACTGGCAGAAATTTCCTTAGCCCATACTATAGATGGGACTAAGGAAGAGGGGAGGGGTAGCTGATTCCCAGCTATAGTACGGGGCTATGACTGGAGCACTTTTAATTCATATTGGTTTTTGCAAAAAGCAGGCTAGCCCCTCCGATAGTATGGGATTATTTGGCCCTGCAAAACATCAATTGCAGTACCAAACCATAAAAGCCATGCCTAAGAGCCCCAGTGAACATGTAAATTATAGAAATTAAAAAAAAAAAAGTCCAGGATAAGAACAAGTAATGGTAAGCTCACAAAGCTGAAACACATTGACCAATCAGAGATGGGCCATGCACAACGGGCGAGCGAACTCAATGCTTTCAACTGCCAGGTAAGTGGTAAAGAACACATATGGAAGATGTGAACTCAAAAATATTAAGAAGCTATCAAGTAAGTCCGTGGCTAGCAATTTTGAGTGTGACAATCGTGCATTTCCTTAGCTACAGGTTCAACTTCAAGCAAATAATGAGTACAGGGCTAAGAATGCCAGTTATACATGTATGAGTCTAAAAAAAATGGTACGGGGTTAAGGAAAATGCGGGGCTAACAACAATACAGGGCTAAGATAACCCAATGTAAATGGGTACTAGCTTGTTTCTCCTTCGAACATTGGCATGGTTTATCTCAAGAGATGTTTGCTCATTTTAGGATGGTATCTCTCTCTCTCTCTCTCTCTCTCTCTCTCTCTCCCTCTCTCCCATGCCCTGCAGCTTGGCCTAGGCTCTAGGAATGTGTTCTCTTTGTTTGTATGCAAAACATACTTGTTTACATCTTTATCAATTTATATCTATTTGGGGGATGAAGCTTTAGAAATGCATCCCCCCTCTCTTTTTTTTTTTATAGAGGAAAGACCTTATCACAGTCACAGGCAGCAATAATTGTGACACTGACTCCAAATCGGCAGCTGAAATATCATGGTAATAAGTTACACAAACTCCAGTATGTGCAAGAACATGAAGTAGTCTCCCTCACAGACTGACAAGTGTTTATATTTGCTCAGACATGTATAAGTTTTTCATAGAAACCCATGTTTTTATATTAGAAACTGTATATGTTGAATGCTGTCACAATTAGTTTTAATTTAAGTCCAGAATACTATATGTATATCAGATATCATATTCATCATTTTGTATTTATTCCTCATACTTGATATAGGAAAAAATTAAACTAGCAAAGACTAAATGTTAATCCATTGCATTCTTTATTATAACTTGCTTTGTTATTTTGATATACAGATTTTTTTTATATTTATAGTATTTTGATATACAGTTTCAAAGTATGTTATTTTTGATGTTTTTACTTTGTAGATTTGTTGCTTTTTTTAATAGCCTTTTGGCAACACATTCGAATAGAACACCTTGAATTGAGTTGAACTGAATTAATAGTGTACAGGCATAAACTAAATTGTGACAACTTCTCAAAACATTTGTCTGCAAGAAAAGACTAGCACTTGCCTTGCCAGCTGTGCCTGGCATATGATAGCGACAAGTAGTCTTAGCCGATTCAGACTCTAAAACTTAAACAGACTGACTATCAAGTTTTCTGTCTCTGCAAACTACCAGCAGTAATGTAGTCCGATGCTTTAGGGCATGTTTATCAACTCTTTTTTTGGTAGAATTAAATGCGTTTAAAAAAAATTAAACACATTTCAGAAAGTTGATTAACGCAAAGGTGTTTTGATTATGGGGTTCGGAAAGCTGTTTTGAAACACGCAAATTTGTACGATCCTAAATACGTTTGAGCCAGAAACGCATTTAAAGAAGCGAGATAAACGCAAAGCTGTTTTGAAACGGCTTTAAACCACACGTTTTCGGTGACAAAGCCGGTTTTCGACATGGGCAATCGAGTTGATAAACGCACCGTTTTTTTAAACGCGTTTGGAAACGCATTTGGAAACGCGTTCGTAAAGGCCTTTGGAAACGCATTTAAATTTCTGAAAAGATGATAAATACAGCCTTAGACCTAGGCTACATCCTATCCATCTCCCATATCAGACCTAGGGAAATAATACCAGCATCCTCCAACAATAAATAGCTGCATGTTACATTCTCCTGACCCCAGGCCAGCATCTCTCATCCCTAGCCTAACTTTCAAGCTTTTCAACATTTCTAATTAAAACTGAAAACACAATCTCCTGCCCAAAATGCTTGTCACTCTTCCATTCTCATGTTTTCTCCATCCATTCCAGTAAATAAATTGAGAATGGTTAGTCTTTTGTATTCAGACCCACTTATGGAGTGATATTGTTTGGATTAAAAATGCGTAATAGCTTGGAAGCGAGGCTACCCTATTTCCCTGAGGTAGGTGAACCTCCCTGCTAGGAAAGCTATGAGTGTAATATGTTGTGACAGCACAGTCTGGGATGTGATATATATGGACCTCCGCTTAAAGGGAATAAACTGTACTGGGAAGACAAAAAAACCTTCAAAAGGTTATCGTGAACAGTCTTCTTGCCAATGGTCTTAAATGCCTTTTTGAAGGCTTTTTGTTCATTTTAGAAACTTGCTGAAAGTTATTTGCACTCAAATAATCCTCATTTGGAGTAATCCTCAAAATCCTCAAAATGTTCGGCCCGAACATTTTGAGGATTTGTGATTTAATCACTAATTACTCCAAATGTGGATCATTTGAGGGCAAATAACTTTCAGCAAGCTTCTAAAATAGACAATACCTGAATTTAAGACCATTGGCAAGAAGATTGCTAACAATTACATTTTGAAGGCTTTTTTGCCTTCCCAGTACAGTATACGCCCTTTAAGACATATTAGCCCAAATTCACAAAGAAGATAGGGTATTAGCATGTACACCTCAAATAGGTCAAGTCATGGACTTGCATGTGTTGCATTTCAAGCATAAAGAAGGAGAGTTGTTTCACTTTTCCTGAAAATGTTTGTGAAGCTTTGACTGTGAGATTTCAGACACGTTATCTGTAGGGTACACTGCGGATTCCTGTCGAGTTTCATGACTTTTCCCAATGTGACATCCTGTCTTTAAAGTCAGTTTTCAGTTCTATTATTGGGAGGGAAGTTATGATACAGTATCTTCTTCCAATTACCGGGTTTTCTACAAAATTTCATTTTTTGGACCTGCAAAACGGCTCCCCTCTCTTGAATTCCTCTATTCACTTCTCTTTCATTTGCTGTAATATACATGAACTTCGATTATCATCCATGATCCCCATTGCACTGTGTCTGCCTTCTCTGTGTGGAGGAGATGGGATGTGGGATGGCAAGATGGTCAGTTACCTAGCCATAACAAAGCCCCTGTCCTTAAGTCTGAGAAAACATGCATCAGTTTCATGACTTTTGCCAATGGGATACCCTGTCTTTAAAGTCAGTTTCCAGGGGGGTGTTTCACCAAGCTGTTCGTAAGTTATGAACGACTTTACGAACTACAGGTGATCCCTTCTTGTGCTAAATGCGATACCACACTTTGTTCATTGAGAATCTAATTTAGCTCAAGAAGGGATCCCCAGTCGTTCATAAAGTCGTTCATAACTAATGAACAGCTTGGTGAAACACCCCCCAGTACCGGTATTTTTAATTGAGAGGGAAATTCTGATACAGTATCTTCTTCCAATTTCCATGGTTTCTACAAAATTTCATTTTTTGCACCTTCAGAACGGCTACTCAGTCTTGAATTCCTCTATTCATTTCTCTTCCATTTGCTCTAATATACATGAACTTGTATGGAGAGCATTTGCCGCTTCCCTGGATTTTCATCCTCATTGCACGGTTTCTGCCTTCTCTGTATGGGGGAGTTGGGATGCCAAAATGGTCGGTTACCTAGCCATAACAAAGCCCCTGTCCTCACCTCTGAGAAAACATACAACATGACAAGCTTCCCTAGCTCTGCTCCGGCTCCGGACCGTGATTGATGGTGTTTAGATCACAGAGACAAAAGGAGCATCTTCACTATCTCATGGTAGCTTGGCTCTCAGGCTGTTGGTTATTTTTAAATCAAACTTTTCAATAACGGGGTCTGGCTGCAGTAGACTATACATATTCTCATTTTTTTCTCTCCTTTCCTCAGCTCAGACAGATTGGAAAAGAGGGGAATGGTAAAGTGACTAGTCTCATATCACTAGACTCTAATTTTTCTGTTTGGATCAGAAATATCCAACAGCCTGAAAGCCAGACTATCACATGGAAGCCCCACCCTGAAAAAAAATCATCCAATTAGTCTAAAGTTTCAAAATAGTGCGCTAATTTCCGATCTAGGAATCTACATATGTACATGTCTAGCAATTAGAAAGAGACACTCTACTTGCTCATGGCCAGCATATAATGGTGTTGTTATGTGTCTTGTCAGGTTTCAAAACCTTGTAAAATATGCATATCACAGGCCAATATCATTCATTTCACCATGCAAACTGTTTGAACAAAAATGAAAAAAACATTTGTTTTATATAGATCTAAACTCAAATGGGATAGATGAGATTGTTAAACCTGTGATGATTTTGTGATACACAAAATCTGCTACTCTGGGTATTAATACAATACAGTACACAAGACTACCAACCTCAATCAACACATTTCAGTATTCTAAAGGCTGAAAATCAGCATTTTAATGGAAACGAGCAGTATTTTCAAATAAAGACAATAGAACACCCCATGAGCTAAAACTTATGAAATCAGTATTTTGTATGAAACCTTCAGTATTCTTCTCATATGTCAATATGAAATACTGAAAATCAGTACTACTTGGCAGCTCTGAGTACATTGCGCAGTATACATGCTAGTTAGAAGTGCTTGTACGTGTATAGATGGAATCTTGAAGGAATGTGAATGTTTGCCGAATATACATCGTGGAGAGCATGCATGTTTCATGAGACAGATCACTTGGGAGATTAGCAGCTATGTGTACAGTATGCGTCATGGATTTATTCTGGTGGACAATGTACATGTACGTACATGCATGGCCCCCCTGAAGAGCAGCCTGTAGGTGAAGTGGGCCAGGGGGTTTAACCCTCTTGGTATCAAGGCATGAGAGACCATTATTTTAGAATACATTGAATGAGCCTGTGGTAAGGAGAGGGTTAGATAAAGAGGACTGAACTGCATGCATGTTGGCTGGGGTTCACAATGAGAGAGACTGAGAGAGACTGAGAGAGAGAGAGACAGAGACAGAGAGACAGATAGAGACAGAGAGAGAGACAGAGAGAGAGAGACAGAGACAGACAGAGACAGATAGATACAGAGAGGGACAGAGAGGGACAGAGAGGGACAGATCGAGACAGAGAGACAGAGAGAGATAGACAGAGATATACAAACATAGAGACAAACAGACAAAAAGACGGACGGACAGAAAGACAGAGAGAGGGGAGAGGGATATATGGAGGGAGAAAAAATGGGAAAAGAAAATGGGAGAATGTCGACTTACAAGTTTACACCATTCCAGAAAAGAAAGAAATCAGAGAGGACAAAATGTGAAAAAGAAGGGGAAATAATGGGAAGAATTACTTAACAATTCAAAGAAGAAGAAATACAAAAAACACACAAGGAGTAGAAAGATACAAAGATGAGAGGAAATGTTTCTGGAGAATTTTTTGCTCAGTTTCTGCAGTTCATAGTATTTCAACCGTTCTATTGGCAGCCAAAACGAAGCCCTATGGGATTTGTGTGTATTACTAGTAAATGAATTCACATAGGACACATTAAGAGTTAAGCTTTTATTTCCGTTACTTTAATCCCTTTAAAAACAGGAGTTTATAGAGTTTCTTTTTCCTTGGCCTGCATGCTCTGAACAAGGTATTTAACCTTTGGAATTTGTAAGTAAATAACATGTCTATTTTTTGGTTATAGTTTGTTCACCCGCTCCCAGTGACAGCTGAATGAGATAAGGAATTGGAGCTTGACAAATAATCACAGTGTGACAAAAACAACATGAATGTGGCAATCAAAACTCAAACCAGAGCATGTTTTTGACAGCAACTGCTAAAGCTACAGATACTGTGTGATACTACTACCTGTCTGCTACTAGTCTTTCTGTTTTACGGCATAATTTTAACCCCACCATGGGAAGAATTCAGTTACTAGCTTGCCATAAATCACACCTTCGTTATATGCCTCCTGAGAATGCAAGGTTCAGCGCCAAAACCTCTCAATTCTATACACAGTCTACATGATCATGTTTCAAACGGCTTTTCCAATAAATGGTCGTTAGTACTATAGCCGAATGGGGGAATGTTTAGATCATGACAGTCTGGCTCTCAGACAGTTTGGGATATTTCTAGTCCACACTATAACATGTCTACATTTGGGTCTGGTACTGACAGTGTCAAGACAAGTTGTCCTCTTCTATTAGTCCACACAGTTCCTCCTTTAGTGAGATATTAGTCTACATCAAACAGGCCTGCTTATTAACTCTTTGTACGTTTCGTTCGCATCAATGCACAACCGTGGACACGTTTCGTTCGCAATTTTGCACAGAACACACGTAGGTGAATGGAAATGGAAATATGTGCGTACTGCGAACCGTACCACTGTTCGGTACTATTGCTCGCGATCGTCACTGTAATAGGCTTTCCGTTCGTTCGCGTTGCAGCATAGGGTTACATAGAAGATTTCGGAGAATTTTGATCATTTTGTTTCGGTATTTTTCCATCTTGTACAGTACAGTACAGAAGAAAATCACACAAGTTCCTTGTTATTGTACTGTGATTATGTGGGTGCGTGTACATGTACGCATTGTAGGCGATCTCTTTGTATTACAACACAAAGAGCTCCTAGAGTCCTAACCAAGCCAAATTCTTGGCCATACAGGCTTTTCTATGCACATCCTGTATCGAACTTTCTTCTTTTCAAAACTTATTGATTTTGATATCAATAGAAAGGTCATGGTCTTAGCGGTACGTGCGTGTACATGTACGCATTGTAGGCGATCTCTTTGTATTACAACACAAAGAGCTCCTAGAGTCCTAATCAAGACAAATTCTTGGCCATACAGGCTTTTCTATGCACTTCCTGCATCGAACTTTCTTCTTTTCAAAACTTATTGATCTTGGTATCAATAGAAAGGTCATGGTCTTAGCAAAATAACTGTAATAATTTCCCTGCAATTTACAGCAAATGAAGAGTCCAACATATCATTTACATTAGCACTACTGAAAACATTGACATTTTTTTGTCAAATGTTCTGCACAAGTAAAGCCCTGTGATACAGTAGCTCCTCAACTGCCAGACAAAATACATATGAGTGGAAAGCCCATGAAATTCTCTATATTTTATATGTACACTATTTTTTCTTACGACAATCTAATAAAAAGTTATAGCCCTTGAAAGCTACTACTCCGACAAGAGTTCATTGGAATATGCGCACACTCAAAGTAATGCAACGCACAGGGGGTTCACAGGTGAACGCACAAAGAGTTAAAGGGATGGCCCACCCTGAAGCTAAATTTATTTTAATATAAAATCGAAATTGTTCACAATCATAACTTTCTTATCATGTGAAGGATTTTCATCAAACCTTCACTAATATGTTTCTTTCACATTTCTGCTTCTATTAAAAACCAACTTACTTTTGGGGTGAACTATCCCTTTAAGAAGCTGGATGAGAAACGTCCAACAACCTCAAAAACAGGCTAAGATCACCTTAGCGTAAGTTCTAGCTTATAGGGCTTCTTCTTCTTTCTACAAAGCATCTTAAATCAAACATTGTCGCAAAAATTATTGCAGGAATATGGCACTCCCTATTTTTTAAAGGAGCTAGTATCTGGGCATTGTTTTGGACTAGAACAGTATAAAGCATCAGGGTTCACCGTGTGTGTGGACGCTAATTAACGATACATCGTAAAACTGGGCGGAGCCTACATGACCGCAAGCGTAAAAGGAGACCCCACACCTTGTTCGCTTTATGAGGATTCTTTCTACATCCTGTCTTTGCAGAGTTTTGGTAAAGAACCTTTTCTGTGTGTGGACATGCTGTTAGTATTAATTATAAATGATGTGCACTTTGAAGTATCGTGCAAAATGGGCTACAGAAATCAAGGAAACAAGATTTTATAAAATCTCAAGAAAGTAATGAATCTCACCTCATCCCTGTCCTCATCTGTCGTCGCTCCTTGCGTTGTCACGGTAGCGGTGCGTTCTACGAAGCGGGAGCTCCTCTTGCTGTGCCTCCTGCTCTCTCCCTCGTTCTCCTGGTCGTCACGGTTACGATGCCTCCTCCCACGTCGCCCTCGGTGGCTGCGTTCGCTGTCCTCGTCCGTCTCCCGATCGCGATACTTGCTCTTGGAGCTCTTACTGCTTCTCGTGCTCTCGTTCTGTTTGAAATGGAATAAATGGGTGTAATCTCTTGTTAAATCATTCTTTTTGTAACTGTTTTAAGCCGTTGATTCCACAGCTCATATGTACACAAATTGAAATACATTTATCAAATAAAATTAATGATGCCATAAACTGAGACGGTGGAGGGTCCAAGGAAGCAGAGCTTGATTCATTGATCATAAATTATTCACTGATCATGACCATTGGTAATTAGTGATTAAATCACAAATCCTCAAAATGTTTGAGCCGAGCATTTTGAGGATTTGTGACTTAATCACTACTTACTCCAATTGTGAATCATTTGAGGACAAATACAGTAACTTTCAGCAAGTTTCTAAGAATGGACAATACATAAATTTAAGACTATTGGCAAGAAGATCGCTCACGATCACCCTTTTGAAGGCTTTTTGTTTTCCCAGTACAGTATATCCCCTTTAACCGTGGTCAAAATATATAACTCCTTTGTGATTTGTGTCTTTGTGCCCCTATGTACTCTCTTTTCTGATAACAAACCTATATGAAGCGCCTCTTTTTGCGAGTGAGAGATGGGTTTTTTATGTGAGTTTGAATGATGGGATCCCACATGGCATTCCGCATGTCATAACCAATACGGTGTTTGCACTGAATAATCTACAGCAAGTGTACATGTATGCTGGGGGATTGTCATTGGATGGGCACACGAGGGACCAGCCTCCCCCCTTCCCTTCTCCCCTGTGTTCCCCTCCCCTTACCCTCCCCTGTGTTCCCCCTGCCCTGCCCTGCCCTGCCCTGCCCTGCCCTCCCCCTTCCTCTTCCCCTTCCCCTCCCCCCATTATCGAGCTCGATGGAGTGCTTGACATTAGCAGGTGCCCAGAACACAAGGGCACCAAAATTAGAACGGACTCCTAAATTGTAGAAAATTAAATAGGACCCTATTAACAAAAACTCTTAATCTGATCCATCCCCCTATCTCTAATGTACAGAGTTACGATTGATGTCAATCGTAAGTCAAGTTATAAGACAGGGCCATGGATGTCCTTGAGAAAAAAGTTAGTGTATAGCCCTGTTAAATGGTTAAACCCTTACATGTACTTAACCAGGCCTTGAAAACGCCATTAGCTTATTACACATCTCCATGCCAATGGTAATAAGAGAGCTAACCCTTACATTACCAGGCCTTGAAAAATCCATTAGCTTATTACACATCTCCATGCCAATAGTAATGAGAGAGCTAACCCTTACATTACCAGGCCTTGAAAAATCCATTGGCTTACTACACATCTTCATGCCAATGGTAATGAGAGAGCTAACCCTTACATTACCAGGCCGTGAAAAATCCATTGGCTTACTACACATCTTCATGCCAATGCTAATGAGAGAATTAACTCTTTGTGTATCTGACAAAATTAAGGTCCCTCTCACCTGCGGTGGAACAGGGAATCCCCCGTTGTCGTCAGCATTCTCTGCCGTCCCGTCGGTATCCATGGCGATGAGACGGGCTCCAGGGGGCGGGGTTGCTGGTGCCGAGTCGGTCTTGACGAAGGCTGCCGTCACCGTCAGCTTGACTGGATTGGAGCACCACCTGAGAGGGAGACATACAAAATAAGAAACAAATAAGCCAGAATTCATTCACAGAAACTATTTCAAATAAAGTAAAACTTTTGGTAACATCATGTGGTTGTAGTTTTCAGGATATTTGACCGACTAATGGGGTGAAGAAAGGAAGAAAGCAAAGTGTGGAGAGAGGAGAGGTGGGTTTTTTCTTCCATAACTAGATACTACCCCCTTTCATTGTACCATTTTTCTGCATTGAATGTCTTCTTTTTTGTTGAGAACCAGAAACTGGTAAGCTTAACATATTAAACAAATATGATTTTTAATTTCTTTTATTCTTTTCCTTTCACTTCTCTTTCCCTTCTTACCACTACAAAGATAATTTATCACACAAAGAACTGTAAATATTAATAACATAATTTTCACTTTTACATACTGTGTTAGTCTGTGTTTTACTGGCAAGCAGATACACTGTAGAGGAACAGACAGACAAACAGACAGACAAACAAACAGAAATGCAGCCACAAAGACACACATAGACAAATGCATCTGAAGCCATATCCATTACGATTGCGGAGCTAATAAACTAATATATCAATAAGTCTGGTGGCATAGAGGCTTGCTAATTGAAGCGGGCAGAAAATCAATCAGGAAGCCTCAACTTAATGAATCCTTTCTGTCGCTACACATGAGCTCATCTCTCTTCACTCTGTCAGGCTTTGTATCTTTTAAAGGAACTCCACATCCCACAAATATGTGTCTATATTGTACATCTCCACATAAAAGATACATTTCTGAAATTCTGACTAAATTAATTAAATCAATAGATCATGAACCCTGAGAAATTAAAATCATTTTCTTGTTTTTACTTTAATGAAGATATGTCATTGAACAGAGCATTAACTTGTATTTTCAAAGTCACCTTGCACAAAATTTTGTTTTGCTTTGATGGAGATAATGTCACTGAACAGAGCATTAACTTGTATTTTCAAAATCGCCCCTGCACAAATTTCTTCTTTAATGTAGGTGACACTGGAATTACACAATTGTACCTAAAAACAGGTAGATCTCCTGATCGGGTAAAAATAAGATTTCCATAATCTTGTTTTGGACTCAGATGAAACTCTTATGGGAGTTTGATACAATCTTGTATTATTCCACCTCTAACAGTCAGTGTATCATAAATCAAGGTACATCCAGATAATCTGTTTTTCAATTTCGCAAACGGAAAAAGGAGAAACAAGATTATTGAGTTTATAACTGTTTCCTTTTCTGTTCTTGGACACAAGAAAAATAGCCATTATTTCATGTTTTGTTTTCTGAAATTCAATTTAATTAAAAAAAAGGAAATATTGAAATCCAAACAGTTTTTATTTATTTGTTTCTTCTTTTGCAAAAATACACCTTCACTGATTTCTGAGTTGCTTTTTCTGTTTAACGACTATATCGGACTACATTGGACACAAGATGGCAGTCTTTAATTATTCAATTTACTTATCGTAAAACAGAGAAAGAAAATCAGAAATCACTGAGTCACAGGTTTGTTCATTAACATTTCCTTTTTTGAATTAAATTTCTGAAAATAAAATATGAAATAATGACAAGTATCATATTTCTAAGACTAAAAAAGGAAACAATTACATGCTCAATTAACATTCTGTTTTTCTTTAACATTTTTTAACAGAAAGACAGATTCTCTAAATGTACCTTGATTATCATCTAGCTTAGTAGTACATGTACATTACAGCTCAAAGGAATTGGCATAGGGAAAGGGAAAGGGAAGAAAGGGAAGAAGACGCAGTTTTGAACCACGGTATATATTGCCCAGCTTAGCATGAAACATGATGCTCTGTAGACTAAAGCATTGTGTTTCATGCTGAACTGGAGAAAATATACCACGGTTCAAAACTGCAGCTTCTTCCCTTTCCCTTTCCCTATGCCAATTTCTTTGAGCTGTTGTGTATGTACCTCTAGATGCAAGCGAAGGCAGTATAGTGCAATAGACATTGCGTGCTTCCAATGTCCAACAACATAAGCCCTAACATGAGTATGTGACTGCCACAACTCAAGTCTCGCCAAGCTGTCACCCAACTTTTAGCCTCACTCCCAGGATGCAGGAAAAATTGTTTAATGCAAACTCTTCAATCATAAACAATTACAAACACTTCATACACATAGCATGGATTAAGAAAGGTCTGGTTGATACATGTAGACTACATATTAGGTGCTGTCTGTTTTTTTCTCTGTTTTGTTCAACCTGAAGAAGAGGAAGACTAGTCTTGTTTAGAACTTGGTACCAGATCTGACCAGAAAATGGCTCTGGCCAATCAACATCGTTGTTGCATGCATTTTTTGTTCAAAAGACTGACCAGTAACCAATTAGAAGTCGCCTTTCAAATTTGAAATGGATCGCAAACATTTTAATGGATATTTACGGAGCCCAGGAAGTCCAAATGAAGCTATGGTAATCTTGTTTTTAATGTCCGGCAGCTTGGAATTGAGGCTACTGTATGTGTAAACAGTTGCAACCCTCCTCACCCTTTTCCCATCAAACAATGAGTTTTTCAACCAGAATGACAGGAAGGGGAAGAAAAAGAGCATACATTTCAGGGATTGAAGAGAAAACATGAGGGAGCCACAAGGGGCAAGAAACTTTTACTTTTAGGCAGAAATGTTAATCTCGACTGACGCTCATGAGGGGAGGGGTTCACGACAGCCTCCAAATCAGGAACAATATTTCCCCCTGATCAGTACTTGACCCCGACAGCTGGTCATGTGACCCGTCTGGGGGCTGCGGCAATCCCATGAGCCTCCATGCCCCTCGCATCTTCCTCCCAACCAGTCGTGTAATGGAATACTTAAGGGAGAAGGGTTGCGGAGTCACGCTTCGCATTATGGGTTTTCTGCCATCAAACACCCACTGAGAGCTCATATAAAAGTTGTAACATTATTCGAGGACTGTAGTTTGAAATACCAGCATATCTAATTCTTTTTTTGCTCACGGGTACAAAACTTGCTTATATTTCTCTTTCCATCACTCTCTTCATTCCCCCACCCCCCTTTCACACTCATCCCCCACCTTTGCCCCACACTTTCCCTTCTTTTTTCCCTACTGTTCTCTCCATCTCGCACGACATCCCATCTCTATTTCTCTGCCTCCCTCCCCTTCCCCCTAATCCCTTACCCCTGCCTTTCCATTTCACTAATCCACACGTTCCATCATCTCCTCGACTTAATCCATGGACAACACGATGCGAGATCGTGATACTAGAAACCGGTCAAATGTAATGAATGTAACAATAAAGAATAGAAGAGAACATAATGTGAAGTAGATGAAGTAACCAAGATCTTGCAATATATCTTCTTTCCCACTTGTTACGCACTCTGTTACATTTTCCCTCAAAAATTTCTTTCGTCTTGTCTTATGCTTTTCATTCATTCATTCTTTCTTTCTTTCTTTCTTTCTCTCTTTCTTTCTTTTTTTTTTCTCTCTCTCTCTCTCTCTGTATCTATCTCTCCTATTTCTCTTTTTTCCACTCTAGCCTCCTTCCCTCCCTTATCACTACACTCCCCCCCTCCCAACCTTCACTGCACTATGCCCTGCCTAGATTATCCAAACCCCACACAACCCATCTACCCTCCCTCCCCTCCCTTCCTCTTTCCCTTCATTCACTACATCCCCCACACTGCCCTCGTACTAATCCATATTGCACCCACCACTGCACTAAGCCCAGACAAATCCACCCGGTAGCGATGATGAGAAATCAGAACTCCTGAGATCACCCTACCCAACCCCCAGCCTCCCCTTCCCTCCTTTCCCATTCTATATCTCTCCTCATCCCCCTTCCCTTCCTACCCCTATCCCTCCCCCCCCCCCCCTCACTACCCTCTGACTAATCCATATTGCACCCTCCATTGCACTTAGCCTAGATAATCTATCCAGTAATGGATGAGAAACCATGGCTCCTGTGCTTACTCTAACCCCTTCCCTCCCTTTATCTCCTCCTCCCCCTTTCTCCTCCTCCCTCCCCTTTCTCCCTTCCTCCCCTTTCTTCCTCTTTTCATCTCCCCCCCCCTCTCTCTCTCTCTCTCTCTCTCTCTCTCTCTCTCTCTCTCCCTTCATCTCCCACCCTCCCTCCCTCCCTCCCACCCTCCCTCCCTCCCCTCCCTCCCTCCCTCCCTCCCTCCCTCCCTCCCTCCCTCCCTCCCTCCCTCCCTCCCTCCCTCCCTCTCTCCCTCCCTCCTCCATCCTTCTCTCCCTCCCCACCCCCTCTCTACCTCAATCCCTCCATCCCTCCCCCCTCACTACCCTCTTACTAATCCATATTGCACCCTCCATTGCACTAAGTCCAGACACTCTGTCCAGTAATGGATGAGAAATCATGGCTCCTCTCCATCCTTTGATTCCCACTCGCACCAATTGATCCACAATTCCAGTCTGCTTCATAAATTGACAATCAGTTTATGACCCGACTTACTCATACAACATTGGCATCATTCACACTCTACTCAAACCAGTGGGAAAATGAAAACAGGATTTGCAGGTGCGAATTTGTACTTCTACACCTGATGTCTTTAATCAAACACTTTTAACCACAAATTTTACATCTATGAGGAGAAAGAGGGATTTCTTTTGTTATTCTTTGGGGCATTATTTGTATTGCAGATTAAGTCCGCTGAACCCCCATGTGATGTTTTCACTAATTCAATATCTTTAAAGGGAAAGTCCACCCTGCAGTTAAGTTGGTTTTCCTAAAAGCAGAAACGTGAAAGAAACACATTGGTGAACGTTTGACAAAAATCTGTAAATGGATAAGAAAAATGTGATCTTTTAAAATCTTTATTTCATGATATCATATGTGAGGTGCTCTCCCATACATGTAATGTATGTTGTGCTGTATGATTCCATAAATTGCTCTCTATCCGTTTTTGATGAAGGAATACATTGTTTTCATAGAGGTACATGTATGTGTGTAAAACTATGTGTCTAATGATGTATCAAATTTCCATGTTCAGATAAAAATCATGCATGTCCTTATGAGTAAATCAACATTTCCAAAAACATTAGTACAGAACATACAGTATGGGAGAGCATCTTGCATGTGACATCACAAATTCAACCTTCACTAATGTTTTTTTTTCACTGTTCTGCTGTTATAAACCAAATTAACTTCAGGTGGACTTACCCTTTACATAGCATGATAAGCAAAACATGCATGTACACTGTAGGTCTTCATCATACATGTACACACATGGAAAATAGCTTAATAGCATAATGAGTAAAACACATCATCAAGTTTGACAGCTTTTAATTTTACTCCATTCCCACCCCGTCACCAATTGATTTAGAATTCTCCATAGAGTTTGCCTCCTTCCCTCACCAATTAATCTCGAATTCTCCATGGGGTTTGTCTCATAAGAAACCACTTACATGTACCACCAAAATCAATTGTGCCATATGTTCGGCATTGAGGAAGAAGTGCAGTAGAAGTTGCTGTTCAGGATGCCCTTTGGCATGTTCCTGAAGGTAAATGTATGCTTTTCCTGAGAGAACAAGTAATTTGAGCACTTATTTTGTTCCTTCTGGCCTGAATATACATTACAGCTCAAAGGAATTGGCGTAGGGAAAGGGAAAGGGAAGAAAGGGAAGGACCTGCAGTTTTGAACCGTGGTATATTTTGTCCAGTTCAGCATGAAACATGATGCTTTAGTTTTTAGGCTAAAGCAACGCGTTTCATGCTGAACTGGACAAAGCATACAGCGGTTTAAAACTGCAGCTCCTTCCCTTTCTTTTCCCTTTCCCTATGCTAATTCCTTTAAGCTGTAGTATAGCTGTGATAAATAAACTCAGGGTGGTGTAGACCATGCAATGCATGAAATTGCATCCCCATATTAATAAATAAGAGCCACTGTGAAAGTGAAGATAAAATACAAAATCTGGTTCAATTTCAGAGTATTTTTTTTATAACATGACAGGTTTGAAAAATACATTCCGTTTACCCCGGAAGATAGGGTATACGAAGTGCACAAAAGGGGAAGAAAATCACCCTCAACCCACTGTACATTTTGCATGAGCTTGCTTTGCTGAGGCCCATAATGTCTGCTCTCTAGTCCTTGCAATGATGGCTATGTCCTCTAGGGATGGGGGTGTTGAGGTGTGGGGGCATATGATGGGGATTGGGGGGGGGGGGGGGGGGTCTAAAGAAACCCTCAATACCCCTGAGTTTATATTCCCCCTACAGAGCATACTGTGTATGGAAGCATACAATGTCTGCTCTCCAGTCCTTGCAATGATGGCCATGTCCTCTGGGGGTGTGGGGGTGTGATGGTATGGGGGGGGGGGGGGGGCACATATGGGAGTTCATGTTTGGGGGCATGGGGTTGTCTCCATAACCCTCAATCCCTCTGAGTATACATTTCTTCTACACAGCATACTGTGTATTGAAGCACACAATGTCTGCTCTCCAGTCCTTGCAATGATGGCCATGTCCCTGGGGGTGTGGGGGTGTGACTTCATGTGAGGGTATGGAGGGGGTGGGGGTGTCTTATGACCCCCCCCCCCCCCCTCCTGAGTTTACCCTCTGTAGAGCATAATGTGTATTGAAGCACACAAAGTCTGCTCTCTAGTCCTTGCAATGATGGGTATGTCCCGTAGGGTTGTGGGGGTGTGAGGGTGGGGGATGCATGGAAAAATGGGAGGAGGGGCGAAAAATGAAATGGCAAGTGTCAAAATAACTCTCCGTCCCCCTGAGTTTAGACATCCCCTATAGAGCACACTGTGTATTAAACCACACAATGTCTGGTCTCCAGTCCATGCAATGATGGCTACATCCCCTGGGGGTGGGGATGGGGAAGAAGGGGGGGGGGGTGGGCTTCAGTATACACACATACTTCCTACAGAGCGTGCCATGCAATGATGCCCATGATGCCCGCTCTTCACTACATCCTCACAATGTTAGCCCCTAGGGTGCAAAACTGTTTGCGCCAAGCAGCACGTACACTGTGAAAGCACTCAGTGAACATGCACAGTTTACTGGATTTCAAACATCAATGGTTTCTACCTATAGGCCTCTCTCCCCATATGTTTTGTGTACAACTACAGGACAAAACAAACATTGCACAGTCAAACTACATGGTCACCTCATTGCCTGTTTAGTTTCGAGCTTTACTGTATATTCTCTGTCTAATTTTTTTAATGAGTATGCACTTCTCTTAAAAACAGAGGCAAAGTACAGACAACCTCACATAAGTATGTACATACATGTACATGGAAACTAAATTTGAAAAGGTTGAAAGTAGTTTAATAAGACAGCACATGTTAACAAATTATGTAAAAATGTTCATTGTACTTACAGTGTACATCTTATGTACGGAAACTATATTTAAATAAGTTGAAAGTAGCTTGATGACATACATGTATGATGTAGCACATGTTTACAAATTATGTAAGAAATGTGTACAGTAAGTTTACAGTGTACAAGTACATCTACCTCGAGGCATCAATGATAATCTCCCAAGATATTCTGCAAATGCAACTGACATTTACACAGGCAAGCTCCTACAGTATACATTACTTCTCCAATCTTTTAGCAAGATTTAATCCTACAGAATGGAATTCTTCCACAATGCCACATCATCGTGATGACTTCAATAAATGTTGATTTCACACTTCTGTATTAATCTTACATGCCGGTAATATCACACAAAGTGCTTTTGTAGAATCATTCTCAAGGTGGAAGGAACCTTTCTGATTTACATTAATCTCATTAACTTCAAGAATTATCGCACAAAGAATCATCAGGATGATTCCTCAATGTGGAATTAACCCTTCTGATTCACATTAATCTCATTAACTTAAAGAATCATCTGGACGATTTCTCAATGTGGAAATAATCCTTCTGATTCACATTCATCTCATTAACTTGACGAATCATTGCACAAAGTACATGCATCATCGCAAAGATTTCTCTGCGTTGAAATTACCAGCTTGATTCACTTAATCTCATAAGCTTGAATCATTTCAGAAAGAATCATCGTGATGATTTCTCTGTGTGGAAGCTGCCCTAGTGAGTCACCCAGCCTCCGCACTCATACACTTGACTTGCTGCATAATTCACCAAGCGCCTTGGCTTATTTTCGGCACAACCATGCGAGATGTCGCCGACAGCAAATCTCAACTTGCACTCTTCTTCACAACAGGCTCAGCAAGCAACCAGAAGCATTTCCATCATGTACATGTTCATGTTGTGTCACAAGATTGTTGATACAATCGGCAGAATCACATTTAAAAATCTCTCCGTTCTAGTACAATAATAATAACAAAACTTGACATTTACAGGCTCAGCAAGCTACCTGTACTAGTATCATTTCCATGTACATGTTCATGTTGTGTCACAAGATTGTTGACAAGATTGGCAGAATCACATTTAAAAATCTCTCCTTTCTAGGACAATGATAATAATAAAACTTGACATTTACAGGCTCAGCAAGCTACTAGCATCATTTCCATGTACATGTTCATGTTATCTCACTAGGCGCCGACACAATCTGCATAATCGCATTTCAAAATCTCTCCTTTTTATAGGACAATGAGAATAAAACTTGACATTTATAAAGCCCATAATAAACAAGAAGTACCTTTAAAGACAGCCAGTCCCTTTTTCAGATCACCACAAAACCGTCGAAACATTGGCAAAACATATAGAGAAGTGTTAGCAAGCTCTATATTCATAATTTGAAGCTGATACGTAGTGTAAAATTCAAATAATGCACGTAAACAACGTCTGATTAATAGTCTTTACCCTAGGCTCTTAGCAGCTTGTGTTGAAACATGTGCTTTATTGATTAATCTGTTAATTAAATTATAAAAAGCATTATGAAAAAAAATGTTCTTCAGAAGGAATCATCTCCAAAGTTTGGTAGTTACTCATAAAATTAGGATTTCACACACGCATAACCACATAGATACTGTAACAAAGACTAATACTTTTTTCGTGGTACGAAAAAAGTCGGTTTGAAATTTAACGGCTGAATTTTTTTACATATACAGAAAGCTTCAACATGCTATATTCTTAGAAATGGTCTTGAATCACACTTTCTTCAATTTACGATCGTGACAGATGATTTCAAATTTTAAGCTTGCAAAAGGGACTGACAATCTTTAAGCACTTAACATATGGTGGGAAAATACAGACATTACAAGGCAACTCATTACATTTTTATTTTTAAGGACAATATGCTCATAATTCTACGAGAGCACAGATACATGTGTAAGTTATTTACATAAACATGATGATTATAATATTTAAGCACAATCTGTCACAAATAATGAACTAATTCCACCCAGTTCATTACACCATTATTGATAATTATATGAGGTTATTACAAATAAACAGATATTGAGTAACGTCTTAAAGATGTGTCCAGTTAAAAATAAAAAAGTTTTGCAAGTAAAATATCTCCGCTGCACATAAATGCACAAAAAAACACTGTTAATGACATTACACTGCTTAAGATACAGGTATCAGTTTGACAATTATTGAATCCCACAAATGCACAAGATGATGGAAAGTTAAGATATTTTGTACATTTCTAAATAATACAAATATCTCATGTCAGATTATTAAAATTATTCCTTATCACTTTTTTTTCAAAAAGCATAGCAGAGGATGGTGTTTTAAAAATTCCAAACAAATCGTACCTTTCTTATCCTTTGACAGATTTTTAACAACCCTTCACTCATATGTTTCTTGCATGTTCCTGTTTGAATATGAAAACTAACTAAACTTCAGGAGGGACTTTCCCCTTTAAACGCATTTGTCCAAGAATGCAAAGCAGCAAATCTGCTTCAAGCCTGAGAGGTCAGCTCCAGTGCTCTCTCTTGATGGGACTTTGCAGCATCTCGCCTGGCTAATGACAACCAACACATTACCCACGCAAAATTTAATGACCCATGAACACACGCTGCCATGAATAGCAAAATCTTGAGAGATCTATCTGCAAATCTATAATTTCTTAAGATTATTTATGATTTGACAATTACCCCTTTGGGTGTGCTTAGCAGTGATGGATATTCAACTGCAGCATTCATAATTATATCAAAGTTGAGATATCTTCAGTGGAGGGCTGCATGAAGTTTGAAGTGAGTGAGTAGATTTAACTTGAGCAACAATTTTAAGTTCGTCTGGTGTAAACACAGCTTTATGCATGATGGCAAGCAGCACATGCCAACCACATACACCTGTAAGTTAAACACTTTGTAGAAGTACTAGGTGTGAAAAAAAAAAAATACACTTTTGACAAATTATTTTAAAACAGAACTCGAAGTGAGCTTTAATTTTTACATCATAAAGTCCAATGATCTCAAATTGTTATAAGCAGGTTTCGTGACATTTTAACAATTAACATTATTTGTATTAAGCCTTGAAATATTTAATAAGATTTTCACTTTTGGATAAATTTGGACCTAACAATGTATGTGGCTGAGATAATCAATTCAGAACACATTCAATACAACAATGCCCAATGTAAATGACACGTGTCAACCCACAAGATCTTTTCTGCCAGAAGCACTGATGCATTATTAACAAAATGTACAATATACTACAATGTGAACACACCAAGCTGGAGCAGCAAATTCAATCGAAGTGTATGACTGGTGTGAACATGGCTTCATCGTATAGAAGAGCAGCCTGAACTGTTCCTGCTAGCTACATGTAGCTACTGGATACCTCTGGTCGATGTGCCGTGCCTAGCCTACTTACCAGGCTGTTTGGCATTTCTAAACCAATTGTTTAATAAAAGAGATCTGGCTGCAGTAGACTAACAAAATTAATCTCTTCCCCGGCTGTGGGACACTGGAATGGACCAATAAGAGAACAGAATGATTCAGTGATTAGTCTTATGAATTTCAGACCCTAATACTGTTGTTAGTTTGGATCAAGGAATAAATTAATTCAAAATTTTCGGGAGCTACTTTTTGAGCACATTGGCCAATTTGTCTACAATTGTACATTGTGTCTATCGGAATTTTGGGGGCTTTTTTAACATTTTCCGGGCCTCTTTTAAGCATTTCGTGGGCAAAATTTCCCCGGGCCCCCGTGTATTTTATTCCCCAGTTTGGAATATAAATGTCCACCAGGCTGGGAGGAGGCTATGCAGCGACTGGACACTTTTGGTCGATACGAGGTGCTGGCTGAGGAGTCTCTGGTTGCTAGAATGAGGGCGATAACATTACACACCTCCACACTGTACAGTAGGCATTCCTTCATTCCTCCTGCATAGTTTCCTATCAGGACACTAAAGGTACTCTCCATCAATGCAGACGTTTCATAAGTCAAAACTAGTGTAAATATTTACCTTACATGATGACATGTGCAGTACACAGAATACTCTATGTACAATGATCAACATGAAACACAAAGTACAATGTACAATGTATTATCACTGGTAGGCAATTTTGGTCGAGTTTCTTCAAGACAATAAAGATAATTGAAACAACTTCATTTCCCTGTTGTGCATGTTTAACCTGTAAGAATTCATCCCCCCCCCCCCTTTTTGTTATCCACAAGAAATAGCATACCGTACCCTTTCCTGTCTCCTTCTCAATTAAAATGCTTCTACAGACAAATTTCTTGTTCATTATGCACTACTGTAAATAACCGGGGAGTTGATATCATTATACCTCTAACACTTCAAATATCTCAGAAAAAATATTTCATTACAATATCTGATCTGTTCACTCTCCTTTGATTCCAAATCTAATTTCCTTTTTGTTGCCTTCTCTCTCTCTCTCTCTCTCTCTCTCTCTCTCTCTCTCTCTCTCTCTCTCTCCCTCTCTCTCTCTTAGTGCTGTATCTGGACTCTGGAGACACATACGATCAGGTGTGCCACAAATCTCTGTTTCTAGCTTTCGGATCAGCTCTAGCTGCCACTGACCTGCACCTCCCTCTGCAATCCGTGCCTCCATTCCTTTTTCTACCCCTCCACGCACAAAAAAGTCCTCATAAAACTATACCGACACAGTATACATGTAGCTGTAACGTTCTACAATGAAATTTTGTGTGTGGACGCTGACTGACGATAAATCGTATAACAAAACGTTGCATAAAAAAACATGGGTCTGGTCATCGAACTAGAGCAGTATAAAGAATGACGGTCAATCATGTGTATGGACATCACCAACGATACGTCATATAACTGGCCGGAGCTTAGCATGACCGCTCACGCAAAAGACCCAATCAACTCAAACTAGAGGGCGCTCACGGAAGACAGGCAGGACCCTGTGCTCTAAACGATGATTCTTTATAGAGTATGGTAAAGATATTTTTTTGTGTGTGGACACCGTTTCGGTTCAGCTTTACAATTCATTTTGGTGTGTGGATACTGGGAATTATCTGACAGAAAAGGATCGTTTGTCTCTTGTTTCCTTTTATTTCCTTCTTCTTCATTTCCTTCATCCTAACCCTTTATTCACTGACACACTAATTATATACAGTACTGGTATCACACCTCCTGTCTCATCCCAAAAATCTCTTCAAGTTGCTTCCACATCCAACCCCCCCCCCCTTCCCCCTCCCCACCACCACCACCTTTAACTTTCACTCATCTGTCCTGCTATGAATATCATTACATTTCCCCTCTTTTGTCTTCAATCTCAATCTCCATTCCCCCTTTTCCTCGGCCCATGTGATAAAACTAAACTATCACGTCTGAGTCTGTTATCTTTGTTGAGCTGACTTTATTTGCTTTTCATGATTTGATTGGGCACTTAGAATACTTGATGATGATGATGAGTACTAAAAATCAACAAACCAGCTTGGGTTATTAGGGTATGGAAAAAAAATAAGTTATTGGATTTTCCTCCCCAAACGAATGCCGATACATACAAACATAGAAGACACTAGAATCCCCCTCTCTTTCCTCTCCCTCTCTCTTCCTCTCTGTCTCTCTCTCTCTCTCTGTCTCTTCATCTATCTCTCTCTCTCTCTCTCACTATCTGTCTTTTCCTCTATCTTTCTCTCTCTCTCTCTCTGTCCCTCTCTCTATCTCTCGCTCTATTTCTCGCTCTATCTCTATCTCTCTTCCAACCCATACCTCTCACCCTTCCCGGACCGTGCTCTTCCAGTCGACAAGTCATCACCCCGTTTGGGGACAAGCCATCTGCCACTGGCTGATGAATTACCCCATTGCATATCTTAGCGGATGCCTCAATCATGCCTCGCCCGTGCCGTGCGCTTGGACGCGGCTGAACAATGCGAGATGTAATCGGGGTGAGACGCGGAAGCGATGATACCCCATATCTCACTTTCTTTCTTTCTTTCTCTCTCTCTCTCTGCTCTTTCTCTCTTCTCTCTCACTCGTTATCCCTCTCTCCCTCTGTCACTTTATTTTTGTATGTCTTTCTGTCTGTCTCTCTCTCTATGTGCATTTCACTTTTTCCCGTATCTCTGCCTCCCCCTTCCCCCCCCCCCCTTACCCCACCTCCATCTATATATTCATATCTTTCTCTTCTCTCCGTCCTCCCCCTCTCCTCGTCTCTCCCCACCCCACCACCCCCCTTCTCTCTCTCTTGTTTCTCCCCCTCCCCCTCTCTTTCCCCATCTCTCTCTCCATCTCTTTCTCCCTCTCCTTCTCCATCTCTCTCTCTCTCTCTCTCTCCATCTGTCTCCATCCCACTCTCTATCCCTCTCTCTCTCCTTCTCCATCTCTCTCTCTCTCTCCCTGTCTCTCTCTCTCGCCTCTGTGATGGATCACTCCTGATGAGTCACTGTGGATTATGAGTGAAGTAGGAAGAACTCATGCAACATATCGTTTGGATATTATAAATCAGATCTACACCGCTACAGGTTCATGTACATACATGTATCGGGTGAAAGGCATTCATTATTTCTGGAAATTCTCATTTGTCACATACATGTATATATCCTACAAGTCTTCACAAAGTAATTGTGATAAATATAGTTGATTTCATCTTTTTTTTTTTACTGGCACACTCATAATATTGATTAATCTGTTTGCTAAAACCCAATGAATACGGTGCTTGGTGTCTCATTAAGAGAATTCAATAATGTTTGAATATTATAAATCAGATCTACATGGCTACAAATACAGGTTCATGCACATACATATGTATGGGTGATAGGCATTCATTAATTTCTGGAAATTCTGCTTTGTCACATGCAAGTGTCCTGAGACTGAAGGGAGATCAGTTTGGGGCAAATTTATAATTATTTAACCTCATTGATTTCTATTCATCATCATCATCATCATCATCATCATCATCATCATCAATTCATCATCATCATCATCATCTTCATCATCATCATCATCATCATCATCAGGCATTGTTCAGCCATTGTTGGATAAAGTCCTCCTCAATCAGTTTCCATCACTTCTATTTGCTGTCATTCTGTTCCATGTTGCTGTGTCTGTGTACGAAAATATTTCATCTCTCCACCTTCTCTTTTGTCGACCCCTTCTTCGCTTTCCTGTTCTTGGTTGCCATTCTGTGAGTTTTTTGTTCCATCTGTTATCTTGTGTTCTATAGAGTGTTGCCCATCTCCATTTTATCTCTTTAATTTTTATCAAAGAGATTAAAGAGATTTCTATTTATGAGACAACAAACAGCAAATTTATTGGGTTTTATTACACAGATTGATCTATCAATCCTATTAGAGAACCAGTGAAGCAAAGATGAAATCAACCATATTCATTGCAATAACATTTTGAACAGATTTAGGATACCTGTAATGTATGTGACAAATTAGCTATAAAACTTAAGGTCTGAACAGATAGCAAACAGTTACATAATTGAACAATGGTTTTCAGCATTTATTCTTTTTAGAAGATACAGGTCGCTAAGATAAAGAATCCAGAGAAAAAAAAAACAGTGACCTGCAAAGATATCTTTTAAAATTGAATTTGCCCCAAACTGATCTCTAATCAGTCCTTTCTGAAATGTTTCTATCTAGTCCTTCCAACCTACACTACAGCTCAAAGGAATTGGCATGGGTATAGGGAAGGGGAAGAAAGGGAAGGAGCCGCATTTTTAAACTGCGGTATATTTTGTCCAGTTCAGCATGAAACATGATGCTTTTAAGGCTAGAGGATAGTGTTTCACGCTGAACTGGACAAAATATACTGTGGTTTAAAACTGTGGCTCCTTCCCTTTCCCTTTCCCTATGCCAATTCCTTTAAGCTCCAGTGTACATGCACTTACACTGTACACATGGATCTACCCAGAAGCTACCCTTCACAAGTAAACACACTAGAAATTCAATCCGAATATCATCCAATATCCATTACACAAAGTATCCATCCAGCCTTATGCTTACAGTACTGGCAGTGTGCGTGTAGTAAATAAATGCAGGATGATTGGTAATGAGTCACTTGGACTTCATTTACCCATTGCTCATCTGAGCACACCTAGCTGTGGTTTGCTGTGTAGGCTTATTACACACTGTACCAGTACAGCACATTTACGACAACACAAAGAAATACCACAGGTGTAATTCCCATGCATGTTGCTCCTATTGTGACTGGTTAACTCTGTATACTCTGTATGTATATTTGTGTAACCAGTAATGCACACAAATCCCATAGAGGTACATTTTGTCTGGCACAAGGAGGGTTAACATATTATAGTCAACTTTATTTGAAAAATAATGCCCCAAAAGTTTTAGGCAGACACCCAAACACTGTTAATGAATGCAAAAAAAAAAATCATTAAGACATTTGTTTTACATTCATTGACAGGATCAAGCATGCTATCCTTACTATTATTGGGTGTATGCCTAAAATTTCTTTTCAAAATTGAAATCATACAATTGTAAATACTTCATTGATTTGTTAAATTGTATGAACATGTACTTGTTTAAAGGTGAACTTTGATCATATCAAATTTGAAGTATAAGGTTAAGTGGAAAGCAGTGACTGGGAATCACTTGAAATAGATTTAATCCCTTTTGAAATGGAACTCTTCATACTTTATAGATGAGCACCATGCAGCGAGCAGAAGGGACTAAATCCACAATTCTACTTTTTATCTTCAAACATTCATGAAAAATCATAAACACTTTCTTACTCTATTTTGCCCTTTCTTTTTGTCTTTCTCTAGAACTATGGTAAGAGGCACTTGAACTGGATTTACCCCCTTTTGGAACAAAACTTGTCATATTTCTACATACAAGCACCACGAGCCCAGCAAAAGGAACTAAATCCACAATATGATTTTTATCTTCAAAGATTCATGAAAAATCATGAATACTCTCTTGCTCTATTTTGCTCTTTCCTTTTGTCATTCTCTAGGACTACAAGACATCTACAGTGGACTTAATCCTTTTTGGAATGAGACTCTTCATTATACAAGTACATGTACCACGAGCCAAGCAAAAGGACTTAAATCCACAATTCCATTTTATTCTTTCAACACTTAAAAAGTCACAAATACTCATATTCATATAAAAGCACCGCACGCCCAGCAAAAGGGACTACATACATGTAAATAGAAATCCACAATCCATCTGAAGTGGATTTAATCCCTTTTGGACTAAAACTCGTCATATTTTATATCGGAGTACTACGAGGCCGGACTGGTGACTCATGGAGACTGATTGCCCCATGCGGCAATGGCAGTCATTACACTGATGAAGAGCTGCTTAGAATGTACAATGTACACCTACATGTACACGACGGTATGGGGGACGTCATGTATTACGCATGCAATTAACTCGCCTTGGAGAGAGGGAGAGAGAGAGGGGGAGGGTGGGAGAGAGAGGGGGAGGGTGGGAGAGGGAGGGGGAGGGTGGGAGAGAGAGAGACAGGAAGAGAAGGAGGTAGGGAGGGAGAGGGAGGTAGGGAGGGAGAGGGAGGGAGGGAGGGAAATGGAGAGAGAAAAGGAGAGAGGGGGAGAGGGAGGAGGAAGCGAGAGAGGGGGAGGGAGGGAGACAGAGAGAAAGAGGGTGGGAGAGAGAGGGAGGGAGGGAGAGAGATGGAGAATGAGATCAAGAGAGAGAGAGAGAGGGGAGGGAGACAGAGAGAGACACAGAGAGAGAGGGGGAGGGAAACAGAGAGACAGAGACAGAGGGAGACAGAGACAGAGAGAAACAGAGACAGAGAGAGACAGAGACAGAGAGAAACAGAGACAGAGAGAGACAGAGACAGAGAGAGACAGAGAGAAAGAGACACCCCATCGACATTCTCAAATACAGTTTAGTATTAGTCAAGGCACAATGAGGATGCAATTGGGTGCTAATTGCACCTATTAAGATCTGACCACCTCATTTGATGAAAAGTACCTTCAGATTAAGAATGATTATGAAGGTCTGTTTCTAGGTAAAGGATGGATTAAAGAGAAGGTCTAGCCAACTTATTTGCAAAAGTCATGAAACTCAAAATGAATCATCAGTTAAAACTAACAATAATGACATCTAAAATACATGTACACAACAGCTCAAGGGAATTGGCATAGGGAAAGGGAATGGGAAGAAAGGGAAGGACCCGCAGTTTTAAACCGCAGTATATTTTGTCCAGTTCCGCATGAAACATGATGTATTTTAGGCTAAAGCACCATGTTCCATGCTGAACTGGACAAAATATACTGCGGTGTACAACTGCGGCTCCTTCCCATTTTTCCCTTTCCCTATGCCAATTCATTTGAGGTGTAGTGTAGCTTGATGAACCTCTTCAGGAAAAGTGAAGAACTATCACCATTTCACACACACAATGCAATGACCATGGTCTACATTCACACTGGCTAACCCACTTTGGTAAATGACATCAAAGTAGCAATAAATTCAACATAATTTGACAGTAGTTACTGTATCTACAGTACATTCTACAAGGTAAATATTTTTTATTCAAACATGCATTATGAGGATTCATTCAAAGAAAATCATGCAAATACATGTTTTCTTTCTCTGAAAAATCTCTCCTAATAACCACCTCAAAAGCTCAGAGTAACCTCTGAAGCAAGGTGGTGAAAAATCCCCCCATACACACTTTTTGAATGGTGTCTCTCAATTACATGTATGCGACCTTACAATAAATCCCCACAACACTTAAAATACATGTCTTTGCCCTCATCTTCCCCTGCATTGTACATGCATGTCTTACATATACATGACGATGTACATGAAGATGCCACTCCTTAACCACAGAAGAAAGAATTAGGCTTGCTTCCAGGCGGTTGGACATTTCTTATCCAAACTGAAAAATAAGGGGCGTCTTCACTAGCCTGATGTGGGCGAAATAGCGAGCTTGTTCTGATCGGGTAAGCTAGCCAATTTGCGTCTTCATTAGCCAGATCAGGCAAAATAGTGAGTTATTTGGTCGAGAAAATTTCCCAAGAAATCTTGGGCTAGATGGAGCTAGCTCGAGCTAGTTTGCGAAATAGCTCGAGCTAGATCGGAGCGTCTTCATTAGCCCGAAAATTTTCCGACCTCGGCACGCATCAGCGCGCACAAGGCATTGTTTACGTTAGGTTTTTATACGTGCGTGAATGCGAGCTCACAACCGAAGCAACGCGGTCGTGGCCTATTCCCGTAGCACACTACGCATGTGCGAACATCGGGATAATTTATGCATCCCGAGTTTCGAGCTTACGTATCCCGAGTTTCGAGCTAATGAAGACGTGATTGCAACTTCAGGCTAGTTCCCCGGATCAGCAAAATAGCTCGCTATTTCGTCTGATCTGGCTAATGAAGACGCACCTGTAGAGTCTAGTACTTATAAGACAAGGCACTTTATCATTCTCCTCTTTTCTCAGTCGGGCAAGCCGCATAAGAAACTAAGAACTATACGTCTACTGCAGCAGAAATAAAAAAAAAGCATTCAAAAGGCTGATCATGAGCAATCTTCTTGCCAATGGTCTTAAATTCATGTACCTTCCATTTTAGAAACTTGCTGAAAGATATTTGCCCTCAAATGATCCACACTTGGAGTAATTAGTGATTTAATCACAAATCCTCAAAATGTTCGTTTTTTTGTCTTCCCCGTACAGGACAGTATATTTCCTTAAATTTTAATGACAGATACTCTGTAAGTGAGGCTGGAGAGCAACATGTTTGTGGGTTAGTTGCTGTGATTCTGTAGACCACAAAGATGTTTTCTTCTGAAGGGAAATGAATGTGCAAGTAAGCGGGAGCGTACAACATTAGCGCAGCATGAATGCATTCAGGTTGAATAGACTTACATACTTCATGTACAGTGTATCTGATGTCTTCTTGTTGAATGTCAGGGTAGCTACACGTATGCAAAATTCTGAAACTCGGCAGGAATCAGCATTTCAACCCATTGATAACTTGTATAAATTCTCACAGTCATAGCTTCACGTAAAGGTGAAGAACTATCCTTGTTTACGCCTTGCCATAGCGATCACAGAGATGGGGGAGGGGGGCAGGGGATTATGCCCTCATGTAACTTTTAAATTGTCCCCCCAAAACAGCACAGATGGTTAAACCTCAAGAAATATAAACTACCCTCTGTGTACAATCTGTTACAACCCTTTGTGTGAGACACACTGACAGATGATGTGCAACATATGTTATCCTAAATAAGACAAATCAAGTTTGCATTTCAAATTTGCAAATCAAAAATGTATTTAAGAGGCTAAACCATCTTACGTCTCTGTGTATGTTTTCATTGGCACTTGTACATGTTGTACATGTTTGTACTGTACATGCACAGGCACACAAGCATAGATCTGGATTTCATCTCATGTCTACATTCTATGAAATTCTAGCATTCCTCCATTTTTCAGAGGTGTAACTTTCAGACAATGCACCAAAATGAAAGTATGTACCCCCAGAAGCTCACAACCACATCTTCAACCTGTCCTTTCCCCCATAGCCTCAAACTGTCACAGGAGCAATTTCCATTCTCCACCTACAAACAGGATTATAAATCAGAAGAAAAACTTGCCCATCATTGCCTTTATGCACTTATTGACATACTTGGAATTCTCTCTTGTCATTATATCATTAGATTGCTATTGCCTCGTCTAACTTGTTTGTGCTCCCCCGAAGGAGACACTTTAAACTAACATGACATAATGAAGACACTGGAGAAAACACACATTTGTGGAGGCCGCTTTTCCGTTCTTGAAGTGATACAGTACATTGTGTGTTGTGTGCATGTAGAGACATTGATTGGAATGTAGTTGTATTGGGCGGTTTATTGATTGGGGAGATATTGAAGCTTTCCTTTGACTGTAGGATGAAAGGGATCTTTTGCCATCAATTATGGTTAGAGGCTGATGGTTTAGGAGGGAGAAAGTGTGTGAGGGGAGGGGGGGGGGCAGGGGAGGAAAAAAGATAGAGTAAATGGAGATAACAGGTAGAAGAATGAGAAATGGAGAGTTGAAAGAAAAAGGTAATGGAGGAGAAAGGGAAAGGGAAAGACAAAGAAGAAAAGGAAAAGGGGAGCAAGAAAAGATGGGGAGAGAGAAATAGCAAAATAAAATGAGATGTGGGATATAAGGGGAAAAGGTGAAGGAAAAGATATGGAAGAGAGAAAGAGAAAACAAGAGATATGGAAACGGAGAAAAGGAGGAGAAAGAGAAAGAGAAGGACATAAAAAGAAAAGGAAAAGGGATGAAGGAAGAGATAGGGACAGAAAAAGAGCAAGATTAAATGAGATGTGAGTAATAAGGGAAAAGGGTGAAGGAATAGATATGCAAAAGAGAAAGAGAAAAAAAATATGGAAAAAGTGTAAAAGAGGAGAAAGGGATAGGGAAAGACAAAGAGAAGAAAGAAATAAGGGGAGCAGGGAAAAGGCGTGAAGAAAACGATGGGGATAGAAAAAGAGAAAGATAAAAAGAGATATATGGGAAATTCGGAAAAAGGGTGAGGGAAAAGATTGTGTTAATATATTTTGCTTACATGCTCTTGAAGGACATTTTGCAAAATGGTGCATTACTGACAAATATGGTGACTTTATCAGCCTTTACACGCTAAGGAAGATTTTCTCGCGTTTGCCATACAGCCTACATTATGTACAATGCAAGCGAGATCCGCCCAGTGACAGTGAGAAAGCGCGGTCTATTGGCAGCTTGGAGCACTCCCTGTTTGAGAGGTCCTGTTGCTATGACGCACGACGTCAAGAGGTCAGAGCGAAAGATTTTGAATGCTATTACAAACTCATATACTTTCCTTAGCTAGCACTACCTGTAGTTTAGTTGGGTTAAGTCAGATCTAACACTTTTTAAATCATAGATGTTAATGATTGCACCGGAACAAAAATGAGTACAGTAGGCAACGTCCTGAAAAGTCATTGTTTACTTCGAGCGTGCTATCGTAGCTCCAAGTTAATATCTGAGCTTAGAATTACATGTAGACGGACAAGATTTTGGGGGCATGTTCTTTGTAAACGTGGCTTTAAAAGGCTGGCTATGATGGAAAAGAAGCAGGAGAAGAAGGAGAATTACTATGAGCAGCCTGACTGAATGGTTACCAGAACAAGGGGTTGTTATCATGAGGCTCAGTACAGAGAGTTGTGGCACTCCACGATCGCCTACTTCACAGGATATGACGATGGGCGTGTTTATCAACTCTTTTTTGGGTAGAATTAAGGTTTCCAAACGCGTTTAAATTTTTTTAAACACGTTTAAACGAGTTGACAAACGCAAAGGTGTTTTGATTAGGGGGTTTGGAAAGCTGTTTTGAAACACGCAAATTTGTACGATCCTTAACGCGTTTAAAGAAGCAAGAGAAACGCAAAGCTGTTTTGAAACGCACTTAAACCACATGTTTTCGGTGACAAGGCCGGTTTTCGTCTTGGGCGAGCGAGTTGATAAATGCACCGTTTTTTAAACGCGTTTGGAAACGCGTTTGGAAACGCATTCCTAAAGGCCTTTGGAAACGCGTTTAAATTTCTGAAAAGTTGATAAACACGGCCAATGACACAGAAAGATAGACTCTGCATGCATGCACTCACTGCACTGGATTTTGCAACACCCGATTATGACCGCGTCTCTAGTGGGCCTACTGTACAAACCTGTAACACAGTGCGTGCTGGTTTTAGGCTGATGAAGATGCAGCTTTGGCAATGTCAGGTTACTTTCCTGAAGCGCTCTATTCGGGCTATTGTACAAGTTCTCTCAGGGCCCTGCTGCATAAAACTTACCATCAAGAGTAACTTTGCTACCAATGGCACCTTCTTTGGAAAACTTGAATTTCATTGGCTGTTGAGTGATGTGACCATGGTAGTTACCATTAACGGCAGAGTTACCATTATGGCAGAGTTACAATTAATGGCAAAGTTGTCATTAATGGCAGAGTTACCATAAATGGTAATTTTATGCAATGAGGCCCTAGTGTAGACTGAAGACCCATCTAGTGCATGGAGAGGGTTTTTTCCTTCGCCCTTTCTCTCCCCTCTGTCATGCATGAGGGGTTGGTATTGATGACTGGACGCCAGCGCCCCTAAGTGGTGTATAAGTTACCCTCCAGGGCCAACCCGTCAGCCTTTTTCTAAAGACTCTATTGAAGGTGGCCAATATTGATTGGTTTCTCCTGAAGATATTGGCTGGATATTAAAGATGGGGTGCAATGGAGAGGAAAGGTCAGGAAATTAGCTTCAATCGGGTCTTTAGTGAGTCCATGGAGGGTCATCGCTGGCCCTGTTTTTGAAGGATGATGATTTGACTTTTGGCTGGAGGGAAAACTATGATGTATTTGTACCATACATGTATGGGTTAGAGAACAGACCAGAAGAGAACAGTTGGGGTAAGTAGAGGGGGAGGAGGGGAAAGGGGAGGACGAAGAGAGAAATGGAGGAGGAGGAGGAGGAGGAGGAGGAGGAGGAGGAGGAGGAGGAGGAGGAGAAGGAGGAGGAAAAGGAGGAGGTGGAAGAGGGAGGGGAGGAGGAGGAGGAGGAGGAGGAGGAGGAGGAGGAGAAGGAGGAGTAGGAGGAGGAGGAGGAGGAGGACGGGGAGGAGCCCGAGGAGGAGGAGGAAAATGAGGAGGTGGAAATGGAAGAGGAGGAATGGAGGAGGAATGGAGGAGGAGGAGGAGGACAAGGAGGAGGAGGAGGAGGAGGAGGAAGAGGAAAAGGAGGAGGTGGAAATGGAAGAGGAGGAATGGAGGAGGAGGAATGGAGGAGGAGGAGGAGGAGGACAAGGAGGAGGAGTACGAGGAGGACGAGAAAGAAGAGGAGAAGAAAGAAGAGGAGGAGGAGAAAGAAGAGGAAGAGGAGAAGAAGAGAAGAAGAGGAGAAGAAGAGGAGAAAAAGAAAGAGAAGGAGAAGGAAGAGGACAGACGAACAAGGGGGAGGAGTAAGAAGGAAAAGAAGGAGAGGAGAAAGGGTAGAAATGGAAGATGAGGAGGAGGAGGAGAAGAAGAAGAAGAAGAGGAGGAGGAGGAGAGACAGACTAGAGGATTGGTGTTAAGAAGGAGAAGTAACATACATGTATGTGGATAAGATTGGGGAGAGTAGACAGAGAAGTTGAGATCATGCTCATGAACGTGGGTAATTGTGCAGAACTTTACGGTAATATTGCACATCATAATTTAGGGCGAATGCACACAACATCACACCAGCTATATTTACATCAGTTAGAAGACGTCCTGGAATTCCTGTCAGTGCTACATGTAAGTGCAAGCATCAGCTCGCTGTAAGCACCTTCTCTGTCCGACATTATGAGCCGTATCTTAGGCACCAGGGTTTGTTTTCATCTTGATCAGCTTCACATTCATCACATTTGGAAACCCCACACAAACAGCTAATTGTGGCCAATACTCATTTGGGTACAATAAAGCTGTTTTCCTTTTGAAGCCACAGAAATAGAGCACACTTTCTCTTCTCTCTCTCTTTCACCTTCCTCCCTTTCTTTCCTCTCTCTCTCTCTCTCTCTCTCTCTCTCTCTCTCTCTCTACATTGTATCTCTCTCTCTCTCTCTTTCATCTCTCTCTCTCTCTCTCTACCTCTCTCTCTCTCTCTCTCTCTCTCTCTCCACTTCTCTCTCTCACTCTCTCTCCCTCCATTCCCTTTTTTTTTACCTTGTTCACATTTTCATGTTCTTCCATAATGTACACTAGCTAGAGTACTGTGTGTCATACATATAAAGGTTTGAATAATACAGTGTCTTCATTAAACTACTGAATTCCAAAGCAAGAGACTGCGTTGTTATTGATATGGGGTTGCCAGTATTTGGTACAGTCCCATAGCAAGACATTTAAAAGTTGTTACTTACATGTACAGTATATGGGTCTGTCAGTGCTTGGTAAAGAGAGGGTTAACCCACTCAGTCACATAGACAAGACATTGAGTTGTTATTGATATGGGTTGAACAGTGCTTTACATTGAAAGTTTAAAGTGATGTTAAATTGAAATGTGTACATGTATAGCAAGCAAAATGTTACAGGCATTCATAACACATACATGTACCTGTAAGTGGAAGATGTACACTATGCAGTCTACACAACAAACACACTTGTAAATCTGTGAGCCGCGGCTTTCCTCTCGAGTTTGCACATCTATTCTACAAGGAATACACGACATAATTACAAGATAGATCAAACAGGAACAAGTCTAGTTGGGTTCAGCCCAAAGCCGCCAAGCAAACACTATGCTTAGTCCAAACTCCAAAGTCTGTGTAAACCACCAAAGCACATTTGGGAATTTGAAGCGGTGAAGTGCATAGCAACTCAGCGTTTCTGTTACCGAGGAAAAGTAAGCCAAGGGAATTCAATAAGAGCTGAATTTTTTGTCCGTAGGATGTTTTTTCTGATTATGCAAAGGTCAGATGAAGTACCACTTCTAGAACTCTATTTGTACTCTCCTGTACTTGTAGCACACATGTGTGACTATCTATCTGTGCACTAGTTCATATCCATACCCCATATACAGTACGCTACAGCTCAAATGAATTGGCATAGGGAAAGGGAAATGGAAGAATGGGAAGAAGCCTCAGTTTTAAACTGTGGTACATTTTGTCCAGTTCAGTATGAAACATGATGCTTTAGCCTAAAAGCATCATGTTTCATGCTGAACTGGACAAAATATACCACAGTTTAAAACTGAGGCTCCTTCCCTTTCTTCCCTTTCCCTTTGCCAATTCCTTTGAGCTGTAGTGTACATGTATTAGCGAGTTACCCATCATTTTTTTCTCTCTCTCCTTGAAATGCTATTTAAATTTCTGAAAATAAAATGTGTACAACTAGAAGTTGAAGACGCATTAATCTTGACTCTCTCAATACCAGTAAAATGAAAAACTATCCTTGTTTATGTTTGAAACGCACTGACCATTTTCTCTATTCATAATTGTATTGTCCCTGTCAGCGAGCAATGCAGGTATTGCTCCCAAGTGAACGCATGCACAGTGAAGCTGACCAGTGCGGACCATAGTGCACAGTGGTCTCTGGCTATAGGTTTCGGACAACCCGTTCAAAGCCTCATCAAAATCTACTGATCGCTAAAAGTTTGCTTCAAGTCAGTTTCCAGTTCTACATGTATTATTGGGAGGAAAGTTCTAATACAGTATCTTCTATTTTCTGTGGCTTTTTTTATCTTATAAATTTCACTTTTTTGACCTGCAAAAGGGATACCCTGTAGTTACGGTGTCTTAATTTGAGAATCCGCATACACCGAGCAACTGCTGGTGTTGGGGGCCCTGGATCTAGATTGATATCAAACGAGACCGGGACCTGTATAATTGGTTACCCAGAAGGAATGGAACGAGTCCGCCTTAGTGGCTGCCATCATTCTCCATTGTGAATGATCCCTCGAGATTTGACAGGTTGTCACAAAGACTTGCAAGCATCCGATCACCGGGGTAATAATAAATTGGGCTTGTAAAGCACTTGAGATGATACTATTTCATGTTAGGCGCTATAAAAAATGTGTGTATTATCATTATTATTATCATTTGACAGCTCTGCCATAATTACTACAGATATGTTCCCTTACCTTTGATAATCGTGATAATCGAGGAGTCAAATTAAAATCTGCCTGGTATATTTGTGTCTGGTCTTAATTTTAACAATACTCATTGTGCCCAAAATTGCCCATTTTACACTGATGTTTGTTTTGTATACATGTAGCTCCACAAACATGAAGGGTGGGCTATTTTTACAATCATTGAGGTGCCTATATTGCCAGAAATATTGCGCTTAAATAGGAATGAGGTAATTTATGCTACTTCAGTTCAGTAAAATGTAAAGGGTCTGTAAATTGGAGGACAAAGCGCAATGCATACTGGTACAACTGTATGACAACTGTACTCTATAAAATGAAGGTAATTCAGACAGAAGAGTTTTTCATGACAGGGTTCATGAGTGTTCATCATAAGCCAAAGCTTGAAAGTGTAAAAAACATTTATACTAATTACATGTTTTATATACAGGATAGAGTGAAGGGTAGAAAGAGAGACAGAGAGAGAGAAAAACAGTATGTACCACTCAAACTGATGTATGTTATTATTCATATTGACATTGGCACAGTACAGTACATGTATGTAGTCGATCTATGTTATTTGCCACCTTCTCATGAATGTGCGTCTATAAATAAGTTTCCTTCTTAACACCGTGTCTTCTGCTCTCCTCCCAGACCTCTCCTTTTCTCACCCCGGAGCTTGGCGTAATTACGCGTGTTCCAACAGAGTCCCTTCAGCATCAAGCACGGAGCGCAGAAACACCCATTCCCCATCATCCACCCCCCCGACCGCACCGCACCGTTCATTATGCCCGCATACCCTGCACCCATAGGGAGCTACAGTGTGCTCGCTCACGCACCTCTCCTCCGCTCCCCTACTACAAGCTACAAGTTCATGTCGAGAAAAACCCCTTCATACTTACATGTACATGTACGCACATACACACATCAGCATATGCACGCACTTACACACATCTTAAATGTGTATTCATGTTGTACAATATGGGTTAGGATCACTATGTAAGGTATTTAGAGGTGAAGTTGTGTTAGACTTACCTAATGGAGGAAATCTGGGGTTAGTTCCATGGGTTGAGCTGAAATATCCAACTAAATAGTCCCGTTTTACTGTCCGAGTGTGTCTGGCTGCATCTTGTGGTGTACTGGCGGTGTACTGGGAGAGGAGAACGGTCGCTTATCTCGGCCAATGCCTCCACTGTGATCCCACACACACAAAGACTGAGTGTGGCTGGGCCGTTCTACTGACTGGCGCTGAATAGGGGTGCGTGGAGGCTTCTATGGGCGAGGGGAAGCTGTCAGGAACAAATGATGGATGTGAGGGGTTAGGTTAGTCTTCCAAAACAGACTCTTATTCCAGAGTTTACTTATTTTCTTCCTGGGGGATGGGTTACATGTACATTTATAGGTAGCTGCCTCTGACCCCCCCCCCCCCCCCCCCCGTTCCTTTTCTTATTGCAATTTTCATAGTCGTCCACACATTCATACAGCATAAAGAGTAAGTTTTCTCTATTTCTTACATTTGTTCATGTACATCTACGTATTTAAGGTGTTCATGAAATTAAAAAAAATCATTTTACACAAATCTTGATACTATATAATAACAAATTAACCATGTAATTGTACTACATGTATTTAACCTTGAATAGGCCACTGGTGAATTCTCCCTATCGCATATAGCCAATATCAAGTGATATCAACTCGCAATGTCAATATCTCATCGATTGCTCTTGGGACTTCCGGTTAGAGTTTGGTACGCATTCAATTCAAGCAATAATGCACAGAATCTGTAATTTCGACCCTCGTAAATGGAAGGGTTGTTACATGGACGAAGGACTTGAAAAAAATACCAGCATATCACTCACGGCGATGTTTTTGCCTACCTCACCATTGATTGTGGATGGACTAATGAAAGAATGAAAAGACACAAGTAAGACAATGGCTATAGAATGTTCGTGAACCAGAAGTTCATATCCCTAGAATTAAAGGTAAAAAAAATTGGAGTGCCACACACGTTCAGATTCATAGGGAGAATTATAACTACCATCAATGCACACAAATCCCATAAAGAAGCATTTTGCCTGGCACACAAGGGTTTTTTATGCCAACTACATGTACAGTGTAAATCAATCATTTGATTGATTCGTGAAGAAATAATTCAAGAATGTTAAGATTTTGTTGAATACATGTAATCTAAATAAATTACTAATGAACATAATATGTTCAATTTTGAAAAGAAACATAGGCATACATCCTGTGGTAAGGATAGTGTGCTCCATCCTGTAAATCAATGTATGTCTATCTTCAAAATTGAAATTCCCCCAGAAATCCCCTTCACGTACTGTAAATGTTCAAAGTGATTAAAAAAATGGAAAGAAGATTGGTGAAAGACTAAATACAGATAATGCAACAGCCATAGCATATTCAGTGTCCAGCTAATAGGGTCTGCGCAGCAAGACTAGTCCCTTCATCCCTCCTAGCTTTGTTCAAATTTGCGTAAGAATGGAAGTTTGATTCACATTTGCAGGCATTGTGCTGGGCTCCATCAGCCTGTCACAATACCAACTGGCTTTGTTCCGCTCCACTGCTCACTGTCTGGAAACCTCTCATCTGAACGCAGCTTAAAGGGAGTATACTGTACTGGGAAGACAAAAATGCCTTCAAAAGGTGATTGTGAGCAATCTTCTTGCAAATGGTCTTAACTTCATGTATTGTCCATTTTAGAAACTTGCTGGACGTTATTTGCCCTCAAATGAGTTTCCTCAGTTTTGAGGAAATAATCTTTGATAATTGATTGAGCTTTTTTTTTCATACCACAAAAATTGTTGTAATTTCAAAAAATAAAATTGACATTTTCATTTATTCTACAGGAGTTAAAGGACCTCTGACCTTAAAATTTCACAGTTGGTATTTCAAAGATACATGCTAAATATGTGCAAACTTTCATGAAGTTTGCAGATGTTTGTAAAAGGGATGGGCCATCTTTAAGGGGCCCCGTTCCACTATCATTATTTGGACCCCGACCTGTCTATCAAAATGGCTAAGAACAGCATTTACATGTATGAGCATGCAGGGGTCGTGGGGAGAACACGGAACTGGGTAGAATCAGGTATATTTTTTTTTAGATCAGCAAGAAGTTTTACACTTGCTCAAAACTTTATCTTGAGTTTTCTAAATAAAAATACATTGTAAAATCAGCGGGCAGGATGTAAATACTGCATAAACACAGCGGTGTGAGTAAAGTAGAATGGAACTAGAATCGGGACGTAAAACAATGACAGTGCTGTGAATATATTTGATCATTGCACATTTTCATTTAAAATTTTCAGTTTTGCTTCTTCCATTCATAGCTTTCATGTGATTTTCTCGTCAGTCGTAATAAAAAAAATCCTGCCAATTTGTTAAATACCACTCAAAAGAACATGATCAAAATACAATTATTTCATTTTTACATTGTACAGCGCTTAGAAATTGTGTTGTATTAAGCGCTATATAAAGGCTCAATATTATTTTATAAAAGAAAACAAGGGGGCCGGTTTGTGGCACCCACATCATACCGGTCTGCAAATAACACTCAAATGTTTGTTAGTCCCAGCACTATTGGGCCTCTTCTCAAATAGGACCTTTAGAGGGAAAGTCAACCCAGAAGTTGAATCAAATTTAATTAGAGCAGAAACAAGAAACTGACATATTAGTTGAGGCTTGACGAAAAATTTGTCAAAGGATAAGAAAATCATGTTTTTACGTTTTAATTTTGTGGAGACATGTATGAGTAGTTCTCCCATATGTCACATGCATGTGCTGTATACTGTAATTCCATAAATTCCCCATTCTCTGTTTTTTTTTTATGGAGTGAACAATTCTTACCATTGAGGTATGTGTATAAAAACATATGTCTAGTGATACATGTATTGCACAGGTTAAATGCTATTCTTTTGAGAAAATGGGAATTAAAAAAATAGTACACAACTTAGAGCTAGCAAGTGATGTCACAAAATAAAGAATTTGAACATTCATAATTCTGATATCCTTTAACAGCTTTTTAATGAAACCATCACTAATTTGTTTATTTCATGTTTTTGCTTTTATTAAAAAAACTGCTGAACTTTAGGGTAGACTTTCCCTTTAAAGAAGGCAACCAAGCTGTACTGACATGGATTACACATGTATGTATTTGTATGACTACACGCAGTGTTACATAACAAAGAACATCTCAAGCTTGTGGTAAACATGTTCACTCAAAAGAATGTTGTTGCGTGTGTCCATTCACAAGAAACACCACACTTCTAAGACACATTCGCATGAATTCCCAGTGACAGCAGAATGCAATTTAAACCTGTTCAGTCTTTCACACTGTTTCTTTGTGTCAGTACGGTGAACCCTGCATATAAAGGCTGCTTAAGCAAGACATGACATGCATTCTCTATATATCCAGGTGGTCTTTCAATTATACAGGTTGCACTATTACAGGTTTCAATGAGAAATATTTTGAGGGAAAAAATGTTTTTTGTACAGACAGGGGGGTTTCTAAATGTACATTCACTTTTCAAAAATGGTGACCATTTCTGGTGACCAAATAGTTAAAAAAGTAGTGTTACCACCCTTGTCGTAACTATGGTTTCATGAAGACACTCCCACATAATGTATAGGGCTAGAGTCTATTGCAGTACAAACACATAATGGGTAGGGGCAATCACACTCAAAAATTATCCCGTAGTGAGATTTTGACCGATGCGGTAAAATCTCACTAATTCTTGCACACACTCACACACAAGTTTAAAAAAAATCTCACTAGCCAGGAGGCACCACAATCTTTATGAGCACATTTCCAAAGCCTCAACACCAAAATCACAGCTATTCACACGAAATCTCAATAATTTCTTAGAGATTTTTTTTTGTAGTTGAGACTTTTGCATTGTTCATACACACAAAATGAAAGAAGATTTTGACTGAGGTCGAAACAGCAAAGTGTAAATCTCACTTATTTTGATGTGCGTGAACGCCTTTATTTTCTCCCATGGGCGATCTTCACAGGCATTAAGCTCACCAGATCTGGGTCACCCAATTAACAAATGAAGAGGAAAAGTTTGAGTAAACATAGTTGACCTATTTATGGTCATGTCAATCCTAATCATAAGGTACAGTACCTCTATAAGTGCCAGTAATAGACATCAGGACAACATAATGGTAATGGTGTCTGTAGGACTCTGTATACTCCATATACATGTATTTAGCGAGTCTAATAAGTCGCAAATCGACACTTAACAACAATTTCGCGAGCGGCTAAATTCGCAATCATGGAGCATTTGTATATCTACGTTATAGGAAAGGGCACGCATCTATCCACGCGAACGCCATCATGCATCACCCACCTTGATCAGTACTGTCTACTGTGTATCACGTACATGTACTAGTAGTACATGTGCGCATGCACATCGTATTCATGTCGAGATCAAAGTTAATATTTTTTGTGTGTTGTTAAAAACGAAACAAAAAATTTAAAAATAAACACGAAATATGTGGCGTATAAGAAAGTGATTTAAATGAGGGCACTGTGGTATAGTGGTGAGAGCTCTTGACACTTGCAAACACCATTGGGCAAGGTGTTTTGCTCATGTTTGTCCCTCTCAACCCACGTGTAGTAAATGGGTACCTGGTAGAAATTACTCCTGATCTACATGTAATTAGATCAACTAGCTTCTGGCACTACATACATGCACACATGCACGCTTCAGGTAGTACTTGGTACAAGGAAAGTGCTTTATAAAATCTGATTCTTATCATTATTATGAAATACTTAACCGAATAAAACTACTGAATTCTTAATCAAATCATTAATGTAATGAATCTTGTAAATCTTTACGAAAGGCCCAGTGACCTGTATACATTGCTCAGGCTCGTTACATGCTCATTGGATGGGTAACATGACAGATCAAAATCCACGAAGTCGACCGAAGCTACATGATGTGGTTCCGTCTAATGGCTATGCTCCAATGCTTATAAACGCATGTGCAAACACCACTCATCGTTCATACACCATACATTCGACGTCACCTATCAAAGATTGCTGCTGACGTATCACCAGCGCGAGGTCGCGCCTGTCAAAGTTCAACCTACCTTCAGGGTGGTGCTGATAGAACGAACGCCGAACACAGCGCCCTCTATAAATGATATCGCACCGTTTGAGCTCAGTTGTCTATGCCTTTAAGTGGCAAATTTACACGCAGGTGTGACAGAAATATAAATGGGTGTTACTTTCACCCCCCCTCTTGTTAGGGATGGGCGCTCACCGCCCCCCTTGGTAACAGGATTATCTCTCACAATTATAGTGCCCATTGGTACAGTAGCCATTTCCTGAGCCGACAATAGGATTAGGGGTATCAATAGACCCTCCTAACAGGATTAGATGGAGTCTCCACAATAGACAGGAAATGATTGCTGGTGGTAGAGCGATGGGATTCAGTGACTAGTATCTAGTCAGTCCCTGAGTCCACACATGCAAAATTCACCTCATGGTTATCCTGAAATGGTAGAGCTATACCATTTTAGGATAACCATACGATGGAATTCACATGCCAGAGCAATGCACAAGCTGATACATTTACGGCTATTTTGTGGACGCAGTTAATAAGATTCGCTTACCGCAACATTGCAGTGTTTTTATTTGGTCTCAATCTGCAAAATATCCTGAATAAGGAGGAAGCAAATACAGTGAAACCTGTCTATAGTGGCCACCCAAGGGAAACAAAAAGTGTGGCCTTTATAGACAGGTGGCTACTATAGACAGGTTCTTTAACACATGATCTCTCTCCGGGGGAATTATTGTAGTGGACACTATAGACAGGTGGGCTGCTATAGACAGGTGGCCGCTGAGACAGGTTTGACTGTACTACCATTTTTAGTGACTCCTGTTCATATGACAAAGTGTACATGTATACAGCTATCGGTATTGCATTGGCAAAATTGCAGCTAATGTTGCGCTTATTTTGCTTATATATGTATGTAAAGTATAATGAAAGGGGTTACTCTGACCACCAGCAGAGCTGAACAACTTGCTACAATTTCTCTTGATCAGTGAGTATAATGAAGGTCTAGAGGCTCTCATACTCTCTGCACAGCAGGCAACATCACATCCAATCTCTCCTAAGATTGATCGCAAATGGTATGAATCATGGAGTGAAGCAGAGAAGGGCAGGGGGGAGGGAGAGGGTGGAGGGAGGGATGGGGGAGGGGGGAGGAGGAAGGGGGAGGGAGGGGAGGAGGGGAGGAAGGAGGGAAGGGGAGGGGAGGAAGGAGGGAAGGGGAGGGGAGGAAGGAGGGAAGGGGAGGGGAGGAAGGAGGGAAGGGGGAGTGAGAGGGTGGAGGTAGGGACGGGGGAGGAAGGAGGAGGGAAGAAGGAGAGGGAGGGGAGGAGAGGAGAGGAAGGAGAAAATTAGAGAGGGAAGGAAGGAGGGAAGGGGGAGGGAAGGAGGGAGCGATGGAGGGAGGGAAGGAGGGGAGAGGAGAGGAAGGAGGGAAGGGGGAAGGAAGGAAGGAGGGAAGGGGGAGGGAAGGAAGGAGGGAAGGGGGACAGAAGGAGGGAGCGATGGAGGGAGGGAAGCAGGGGAGAGGAGAGGAAGGAGGGAAGGGGGAGGGAAGGAAGGAGGGAAGGGGGACAGAAGGAGGGAGCGATGGAGGGAGGGAAGGAGGGAATGATGGAGGGAGGGAAGGAGGGAACAATGGAGGGAGGGAAGGAGGGAGAGAAGGGGGAGGGGAGGGATGGAGGGGCGGGAGGATAAGACAAAGGACATGAGGGAGAGAAGGAGGAATGGGATGAAGGAAGGAAGGAGGAATGTAGGGATGAGAGGAGGGATGAGAGGAGGGCGGGAGGAGGGACAAGAGGAGGGATAAGACAAAGGACATGAGGGAGAGAAGGAGGAATGGGATGAAGGAAGGAAGGAGGAATGTAGGGATGAGAGGAGGGACGAGAGGAGGGCGGGAGGAGGGACAAGAGGAGGGACAAGACAAAGGACATGAGGGAGAGAAGGAGGAATGGGATGAAGGAAGGAAGATAGGAGGAATGGAGGGAGGAGAGGAGGGGCGAGAGGAGGGGCAGGAGGAGGGACAATTGGAGAGATAAGACAAAGGACATGAGGGAGAGAAGGAGGAATGGGAGGAAGGGAGGAAGGAAGGAAGGAAGGAGGAATTGAGGGAGGAGAGGAGGGGGGGAAGTGAGAAAGTGGTTCTGAGAGGGAAGGAAAAGGGTGAATAGAGGAGAAAGCTTGATGGAAATTAAGGGAAAGAAAGGGGTATATGAGACATACTGTAGGTAGAGAGAGGCAGGGGAAAGGACAAGTAAAATCCTGATATATTGACAGGGAAGAAAAGGTGAGTAAGAGAGAAAGGTAAATAAGGGAGAATGCAAGAATTAATGAGAAAGTGAAAGTAACAATGTATCATGGAGAGACAGCATGTGGGCAAGCCCAAAGACAGGGAGAGTGATGTTATGTTTTCTTTTAAAAAAATGGAAAGCTCAAGATCTTTAGACGTAAATCAGTCATTAACATGTGTAGCAAAAACATGATAAAAGTCTCAAATGGATATTGGAAATCAGAGAAAAATAGAACATGATTTTATTTATTTATTTATTTTGACCTTGAATAATACTTTTTCTTTAAAGTGATGTGCACATACACACACATGCCTAAGTAGCAACATTGATTCAAGTCTTCATAAAAGGCCCTAATAGTTTAATTAAAGGCACTTTTCCCCATGGAATAATGTTCAAAATATACATTCACATTATAATCCTTCAGGTCAATCATTATCTCAGACCACTTAACATCCTACTCCAAGATATTTACAGAGCCCGCCTCTAGACTTTTCGAAAAGTCGGACACCAAATATCAATATATTCTTCCAGACTAACTTGTGAGATTAGGGGACGAACTCTGCCACTGTGCCACAAGCTGAATTGGTGTTTTTACGGTTGTTACAGCTGGAAAACCCTTCAAAGCAGGGCCATGCCCAGGAGACACGCCTTTAATAAGCATGGAATGTAGGCTAGACAAGCAGGTTAACCCACATAATGTGCGATGAGTCACTGGACCAAAATCTAGGCCGCGTGCTGGTAATTATCTCCCCATATTCCCCACTGGCTTTAAAAACGTGTTTAAAATGCAAATTAAACAAATCATGAAAAATTGATGTTAAAATGAAGCTATCAACACTTTCATGACAGGGAGGTTATTCATGATTTATCTTTGCCTCATGAAAATTTGAAGGGCACAGGTCTTGGGCACAATTTTTGTAAAGCCAGCAACGAGGCTACCAGCCAATCTGTTCAAAATTTCAGGTGCTTGCGCGACTTCATATAGTCCCAATAAATGTAATCAAGGGCATATCTGTGATTTACCATTGCACTGCTCTGGAGCAATAGTGATCACTTTGTATGCTTTTATAAATAAATAAAAATCGCTCAAAGAATTTAAACTAATTTCATATATGATTTATTTTTCTCAATGATGATGTCATGACTAGTACACTTGTGAAACTTCCCCGATTTTGGATTACAGGCATGCAGCCATATTCCTGATTTCAGCTGTATGCAAGGTAATTGGCTGCCAGGTTGTAAATGACATTTTTAATCCAATCTCTAAAAACACATACTAGTACTGTTTCAGTATGAATTTTATCAAGATCTTGTGAAGTAGACTCATAGACAAGCAGAAGGAGAGAAGTAGTACTTTTTTCGTAGGCAGAAATGTATCGCTAATAGTTTGGATTCATGTGCCAAACAGCCTGGAAACTAAGCTACGTAAATGCACTTGGGAAGCCTAACGTACCCTTCTTAGACAAAAGGAAGCAACTAACAAAAGAGACTTTTCTTGTTGATGAGCAAAATGTGTCTGTCACTTGCATAGTCATCAGTGCAACATCACATCATGTTAGATTGAATATCTCGCAGAAAGCTTAATATTTCTTCTCCAGATTTTGCCTGTATGTAGCGAACTCTGGGTATAAGAGCATCAATATTTGTCACTTGCTTCCTTTTGACATAATACGACAGTAATGTTCAACTGATTATCATACACATTATGGGAAGAAAGAGATATGCATCATTCTATGCACAATTGTGTATACATGTGTTTGCTTAACCTGATGTCACTTGATGTTTCAAACATGGGGACAATTTTTGTTGTATAAGTGCAGACACGATGAACATGGTCTTTTGTTAGGCTAACAAAGTTTCAAAGGGTCCATTTTAAATTTTGTCTGTGTAACAAAAGATCATAGTGAGATCAACAAAGGACTTCACAAAGCAAGAGAGAGAAGAGATGAGAGGTGTGAGAGAAAATGAGCTTGTATTATATGTACAGTACATGTTGGAAAAAGGTAATAGACGAAAGAGAATAATGGGGGAGATATAAAGAAGGTGAGAGACGGATGTTGAGAGAGAAGAGACATGCAAGAAATGGGGAAAGAGATGATGTACACTACAGCTCAAAGGAATTGGAATAGGGAAAGGGAAAGGGAAGAAAGGGAAGAAGCCACAGTTTTAAACCGCAGTATATTTTGTGCAGTTCAGCATGAAACATGATGCTTTTTAGGCATCATGTTTCATGCTGAACTGGACAAAATATACTGCAATTCAAAATTGCGGCTCCTTCCCTTTCTTCCCTTTCCCTATGCTGGAGTGTAGAGAGGTGGGGGGGTGATGAAAGAGAGAGGTATGATCAAATACTAGATATTGTATGAGCTTTACAGACAATTGAATACTTCAAGTGCATGTAGTAGCCCAACATGTAAATGCATTTACTCAAACATGAATTAAACTAACTTAAGTGCATAAGGGTAGGATCGTGTATCATTCGACGCGCCAACAAAGCACTGCAACTTCATTTATAAACTCTGCATTCAGAATCATTTTAATCTTCGCCATTTATAGTAAATTTATCACTTTCACTGTGAAACTCTGTAAACGTCGATGTCATCATGAATCAAGCTTCCCCAAGCTCTTGAGGCTGACCTCCCCGTGGGAAATAAAATCCTTGGGAATTCAAGGTCGAGGAGATCATGATGCATTCATAAATCAAGTCAGAGTCACTTTGTTCCTGTTGCCATCAGCCCTAATGTATACTTTCGTCTCCCCCTGGAAGTCGATCAGAAGAACTGCCTATCCACACTAAAACTTGATCCTGTAACTCTAAAGAAACATGGTATGAACAGTCATTGTATATTCATACTACAAACATAGATCATCTTGTATGAATTTGTTTTCAAGATTGAAAAGTAATGTAATGTACAAGCCACACCAGGGCTGCGCTACATGCACATGTTGTTATAAAATACAGTACAGTGCACTGCTCCTTTACTTATTTATGTAGAATTTATTTGTAAATTATTTTTAAGGGCCCTGTGTGTCTTTTTGCTCCAATTAACACACTATTTCATAGGTAAACACAATTACAAAGAACTAACCCCACTAACTTTCTGCATCGGTACACTTAATGGATAAATGATTGATAATTTCTCCCACGATTCCTGTAATTATCCACAGGACCCATTATGACATTGCTGTGCGGACCAACGCTACAATGTTTGAGTCAACACTGATGGTAGCAGCGCAGCTCTCTACATCATGTCCACATGAGCATAGTCTGATAAAAAAAAATTAATATGCCCCCTCCCCGTGCTCCTCTTCCACTCTCTCCTCCCCCCCCCCCCCCCTCTCTCTCTCTCTCTCTCTCTCTCTCTCTCTCTCTGTCTCTCTCTGTCTCTCTGTCTCTGTCTCTCTCTCTCTCTATCTATCTCTCTCTCTCTATCTCTCTCCCTCTCTCTCTTTCTCTCTCTCTCTCTCTATCTCTCTCTCTCTCTCTCTCTCTCTCTCTCTATCTCTCCCTCTCTCTCTATCTCTCACTCTCTCTCCCCCCCCCCTCTCTCTCTCTCTCTCTCTCTCTGTCTCTTTCTGTCTCTCTATCTCCCTCTCCATCTTTGTAAATGCCCCCCTGCCCTCTGTCTGTCTGTCTGTCTCCCTCTCTCTCTCTCTCTCTCTCTTCCTCACTCTTTTTTCAGGTATTAAGATTGAAAGTTAACCCCTTCCCACCCCTTGCAAATCATATTCAATCTGTATCAAGCCCTAATTGCAATTCCTGGGTAAATAAATGATATGCAGCAATAATCATCACCACAGAAACACACTGAAATCGTGATTAATTTCCACCCAAATCCTTGCCATCACACTGTTGATTTCCTCTCTTCATTCAAAATCCTACCAAACATTGACTGGCTCGGGCAGCCCTAGAGGCTAAGCACACATTCCTAGGCTGAAAGGATAGGGAATAAAAGAAGGAGGGAAAATGGTTTTTTTTTTTTGGGGGGGGGAGAAAAACCCAACAAAACGAGCCATTACCAAACCTGAGGCACAACCTCAGAGTTCAGCCTTTGTTGGTCCTTTCAGCCGAGGTGTGAATTCATTTGCTTTCCTCGCAGGACAGGTACCGTACATTGTCACCGCTCAAACATGACTGCCGGCGTGTCAGGGTCGTTTTCATACAGTCACATGGATACTAGCGCCAGTACTAAAGTTGTTCAGACTGAGGGATAGGGAGCACTGAACTCTTTAACATATGTTTCATACATTTCTCACATCTTTCAGGACAGGTACCGTACATTGTCAAAGCACAAATATGACTGTCGGCCATGTCAGGGTCGTTTTCAATCAGTCAAACTGATACCAGTGCCACCAGTGCCAGCGCTAATGTTGTTCAGACTAAGAGTTACTGAGGGACGAACTCTTTACAATGTTTCATACACATTATTGTTAAGGTATCCTGCTGATTCCTACTGAGTTTCATGACTTAAATGCAAATGGGACTTTGATAAGGCTGTTCATTACTGTACACCATGCTTTTCCCATTAGGCCGAAAACACCTAGTATGTATTCAAACAATTATAAAGACATCATACACTGTACATGAAGTTAGACACAGGGGGAAAAAAATTTACAACTACAAATTGGTGAAAAGATGTCTTTTCAAAGCCTTTCTGAAAGCATTTACAAGTACTGATGAAGACTATCTAAATGTAAGTACAGTAGTAAATCATTCCAGAAAAAAAATACAACTACAAATTGGTAAAAATATGTCTTTTTAAAGCCTTTCTGAATGCATTTACAAGTACTGATGAAGACTATCTACATGTAAATGTAAATCATTCCAGTGTTTTGAAGCAGATGGAGTAAAAAATTTTATCAACAGCCAAAGCGTGAGCTTTGTTATCAAGGACTTTACACATGTCTACCCCATTGCATAAAACTTACCATTGATGGTGATGGTAACTTTGCTCCCAATGGCAACTTCTATTGAAACCTTGAATTTGATTGGCTGTCGAGTCATATTACCATGGTAGTAACCATTGATGGCAGAGTTATCACGGTAAGTTGTATACTGCAATGGGTCCCAGGGACCAAATTCATGAAACCTTGCTAAGCATAGCAAGTCATTTACATGTAAGTACATTCAGCTACATGTGCATGTACATGTACATGAACATCTACTTCTGGGCCCTGTTGCATAAAACTTACCATTGATGGTAACTTTGCTTCCAATGACAATTTCCTATGGAAACCTTGAATTTGATTGGCTGCCCGCTGTCGAGCTGTGTTACCATGGTAGTTACCATTGATTGTAGAGTTACCATTACTGGTAAGCGTTATGCAACGGGGCCCTGGGCTTCATCTTATGAAAAGTTAAGATTGATATAAATCGTTTGCAAGTCCAATCCCCGACATGTATGTCTAAAATTGCAATAAATTCCAATTTCTAATACATATGTATGTAAGACTGAGCCATGGTAATACAACTGTATAGTCTATGCAGTACCAGTGTAGAAAATGTGCGGCACAAACACTACACATTGACATCGGGTCCAAAAAATGATGGTGAATCACACATAAATTTACTGCACCGCCCGTGAAAGCAGTATCAGTCTTATTATTCATAGCATTTTCACTTTCTTTGAGCCACATGTTCCATACATGGAGTTGTGTACCACATGTCCAGCACAAGTATCAGACAAAATGTGACATTCTGCCCATTCGAGAAACAGGTACAAGAATTTTTGGGTGACCACCCTACTATACACTGTACATGTGCAGTGCATTTAAATGTAAGCACTAGTATGTGACACACATTTTCCATCTTGTTTTGTTAAAATTTGCAATTTTCCTCGATCCCACCCACCACAAAAGCAAGATCCCTTTCCGCTGCTTTGGTATTCAGTTTTCATCCTGATCTCACTACAAGGCTCGGGCGATTCTTCGCGGCGGCAGCGGTGAGAAGAAAAGAAAATATTGGAAATGGAGGTGAAAATATATCGAATGGAGTGCTCAGGTTTGGATAAAAGCCTGTTCCTCATGCTACAATGGGGCTAACCCTCTGGGTTTTCACGGCTCTCTTGTCCAAATTCAAGCCCAGGTTCTTGCTTTTATGTCCTTTGTAGGGAATGTTTTCTTAACACTGCAAGCATGGAGGCTGTTGGAGAGAGAGGTAAATGGAGGCCGAAGTGAACGGGGATACCTTCTCTCTTTGATGAAGTTGTATCCCCTTTTCATATGATTCTTACAAACCCTGATGGAAGATGGAAAACACTGTACAGTGTACTGTACTTGTACTTGTACATTTGGCATGGTACATTTGTAGAACTTGCCAAATAATATACAAGCATGTGTTCTACTTGACGGGTTCTACCTACCAGCCCCTCCCCCCCCCCCCCCCCCCAAAAAAAAAAAAAAAAAAAAAAAAAATATGTACAGATGTGTAGCCTGCTTGGTATCTACATGTTCATGAAGCAAAGAAGGGTTCTACCTAAACCTGTCACACACGCATAAAATCCCCCCCCCCCCCCCCCTGGCCCGACTTCTTTTCTAAATTACAATGAGAACATCATACTATGTACAAAAGTTTTTTTGTATCAATATACAGTATCATGGAAGAAAAGTTTGTTGGAATCCACTGCACACCTGTTACACTACAGCTTAAAGTTGTACATGTAGTAGTGATTACGTGGTAGTTCATCAAGGGTTGTCATCATGGCACAACCATACATTTTGAGACAATTCCTACCTGGTATCCTGAAATTGTTTAGAACAAGCATGGAACTCATTACTTAATGAACAGCAAGGTTTTTTGGTCCAATGGACAAAGTTTAATGTAACTAACAGCAACATAACAGACAATTCTTTTGTTCATGATATTATGTTAATTGCCATGACACTAGCAATGATATGGTTGGCACAATATTTTTTAATCTACCTTTTAATTTTATGAGGAAACTATTTGGGCAAAGATTTTTTTTTCTTTCTTCTTCTTCTTCTTAAGGTAGTCTTGTGTCCTTCAATCCTGAAGATGATTACAGTTATGTCCTTTTTATGTAACTATCGGCAGTTCAAGTTCTTGTAATCACTACAAACAAGTGATGTTGATTTGATACTGCGAACATGTAGGTTTGACCTTCATGTATCTACATGATGGAATGAAAAGGTAATATGCATCTTCCTACAGCACACAAGTACAGGCGTATATTGGAAAAGTATCATAAAGTGTAACGTAATAAATCGTAGAATAATATGAAAGCTGCTCTGAAATGACTGCAGATGGTAATCTTTACAGACAAGTGGTCTTTATACATGTAGACAGCTAGTTTGACTAAGGGTGTGTTTGTCAACTTTTCAGAAATTTCAACGTGTTTCCAAAGGCCTTTAAGAACGCGTTTCAAAAGGCCTTTACGAACGCGTTTAAAAAAAACGGTGCGTTTATCAACTCAATCGCCCAAGTCAAAAACCGGCCTAAGTTGTCACTGCGCAGCTCTACTGTGCCGTTACATGTGCACTGTAGTACAATAGTGTGCGATCAATGTGTTTACGGAAACACATGGTTTAAAGTCGTTTCAAAACAGCTTTGCGTTTATCTCACTTCTCTAAATGTGTTTCTGGCTCAAACGCGTTTAGGATGAGTTGATAAACACGCCCCTAAGAAAATGATTTTGCCTTTTTAGAAAGGTGCAAAGTCTGGAGGACTTTACAGAATGTGAAGGAAATTAATATTTTCATTTTTGTACTAAGACTTCCTACAAATTTCACATCCAAAGTTATGGCACATCATGCAAGATTGCCACACACAAACACACAGTCACAAAATTACAAATGGGCTCAAAGCAATTAAGCACACATACAGTAATGTAAAAAAAAAAAAAGCCAATAAGAACAGGGTGCAGTAGACCAATTTTGTTCAAATAATACATTACTAATGGTAACCCCAGAGTTTGTCTGAGGTTTATCCAAGTAGCAACAACTATTAGATTCAGAGTATATTCCACCCATTGAAACTGGATTATGAAATAAAGGTGTAAAGCGTAATGTATGTAATAACATGTTACTAAGAAGTTGGGAGGAAAGTTGTGAATACATTTCAAAAATTGCTTATGAAATACAAATATTATTCTGCTTTCCACATGCTCTGCCATGGCAGCACTAAAACAAAATTGGCAGAAATTTGGGATCCCTGCAGTGGTGTTACGAAGGCATGAAAAAAGATCCTTAGCTGGGGGCACCACAAATTTCATCAAGAAAGATTTTAGCCTCATCTTAACCTTAAACCAAAGTTTACCAAACCACAAGCCTAACCTTAAATCAACTCTGTGCCTAATTTGCGCATCTTAATTTGTCCAAAAACACGATTTTTAGGTTACTTTTATTAAACCAGCAAGCAAGTTTTACTCTTAACTGCATGCAAGTAATAAGGTAGGACTAGGAGTAGGAGAGCTGTGTCTTTACAGCATTTTTGACCAACTGGGGCCGCAGCCCCCGAATCCTCCTAGACCAAGGCTCTAACATTAATCTACCCCTTCCCCAACAACAACAAGCAGTCCCACTCGCACGACACTCCCTTACAATCATTACAATCGCTAAATCACACTGAGTGGACTTTTTATCCCATGCATTGTTTGTTGGTAGTCTTTTCATAGACCGAAAAATCAGTCTCTGAGCTCTGAAGAGGACGTTGGCTCCACTGAAATACGTGCCTTTACGGTTCTTGCATCGCAATGCATGGCGGGACGGAATTCTAGTACGCGAGTGTTCAGCGATCGCTGCGGTCATATCGTTTACACGCTCATGACGCTAGCCGCGGCGAGCGCGAAGTTCAATATTATTATTTTCATGTTACAGATTTGTTATGTGGATCGGTTCCGACATGAATACTTTCAGTAAATCTGACTCATATTTTAACGATAAGAACTTTGATTTGTATTATTGTACTTTTTATTTATTTAATTTAATTTTATTTAATTTCACACATCACATCACAACACACACATCTGTGCACATATGGGACTACCACCTGAGTCTCGACGACGTCTCGAATGTCTCTCTCTTTGCTTATTATTTTCTCAACAAACCCTTTATAAATCATTATTTGGATACAATAATACGAATCAAAAGTTCTCCTCGAAAGAATACAATTCAGAATTACTGAAAATTATCTCGTCGGAACCGATCAAAGTAACAAATCTGTAACATAAAAATGACATTGTAATCAATGACCGCAGCGATCACTGGACGCTCGCGTACTAGAATTCCGTCCCATAATGCCTTGCGATACAAGAACCGTAAAGGTACGTATTGCATTCTGGCACCTCTGAATTCCCCTATTCAAGGGTATGTCTAAAAATGTAATTTTGATTAAGGAATGCCCTAAATGACACAGTTATTCCTGTCTACTCTACTCTAGTCTAGTCTTAATAGTTCTTTTTTTCAATAACATTTAATTCAAGACATCTATCAAGATGGTGAACTCTAGTTTCACATTCATTCAGGTCCATAATTGTACCCCGTTCGGTCTTAACGTCTCTTGACTTAGCCAGTGGGCTGGAAAGCCGAAACAGTGCTAAACTAAAGCCCCAACAAGAGCATTCACCCGCTGGCAGGCTACACGCTACACTGTATCGGGCTACTCTGGCGAACATAGAGCTATGCGCTCCACTCAATGCCGGAGCTCAGCGGCCGCGCACTAAATCTGTATAAATGTCAACTTACTGTTATTCATCAGGATCAAAATACCACAACAGTCGTGTAGAAACATCTGATAGACGGTACCAGGCTGGGGTGATGAATAAATTGCTCTTTGGATGTGTGGGAAGTAAAATTCATCTCTCAATCAAAGCGAGTTCCGAGCTTTCGATTTGAAGCTCGAAGCAAAGCTACCTGATTAGCCAGCAACCGCTAGAGGGCGACAAAGCAAACTAGTAGCTGCATGCTACAAGTCATGTAGGCTCGTCAGTTTTCCCCACTGAAATTGAAATTGCATTTATAATGTACATTACACACATGGAAATTAATTTCGTTCACATCATCATAAAACACGTAACATTAAACATGAAAGCAAAAGGAAGGACATAATAATGACACGCAAAGAAGAATTAGAGGTAGAAAATGAGCTTGTGTGGACCCAAATCGAACTCAAGGGGCGTCATTCACTCCTTATTGGAACTGCCTACAAACCAAGTCATGATGACAAACACTTTGTTTCTGAACTAGAAAAATCTTTTGAAAAAATTTGTAACAAGGGAAAGGGCTTCAACATAATACTCAGTGGTGATTTCAATCAACCTAACATCGACTGGGTCAGTTCATCAATAGTCCAAGAAAGTACCGCATCTAGCGATACAGCTGAGCTTCTCCTAGGGGCAGTAACAGGGTTTGGACTGAAACAAAATGTCCATGAACCGACAAGACGTGGAAACCTTCTTGACCTGGTCTTCACAAATAACGAAAGTCTCGTCCAAGGCATCAAAGTAGAGCCCGGTATAAGTGATCATGACATAGTCATCGTAGATTTGGACTTGACAGCTAAGTGGAAAAAACAGCCCAGAAGAAATACTATGTACAAAAGAAAGCAAACGATGAATTGATAAACACTGAATTAGATTCATTATGCGAACAATACTTTTCTCTTCGTGATGCAAACGTACAAGAAAAATGGGACAAAATTGAAAATGGAATCAAGCAAACCATGGAAAAACATGTACCAAAGAAAACCGCAGCAAAACCAAACAGTCTTCCATGGTTTAACAGAAACCACCATAGGATTAGACGCAAAAAACAAAGGGCTTATAATCAAGCAAGGAAAACACAGGACACAAAGGACTGGGGATCCTTTGTAAAAATCCAAAAGGAACTTAGAAAATCATTGAGTACATCAGAAAGAGAGTTTACAGCAACCAGACTTACAACAGCACTAAAGGCAAACGTCAAGCAATTTTGGTCGTACATGAAACGACTTGGGCCCGGGGAAAATGGAGTAGCAGATCTTATTGCCAACAATTCAGTCATTAGTGACGGGAAAGGGAAAGCTGAAGCATTGAACAGCCAGTTCACCAGTGTCTTTACAAGAGAAGATAAGTCTGAAATTCCATCAATGGGACCTAGCATAATACCGGACATTCCCAAACTGGTGATTCACGAAGCGGGTGTCCTGAAACAACTTGAAAAACTGCTACCAAATAAATCCACAGGACCTGATGAACTTCCTCCATGGTTCCTGAAGAGGTTTGCAGTTAAACTTGCACCTATACTTACAGATGTATTCCAATCATCCATAGACCATGGGGAACTTCCACGCCAGTGGAAAGAAGCAAACATCTGTGCAGTCTTCAAAAAGGGCAACAGAGCTGCACCGGAAAGTTATACAGACCAATCTCCTTAACCAGTGTCACATGCAAAATATTGGAGCACATTATTCATTCACACATCATGGGTCATTTTGAAGAAAATGACATTTTAGTGGACTCCCAACATGGATTCAGAGCGAAACGCTCAACAGAAACCCAGCTCATCATCACTATCGATGATATCACAAGCATCATCGATAAAGGAAAGTCAGTACATATGGCAATACTTGATTTCTCAAAGGCTTTTGACAAAGTGCCGCATTCACGCCTCCTGGCCAAGCTAGAGCATTACGGCATCAGACACAACATTCAGAAGTGGATACAGGACTTCTTGACTAACCGGATACAAAGGGTGGTATGTGAAGGGAACTTCTCTTCAAACGCAGATGTTCTATCAGGTGTGCCACAGGGCACAGTCCTCGGGCCACTACTATTCCTAACATATATAAATGATCTACCACAACACCTCAAATGCAAGGTAAGACTATTCGCAGATGACTGTTTAGTCTACACATCAGTTAACAGTGAAGAAAATATGGTCTCCCTTCAAGAAGACCTCAAAAGTCTACAACTATGGCAGGACAAATGGCAAATGAGCTTCAACCCATCAAAATGCTCAGTAATGGTAATTTCAAACAAGAAGGTACCCCCTACCAGAGACTATGTCTTCTGTGGCCAGACGCTCGACAAAAAAAGTTCACAACCATACCTTGGGGTTACCATAGACAGTAAATTGTCTTGGGCTGAACACATTAACAATACTGTAAATAATGCAAATCGGACACTTGGTTTCCTGAGGAGAAATCTCTGGTTTTGCCCAAAGGACGTCAAAACCACAGCATACACTGCACTTGTAAGACCCAAGCTAGAGTATGCTACATGTGCTTGGGATCCATATAAAGTGGGACAGATCAAAAAGTTAGAAGGTGTCCAAAGGAAAGCAGCACGCTTCTGCACTGGGGATCATCAGCGGGAGAGCAGTGTCACCCAGATGCTAACAGGATTAAAGTGGGAAAAACTTGAAACGAGAAGAAGAAGAAACAGACTAACCATGCTGTACAAGATACAAAAAGGCAAAGTAGACATCAGTGCAGATGAGTACATCACATATTCACCTGAAAGCAGAACAAGAAAAAATAATCAAGCACAAATCATTATCCCATTTGCAAGAACAGATACATATAGGAACTCATTTTTTGTAAGAACACCAAGGGACTGGAATAGATTACGGGAGGAAATAGTCGAGGCAACCACCGTAGACAGCTTTAAATGTGCGCTCGCAGCGTCCCAGCAGTAGCACACACGATGTTTACATCAAAAGTTGGCGATATGCGGTGGACGCCGCCCTGTCGACTATACTTCAGAAGATTCAGAAGATTCAGAAGATTCAGAAGAAAAATATTCTTACAAGGCTTATTGATAACATCATACACACAGTACTATAAACAGGGTGTCCCTTGTGCAAGCCAGAAATAAACATTTTGTAAAAAAAAAAAAAAAAAAAAAAAAAAAAAAAAAAAAAAAACGGACAATGGAAGAAGATACTGTATCAGAACTTCCATCCCAACTATAGAATTGGAAACTGTATTTAAAGATATTGCTCTCCAAGTTGACCATAGCAAAATGTCGGTGCCGCGCATGGGACATCAAAGCATTGTAGTGATTGTGGATGCTTTTGACATTCATTAGCACGCTTTAGTATCCATACAGATGTTTGAATATATTATGCTCGAGTTGTTTCTCCTCCCTAACACATCCCTGCCTACAGTAACCCTAAAAGCTTGTCCGAAGTTTGTCCGAATAGCAACAACATTATACAAATTCCATTGAAATCTTATCGCTAGGAACAGGTGATTGAAATTCCGCGTTTTATACTACACACTCAAAAAAGTTGTGAATATATTACGAAAGTGGACTATTTTTCACACGTTTAACATTTTATAAATGTATAAAAAACACTCCTGATTGACGCTTTTATTGTTGGAATAATCCTGTGATTACTTGATAAGATTTTCATTTTTGGACAAATTTGGATAATACTAAAGTGTGACTTCACTTGAGCATTATTGTCGAGACAAGTGGTTTTAAACTATGCGGGTAGAGCAAGGAGATGTGATCACAGCAATTACTCTAAATGGGAATTTTCCGGAAAATTCGGAAAGTGAAGAAATATGTTGAATTGTGTAAGAATATTATCTTAAATCTCCATTTGTGCATCATTCAACAATTATTTAGACGAAAACCGAGTACAGGATCTTTAGCGGTGTTTCCCTTAATTTTCTTGAAAATTGAAAAAAAATGTGATAAGAAATATAGCTGCCAGAGACAAAACAGGGAATTAAACATATTTCTTTCCAAGTTGACAGCAGCTGAATGTCGGTGCTAGGGCAAGGGACATGATCAAAGCATTGTAGCAATTGTGGAATGCTTTGGAAATTCATTAGCACGCTTTAGTATCCATGCAGATGTTTGAATATATTTTGCTCGAGTAGTTTCTCCTTCCTAACACATTCCTGGTTGTCCACATCATGACCATGCGTACTCCTACTTGCTATGCAAAAGCTTACCCCTCTCTCCATTCCCCCCTCCCCCTATCTCCCTCGCTCTTCCAATACAGTATTTTCCACTTGGCATGCTCGTGAAACATAACTCCACACACCCAAAACACATACACAATGACCATCGAGTATCACACCTGTTATATTAAATCACTATAGCAACTGCCATCCCAGTGTCATTAATAATGCATAGTGCTTCTGGCAGAAAATAAGTTTCGGGTTAGCACGTATGATGCACAATGGGCATTTTTGTGTTCTGAATAAATTATCTGATACACACAAATGACGATTATGCGACCTGTTGTATTGTAACCTTCTTCCTTTTTATCCATCTCCTTCTCTCTATTCCCCCCCTCTACCTCTCACCCTATTTTTCTCTTTCATTCTCTATCTCGCTTCTACCTCTCGCCTTTTTAAAAAAAAATAAATTACCTTCTCTCTCTATTTCCTTTCTACTACATGTACTCACCCATTTTCCCTCTTTCATTCTCTCTCTCTCGCTTCTACCTCTCATCCTCATTGTATCCATTTCTTTCTCTCTAACTCCTTTCTACTTTTCAGCCTTTTTTCCCTTTCATTCACTCTCTCTCTCGCTTCTCCCTCTCACCCTCTTTTTAATAATTTCCATCTCTGTTCCGATCTCCTTTCCCTCACCCTCTTTTTCCTATTCATTCCTTCTCTCTGTTCCTCCCTTCTACCTCTCACCCTCCGTTTCCATGGCATTCTTTCTCTATTCCGCTTCTACCCATCATCCTCTTTGCATCCATTTCTCCTCTCTTTATCTCCTTTCTACTTCTGCAACATACAGCATACAATAAATCCTGATTAAACCAGTTAAGTACCATATTCCCAACATTTCTTGGCATTTATTACCTTCTATAGATCCTATATCAATGAGTACAGGGAGAGAGATCAAGGACATTGATCAGTACATGCATTAAGTTTACATATCAATATCATACAATGAATATATACAGCTATAAACGGATGTAGCATATGTACACAGCAGCATGGATGGTACATAATCTCAATGCTTGATCATATTAATCATACCCCACAAAGATTTCTTTTACTGATATTTCCTTTATAAATTTACCAGTAAATCTGAAATCGGCCACACATTTGAGTTGATATACCAGTACATCAAAAAGCATGTTTCTCTTCAACATGTTAACATTATTAGTACAATCAATCCTCATAATAGACCATTTTCGTTATGTATGCAAATTTTATTCACGTTGTTCAAGCAATACGTTACTAACGGTAAAACCATGGACCTATCATGGATGGACTGCGCACGGATAGACTTCCTTCGATCTATGAGGTCCGCCGCCTCATAACAATTCAAGACATTCAGGTGTTTTAAACAATTAGCTGTATTTCTGATTAGGTAGTGCCTTCCTCTGAATAATAAAAGACAATCTGTTTTGAGAAGCATGTCAACCGTTCAGCCTTCGCTGGGAGCTCGTAGCTGATCTATTTACACACACTGTGAATTAGTTTTGGGGTGAGCGAAGGGAAATTTTGAAAAAAATTGTAGAAAGAATTTGGTCCGTAACTTTTCCGGACACCTCCGCACACGAAATTGAGATTGTTTCCATGAAAGATTAAACACTCAATAAACGATTTACAAGATATTTTTAAGGAAATATGATTCGGAAATGTGCGATATGGAGGCATTTCTCTGGCATGTTTTCTACAGTATTCTCATTTTATCACAAAAACGAAGCAACAATATAATCTGAAATTCACAGAATCGTATCTTTATAAGATGTAATACTACTGCACATGCACTTCAGCTCATGAAGTGGTTCTGAAATCTTCTGCGCATACAGAATATATATTCCTCAAAATGCATCCTACATTTTGTCATGCTTGTTTGGCGGCGGATCTCCCTCGATCAAAGAGCCAAACGCGTCAAATATTCCATTGTGATCTCAATGCACGCGACCGCTGTAGGAATAAATTACACTTCGTGCTGACTCCATTCCTTACACCTCTCTTGTAAAACCATGGACCTATTATGGATGGACTGCGCTCGGATAGACTTCCTTTGATCTATGAGGTCCGCCGCCTCATAAAAATCCAAGATATTCAGGTGTTTTAAACAACTAGCTGTATTTCTAATTAGGTAGTGCCTTCCTCTGAATAACAAAAGAAAATCTGTTTTAAGAAGTATGCCAACCGTTCAGCCTTCGCTGGGAGCTCGTTGCTGATCTTTTTACACACACTGTGAATTAGTTTTGGGGTAAGCGAAGGGAAACTTTGAAAAAATTGTAGAAAGAATTTGGTCCGTAACTTTTTCGGACACCTCCGCACACGAAATTGAGGTTGTTTCCATGAAAGATGAAACACTCAATAAACGATTTACAAGATATTTTTAAGGAAATATGATTCGGAAATGTGCGATATGGAGGCATTTCTCTGGCATGTTTTCTACAGTATTCTCCTTATATCACAAAAACGAAGCAACAATATAATCTGAAATTCACAGAATCGTATCTTTATAAGATGTAATACTACTGCACATGCACTTCAGTTCATGTAGTGGTTCTGAAATCTTCTGCGCATGCAGAATATATATTCCTCAAAATGCATCTACATTTTGTCATGCTTGTTTGGCGGCGGATCTCCCTCGATCAAAGAGCCAAACGCGTAAAATATTCCATTGTGACATCAATGCACACGACTGCTGTAGGAATAAATTACACTTCGTGCTGACTCCATTCCTTACACCTCTCTGGTAAAACCAACGCTTGTCAGAGGTTTGTCGGAGTAGCAACAACTATTATATTCAGAGTGTGTTCCACCCATTCAAACTGAATTACAAAATACAGGTGGATGTAATAACTTGTCACCAGGCAGTAAGGGGGAAAGTTGTGAATACATTAGGAAAATGGCTTATTGAAATGGTCATATTTATTCATTAAACATGGATGATGACCATTTTGTTCCTTCTTGCACATGATGACAAAGCAGAAAAGACTAACCCTCACTATGCACCAAGAATTGCTACAGTGATGCCTTGGCACAACTTTCTAGCTGATTGTAAATGATTGCAGCCAGTAATTGTAATCCATGTGTACAAAATGTACTGACCTACACACAACTGATTGCAATCAATTTGTACAAATGCACTGACCTGCCTGCAACTGATTGTAGACAGTGATTGCAATCAATGTACACAAAATGACCCAACCTCCCTGCAAGTGATTGCAGCCAGGGACTGCAATCAATGCCGTGTACAGAATGCACTGACCTCCCTGCAACTGATTGCAGCCAGTAATTGCAATCAATGTGTACACATGCACAGACCTCTCTGCATCTGATTGCAGCCAGTAATTGCAATCAATGTGTACCGGTACACATGCACCGACCTGCCTGCAACTGATTGCAGCCAGTAATTGCAATCAATGTGTACACATGCACAGACCTCCCTGCAAATGATTGCAGCCAGTAATAGCAATCAATGTGTACACATGCACAGACCTCCCTGCAACTGATTGCAGCTAGTGATTGCAATGAATGTGCTTTAACACTTAGAGCTGAGTGCAATTGATTACATTCAGTGATTACTTTGGATTAATGGAGTTGCCTATCAAAGTTAGTGATCAGTGCGAACAAACATATTGAAAAAAATATCACATCCTAATGACGTTTCTCTGCTTAATATTCAATTCAACTTAACAGGGTTACATCCCTGTTAATACCGACTTGCTTCTTCACAGCTATACAACAAAACTTGTTAAACATGCTCCGACTTCAACCATATTGCACAAACCAACAGTTTGAAACATTGTTCAATCATAAATTCTTCTTACAGACCATCGCAATCATTCTTCTTCCTCACTGATCAAATCTAGTACTGTTATAGGGTTACATAAAAAGAAAAATAAATCATAGAACAATCAAACAGTTACATCATAATCTTGAACAATTTCCTACATTTCTGGAAGAAAAAAGAAATGTAAAAGATTACCAGTATATATAATATGGGTTTAAATATGTAACTAAATAAAACAAAGCGATTACTACAAAACTATCTACAACATATACTAATGTTGATAACCATCTGCTTATGAATAAATTGTGAATGTACCCAACGAACATTTGACACATAAAACTTCAAAAATTTTAAGCAAGATAACATTGCAATGAAATTTAAAAATAGAGACAAATTTGACTGGGAGATACTTATTCAATAAAATGAGAATTCTTGGTATTTGATTTTAAAGGGAAAGTCCACCTGAAGTTGGTTTCAATAAAAACAGGAACCTGAAATAAACAAGTGAAGGTTTGACGAAAATCTGTCACAAGACAAGAAAGTTATGATCTTTTAAAATCTTGATTTTGTGTCATCATGTGCAAGGTGCTATCCCATATGTTATGTGCTTTATGATTCCAAATATGGCTCTTTTTCTGTTTTTGATGAGGGAATACATTTTTTTTATACAGGAATGTTGGCAAAAATGTGTTTCTAATGATATGTCAAATGCACAGGTAAAATGATGCATATCCTTTCGAGAAAATTGACATTTCCAAGAAACTAAGTACACAACATAATGGGAGAGCATCATCGCAAGTGACATCACAAAATCAAAACTTTAAAATATTGTAAATTTCAAATCCTATAACAGCCTTTCATTAAACCTTCACTTATGTTTCTTTCATGTTTCTGCTTTGATCAAAACCAACTTACCTTCAGGGTAGACCTTCCCTTTAAAAGGAACACTGCATGTAATTCCCCCAAAGAGGAACAGCAATTTGAAAAGGTAGCGAGACGAAGAAGACCATTAAAACCCGTATTAGATTGAAACCTCTTTCTTTTTTTACAATTCTGATTAGGAATCAGACATAAGGCCAGCTATCTCTATATGATACATCTCTTGTCTATAATCACAACTGTAATCATAATACATGTACTACCAAGCTATGCACCATTGAACTACAATGTATATTTCATTTCATCCTGAAACCTTCAGAATGAAAAAAAAATTCATTTTTCATAAAGTACCAAGTTTTTCAATCATCGTTTCTGCAGCATTTTTATTGAGGATTCTTAGATTGGAGCAAGCAATCCTTCGCTCTGACACATGACTGATCATCTTCCCTACTCATACTTGAACAGTGAAGATAAAGACAAACGCTTGGTATATTGAAGATAAAAGACCAAGGTCCTGAATCATAAAAGGCTCACCATAGCAAATGAGCAAATCCATTGTTAACTTACCATCTATTGTAACTCACTGTATTACAAATCAGCACTGTTGTCTATTGCAAGTCCAAGCCTTTGTATGATTTTACAATCAATCGCACATGTATATTGTTACGATAGATTCACACAAGTTTTGATCAATGTGAATTGCAAATTACGATCATTATCGATAGTAGATTCGATAGTAGATGGTATACTGTAGATAGATCGATAGTAGATGTGATTCACATTTACAATTGATATTGACGTATGATTGATAGATCGATAGTAGATTCGAAAGTAGATGGTACAGATCTATCGATAGTAGATGTGATTCACATTTACAATTGATATTGACGTATGATTGATAGATCGATAGTAGATTCGATAGTAGATGGTACAGATAGATCGATAGTAGATGTGATTCACATTTAGAATTGATATTGATCGTACAATCTATAGATCAGTCGTACCATTGGTCTATCGATCGTATGATCAATCTCAGCTCCACAGGCCCCAGGTCTCAAGAAGGCACAACAAATTCACTGAGTACTTCTTATTTAAGTAGTCCCGGACATGTATTGTGACATGAGAATTTCAGAATTCTTTTTGGTGTTTTTGTGGGAAAATCATGAAAACGTCCACTCAGTCAGGGAAAAAATTCTATTTCCATATGAAATATTCCCACAGAAAAAGGAAAACATACAAATTTCCTGGATATGAGAGGAGAAAGAGGTAAACACATTGTTGCAATTTTCCACCAAAATTGGAATCATGGAAGCTCCAAGACCATTCCTACAATTTCATCAAATTTGATCAAATTTAATGATTTGTAAAAGTTTGATGCACAAATCACCACTGTTACAAAACATCATCATGTTACAATTCAGCATCCATACAACAATACTCATATTCCTTTGTACAAATATGTATGTAAGCTTACCACTGACCCTGAAATAAGTACCATTTTTTAACAAAATGTGACAGAATTACAGTATTTCATGCTGTTATTCAATTTTTAGCACATTGAGCATTTCAAACAGGAATGAAAATAAGCGTGGGAGGTCTTACTTGTCCCGGACATAATTATGCATCCCATCATTATATATATAAATATATATCCCTCCACTATATACCACAGTGTAATACCCCCTCATCATAATCCCAACCAGGTATACACATTTGAATGAAAGTCATGACCTCAGTAACAGCAGTACACAAATGTAGACTGCTCTGAGGGGGTGGAGAGGTCTTCTCTGTTCTGGACATAATTATGTACCCCACCATTATATATATAAATATATATCCCTCCACAATATACCCCGCTGTAATAACCCCTCATCATAATCCCCACGTGCTCTTAACATATGAACATATTAGTATACAAATATTGACTGCTCCAAGAGGCATGGTTAAATTATAAGCAAAAGATGTTCTCAACACAATGCTTTCGGTCACAAGGTGTCAGCTGAGGGTTAAAAAAAAATTGTTTTTTTTACCTATAGTCAAACCATTTTCCAATTGTCAGAACAGTATTTATTTGTTTTTTATACCGAATACAGGCCATGATCAGTGACACAAATATTTGAACCCATAACCGTTTGGCATGATATTTCCAGAGCAAAACTCCATTTTACATAAATCCAATAGCGCTGATCTTAGATTGCATGCACTGTATTCATACCGCCTGCACTATTGTCAGTGGAATTTGCATGCAAAAGTGCGTAGACAAAGAGTCTTGTGACATCACGCCGTAATGGCGATCGTGGCATCCTTGCTATCATTCATTCATCACGCACACTTAAATGCAAAAGCTAGCCACCACTTTTTCATCACGTTTCTGCAAATTTGTGCAAGAAAAAGCACTATAGACCAGTCAATATGTCTTAACAATATATACCACATTAAGACTATTGACCGGTCAATATATCTTAACAATATAGACCAGTCAATATATCTTAACAATATATACCACATTAAGTCTATTGACCGGTCAATATATCTTAACAATATATACCACATCAAGGCTATTGACCGGTTAATATGTCTTAACAACATATACAACATTAAGATGTGTAAAGAAATCACTAGCTACGCGTGAGCTGACGTTATTTGCTGCTGTCTTTCTGCTGCTGTTTCCACGCCTCGATTTGGGCTTTCAGTTCTGTGTTTGGAACGACCTCCTCCATGGTGAGGGGAGAGCGGTTGAACGGATCAATGTGGTCACTGCAGGAGAAAGAACAGGAGACACCACAAGAGCCATTATTTTTATCAATCAGTTTTATTACTTTAGATCCGGGCTTTCAATTCTGTGAAATTTTAGGAATACACCCCAAAGTAGTAACGATAGCATGTTCCATCGTGTAAATGAATGAAAACAACGGGTATTTGTTTCCATATTGTTGTGTCTTAATCTGTGAACTTGAAAAAGCTTGCATGGTTGAGTTGCTGCCTGTTAAGCAGTACAATGCAGGTTCAAATCCTTCCGGTTCAAAGATTTTGGTTTGATTTGTTTTTCATCCATTTACTGTGTATATGTCTAAAATTTCTTTTCAATATTGAAATTATCCCTGAAAGCTTATACCTTCATCACAAACTTTGGACTCCTGAATGCAAATAAGCAAAGCGAATGGAAGCATTGGGTATTGGTTCCTATTAAAGTATCGTGTCATAGAGAACCGAAGTGGTGTCGTCATATAAGCATGTCGTCAAGACAATTGGCTCTAAACAAACTCACTCCAGTGAGAGGTTTAGCGGTCCGAAATTGTCTAGCGGGCTAGTGTCAGGCATTCCCAATTACAGTCCCCATTGTGATCACCGCTGCTTGCTCTGCCCGTATTGTTTAGACCCAGTCGTCTTGACAATAATGTTCAAATGACGTCACACTTTGGTACTCTATTATCATAGGCAAAGCAGCAGTCTGGTGAAGAAGGTCGTTGAACGGGAAGCAGTAGATGCAGGATCCAGTTCTGCCTGGAATTCTTTTTACGGTATCTGCTAATTTCTCTGACAGATTGATCAAACGATCTTATTTCTAGGGAGCGTAACAGCAAAATGAAGATTATATCACAAGGTTAAAGGTCAAGGGGTCAATGAACTCACCTGAGTAGATGCCTGGCAATGGTGGCTCTATCCATGTTGACGCCTGATGAAGGCAGGGTCACAGGGTCAATCATGAGGTTAAAGGTCAAGGGGTCAATGAACTCACCTGAGTAGATGCCTGGCAATGGTGGCTCTATCCATGTTGACGCCTGATGAAGGCAGGGTCACGGGGTCAATCATGAGGTTAAAGGTCAAGGGGTCAATAAACTCACCTGAGTAGATGCCTGGCAATGGTGGCTCTATCCATGTTGACGCCTGATGAAGGCAGGGTCACGGGGTCAATCATGAGGTTAAAGGTCAAGGGGTCAATGAACTCACCTGAGTAGATGCCTGGCAATGGTGGCTCTATCCATGTTGACGCCTGATGAAGGCAGGGTCACAGGGTCAATCATGAGGTTAAAGGTCAAGGGGTCAATGAACTCACCTGAGTAGATGCCTGGCAATGGTGGCTCTATCCATGTTGACGCCTGATGAAGGCAGGGTCACGGGGTCAATCATGAGGTTAAAGGTCAAGGGGTCAATGAACTCACCTGAGTAGATGCCTGGCAATGGTGGCTCTATCCATGTTGACGCCTGATGAAGGCAGGGTCACGGGGTCAATCATGAGGTTAAAGGTCAAGGGGTCAATGAACTCACCTGAGTAGATGCCTGGTAATGGTGGCTCTATCCATGTTGACGCCTGATGAAGGCAGGGTCACGGGGTCAATCATGAGGTTAAAGGTCAAGGGGTCAATGAACTCACCTGAGTAGATGCCTGGCAATGGTGGCTCTATCCATGTTGACGCCTGTTGAAGGCAGGGTCACGGGGTCAATCATGAGGTTAAAGGTCAAGGGGTCAATGAACTCATCAGGAGCGTCAGCAAACATCTCCTCCTCCACGTCATTCATTTCGCTCTCCTCCTGCAAGTAGAAGAGTGATGATGTGTAACATTTCATCATAGTTTGCTATGTATTGTGGGACACAGTTACTACACAAGTAAGAGTATTTAATACTTAATTTCAACAAGGGTAAACCAAAATTTACAATCTGTTAGGAATTAAGGATAGGTCCTCATGGCTTGCTTTAACTTGATGCATCTTACTGTGTAAATTGATGAGTATTTATTGCGCTATTTGTACCTATCTTTATTCATTATTCATATGCTTACAATGTATATTGTTGTGTATGCATGTTTTTACATGGAGAATAAAGTGCGCCACCTATCGGTTGCAGAGGACAGGCCAAAATCCGCAATGGCTCATGGGAAATGGAAGACACAAAATATAAGGCCGAAGCACACATGGCATGCATGTGGCTTGATGTTGACCATGTACTGTATACACTGATTTTAGCTACTCTACTAGTACATTAAATTAGAGTTTACATTATGTGCTGCGAGCAGTTAAATATTTTTAAAAAATATTTTTTGAGTTTGTTGACTCGCATTCGCCAAAATAGGGGAAGTAAGACAGCTGGGTCCACCATTTTTATAATCTGCATACCATGTCAGTAGCGTACTATGGTGCTAGGCATTGATCTGTACACTGGTGTAAATGTGGATTATTTGAGGGCAAATAACTTTCAGCAAGTTCCTAAATTTACATGAAACAATACATGAATTTGAGACCACTGGTAAGAAGATTGCTCAAGATCACCCATTTGAAGGCTTTTTGTTTTCCCAGATCAGTACATTCCATTCAAGTTGGAAATTGGCCTGCCGGCTGCAACCGATGGGTGGAGCACCGTATTGTGAATCCATCCAATTCAATTCAATTCTATTCAATACCTTGACCCGAGCAGCGAACTCATGGAGTTTCTCAATCATGTCCAGCTCCGCCCCGATCTTGTTCAGGACGTGGTCTGCTCGGGCAAACAGCATTGGCGAGTAGTTCACCTGTAGAGGGCAGCGTTGGCAAAGAAAACAAAAATTAAAACTAATTCTCCTGGTACACTGAAATCAGGGAGGGTATTCCGAAAATTCAGATATAAAAATTTTCTCTCCCCTAAGATAAAATGTCTTTAAAACATTTTATCTTTGGTATTCCGTAAATTATCTTAGGAAGATTTTAACCAATATTCATGAGCGCATGCCCTGCGCTTCTATCCCAGAGGCAGCCAGTAATAAACGTCCTTTTATGTCTTTTGCATGCATCAACGCCATCAAGTTGATGGTGTGACATCTGAAACTGACAGTTACATTGTGCATCAATGTTTATCAGCGCGTCTTATTACAGTTGATGTGCTTAATATGCAAAAAGTTAAATGCACGAATTACTTTTACATGTATAAGTATGGGCCTAGGCGCGTGCATCTGGAGATAAAACTGCTCGGGAGCAGGTTTATCTTTTATCCTAACCTTTTTTCCTAACTGCATTTCAGAATACAGATTAAGCTCATTTGCATAAAAATTTTATATCTAGCTCATTTGAACAATAATTTTATCTTTTTTCCTAAGATGACTTTTCGAAATACCAAAAGATAACATTTTTCCTAGGTCCCTGAAATACAATTACATTTCTCCTAAGTTTGTTTTCGGAACAGCAACTGCTTATATCGAGAGACTACCTGCCTATGAAGACCACATTTGTTGCTTCTCTTCAACAAGGTTTTTGATTGAAACCTGTATTAAAATAAACTGTACATACTCCGAGTTCCCACTGAGTGTAAGATCTGAGAAACGAGTGAAACGTACCACAATCTGCAATAAACTTAGAGTCTCTGTAGTCTTCTTCAATTAGAATTTCGCAACACTAAAGAGCTTCATGGTTGATCCAAAAGAGCAACTGATACGACACAACACAACTATATAGAGTGTAAGATCTGAGAAACGAGTAAAACGAGTTTAAACGTACTGCAATCTGCAATAAATAGTCTCTGCATCCTTCTTTGACGTAGAATTTAGCAACACTAAAGAGCTTCATGGTTGATCCAAAAGAGCAACTGATACGACACAACACAACACTGTTTCCTGACCTTGTCCTCTGCCGTAGCTCTCCTGAAGCTCTCCTCATGGCCCAGGTTGATGTAGACCTGGCAGATGTCTTTCACCAGCTGCTTGGGGTTGAACTCAATCTCATCAAAGTCGTGCACCTTCAGGGTGATCTTGTTCGGTCCAACCTTTCAAAATGAGTGGGGTAAGGAGAGGGATTAGAGATTGGGCTGACCAATATCACCAATATCACCAATGTCCATACCTCTTATTTGAGTATTATAATTAATGGTAACAAGAAAATAAGAGCTGATTATAATCCTTGAACTAGTTTTGGGAGAGTCATGCACATTCAGGGTGATCTTGTTGGGTTCAACCTATTGAAGACGGAGGGGGGGGGGGGGGGGATAAGAGGGACACAAAATCCTTGCAGAGAGTAGGCTGACCTATATCACCTTATTCATTTTTTATTTTTTTAAAATCTTTATCATGAACATTTGGGTTTTTTTTAAACAAAGCTATACCAGTCCACCAGCTGCTAACTTTGAATATCAATTTGCTAATAGATCAATCAATCAATTTTGGGTATTCTTCCTGAGTTCGATGGACAAGTCCCTTCGTGCGTTTCACACACTTCTTTAAATCAATTATTTCCTTTGTTTCATGAAGTGCATTAGAACCATACAGATACCATGGAGACCAGTGTCTGTTTGTAGAGAATCGATACATCAATGAATGGATCAATACCCCAATTTAAAAAAAAATCACACAATTTTATACATTGTATGTAGCTTTAGAATGTGTGAAAATGGAACACTCCAGTAGCATGAGATGGCAATTTTGCATTAATTGAGGTAGCATTCAACGGCAAATTCACAGCCCCTTTAAAGATTGTCCGTCCCTTTAGCAAGCTTAAAATTTGAAATCGTCTATCACGATCGTAAATTGAAGAAAGTGTGATTCAAGACTATTTCTAAGAATATAGCATGTTGAAGCTTTCTTTATATGTAAAAATTTCAGCCGTTAAATTTCAAACCGATTTTTTTCGTACTACGAAAAAAGTATTAGTCTTTGTTCCAGTATCTATGTGGTTATTATGCATGTGTGAAATCCTAATTTTATGAGTAATTACCAAACTTTGGAGATGATGCCTTCTATAGAAGATTTTTTTTCATAATGCGTTTTATAATTTAATAAACAGATTGATCAATAAAGCAGACATTTCAACACAAAAGGCTAAGAGCCTGAGGTAAAGACTATTAATCAGACGTTGTTTACGTGCATTTTTTGAATTTTACACTACGTATCAGTTTCAAATTATGAGTATACAGCTTGCTAACACTTCTCTATATGTTTTGCCAATGCTCGATGGTTTTGTGATGATCTGAAAAAGGGACGGGCTGTCTTTTAACTCACCAGTTTGTGGAGGAAGTTGCTGAACATTGAGGCTACTCTGTTGACCATCACAGGGTGGGTGAAGATGTCGGTTATTTCTGTGATTGGATTAAATTTGATTAGATTAGATAAGCTTCAGTTAGATTAGAGTCCATCCAATTAGATAACATCATGGCTACTCGACTGGCCATTACAGGGTAGATTCCTGTTTGAATAGCACACTAGGGAAGGTAAAGATGGATGTGATTTCTGCAATCGGATAAGAGTAGCTTACTGTGTAAGCCTATTATTTTAGCGTACAGATATTTTTGCAATTGAAAGGGTTGCAGACATTTTCGCAGGTTGTCAAATATTCTTGGGGCTTAGTCTTTATTGCTAGACTTGGTTGTTTCCAGACTAATTTCTGTCCCTGTACTCCACAGTCTAGAATCTAGACTAATCTTTACGGAGTCTTTCTAGTACTCTGATGTGTAGTGTGCGAGTCAGGATCAACTATGAAGTGCTATAGTTTTGCCTAATTATTAGGTCAAAGAAAGACTTGCAGACTTAAATGCAGACATTTTCGCAGGTTGTCAAATATTCCTGGGGCTTACTCTTTATTGCTAGACTTGGTTGTTTCCAGACTAATTTGTGTCCCTGTACTCCACAGTCTAGAATCTAGACTAATCTTTGGGGAGTCTTTCTAGTGTTGTGTTGTGTTGTGTAGTGTGCGAGTCTGGATCAACTATGAAGTGCTATAGTTTTGCTTAATTCTGAGGTCAAAGGAAGACTTGTGGACTCAATTTTTATTTAAGGTTGCAGTACATTTAATACTCTAATAGCTCTGATGAATCACTAAAGTCTTTGATCCTGAAGTTTATCTCTGTCCCTGTGTTGAATCTTTCTATACCTCTCTGATCAAGCTTTCTGTCTGTTTCCAACACTTTGATAATTCTGAATATATATTGGTTCTTTCAGAAGATTATAGTATACAATTATAGTGAAATTCATAAAGAAGGCCAGTTTCTTGAATGTATAATTCTACACTGGACCTTAACTATGTCACAGTTCCTGAATTCCAGTGAATGTTATTCAGGAACTAGCCCCATAAAATTGGAAGGTCAGCTATGACCTTGAGAATAATTGGGCTTCTGGAAAGTGGTCATAAACATGGAAACACGATTTGGGCGGGGGAGTGGTAAATTGACTCCTTTCACCTAACACTAGAAAGATTAAACTTGACTTGAGATGATGTTTGAAGGTTTGCATGGTGGTATGATCAATCACGAGAGAGGTTTACGGTACACCATGTGTGAAGTCCTGGGAGGACCGAGATGAGATAGAATTGAAGGTGAAATGGACAGGCGAGAAAGTGGAGACTTGTTCTTACCGCTTGAGATGTAGACGAGTGTGCTCATGGTCTCATTGGACATGATGTTGTAGAAGCGAGCAATGCTGCAGGTCTGTCTCAGAGAGTCCTCCCGTTGTCTCCTCTCCTGGGGCTGCAGCCGCATCCACTCCCCAGCATCCTTCTGCTCCTGCAGAACCTTGATCTTCTTCACGTACTGAGACCAAGACATTGACCAAGAAACGAACCAGGACATTGCCCAAGACATTGCCCAAGACATGGATCAAGACATTGCCCAAGAAACAAACAAGGACATTGTCCAAGACATTGCCCAAGAAATGAACCAGGACATTGCCCATGGAATGAACCAAGACATTGCCCAAGACATTGCCCAAGACATTGCCCAAGACATTGACCAAGACATGGACCAAGACATGAAGAAAGATGGAGGAATGAGAAAACATGGGGCAAGAGAAAAAACAAATATTATGGGTAATATATCATATTATATAATTTCATATATTACACTTAACTATATCATAACATATCATGTTATATTATAGAATATGATAATATATCATAAATTTCTATACCATATGATATTTGATCACAACCTATTATTTCATATGAATGAATTATCACTAGAAATAGGGAAAGCCCCAACACTAGACAATTTAAAATCACAACTGGAAACTCACTTATTCCACACAGTAACAAAAATACCACACAATGTTTCTATTTTCTTCCAGTCTAGTTGTGTGTGTGTGTATAAGCACTGTTCATAGCGCATGCATGAGGCACTATTGGGCAATGGACATGAAACTTGCCCGGTGTTGTGATAATAAGAGCTCATACAATGGTTATACTCACGTCTAGAGCCTCGTCCAAAAGGAAGATGGAGTCGTTGATGAGATGGTTGACGAAGCGGAGGAAGAGGGGAGCCATGGCATCTTCCATGTGAGCGATCGCCTCCACAGCCACCAGCTGAAAGACAGAATGGAACAAATACACATGGGTTACAGGGTATGAATAATATATGAAGTAGTAGTAACAGTACTCACAGCCACCAGCTGAAACACAGAATGGAATAAATACACATTGGTTACAAGGTATGAAAAATAGATGAAGTAGTAGTAACAGTACTCACAGCCACCAGCTGAAAGACAGAATGGAACACATACAGATGGGTTACAAGGTATGAAAAATAGATGAAGTAGTAGTAGCAGTACTCACAGCCACCAGCTGAAAGACAGAATGGGACAGATACAGATGGGTTACAGGGTATGAAAAATAGAAGTAGTAGTAGTAACAGTACACACAGCCATCAGCTGAAAGACAGAATGGAACAAATAAAGATGGGTTACATACAGTGAAAAAATTAATTTTTTAATTTCGGGGGCTCCATTTTCATTTGTTGGGAAATTTTCGGGGGCTACTTTTTCAACTTTCGGGGGCTACTTTTTCCATTTCGGGGGCTACTCTTTTGGGGGGCTACTTTTTCATTAATTCACAAAAGGATACTATTTGTTCAGTTTATTTAGTAGGCTTACTGGCTAATATATCTTTGTTTGAGGTTTGGGGCTTCCTGCTTCATATGTATCCATTAACTTATTAAAAAGTAGTCATTTATTTTGTTATTTATAAAGTCGTTGAAAACTTTCGATGCATTGATTTGATGCAAGGACCGTTTTTGAAAACGCACTTCACCATTGACTCAGTCAATTTGACAATGTACATGTGAGTGAACACATGTCAGCATTACATCAAATTCAAAATGGAATGACACAACAGCAACATACTCAGTCAGTCACAGGCGAGAGTCACAGGTCACACCGTCACATGTTCATAATCATAGGCTCATAGTACAATTCACATTACATGTACTAATGACACAGACACTCAGGCCGTCAGGCGTTAGGCCATGTAAAATTGATTCCATGTTGATCATCCCCGCCCGCTTCCTTCTTTCCGCCCGCCTCCTTTTTTTTTTGATATTTGATATATTTTCTTTTTATTCAGAAAACAACACAAAGTTCTAAAATATGCATCTAAAATATGCATCTTTTCCACCGTTTCTTCAAATGCGCTGTTCAAATATTATTGAACAAACAATCTAAGACTCTAGATAAAATTGTAGGGACAGTGATTTTCCGCGTCAAAAATATGGTCTTTTCCTGTTTCAGCAGGTGAAAATGGACATTCCGTTTCCCCATAGACTTTGTGTAGCGGTAGATGAAAAAGTGACAATTCCGTTTACACAGAAAGTCAATACGAATTGAGTTGCGATGTCAAAATTTGTATCAGCCACTGTACCAACAACTCATTAGAATCCATTCTAATCGGATCAATCGGCGCACAAAAAAGATTTTGACAAACATATTTAACATAAATACATCCTCACCTTTCATATTAATAGCATTTTGTCGCGATTAAGTAGAATGTTATCGGTAATTTAGGGGTTTTTTTGACATCATTTTGATCAGTCAACGATTGTTGCCCATCCGCCATTTTGGATATCGCGATATCTTTGAACGTAGAGGGCAGCAACACAAGTCCGTGTTTAGAGCCGGAATACATACGGTGTGTGCATGTTTTCCATGCGGCCGACCACGGCCAGGGTGAGGGTGAGGGTAAGGGGTACAATCATAGAGTTCAATACGTACGCCGAGAATTGCCAGTTTTTTCTCCGGGCTGGCAATTCTCTACGATCATTCGATATCGCTGCGCTGGGTTTCATCGCGCGTTGTGTACGAATGCGGGCTGATAAAATACGTCTAGAACCTAGACTACTGGCGGCCCGGCCCTGGGAGCGAACGGGGAAAAAGATCACGCCCTGGGAGCCTGCACAGTACACACGCACCGCATGAGATGTATGCGCGCTGCATTCATTATTCATGCTCACGCGTACCGGTTATCATACATGGACTATGCATTCGTATCGGGCGCGCGCATCGAAGAAACGCTAGCTATCTATGCGTGCGTACACACACGTTCGTTGCCTCGTTGGACACGACATCATCGACTAACTAGCCATTTGCGACAATACAGTGAATGCTGCATGCAGCAGTGAGTCGGTGAAACCGATCAGTGTTTGCTCGCGGGCTCTCGCCGCCGCGCCGCGCCCAGGCCCAGCTAGTGGCGCGAGAAGAGAGCGGCTACTTGTAGTCGTGCAGCAAATGTTACGGGGGCGATTTCCTATTTTTTTGTCGCCCCCTAAATTGCATTTTTGGCCTGTTTCGGGGGCTCTTATAGGTGTTTCCGGGGCGAATTCGCCCGCCGCCCCCGTGTATTTTTTTCGCTGACAAGGTATGAATAATAGAAGAAGTAGTAGTAACAGTGCCTACAGCCACCAGCTGAAAGACAGAAAAAGACAAACAGACAGACATACACACCTTGATCTGGTTCCTGTGCTGGGGAATGCTCCACAGATACTTGAGCACCTTGTACATGGGTCTGCGGTAGTTGAACTTCTGCTCAAACTGATGTGGGTCACCGGTGAACTCGATGTCAACAAAAATGCTGATGAGGGATCGAGAGATGTGTTCTCCCAGTGGGTGGGCATTAAAGGCCTTTTGACGATGGAATCTAGGGGTTGCAATAAGATTGAAGTCGTTATTATACCCGAAATGTTCACTTGCTAAATCCTATCCTGCGGTTTTTTCATATATTTGTCTTTCTGGATTGACATTACCATTTGTAAAGAAGAGAGGCCAACCCGTAATTCGGCCAAAGATCACCTGAAGATCTGTTTAATTGATGCCCGTTTGTACAAATCTTCAGCAATTTGCGGTTATGAGTGGTGTGTATGTGTGTATTTGTTCACATTGCGTACTGTGGACCAATGTTATATGGCCTAAATGGCATTCCTCTTGATCCACAGCACTTTTTAAAAAAAAAAGTATGATCATTTCACTGGTTAATTTGTTATCAAATGAGTTTTACAACTTAATATGGATTGAAAAGTTGTATGGTTTTATGTGCTGAATAAATTTATAGTCATCATATACAATGTATATTGTCATTATATGCATTTCACAATGTAGTTATTGCTTTTAAAAACATTAAGTGTGGAAACTTAAAGGGAATATACTGTACTGGGAAGACCAAAAAGCCTTCGAAAGTTTGATCATGAGCAATTTTCTTGAAAATGGTCTTAAATTCATATATTGTCCATTTTAGAAACTTGCTGAATGTTATTTGCCCTCAGATGATCCACATTTGGAGTAATTAATGATTATCAGTAAAATCCTCCAAATGTTCGGCCCAAACATTTGGGGGATTTGTGATTTAATCACTAATAACTACAAATGTGGATCCTTTGAGGGCAAATAACTTTCAGCAAGTTTCTAAAATGGGCAATACATGAATTTAAGACCATTGGCAAGGAGATTGCTCACGATCACCTTTTGAAGGCTTTTTTGTCTTCCCAGTACAGTATATTCCCTTTACGATTCAATTTAATTTTGGAGAGCTCACATGGAAACGATGCCCCTGTTCCCTGACTTCTCTTCAGGCATGAGTCCCTCTAGGATCTCCGCCAGCTTGGCTCGTAGATGGGGGTTGGTCATGTGACTGCTCTCGCCCATAAACACCGTCACAAACGTCATCACGTGCTTCAACAAGTCGCCTGAGCAGTAGAAAAATTAACTCAAATTCAAATCTTCTTTCCAAACACTTTCAAAGTGAAGCATAAATGATAAAAAATGTGTGACACAAAAGTATCCATTTATCGCCTGGGAAGGAGTTCAAAAAACAAGGTCCATCAGTAGATAAATGAATTGAACTTCAAATTCATTTCCATACATTTTCAAAGTGAAGCATTTAAAAAATGATACAAAATGTGTGAAACAAAAGTATCCATGAGATATATGCATGTAAACTTAATTACAAATTATTGCCCATGAATATTTAACAAATTCCCTTTATTCCAGCTTAAAATTGTAAGGAGGTTTGGATACAACAGGTGTGCAGTTTAATCAACACATATGAAGGAGAGTAAGATTTGTAACGTACAGTAAGGATAATATGGGGCGTTTGCTATTCGCGTGAACACCATTATAGAAGTTTTCACATGGTTTATCAAGTCACCAGAGCCAGAACGAACGTTTTACAGCTTTGAACCCTCATAATGAAGGAAGGAGGGGGGGGGGGTAGAGTTACCCCCCTCCAGGTTTGCTATTCGCGTGAACACCATAATAGAAGTTTCCACACGGTTTCTCAAGTCACCAGAGCCAGAATGAATGTTTTACAGCTTTGAACCCTCATAATGAAGGAAGGAGGAAGGGGGGGGGGGGTAGAGTTACCCCCCTCCAGATTCATTGTGGTGCATCATCTACCCAATAAAAATAAACTGCTGCTCTATGGTATTTGTGTGTATTTCTTATGAAAAAAGGCACATAAAGGATTAATCGCTTGAAATGTTAGATTCAAGTATCTTGACAAATTCCCTTCATGGCGCACAACTTTCAAAAGTAACTTTGTGTGATTCTGAACCATGATTGGGGTATCAAATCAAAGTCATTGATACAACTTCAAAAGACAAATATTTAATAATAGCTTGTATTCTCATTGGGAGTGCACAAGAATAGCTCACTAGACAATGCTGGACCAGTACATCTCTCTCCTAAGCAATGTGGTTTAGAACCAGAATCCTGCATAACAACGTATATGACAACATCAAATCCTCTATACTGAACCAGGGTGGTCTTCAGTGTAGAAAACGTGCCGCACAAACACCATGCGTCGGGTCCAAAAAGTTATTGTGAGCCACGCGTAAATTTACTGTGTCAATCTTATTATTCTGATAGTCTTTGCTTTCTTTGAGCCATGTGTTCCATAGCTGTGTGCCACCTGTCCAGCACAGATATCTGACAAAAAGTTACATTCTCCCCGTTTGAGCCAGGTGTAAATGATTTTCTGCTGACCACCCTTACCGTTAACACCCTGACAGCATATCTTACCTCTGTCTTCAAACTTGGCCTCAGCGAATCTCCTGAGGAACTGCAGGTAGGTGACGAGGTTCTCAGCCAGGTGTTCCGGGACGGTCACCATGGCAGCAGGAGGGTCAGGGGGCAGGGGGAGGGAGGGGATGGTCAGGCAGGAGAGGTCATCCGAGGTCGCGTACTGGGTCAGGAGGCGCGCCGTGGCGATGTGGAGAATGAAGAGGGCATCCAGGAGGGTGGGCTCCAGTAGGCTGGTTTTGATGCTCAGGAACATGGAGGTTGCTGGATGGAAAAAAAATGGCCCATCAAATGTTAACCCATAAACACACAAAAAAATTTAAACCAGCGCTCACAACCAGAAACAAGATTATTTTGGGCTACCCAGCCACTGTACCTATGCGCCGTGAAGAAAGGGTGAAAACCAATTGTAACTGGTTACTTGCGAGCACTGAATATTTTGCAGTGTTACTAAAAACATGCCGCTAGTACATGCAATGTGTACCAAGCTATATAGACTTCCTTCGGAGGCGTACATAAAATGTCCAGTAAAATCCCTCTTATACACCTTAACATCTTTCCAAAGAAATGTCACAAATATAACTACTGATTGCATATATCAACATCAAATATGAAAAAGCATTTAAAACTGAGTTAAAATGAAGCTGAGGTTGGTTTCTGGGAACCAGGTTCCCATTTCTGCATAGGAAACTTGGGAGCCGGGAATACCCAGGTCTAATAGTACATGGGTTAACCTACTTGTTATGAGATTTTTCTCACGACAATCATGCAATCATGATAGCAAGTCTCCTACCTTTGTCCATGCGTTCATGCAGCTGCGCCATGACAGGGCTGGCCCCTGGGCCAGATGTCTGCTGTTGTTCAACCTCCTGGAATTCCTGTTGGATGCGATGCAGCTCTCTGTTCATAGCGTAGAAGCGGTCGATCAGCAGCTGGAAGCCCAGCTGCAGGCAGCGCTGCGTCAGGAAGAAGACCCCCGTGGCAAAGTTGTAAGGGGGGTGGGTGGCCACCAGCCCCCCCTCCTCCCCCTCCCGGTGGTGCATCCTAGTAGCCTTGGGCAGACCTCCAGACCAAAGAGAACAGCATTTTAGATTGACAAGGATGGTGTTTCACCAAGCTGTTCGTAAGTTACGAACGACTGGTGATCCCTTCTTGTGCTAAATGTGATACCACACTTTGTTCATTGAGAATCTGATTTAGCACAAGAAGGGATCACCAGTCATTCGCAAAGTCGTTCGTAACTTATGAACAGCTTGGTGAAACACCCCCCTGGGCCATGTTGGATATACCAGTTCCCAGCATTTCAAGAAAACAAAATTCCCTGATTTTTCCCTCATGAAGTCTAAAAATTCCATGATAATTATTTCAACTCATTTCCAGTTACACATGTTTTGTATGTTGTTGCAGTGAACTATTTGCAGTATGAAACACTGGATGCTGTTTTTGATATGCAACAAAATATAACATAGTCTGACTGACTACTCTCGATTTGGGGGCCGATCAAAATCCCCACACTTTTCCTTGATTTGAGCCATTTTTATCAAATTCCCTGACCTTTCCCTGACTGGAAAAAAAGTAAAATGATTTTCCCTGATTTCCCCAATGGTAACTACCATGCCAACAGCCAATGAGCTTTCATTATTGTACCTGTTACCATGGTAGTTACAATTCATGGTAAGTTACAATAACTGAAAACCTATATGCAACATGTTTTTCAAAACCAATACAGATGCATGACAACAATCTCAGAGCTACCACCATTGAACTTGAACAATCAGCAAAATTTAGGAAAATTTCAAAAGAAATCGGGGGAGATGTCTATCAAATGTATACAACCTAACAACAATAATCTATCAATAACCAGGGAGATTGGGTGATGTGATGAAATCCAATGCAGTAATATTGGTCTATATTCAGGAGTCTCATGCGAAATCAGGGAGGCTTGGCAGCTCTATAATATCTGTGTGTTCACAAACCAAAAAATAGTCCGATTCCATCTGACTTTGACTTACCAACGAGATGGACACCAGCTTGACCCATCTGGGCATCGGTCGCCCCCGGTGGGATGTCCACGCTGGCGTAGCTGAGGTCGACGGTCACGATACCCGTGGTGTCGGGCTTGATGAACGGTCCGCAGAATCTCAAGAGCACGGCCGACAGGTTGAGGAAGAAGACGTCACTCACGAAGGCGGCTGAGAGGGTGGGCAGCTGCCTGGACCACATCTTGCTGCGGCCTAACACAAGGAAGACAACAGCAAACATGTCCCATTTAACCCATTCGGAGCCAATAACCATAAACTTGTAACTTGTGACATCAACTCTTAAAAATAATACAAGATGCATCACATGAGCAAGCATACATTTCTGCACAGAATGAATTCATTTGGGGCATTTAGTGATATACATTACCTTCATAATAACTTTTCAAAGCCAAAAAAGGGTCAAATATGTAACTATGATCGTTAAATCTTATAATTGGTTGAAATTGGTTGAAATCCAAATTTTGCTCTTCAAATTGGCATGAACATTGCTCTTACTTGAATGATTTTGATGTTTTGTTAAGTCATAATGGAATTTACATTCCATTTTGAAATAAGAATTTAATCTATAAAATAGTGTTGCCGATTTAAAAGCCAAAGAGTGATCAGTTTTGCTATACCATACAAGGCCTTTGTCCTGTCCCAAATGAGTCTGTTCCCCCAGCATAGACAAAACACTAGGGTTGAGAGTAATTTTCAATCCTTTCACTACCCTTAAGGCCACCACACATGACATGGTCCTACCAGTCGTATGAAACTGCGACTTACCTGCGTTGGCATGGATACAGCGACCGATCCAAGCCAGTAGACGATTCTTCATCTCCAGGGACGTCTTGAAGATGGAGCGAAAGATCCTGTAGACATGCTCCGTCAGCAGGGCTAGGGGCTGGGAGGGGAGCCAAAGGGTGCGATTAAGGGAGTGGTCATCAACTTGATAAAGTTAGAAGTAGCATTTCTAACGGCGTATCTACACAAGTTTTGAAACGTGTTCCACTACGTGATTCTCATATGCTGCGCTTATCAACTCTTGAAGATTCTAGGGCTCAGAGGGGAGACAAGAAGTGTGATTAAGGGTGTGTTTATCAACTTTCTTAAAGACAGGGTGTCCGTTTGGCAGGTCAAAAAAGTAAACATTTTTGTAAAAACCACAGAAAATGATAGAAGATACTGTATTAGAACTAAATTCTCAATAATAGAACTGCAAACGGATAAAATTCTAGTGAAATTTAGCAAAATTATAGCAATTGCGACATTTTGAGGAGGTTTTGGCAGGTCGTCAGAAACCTATAGCTTAGAGACCAGAGACCGCTGTGCGCTACCCTTCGTGGTTCACCCCACAAACGTTACCAAACACGCATCAAGAGTGCCATATGATATAAAAAATAAGATTGATATTGACTGACCTTCCAGATGTATTCCTGAGTGGCCTGGTGGTTCCGTGATGACCCCCTGGACGGCTTGTCAAAGAAGTTGCTGCTGCCGTGGTCGCCCGGTAGGCAGGACAGCGACAGGATCTGACCAATCACAGTCTTCTCATAGCTCTTGGCGTTTAGAGGGTCTCTCGGAGTGATGTGATCCATTAAGATCTGGGAAGGAGTTTACAGATTGCATACAGTCATTGCTCTACAAGCTTGCTTTGATCTGCAAACAAAATCTAGCTTTATGTAGTGCATTGCATGAATGCATGATTTTTTCTAAATGTAAATACATGTATATCATATTTACGTGATGAGGATATACCAAAACTAATAAAGACACAAGGGTTTTTTAAAGAATTCACATGGCCCGCTTAATGATTCACAGCAGCTTAGACACAAATAGATCTTGCTTTGATCTACCAGTACATCAGAAAATATGTAGCTTATGTATTGCATGAATGTATATGGTCTTTCTTTGATCTGGATGAGACATCAGGTACCCATTTATACTACTGGATGGAGAGCAGCAATGTGGATAAAGCATCTTGTTGAAGGATGCAAGTGCCATGGGTGGGATTGAACCTGGGACCTTGAGATCTTCAATCATAGTTCACAACCAACCCACCACTGTAGTAAAATAAACAAAAATAAAATTGAATCTTGAATCTTGAATCCTGCACACCAGCACTTCCTCTAGTACAGCAAGGGTTACAATATACACCATATATTGCGCTGGGTTTTTATTTTTCGCGAATTTCGCGAGTCGGGTGCTATTTGCGAATTTAACAACGCGCGAAAATATGAATAAGACGTGCACACGCACATGAACTGCTAGTACTAGTACTTCACAGTCGCGAATTTAACCACTGGCGAAATTGTCGAGAAGTACTGATTCGTGAAAAATTAGACTTGCTAAATATTTGGCATATAGAGTACACATACGTCAGAAATCGGGGAGATGTCTATCAAATGCAACCTAATGCTAAAAATCCAACTATAATTAGGGAGATTGGGTGATGTGATAAAATTCAATGCAGTTCGGCCTATTTTCAGGGAGTTTCCTGCAAAATCAGAGAGACTTGGCAGCTCTGCAGTAAAGCCCTCACCTTGGCTAATGCTGGGTGCACAGCGTAGAAGCCCATGACCTCACAGTATACAAAGTTTTGGCGGTCATCCACGACCGGCTTCTGAGCCATTCTCTGGTAGAGGAGGTCTAAGACTGGTGAGAAGGCATCCTGGAGAGGCAGAGCGTTGTCTAGCTGGATGGCATCAGCGATGGCATGGAAGAACTTCACCGTACACTCCCACTCTAGGACAGATCATAGGAAGGTATCATCAACCCATTTTCTATAGGAACCGGGTATTGTTCCATCGGTTCCCAAGCTTAAAAGTTTTGATTTGATGACATCACGTACCAGGTCCTTTCAGGTCCCTTACCAGGTCCTTTCACATATGTTATGTTGTCTTCGCAAAATGTGGATTTTCTCAAAAAGATATGCATCCTTTTATCTGTGCAATTGATACATCATCAGAAACATGTTTTTACACACATACTTGTACCAGTATGAAAATAAATCATTCCGTTGTCAAAAATAGAAAAAGACCAATTTATGTAATTATATTATACACAAAATATGGGAGAGCACCTCACAAGTGATGTCACAAAACTGAAATATCAAAAGATCATAACTTTCTTATCCTGTGACAGATTTTCGTCAAATCTTCACTATTATATTTCTTTCATGTTTCTGTTTCCATTAAAACTAACTTATCTTCAAAGGGAACTATCCCTTTAAGCAGCAAGGGTAAACCAAATATGAATGAGTACCTTCTTCTTTGGTGTAGGCATGTAACAGGATGTCAAGTAGCTGCTGCCGTGTGTTCTGGTTGCATATTTCAGGCGTCAGTAGACATGTTGCTGCGTTGGACACGGCAATCCTCTGGCAACGCTCAGCGAATTCTCCAACATCACCCTGTGGAAGGAAAAATCAGAAATAGGACAGATACATCTCAAGCCTCATGGCATGGAACGAGAACACTTACACTAAGCTTTTTGCTATGAAATGTTAAAAGACTAGAAGATGGTTTATTCAGATTACTTTGCGTAAACCGTGGTCTAAACATTGGGTAAACCGTACCAACTAGGTATGCGCTCTATCAAGAATACCCATTTGCTTATACGCCACAAAATTTGCTTAAAAAGTGGACTAAATCTAAAATTAGAAGCTATGGTTCCACAGCCTGCATACTGCCATTGGAGCTTATACACCTATATAGTATGTGTGAGCGCTGTATCCTGTTATTTCATACGATATGCATACAAAATGTGAATAAACTCCACGTATGAATGCCCTGGTTTGCCTACCTGGCTTTTGCTGGCAAGGGCAGCAGCCCTATGATACGACGCCAACAGGAAGCGGAGAACAGCCTTCTCAGAAGCCGCTTTCTCGTCATCATTGTAGTTCCCCTTGGCGGAGGTCATGTGCAGGATGTGGAAGGACGGATCTGAAAGGAGCAGCCTCTCAAATAGAGCCTGGAAATGAGACCAGAGCCCCGTTGCATAAAACTTAGCACTAATGCTAATGCACTTGTCATTTGCAAGACGCACCTCTTGACCCCCGGGAATGGTGCGTCATTCTACCGATGTGAGTCATACATTTTGATACGACGCAGCCTCCGTCACAGAAAGTGACACACCATAACTTACATTGAGGCACAGCTGAGTCAAACATGACACACTATTTCATGAAAACGACGAGCCAATGACGCACCTTAAGATGAGCTTGGAGAAGAGTGATGGCGGACCTGTGCGTCACATTTCTAGGGAACATGACGCAACCATGACGCACCACCCCGGGGGTCAAGAGGTGCGTCTTAAAAATGACCATTGCATAAGTCTGCCATCAATGGTAAAATACCTTGACAGCCATTCAAATTCAAGATTTCCATAGAATTGGGAGCAAAGTTGCCATCAATGGTAAGTTTTATGCAACAGGGCCCAGTTCAATAGACCACTGTCAACAAATATTATCCCTCTTAGTCCCATAGAAAATAAACAGTGTTTCAATTGACAAGAGACTACGATTGTTTGGTACTGATAGGTTTAAGCGTGTCATGTGCAGGATGCGAAAGGAGGGATCAGATCGGAGCAGCCTCTCAAATAATGCCTGGAATTGAGACCAGCTCAATAGACCATTGTTAACAAATAGTATCTCTCTCCATTCAATAGGCAATAAACGCTGGTGTTATTGACATGGGACTACGGTATTGAGTGGAGTAAGCATGCTTTTAAAATAACGTGCAACCCCACAACTTGTCCAAGGTTTGTCTGACTAGCAACACCTGATAGAGTTAGGGTGCATTCCAACCATTGACAAGTATCAACAGGCATTAAGGAGAAAAACTTTTTTAATTTGAATATATTATGAAATCAGTTTTTGATATAATCATCAAAGAGCAAACACACACACAAGAAAAATGTGATATCTCCATTAACTCACATCGTATTTGTACTTGAAATCCATATCGATGTTGTCCCAGGTAAACCAGGACTACTGTCCCCCCACCATCCCTCTCCGTACCCCTCACCCACTCCCACCCCCACCCATGTCTTGCTCACCATATCAACGTTATCCCAGCCAATCCCCTCCCCCCACCCCCCTCCGTACCCACCCATCACCACCCATAGTGTCTTGCTCACCATATCAATGTTATCCCAGCCAAGGCCCCCCCACCATCCCTCTCCGTACCCCTCACCCATCACCACCATAGTGTCTCGCTCACCATATCAATGTTATCCCAGGCAAGCTAGGACCACTGCCCCCCCCCCCCCCCACCCCTTACCCACCCCAGCCATAGTGTCTTGCTCACCATATCAATGTTATCCCAGATAAGCAAGCACCACTGCACCCCCCCCCTCTCTCCGTACCCCCACCTATCACCACCCATAGTGTCTTGCTCACCATATCAACGTTATCACAGCCAAGCCCCCCACCCCCCCTCCCACCCACCCCTCTCCATATCCCCCACCCCTCTCCGTACCCCCACCCATCACGACCCATAGTGTCTTGCTCAGCATATCAACGTTATCCCAGCCAAGACCCCCACACCCCCTCCCCCCACCCCTCTCCGTACCCCTCACCCATCACCACCATAGTGTCTTGCTCACCATATCAATGTTATCCCAGCCGAGCCCCTCCCCCTACCCCTCTCCGTACCCCCCCCCCCCCCACACCCATCACCACCCATAGTGTCTTGCTCACCATATCAACGTTATCCCAGCCAAGCCCCTCCCCCACCCCTCTCCATACCCCTCACCAACCCCCACCCATTGTGTCTTGCTCACCATATCAATGATATCCCAGCCAAGCCCCTCCCCCACCCACCCCTCTCCGTACCCCACCCATCACCACCCATAGTGTCTTGCTCACCATATCAACCTTTTCCCAGCCAAACCCACCCTACCCTTCTCCGTACCCCCCACCAACCCCTCTCCGTACCCCCACCCCTCTTCCTACTCCCCACCCATCACCACCCATAGTGTCTTGCTCACCATATCAATGTTATCCCAGCCGAGCCAAGGCCACTGTTCCCCATGCTCTCTCTCCAGCTGTTCTGACATTTCAACCAGGTAAACACACCTCGCTGGCATCCCCTCATCTATGGTCAGTTCCTCTGTAGAAGTAAATCATAAATCTTTATTTTTTTTTCAGTTGCCAAATGGTATCAAAACTTTATTGAATTGTTTAAGCACAAACTCTACATGAGAAATGACCAGTTATTGAATTACAAGAACATAAAGAAAATAAAAACAGCAAAAGAAAAAATAAAATCAAAGTCAACACAGCAATGTTGCAGGATAGAGCTGAACAAGGAGTGTCTGTTAAACAACCCATATCCCAAGATAAAAGTGAACACGTCCACTTATACCCTTTAACACAACAAAATCATTCAATCTAACCATGCATAATTGCATATATCAAGCCCTTAACCCTTTAATATTTAATATCTAATTCCATAAATTCCTCTTTTTCTGTTTTGGACAACGGAATGATCTTTATTCAAACAGGTACATGTATGTGTGTAAAAACGTATTCTAATGATGTATCAAATACACAGGTAAAAGGATGCAGATCTTTTTGAGAAACTGCAAATTTGTTAAAACAATTATACACGATATATTGGAGAGCACCTCGCACGTGACATCACAAAATCTCAACTTGAAAAGATCATTTACTTACTTATCCTATAACGGATTTTCATCAAACCGTCACCTATACGTTTCTTTCATGCATCTCCTTTTATTGAAACCACCTTAATTTCAGGGTGAACGATAGTATCCCTTTAACTTACCTTGGTCAACTGTGATACGGAAGATTTTCTGGATGACGGAATCTACCCTGCTGATTTCTCTAGCTGTTATATCCATATTGATCATCGGCACAGAACCTTTGTCCGGGTGGGTGAGATCCTGAACCAACACAATGTAGAGAGAGAGTAAAGACAGTGACAGACCTGCTAACTTCTGGAGTTCAAAAACTGTATTCTTTAATCCAAAAAGTTGTATTTTACCAACAAAAAATGTATTTAAAAAAAAAAACGGATCAATGTCTCTTACAGTTCCAACATCGGGCATTTTTTATGGAGCATTGGTTGAATATGCATGATTTTGTCATGACTGGTGTGCTCGATGAACCAATGAACATCCCCAAATTGCTTAAAAATGTGAGATGCTGGTAGGATACTTTACAAAACAGATTGGGGATTTCGCAATTGAATATGGCACACACACAAAATAAGATTTAAACATATTTTTTAAAGGAAATTCAGTACTAAAAATCGTACTAAATACGACTAAATCGAACTGGTTGGCAAGTCTGCAGTGAGGTGTGTCACCAAGCTGTTCGTATGCTACCAACGACTTCACACACAACTGGTGGCCTATTCTTGTGCTCAATCAGATTCTGAATGATTTTGATTCCCATCAGCTTTATGTTGAAACCTGATCTTTGTGAATTAAAATCTTGTTGTTAACAAGTGTCTGAATACAAAGTTTATGATTTGTGAAATTTGATCAGAATTGTGGGAAATTAACTCTCACTATGTTACATCAGGAACGAAGAACAAGAACAAGTCACCAGTCTTGCGCAGCTTACGAACAGCTTGGTAAGACACCCTCCAGGGCTTCAATAAAGAGTTGCGATTGATCTAAATCGATCACGAGTCCAATCTCCTATCATTAATGTACGGAGATACCATTGGGTTCGATCGCAATCCTTTATAAGACAGGGCCCAGGGGTGGTATTCTGAGCACCGTTTTATCTTTGTTGTTTTATCTCTGTTGTAAGTCAGTGAGTTACAACAGCGCTAAAACAGTTGTTAAACGGTATTCTGAACACCGTTTTAACTGTGTTGTAAGTCAGGAAAACCACGCTCACCGCAACCACTATAGCCAATAGGAAATGTTGTTAGAGGTAGCATATAAGAAGTTTTAACCAATCCGATAGCTCCCTTGGGCAAAAGCGCGCGAAACGCGCCTTGCTTTAATATGCGCGTTTTAGCGCTATATTTTGCGCTTAATATTTTGCAATGGCTTTTTTGCTTGTGTTAATGTTGTCTGCATGTTTATGCGAGAGAATTAAAAAAAAAATACAATTTGCTGAAGATGGTCATGGCAAAGGTTCGAAGAGGTGTGGATTTTCTCGCAGAAGAGGTTGAGCGATTAGTTGTTGAAGTTATAGTGATAAAGATTGCCGCCATGACATAACTATACAAAGTTAAAACACCATCCACCCTGTTTTATCTCACAGGCATATATTTGCACATGGGCAGAGTTACAACAGAAGATAAAACAGTCGTCAGAATACCGTGTTGCAGATATGGCTGTAGTGTTTGCGCCAAAAGTTACGCGCGTGCGCACAAGCTATGACAATGGTATGCGCGGGCAAAGGGAGAGAGATAAAACAAACGTTAAAACAGAGTTAAAACAATAGTTACAACAGAGATAAAACGGTGTTCAGAATACCGATTAGTTACAACAGACTTAAAACAGAGATAAAACGGTCTCAGAATACCACCCCAGGGCCACAAACTGCATAAAACTGGAGAGAGATTATAGACTAGAGCCACAATCCATAAAAGAAACAATATAACTGTCAACCGCTTGATGATACAATTAGGTAGTACAAAGGTTAACAAAAGTGTGATATATACATTTCCAGCATGTTGCCAATTTGAGGATTTAGCTCCCGTTTCACATATACCCCATCCCTGGGTACAAGAGGCATGGAATGTGCTGGTACCTGATGTGTATCCGTGGTTGGTCCTTGTGGCCCTGTCCCAACCAAGAGGGCGAACGGGTTACTAGGGGGCGTCGCCATCTTCACCTGCATAGAGATGGTGGACGAAGACATTACTAGTGGCATTGACACACACCAAAATATGAGATTTCAATTCAATTCAAATGGGTTTTATTTCAGAATCATCACATGGCTATTTCATGAAAATAAACTGTACCTATAATAGAGAATGATAATGGAAGGTGCAAAAAACCCAATTGGAAGGTCGATTGATTTGGACATCAATGTTTAAACGTAAGTCAGAATCTCATTAATTTTTGTGTGTGAACACAGAATCTCAATCATTTGTGAGATCTCAAGGTATTACTGTAAAGTCATACACCGTACAAGTATGATTTTTGGTAAAAGCATCGACCCATGATATTCACTGATCTGTAATATGAGCGAGCGAGAGTTTTCCATCTTTACAGTCAATGCCAGACCCAAATTAGTCTCTGTCGGATGTCGGATATGGATCCGCTGAGATTTCATCTGGGTCCTCATGTCAAAAAATGTAATTTTGATTCAAGAATGCCCAGAATGAGAGTACAGTTATTTCCGTCTAGGTGAATGCATGTCTTAATTAGTAAGATTTTGAACATAAAAAAAGTCACGCTGCACTGTTCGCTGACTGCACTCTCTTTTAATATTTCGTGGGCGTCCCTAGCCCAAGGCCGTTCTTGGACTAGTCTTGTAAGAATCCCTCACAAACTCGAACCTACTACAGTCTGTGCCATGTGGCAATTCACAAATTATGAAGGGGTCTACGGCTATGGGAGTCCCACCATCCTTTTATGCCGTCAGACTCAAATAGGAATAGGAAGTGATTTTTGTCTAACCTACACACAAATTAATCAGCGAGTCTGTGGATTTATTGGGCGATTAAAAAAAAAGCTGATAGTAAGAAAAAAATTGAAAGCACACTGAGCGATGCCACACGATTTTTGCAATTTGAAAAAAAACATTGATTGCTTGTACTCATTTTATCAAGCAGGTAATTGTCTATCCAATGAAGGTATTTTTTCCCAAAAAAATTAAGTATATGCAAATTTATGCATAATTTAATAATGCAAATACTGAAATCATTCTGCCAAGGCAGTATGATGCAAACAAATGATTACCTCACCTACATTATGTTATATTACACAATGTTTTAATATCCTAAACAATATATCAATATTTATTTTGCTTTACTAAACTCATATGGAGGTCCACTGCATCCATTTTTGCCCCTTTACGCTGCAATCAGCACTATAATCACGAAGGAGTTGTGCATGCATATGAAAGGTAAATTGGTGTGCTGGATATCGCAATTGTTTGATTACTGTTGGAAGTAAAAAACAGTGTCCACTGAAACAAAGATACTGCAACAAGCAACTACTATATTGTGCATATTTGCATTTTAATTTTTTGCATATATTTGCATGTTAATTATCTTACTTTCTCTTTACAGTAGGCATAAATGATTGCCATTTTTGAAGTGCCTGGAGGTGTATAAAAGAAGGGTAATTACAGCAAAGAGGACAGTTGGATTGGGAGAAGAGGCAGAGTACACGGGCCTCCTGCTGAGCGTCATCATCAAGTTGTGATCATCTGAATACTTTGAATAAAGGAATTTTAATTGTACCGAAGATGCGTTGTTTGATTAATTTCATTGTGTGTATTGATGTTGTCAACTGGCAGACTGAGAAATCTACCAAATCAGTGAAAAATTATTAAAACAAGTACTGAAGGATTTAAGAGAAAGTTACTGTAATCATCGATCAGTACTGATTTCCAGGGTGATCCTGTGACTCGATCCTCCCTCCTTTGATATTTACCCAACCTTATCCTGACCCCTGCCTTTACTTCAGCATTGCAATATGCAATATGATGTAGCTTGATTTTTAAAAAAATAAAATATTTTTTTATTTAGACCCACATCTATGCAAATCCAACAGCATCCCATTCATCAATTACATCTCATTCAGGCCACCTGAATGATTTGACCCCCCCCCCCCCCCCCAGCATTTGATCCACTGACTTGTACATGTACCTCCTTTCTTAACCTCTGAATGCTCATTCACATACCATAAATTTACTATCAACCCCCTCCCCCCTAACATTATCATATCCCGAAAATGTCACCTCAAACACACACACAAAACTTTTCTGACAAATCAACTCACAATCAACCCAGGCCATGATAGACTTTTACTTTTAGTACACTGTATATGCCCACTGACCTACAAGGTAACTAAATGTTCTGCTTGGTGTAGACCTTGAAAATTTTACAGTTTCCATTTTTTCTTTTAGAATTATTATCCAATAAATATATAAACATCCATCTCCTTATAAATATTTAAAAGGTTGAAAATATCAAGTGAAAGCCCGATGTTATAATCACTCACTAATTTCTCTACATCTTGTTTAGTATGTGGGACTACAGACTGTCGTCTGCTATTGCAGGGTGAGGGCGCTATTCAACTACCGCCGATACTTTCAAATACGACATGGGCTCATAAAATATAATCTCGCATTTTATCGCATTATCTATTGCCTACATATCATATATCATTGCAATGCTGAGTTTTTGTAGAATCTGAAAAAGGTAGTCGCCACCTTGTCTCCGGGGGTAGTTTTTGAGATATACCCATGCAAATAGCGTGCAAATTTTTCATGAGTACAAAAGTTGCATAAACTTTCCTCAAAAATACGGGAAAGTAAACAGAAAAATATGAATTTTTGTAAAATAATATCAGAAATATTCTTCCCCACACATGGATCTATTTTGCAAAAAATCTGGAACTAAAAATGTCGAGAAAAATGAGTTTCCGTGCAATCTGCCCAATGCGGAAGTGATTCACGGACGGCCGTAATTACGGCCGTAATTCTCCGACTCAACACAAAGAAAACGCAAGTTTAGGCAAGTTTATTTCGATAAATTTGGATTTATTCTCACAAACAATGACTGAAATTAAAAGATATATGTATATCTAAGGGAATTATAGCCATGAATTCATTTATACTAAACATAAAAAATGCAAAATCTAACATTTGACCACGGCATTTTTTGTGTGTTGGCAGAATAGGATAGCGCCGATCGCGATCTCGTGTGGCATCGCTCTCTCAGACAGCGCAGTCCATAAATTTCAATGCATTGCTTTAATTGTTACTATGAAAAGGGATTTTGCCATTACTTTGTTCAGGCTGTATGAACTTGAACTAGGAGGAGATCTGTGTCATTTCTATTAAGGCAGTAATTTGGTTTTAATTTCGCCATCATATACGCCCAATGAAACACGACATACACCTGATCTAGCATAGAAGCGTGGGAACTACGCTGTATTCGTTATTCGGCTCACTGGAAAGTAGTGACAACACGACATGACAATGTTTACGTGGATTTATATCATTACGGCTGACTAGAAAAAGATGACGATGAGTCGAAGGACACAATTAAATTGAAACTTCTACATACAAAATCAAAATAAATGTGGAATTTCTCACCGATGCCAGAAGTCTCAAAACTGACTGTACAGGTAAATGGGCGTAGGGGAAATGTAATCAAATGAACGGGAGGCCGGAGGCACACGACCAGGTATTTCATAAAGCATCAACGGCAGCGGCAAACTTGAAATTCAGCGGCAATTTTTGATTTAGCGGCAAATTTCAATTTCATAAAACTTTTGCCGCAGAAAAAATTGCCATAATTGGCTCAATTGCGGCAAATTTTCGCTGCAGCTCCAAGAGGTGCGGCGAATGTCCGAAACTGCGGCAAATCTCTGAAACAGTGACAATTACTGGATTTACTGCTGCAATTGGTGATAGCCATCAACATTAAAAGCATTTCTCTGAGTGATAGAAGTGTCTATTGAGTCATTGGAGGTGTCTTGGGTCCCAAGAGAGGTTGCACCACTCCTAAAGAAATGAAAACTGTACATGTACATGTATAATGTATGTAGAAAATGCCAGTCATTAACAAAGTACACAATACACTTGCTTTATACAGTGCACATTACTATGAAGCTTTAATTGAGCAAATCATCATTGTACATGCACAATAAAAACAATCACTTTACATGTAATGGACACCATCAGCTTGAATTGATTTAATATCCTTGACCATATTAAAAACTCCACTAATCATTGAATACAATCATGTACAATGGGGCTACAGTGTACGGTAAGTGTACATGTTGGTGACAGACTAGAGGGATTATTGATGACATATTTCGGGATAGTGTCACCATTCATGCTATTTTACAAATATTTCTCCTCACAGGTCACCTTTCCAGTGTATTCACGGATGCATCGGTCGTCGATCCCTGAGCAGCGGCCATCTGCTGCAAAGATCCCTGGGTTAGAGAGGCCATGATCCAGGCTGCTCCTATAACAAAACAGAAATATTGCTTTGATTACTAAAATGAAACAATTGGTTTTATTTAAGTCAAATAGTAGCTCTTTTTTCCATGGAATTACCAAGCTAACATTTTTAAGCTAAGAAATGTAATTGCAAAAATCAACTTTGCACTGATTTACCTCCTGTGTTAAACTACCGGTAACAGTGCATAAATCTAACAGTATCTTAATGGAATTACACAAAGTTTTCAGCTGACTAATAAAGATATAATCTTGCCTGGATGCTTCACTCACTTTCCCTGAAAATGTTTGTGTAGTCTAGGTACTAGGCTGTGAGTCGCATGGACAAAACACAGTCTGTTAACAACGAAGTCTGGTAAAACAGTGTGCACGCCGTCGTGGCTCCTCTGGCTTCTTTCCTTCTGCGGAGCAAGGATGGGATTGGGGCATAGTCTGTGTAACCAGACAGTTGTTAACAGACTGGGTTGTGTTCATGCACCTCACAGCCTAGTACCTAGACTATTGTTTGTGAAGCTATGACTTTGATATTTCATACCCGTTATTGTGAGGGTATACTGCTAGCTCCTTTAAGGTTTCATGACTTTTGCAAATGGGACACCCTGTCTTTAAGGCAATGATAAACCAAATCTAAATGTGAAATAGCATGGCTGTTGAGGAGGACACCCCCACTCCTTTTTCTTGTTGAATATCTACAAAAGAAAAGTTACCATGCATGCTCCAATGAACGTCCTCGTCACACACTGCAGCTAGGAACAGTACACCATCCAACTTGAGTCTGGCCCTGAATGAAGAAAATTAAAGGGTTGAATGTTGAATCATTCACAGTGCAGTAGATCAGCACTAGCAGCCAGTTGTCAACATAACAATGAAATACTTCCCAGTACGTAAACAGAATGTAAGATTAACTTGATCATCACTCTCTTAAGAACTGCACAAGCAAATAATTATTAATGTTTTGTTAACTTTATGTGTGTGGGCGTGTTTCTCTGTGTTTGTGTAGTATGTGCGCACATGTGACAAAATCACACAAAACAAGTCTGTATTACAGCTATGAAGAATTCATAATACCTATAACATAATTTTACATCAGTCAAACTGACAGTTTGTTTTCCCATTTGAGAATTATGATTTGTATCCAGCAAAGTAACTTCCATTCTGCACAAATCATACACATTGGAAGAGTTGAAGTTATGTGGCAAGATCTAGAACAAAAATAATGAAAATTGTGTTCTTTTATAGCACTTAAAAGTTGTATTCAACTCTCTAAGCGCTTCATATTATAGTTGTAATCATCAAGAATATTTTTACCACCCATTTAACACATCACATCTACAGCTGAAAGGGCACATGTATTGGATGTACATTGATACCATATCATTTTGAAGTTCATTATTTTCTTTATTTCTCATAAACTTTACCTTTCTCACATTGCTGTGTTGCTGATCCCAATTTATTTGTATCAGTTCATCCGAGTCCAGCAGACGGCTTGTCCATTCGTCTCGAGGATTGAATGCCCCTCATCCTATGTGGCCTCCAGTGCTGCATCGTCTGAAATATTCACGACATGAAAATAAAACACAATGAAATTCCTCAAGTACCTGCTGCTCATATGGATATTTATTCAAGCAAAATCTTGCATTGAATCAATGTCTGTGGATCGTGGAATCATGTCTGCAGAAATGAGCAAAAAGACTAGAGTTCTAATGGGCAATCCTGGGTTTTGCGTGCCTAAATTATTTAGGTTGAATTCGTCCAAAAAAGGTGATTTCTATGTCGGCATTAGTGCCTGTTTTAGCTAGGCCCTAGCCTAGCCGGCCCAGCCCCGGGACTGCTAAGCGGCTAGCCACCCGCGACTAGTCGCGTAAGCTGCCGTGGATACACTTATGAACTAGCGCCGGGACGGGGCCCGGGGGTCTAACTATTTAGGTTGCTAACTCAGTCTCAGCCGAGGCCCAGTGCATAGAGTTTTGCCATATAACGTTAGGATCTACGTGGCGTTTAATCTTTCAGCAAATTTAAGTTCTAAAACGGTAAATAGAAAAATAGTACACCCGTGCATCCCATGGACATGGTAGTTGGCCCATGCCATTGCAACGATGTGCATGTTAATTGTTAATGAAATAGAGGCCGTGAAGTCATGGTTTTGTTGCTCAAATCGGGTCCAAAAAGAAGTTAGAACCCATTTCTAAATGATGGTGGCACAGTATAAACGGGTATCGTAACCCTCGAAATCCTCAAAACGAAATATGAAGGACAACATTCATAACTCACGTAAATTGATCAGCGATGATGATGGTGATGATGACGAGGACTAGTGATCGAGTCATCTCAGACGTGAGATCGAGAGCATCAATGCACGTATTACGGATACGGTACCCAATACACGCTCCGCATCGCAAAGCCTAAACCCATTGAAAACACACGTAATTACGCAACCGACCAGTGTACTGCCGTCTTCAAAAACCGTCCATTGGTAATACACGCACCGCATCGCAAAACCAAAACCCATTGAAAACACACGTTATTACGCAAGCAACAAAATGTTGCAGTTAGACTTTCCACCATTTCGGCGAGCAGACGGCCAAAAATGAGCGTTGTGCGCATGCGCCCGTACGTAATCCATCCGCAATTCGTGATTCGTTGGAAGTAAAATTGCAGTGTCCACTGAAACAAAGATACTGCAACAAGCAACTACTATATTGTGCATATTTGCATTTTAATTTTTTGCATATATTTGCATGTTAATTATCTTACTTTCTCTTTACAGTAGGCATAAATGATTGCCATTTTTGAAGTGCCTGGAGGTGTATAAAAGAAGGGTAATTACAGCAAAGAGGACAGTTGGATTGGGAGAAGAGGCAGAGTACACGGGCCTCCTGCTGAGCGTCATCATCAAGTTGTGATCATCTGAATACTTTGAATAAAGGAATTTTAATTGTACCGAAGATGCGTTGTTTGATTAATTTCATTGTGTGTATTGATGTTGTCAACTGGCAGACTGAGAAATCTACCAAATCAGTGAAAAATTATTAAAACAAGTACTGAAGGATTTATGAGAAAGTTACTGTAATCATCCCCAGGACGAAAAACCAGTAGAAACCAGTAGAGAAAAACCATTAGAATTTCTACTGGTTTCTACTGGAAATTTTCTAGTGGTTTGAATATGGAAAGTGAAATGATTTCCAGTAGAAACCATTAGAAAAATGCCAGTAGAATACCAGTAGAAACCAGTAGAAATCTCTACTGGATCCAGTACAAGACCAATAGAAGACCAGTAGAATACCAGCAGAAGCTAGTAGGAATGTGTACTGGATCCAATAGAAGACCAGTAGAAGACCAGTAGAAACCAGTAGGAATCTCTACTGGATCCAATAGAGCTTCCTACTGGTTTCTACTGGAATTTTTCTACTGGTTTGAATATGGAAAGTGAAATGATTTCCAGTAGAAACCATTAGCAAAATACCAGTAGTGTGCCAGTAGAAACCAGTAGCAATTTCTCCTGGATCCATCAGAATACCAGTAGAAACTAGTAGAATACCTACTGGAGCCATCAGGAGACCAAAAGGAATCAAAATTAAAAATATTGATGCAATATTGATTTACATTTGGTATATGATAATCCGAATTAAGGCGTATATCCTTATCGTTTTAACCTAATCATATACTATCCTATACTTGTTCCTATTCTATTCTATACCTATCCTAATTCCCGCCCTTTCCTTCACAGACTTTCATATATATAGCAGTACGGTTATAAGGTTCATAAGATATTGGTTACTACAACTTACATTTAAGAAGATCATTTTTGTTGTTGTTATCATTATTGTCTTCACTTAAGTAGGTGACATTCACTATTTTATGTTGAAACTTGAAATCATTACTTGGTAAAATTCCTTTTATCTGGTTAGGTGGAGGTTATCTATTTAAAAGTACAAAATTAGGACACGTAAATACATGCATGAATATTCATGAGCATCTCTATTTCTATTGATTTCTATTGGTTTCTACCAGTAGAATTCGCTGGTCTCTAATGGTTTCTACTGGTTTGACTTAGTATTTTTCACACTCCTTTTCAAACCATTAGATCTCACTGGTTTCTTTGGGTTTCTACTGGTTTGACTTTGTATTTTTCATACTCCTTTTAAAAACATTATATCTCACTACTTTCTATTGGTTTCTACTGATCTCCAATACCAGGAGAATTCACTGGTCTCTAATGTTTTCTACTGGTTTGACTTTGTATTTTTCACACTCCTTTTCAAACCATTAGATCTCACTGGTTTCTATTGGTTTCTACTGGTTTGACTTTGAATTTTTGACACTCCTTTTCAAACCATTAGGTCTTACTGGTTTCTATTGGTTTATACTGGTCTCCACCAGTAGAATTCACTGGTCTCTAATGGTTTCTACTGGTTTGACTCTGTATTTTTCACACTCCTTTTCAAACCATTAAGTTTCACTGGTCTCTAATGGTTTCTCCTGGTTTGACTTTGAATTTTTCACACTCCTTTTCAAAACATTATATCTCACTAGTTTCTATTAATGTGAAAAAAAAAGTCAAATAAGTAGAAACCATTAGAGACCAGGGGATTCTAATGGTATTGAAGACCAATAGAAACCGATAGAAACCAGTGAGATCTAGTGGTTTGAGAAGGAGTGTGAAAAAAACCAAAGTCAAACCAGTAGAAACCATTAGAGACCAGTGGATTCTAATGGTATTGAAGACCAGTAGAAACCAATAGAAACCAGTGAGATCTAGTGGTTTGAGAAGGAGTGTGAAAAAACAAAAAACAAAATCAAACCAGTAGAGACCATTAGAGACCAGTGGATTCTAAAGGTTTCTACTGGTCTTCAAAACTGGTCTCTAATGGTTTCTACTGGTTTGACTTTGGTTTTTTTCACACTCCTTCTCAAACCATTAGATCTCACTGGTTTCTATTGGTTTCTACTGGTCTTCAACACATTAGACTCTACTGGTTTCTACTGGTTTCTACTGGTTTGATTTCGTAGTTCCTCTTCAGACCAGTAGACTCTACTGGACCAGTAGAAACCAGTAGGCGGTCTATATTGGTTTCTACTGGTTTCTATGGGAATTTCGATCTGGGTCAGTACTGATTTCCAGGGTGATCCTGTGACTCGATCCTCCCTCCTTTGATATTTACCCAACCTTATCCTGACCCCTGCCTTTACTTCAGCATTGCAATATGCAATATGATGTAGCTTGATTTTTAAAAAAATAAAATATTTTTTTATTTAGACCCACATCTATGCAAATCCAACAGCATCCCATTCATCAATTACATCTCATTCAGGCCACCTGAATGATTTGACCCCCCCCCCCCCCAGCATTTGATCCACTGACTTGTACATGTACCTCCTTTCTTAACCTCTGAATGCTCATTCACATACCATAAATTTACTATCAACCCCCTCCCCCCTAACATTATCATATCCCGAAAATGTCACCTCAAACACACACACAAAACTTTTCTGACAAATCAACTCACAATCAACCCAGGCCACGATAGACTTTTACTATATGCCCACTGACCTACAAGGTAACTAAATGTTCTGCTTGGTGTAGACCTTGAAAATTTTACAGTTTCCATTTTTTCTTTTAGAATTATTATCCAATAAATATATAAACATCCATCTCCTTATAAATATTTAAAAGGTTGAAAATATCAAGTGAAAGCCCGATGTTATAATCACTCACTAATTTCTCTACATCTTGTTTAGTATGTGGGACTACAGACTGTCGTCTGCTATTGCAGGGTGAGGGCGCTATTCACCTACCGCCGATACTTTCAAATACGACATGGGCTCATAAAATATAATCTCGCATTTTATCGCATTATCTATTGCCTACATATCATATATCATTGCAATGCTGAGTTTTTGTAGAATCTGAAAAAGGTAGTCGCCACCTTGTCTCCGGGGGTAGTTTTTGAGATATACCCATGCAAATAGCGTGCAAATTTTTCATGAGTACAAAAGTTGCATAAACTTTCCTCAAAAATACGGGAAAGTAAACAGAAAAATATGAATTTTTGTAAAATAATATCAGAAATATTCTTCCCCACACATGGATCTATTTTGCAAAAAATCTGGAACTAAAAATGTCGAGAAAAATGAGTTTCCGTGCAATCTGCCCAATGCGGAAGTGATTCACGAACGGCCGTAATTACGGCCGTAATTCTCCGTCTCAACACAAAGAAAACGCAAGTTTAGGCAAGTTTATTTCGATAAATTTGGATTTATTCTCACAAATAATGACTGAAATTAAAAGATATATGTATATCTAAGGGAATTATAGCCATGAATTCATTTATACTAAACATAAAAAATGCAAAATCTAACATTTGACCACGGCACTTTTGTGTGTTGGCAGAATAGGATAGCGCCGATCGCGATCTCGTGTGGCATCGCTCTCTCAGACAGCGCAGTCCATAATTTTCAATGCATTGCTTTAATTGTTACTATGAAAAGGGATTTTGCCATTACTTTAAGTTTGTTCAGGCTGTATGAACTTGAACTAGGAGGAGATCTGTGTCATTTCTATTAAGGCAGTAATTTGGGTTTAATTTCGCCATCATATACGCCCAATGAAACACGACATACACCTGATCTAGCATAGTAGCGATGACACGAGTCACCCTATTGTGTACATATACAAGCCACAAATTGTGGGAACTACGCTGCATTCGTTATTCGGCTCACTGGAAAGTAGTGACAACACGATATGACAATGATAGTTTACGTGGATTTATATCATTACGGCTGACTAGAGAAAGATGACGATGAGTCGAAGGACACAATTAAATTGAAACTTCTACATACAAAATCAAAATAAATGTGGAATTTCTCACCGATGCCAGAAGTCTCAAAACTGACTGTACAGGTAAATGGGCGTAGGGGAAATGTAATCAAATGAACGGGAGGCCGGAGGCACACGACCACGTCTACGATACCAGCTAAGCACGGCTGCACGCGATTTTTTTTTTCCGTGATGTTAACGCGTCACAACTGTCAATTCGCATTTTCTTGGCGTCTTGAATAAAGACCACGTCTGGTCTGCGCATGCACGATATGCGAATATGCGATATGCATGCGAGTTGCACTACTACCTATAGCGCTTGCTACGCTGCTGCTACGTACGTGTAGAGTATGCATTATTCAGCTCTACAGCAATACCATGTCTGAAACTGGATGTGAGGGTGCCTCAATTCCTCAACGGATCCAGATACATGTAGATTTAGATCTTCTTCTTGTGCTAGATCATAGTCATTAGAAATTAAATTCATAATCATAATCATAAATTACTCTATTCTAGTCACAGCCACAGGACTCGGTCTTAACTTAGAAGAGTCTACTAACAGTAAGTTAACATTTTACTGTTAGAGAGCAATTTTGTTACTTCTAAAGTTAGACTACATTATGATAAGAATTGAATTTCTGAATTGAATTGAATAAAAATAACAACTAACACTATAGACCTAGTAACCTAACTTAACCCTAGACAAGACGAAACCGTCATAATTCTAAGACTAATTACATTCACGGACATCATTAAAACGGGTGTTAATTAATGGAATGCACAAAATGTGAAGTTTATCATTTTCAACTTTGACCTTTGTCTTCATAAACATGACTGTCAATTTGTAGTTTCCATGTCCATGGTAATGTGGCATTAAAATGTTCATGAATAAATTTTAGGAAGAGCCACCAATTAGGTTTGAGGGAAAATGATCAGAGCACATAGATATATAGAGATGGCCCATTTGGTAGGGGGCAAAATGTGCCCCCCCCCCCCTTGAGTAATATAGACTAATAAGTCTTCGCACCTAGATCTTGGAGGAAAGTATCCATGCTGAGTATATGCACACAACTTAACATGATTCAGTACTTGTCTGATTGCAATATAGACCTAGAATCTAGATCTAGGGCCTAGCTAGACCAGATATTTTGAAGTGAGAATATTATGGACAATCACATTATTATTAGAGTCTGGAGTCTACTCAGAAAAGCATAGATCTTGATCTACACATATTTATGACTCCTACATCTGTTGTTCTACCCAGTCAGTTAAGACATATGGATTTACATATTTACAAGGTGAACAATTTTAAATACATAGATAAAGTATGGAATTCCATAGAGCAAGATCTAGTTAATGCACACTCCGAGAGGTATCCATCTATGTGCACACTGCATTCGGCGATCATCGTATAGAAAGTCCACGCGCATGCGTACTGCGTACTTATATCGACAACCGCCTGCAATCAAGTCGCTCTGAGGAATAAAATTAGCCGATGTGACGCGTTAACATCACGGAAAAAAAAAATCGCCGGCTGCACGGACCATTGCATTCTGACTAGCACGTACACTGATATAATCACCGGTACTGCAGACGAGTCCTCAGTCTGTGACGACACATGCGCAAATGTATACGCACACTGACCCCGTTAAATCTTCAGGGGCAGGATCGGAAACGACTATATAGAAACATGCTGGGAAAAGCAGACTGCCTTTAAAAAAATCAGATAATTTCCCTATCAATCTACGTCAGTTTGATAAGGCCTACCATGCTGACCAATTTTTATTCTGAGATGATAGGCCCATTATTCTTGTTATGTGGGGGAGACGGGGAGGCCGAGGTGTGGGGGGGGGGGGGGGGGGAGGGGGAGGGTAGAGGAAACGTGTACGATTCGAGAACAGCTCGAGAGAGCTAGAAATCTTTGTAGGCACGTCAGTCTGTAGTCGCACTGCAGCATGGTTCGAGTATCAACTTCTGGGCTACGAACAGTTAAGATGTTAATTATGGTGACTAAACCCCTTGTCACTACAATATTTTGTATTACACCTAATGAAAGGTTTCAGCGGCGCATGAAACGTCATGATCTTTTCAGATTCCTTGTTGACCATACACTGCTAGACAAACTATTGTCACTAGCAACTATGGTGTCCTTTCGTTTTTCATGTGATAATGAATTTTCCCTCTCTCGAAAGAAAATGAAGGATGAAGAAAACAAGAAAGCCGGAAGAAGAATTTATTCCGGCTACACATTGTATCGATTAGAATAATTTCTGTAATCGATGCTAGAAACAAATAGATGGTGAATCGACTAGTGAAAAAGAATAAGATATGCTCCTTTATAAAACAAATATGTTCTAAATAATCATTTTCCTGTATTTAAGTGGTTTTAATTGTTCTATAAATGCATTTTTATCTCTGATTTCAGTTTAAAGTTATTTGTTTTGATATTGTCTACAATATTAAGTTTTACACTAATACTCTTTAGGCTATAACTATTGTAGATAAATATATATTTATTATTATAAAATTCTCCTGACGTTTAGTGTAAGCTTGAAATTGCATTTACAAACTTTATGTAGGACACGCTTCACCGATACTAGATGAGCGGCGAAAGAAATTTCATAACTCATTTCTAGTTTTATTGGTGAAAGTGCCCTTTCACGAAGAGAAAAAAAGAAAGAAATAATTGTATTGTAGTTACATAGCTTCCAATCAGGCAATCGGAGCTATCTTCTTCCCTCTGGTTTTAGAAACTTTCCTGAAAGTTATGATCAACATGTGGGGGAAGTAGTGACATGATGAGTTTCAATTATTGATTTCACAGTTGCTATCTATTGCAACTTACTATTATACGGGTCCCATGCAGATATTGTAGATGAGCATGACTTTGTGTTCTGAATTAATTACTTTTACTAATATATAACACAATTGCAACTTACTATGATACGGGTCCCATGCAGATATTGTAGATGAACATGACTTTGTGTTCTGAATTATTTACTGTATAATATACAAAAACGTTGAGATCTTAATGTGTCCAAAAGTGAAAATAAAATTGAGTATTCAAGGTATTAACCTTTTACATTAACAATTAATTCAAAGGCCCGAAAAAAAATTCGAAACAAATATCAGCTTGATTTGATTTGTAACTTTTTTTAGTCAAAACTGTCAAAAAATAATGAACACGCGGTAAACTCCTCAAAAACTTTCTGCAATTCAAGTGTAGAAATGGTTGCTTCACCGCCGCAAGTCAATGTATCATGTAACAATTTCATCATTTCTCTACAGGTGGTGTAAATTTCAGCTTAGTTCGAGTCGTGACCTTGTTTTGGATTATTTCTCAAAAGTGCACAAAAAAGCGAAAAATGCCTAATTCCAGACTCATGCTTATGAGATACGTTGCAATTATTGATTGCACCGTTGCATAATTTTGTGATGCACTAGTAGGTGCATTGTAATGTGAATTAACAGATGAAGCAAAAAATCCTAAAATGTAATGTTTGTATAGCATAGATGCATGCATATTTACCAATAATTTGTTGATTTTAGCATTGTATGTGTGTCGTCATAGCCGTTATCAACCTTCTCAGACCTAATTTGTCATTGTGATTGTTGTTCAACATACATGTAGGACTTAAATTGTTATCATACTTAATGTAATGTTTATCATTACGTTTTGTTTTGTTTTCTATAGACATGTAATTGTAAAGCGCTTTGTGTCCATTATGAAAAGCACTATACTGTATAAATAAAGGTTTTTATCATTATATTGCATGGATAAGCAAACACAATATTAAAGCATGCAACAATGGGAATATTCATTGCATGATAATTATGACGTATTTTCAGGTAAAAAGAGGGTTCAATGTCACCTTTCTTGCTGAATTTGTTTTTATTGGTAGCAAAGTTACCATCATTGTTAAGTTTTATGCCAAAGGGTCCTGAACAAGCTAATGCTGGAGTGGAGAAAAAGTGATTCACTTTGCAATGAAGTGTTCTGTAGCCTGTAATGTATATTTTTATTCATTCATTTATTTATTTAGTCTTTTTTTAAACAGTAAGCATGCACTGTTCTCCCCGGAGGCCCAGTGTACAAACATGTACATGTAACATGGACATAGGTTATAAAAAAAAATGCTTATTATAAGGCTAATGACCTCATGTTTTGAACTACATGTAGAAGAATTGGGCAACAAAACAAACAAAACACACAAACAAAACAAAACAGAAAAATACATTGCATTCCAAAATTGATTGTTTATTATAAGACCGCTATTTTTTACACATGGATGTTTCCAATCATCGATTCTAATCGATTGAAGGTACATCAATATTAGAAAATGAACTTCAACAAAATGATGTAAACATGAATGATGAATACACAAACCCATGCACAAATGCTAGGACACTTGTATCCATCTGTAAATTCTCATTAGTGATCTAGTTGTAGAGCGTTGGTGTGAATATGGATAATACAGTCTTTGCCTTAGGATCGGCAGAATAAGCTTAATTTAAGGAAACCTTGTTATAACCGTGCTCGTTTTAAGCGACATGATGCATCATAGGTTTGCATGTAGAAACTTTTGGGACCAAGAGATTTCTCTCGTTATAACGAAACCTTGTTGTATCCATGCTCGTTGTATCACGAGTAAGCTGTACCATCACTAATGTGGCTATTTTCATCAGATTTCATCAAAAATCATGGAGATATTCATCAACTGCTTACAACCTCATGACAATCATCTACTGGGTGGTGTGATGAAATCCAATGAAGTAATACTACCGGTAGTCTATTTTCAGGGAGTCTCCTGCAAAATCAGGGAGACTTGGCAGCTCTGCAGTGTCTCCTAAATTCTGTATATATATAAGCCTGAAAAAGTGAGTTCCATGCATTAAAGGGATAGCAATCATGTCACACATTTGGAACAATAATTAATGAAAAGATCATTGTGATACAGTTACACTGATCCAGATGGCACCCAGTTTGTTCTGTCTGTACAATAGAGCATGGGGCCAATGGGATACCGTCGGACACTGCCAGTAAGAGTCCCTGCTATGATCGCTGCTGTTTGCTCTACCACATAGTTCAGACCCAGTTGCCTTGACAACACGCAAATAGAACATCATATTTCAATACACTACAGAGCTGCATTTACTCTTAGAGTTAGAGGTAGGCCTACGTAGGCCGACAGCAAGTAAACTTAAGGCATGACTGCAGGGAATTATGTCCAAACATCAGCTTCACCATGACTCCCTGAATGGGTAATCCAAAGCAAAGAATACTCCCCAGGAAATGGAGATGGTGCACATATGTTGCACATGATATCCCTCCTGTTTCTCACTCCCTTCACAATTCAGTCCACAGGCTGCAATTGGACAAACACTTATCTACATACATCAACAACAAACAATGGGAGCAATTTTCCGTCTGAAATTGTGAATGACCTTTTTCTTCTCCATATTGAAGATATTTAACAGGTCTTTGCAAGACAAAATAAAGTGGCTGATGACAAAGAAGTACTGCATGTCTCACAAGCCATACATACTGACAATACGCATTGACTGTCACAATTGTGATAACAGCATGGCCCACACAAACAAAAGAAATTATGTGTCAGAAAATGGCATCACTGGACTTTCAGTCCAGATAAAATACTATTAGACTTCTTCAATATCTTACTATTAACTAACTTATTAATGAGCAAAACATAAAAAGTGTGACTGTGGGACCTGACAAATGACTTTCGATTAACTCTTTGTGTGCCGTTTTTTCACCAATACTGCTCTACAAAAGGAAGCAAGTGACAAATCACTCAAATCTGAGTTATTGGTGCTCTTTTACCCAGCATTCCCTACATACGGGCAAAATCTGGACAAGATATATTCATCTTGCTGCGAGATTTCAATCTAACATGATGTGGTCTTGCACTGATGCCAATGCAAGTGACAGACACATATTGCTCATTTACAAGAAAAGCCTCTTTTGTTAGTTACTATCTTTTGTCAGATTAGGGCAGAATAATGCACACAAATCCTATTGAGCAGTATGTTATCTGGAATGAAAAGGGTTAAGAGCTCTTACAGAGAGTACTCTATCCATAAAGAATCTATTGTGATATTAAGAATAGGATGTAGCCAGCGGGATGGACAATTATTTGTAGAATTCGTGCTCCGTTTCGTCTTTCTTGATGTTGTTGCGGTATCCCTTCTCAAAGTCCTTGGCTAGGATGACGTAGCGGTTCTCACGCACAGCTTGCATACCAGCCTAGGAGGAAACAAGAAAAGACAATAGTTCTATTCATGGTGCAAAATGCACAATACGTCAAAGTAGTAGTTAAAACAAGCATTTCACACTCTTGAATAAACAAAGTTACAACTCGAATGGAGCTAAAATGACAAATCATTAAATTTAAGGATTTTGATGTCAAAATCATAACATTTCAGCAGCTAATATCTATGTAATAATCTATTGAAGATTTGAGGACATTTTCATTTGTTCACAAATCAGGGTCAGAATTTTGGAATACCACCCCAGATACCCACTATTACTCAATTTCAACCTATTTCACCTACCTCCTGGCATATAGCATTGATGTCTGCTCCTGAGATCTTATCAGGCCTGGCCACGTAGTCTTCCAAGTCCACCTCATCAGACAGGTTCATCTTGACGCAGATGGTGCTGAAGATCAGTCGCTTCTGGCGCCGGTCAGGCAAGGGAAACTCGATCTTACGGTCCAGCCTGCCCGGTCGCAGCAGGGCGGGGTCAAGGGTGTCGGCACGGTTGGTTGCCATGATCACCTGGTAACATGACATAGAGATTTTAGTCATCTGAACTCTACATTTGGATGTTCTGTATTTTGTTGTTTTAAGCGAAATTATATATAGATTTTGAGGAGGTTTTGGGCGGGTCGTCCGAAACCTATAGCCTTGAGACCAGAGACCGCTATGCGCTATTGTGAAATGCATTGCAACATCGTAATAAAGTAGTAACGTATTTAAGATGAACTCGACAAACTTAAAGTAGGTTTATCATGATTATCATTATGGGGCAAATAATCATTGGCTAGTATTCTGCACAGTAGACTAACTTAGTAGAGGTTTAGTACCCTGTTTGCGTTAAACCTCAGTTCAGAATTCGGGCCATTGGATATCCTTCAAAATTTCAAAGTGATCAGAAGGTCACAACACAAAACAGCAGAAGGCAGCATGTCCACTCATCGTCCATCGGACATTTCGTGCGAACAATGAGGCTTTAGTGAGGCGCCCCCAAATACCTGCTACCGGAAAGGAGACGGGGTCCGGGACGGGGTAGGCCTACCACTAAATGTTAAAAACGAATCATGGTCTCCCGCCATCTACGGGCGAGAGCGCCAACAGTCGTCCATTTATGCTTCTGTTGCGTAGCAACCGATCTTGGCTCGGCCCCGCCCAACTATCCCCTCTAGCCATGCGTTTGACAAATATTGTGACAAATGCTAATATTGTTGATAACGTCAGCAATAATTAGACCTTCATATTAAATACAATTATCATAAACAAATAACATTTTTATTGTCAAGTTGTCAATTCCCGGAATGCAAATCAGGTAAAGTCAAGTTGGCCGAAATGACAACAAGTCCGGAGAATTGGTGGAGGAGAGGCGGGGGGGGGGGGGGGGGGGGAATCCTATATTAGTGAGATTACTGTCTTAGTACTGGTTAGGGTGTATGATATGTGCGAATTATATAGAGTTAGTAGGTGCAAGCAATTTGGGGGGGGGGGGGGGGCATACTGACTGTTTGTTTTCTTTAATTATTATTGGTGTAACTCCCGTAATTCAAATTGTTTAAGCCATCATTTTGTTTATTCCTAGCTGCGCTGCTCGACAATGAGGGAAAAAAAATAATGATCTCGCCCCTTGTACATGAATGCTATGTGGTTTATATCAACTATTACCAATCATAATGGATCATTTGTATTAACTAGACTTCTTTAATATTCCTCTACACAGGAGCCTGATCCTAATTCCTTTCTGCTTCATTTTTAGACTCAATCTACAGTGCTATGAGGTAGCCTAGGCTCTAGGGGTGCATGGGCGCAACTGTGTCTGTAAACATCTAAGTCTGGCAATTAAGACTAAGCCCTCTTCCCTGCTTGCTGCGGAGAGCTGGGCAGGAAGGGAATAGGGCTTAGTCTTGTGTCTGGCCAAAGGCTGTAGTAATGTTGTTTCCAGACTGAGTTGTGTCTATGCTATCCACAGTCTAGAATTTAGACTTACCATGAGACAGGGGTGGCCACTTTTGTACCAGGTGCGCGAGTTTAGGTCATAATGTAATTTTGCTTTCTCTGTCTATTCAATGTCTCACACAGGTTTTGCTTGTCAAAACGAATAACAGAAAAGGAAGAAACGTTCATCGTTTCAATCCACAGTCTAGAATTTAGACTAACCATGAGACAGGGGTGGTCACTTTTGTACCAGGTGCGTGAGCGTAGGTCATAGCAGGGATGTGTTAGGAAGGAGGGACAACTCAACCATAATATATTCAAACATCTGTATGGATACTAAAGCGTGCTAATGAATGTCAAAAGCATTCCACAATCACTACAATGCTTTGAAGTCCCATGCGCGGCACCGTCATTTTGCTATCGTCAACTTGGAAAGCAGTATCTTTAATTGCCTGTTTTGTTTCTCGAAGCTGTGTTTCTTATCACATTTTTTTGTAATTTTCAAGAAAGTTAAGGGGCAACACCTCTAAAGATCCTGTATGCGTTTTTCTTCTAAATAATTGTTGAATGATGCACAAACGGAGATATAAGATAATATTCTTACTTGCATAATTAACAAATTTCTTCACTTTCCGGAGATTTCCGGAAATGTCGGATTCAATCATTATCAAAATCATATATTAAGCTGCTTATTTTCATTAACAGAGTTTGCGTGAATTTGCGTGCAAATGAGATATTTTACTTTAAAAAACTGTTTATTTTTGTTCGCTGATATCGCTTTTCCTCACAAAAGTATTGATGCAATCCAACAGAAGTGGACAAGCGAAATAAGACTCTACATTTCTTTTGTTCTCTCTGAGAAACCGTTGCTAGGCAATCGTGTTCGTTATTGTTAAAACACGTGAAAAGCACATGCTGAGACCACGCAATTTTTCGGCGGTGCCACGCATGGGCTCAAAGAAAGAATGTTGTTTCATATCCTTCCATAACATATCCCTGGTCATAGTATAATTTTGCTTTCTCTGTCTATTGAATGTCTCACACAGGTTTTGTTTGACAAAGCGAATAGCAGAAAAGGAAGAAACGTTCATCGTTTCAATATTGAAACTCATAATTCGAAGTTTCCTTTAGAAAATTGATAAAAATGCGGAAAAATTCAATTTTGACTAGCCGCTCAAATATTAAATATAAAACAATAACAATAACAGCAATAACATGTCTAGGAGTATGTCTGCCGTGTGCATCTTTCTTTAGCACTTCCGATCCGTGGCTGTGATGAGCGACGGGAGCTGAGGCGTGGCAGCTATCGGCCTCCCTGGATGATGAACCCGCTGGTAGAGACGGGTCAAAGAGCGCCATCCAGGCACCCCTCCCCCCCCCCCCCCCCCCACCCCCAGCCACTTTTTACTCTCTCGGTCCCATATGCTTTAACCCTGTGTGGTAATTATTCTTTACCGCTTCATTTTACCCTCCCATTACCATAATTATGCAATAGAATGTGTTGTAGTGAATTTTTTTACCCTCTCAGACTCATTATACAATGAACTGTCGTAATTATTTTTACCCTCACAGTCCCATATGCGATAAACTATGAAGTAATCAACATGGGCCTATCATTGATTCGGTACCGAGAGGGTGACACACCCATGTTACCATGGAAATAGACACATCCCTGTTGTAACTACACACGATTCATTTCAATTCAAAATGAAATTCAATCAATATGAAATTCAATTCAAATTGAAACATTGACTTTTTCCTTCATAATAAAATTTTCCATGCAAACAAAATACTTCCTTTCATATAATCGCGTGATGAGACAGTTTAATACAATTTACAATGGTTTAAAATAACAATAGTATAAGAGTATTTTAGTTGAAAGTTTATAATAAAAAGGCATGAAGAAAATGGCAAGAATCTTTTAAGGAGAATCAGCAATATAATTTATATAAACAACAAATGAATACAATCAATATATTACAACAAGATGAAAATATAGCAGGACAATACTGAAAGCAAGAAAAAGAGGATGATATTGAGAACGCAACAGAATATGAACTGACTTACGTTATGGACTGTGCAGAGGCAGTAATATCAATGTTTCGTTGTAAAGGTGTATTGGTCCCGTGAAGCAGTGCCTGTTGATATGGTATGTAAAGGGTTAAATGTAAGGGATAGTACAGAAGTGCTAAAGATTAAAGGAGCAGAGCCCTGTTGCATAAAATTTTAATTAATGGTAACTTTGCTATCAATGGCAATTTCTATGGAAATCTTGAATTTGATTGGCTGTCAAGTGGTGTTGCCATGGTAGTTACCATTGATGACAGGGTTACCATTAATGGTTTTATGCAACGGGACCATGTAATCAATACAGCATTGTCGTTATTGTGTGCAAATTCCCTCCAAGAAATGCGCACTGAGCGTGGTCAAACCCGTTCCTAAACCATTCTTTGATGACATTCTGGAATTTCATTTTGGCGTTAGGAGAAAACATAGGAGAATTGTTAAAGAGGAATTCTGGAAGACTACCCTAGACCTGAGCCAAAGTCCCCGATGGACTATCATACTGGTGTAATAATGACAGTATTAGATTTCTTTATTGGTATACCAGATATATTGCATTCAACTAGCTGGTATTGTACTCATCTTCGATTCGTGCAATATTCAAGCTAGGTGAATGTAATATATCCGGTATACCACTCAAGGGCATCCAATATGTAAATGATATAACGCGTGTTAGGGGGGAAAGTTGTGAATACGTTACGAAAATGGCTTATTGAGTGCCATTCTAGCATGTCCTTGGCTCCCATTCTTATCTGACTTCAGGATATCGAATAGGAATCATCTAAAAAAAATCGTCGAAATGATATTAAATCCGAACGCGGTGATGATGGCAGAACGTTTTTGCGATGATAACGTAACCATGGTAACCATAACCATTATTCCCCCTTTCCTTGAAGTTGTTTATGATCATTATTTGTGTATGTTTAATTTTTTTTCCTTTACATTGTACAATCATATTTATGTTCATTAGTATAGATATTTATTTGATTATGACATTTTTTAAGCGCATAGAGAACCTTGTTATGCGCTAATTATAAGCTAGCCATTATTCACCCTTTCCTTTAAGTTGTTTATGATCATTATTTATGTATCTTTAATTGTTTTTTTTCCTTCATATATTATGTTTACTGGTTAAAATATTTCTTTGATTATGAAATTTGTAAAGCGCATAGAGAAGCTTATTATTCGCTTTATAGACATCGAAATTTATCATTAGTATTCATTTTTAGTGTACGTCTTCTTGTTTTTCTCAGATATATTGAGCAATTGGGCATTGTAATACCTCGCGTAAAAAGCTTTTTATGTCAGTTTCTTTCTTTTATTATTTGTTTACATACACTGCAGTTGAATTTCCTAACTTAAAGGCGATTCAAGTATACGCCTACATCACCGCCAACCTCCAAAGTAAAGGATTGCGTTATGAGTAGAGCCGAGAATACGCTATAGTAATGAGATGTAAAGAAGTAACACTATGATATGCATTCCATTTAGCCTGGGTTAAAGGCTGTTGGAAATTACTGATCCAAACTGAATAATAGACTCTAATAATCTAAGACTAGTCACGTTATCATTTCCCTCTTGGGGAGCCTGCCGGGGAAAAAATTTGAGAATGAAAAGTATACTGCAGCCAGACCCCTACATTGAGTATTTCGGTTTAAAATGCAAACAAAGCCTGGAATTCAGGCTACGTATTATGCAGTGAAAACAACTGCGGCCGGTCGCCTCGACTGGTAAGACTACGCTCACGCAATTCGAGACCCCGAGGTCCGCACAAAATCCGCCCCACACTGACAGCGAACGCGCATTTTATAATACAACACGTTGGATCACGGGCGGCCGTAACACATTCAGGAATCATTCGTTGCGGATGGGACACCGTGTCTGTATGTCTCTCGCATTCTGGTAACATCTCATTTGCTCTGTGCTGTTCAGTGTGGTATAAACGGGATCCCACTGGGTAAGTTTCTAGTTCCACTTCGCATTTTTGGAATGTGAAATTAGTGATGTTTGCCTTTGGTGTACTACACTATATTAATACGAATGAAAGAAAGACGTGTGGATAATTTCGAGCGAATTGATAGATGTTTGTAATGATATTGATTTTCTGTTTTAGAGCATTATAGGCGTATTATTTTGATCCGGCGTTTTAATACCGGCATGGCTATATTTAGCCCGCTCACCCCCGCCTCCTGTACAGAACCCTTCCCCCCCCCCCCCTCTCGATCTCTCCCTCTTTCATTTGCCCCATGCCCCCCCCCCTTCTCTTTCTCTCTCCCCTCTCCCACCACCATCCCCCCCCCCCCCTCTCTCTCCCTTCCAAATTCCATTTCTCCCTATACCGACGTCCTTGTTTTGTTTTTCTCTTTTTCATGCCAAGACAATACCTTTAATTCTTTGCTCTTCTAGCTGCTCCTGGTGCTCTTCCGTTTTCACCATCACCCCCCCCCCCCCCTCGATCTATCTACTCCCGCTTCCCCGTCATATATCTCCATCACATGTCATGCCTCTCCTCCCCCCCCCCCCCCCCCCTCTTTCCTCGGTCCCCCTTCAAAATAATGATCGAATCCCCTTCAAAACTCTTTACGCACCCTTGTACCTAGGCATGATCTACACTCATTACCCCACTGTTTTCACCATTTTTTTTCCTCTCACGCTTCATCACCACATTTTCACCCCAGTGTGATTAATGTTACGTCTCTCCTCCTCATATTGTCAATAGTCACTCCCGTTTACACCTAATTTATCCCATCTCACACTTAACCAAATATAAGAAACAAAATAATAACACAAATGATAAAAGTATAGAAATTATTATAGTATTATTATACTATTATGTATAATTATAGTACTTCTACTT
>OZ022587.1:13042161-13276375 GCA_963669155.1 Arbacia lixula | reverse complement strand
GTAATGAAACATAATCATAGGGAATACAAAACAACCATTTACTTTTCGCTCAATAGCATGTCTGAAATAGCTTTCCGAAAACCACATCGAGATGTTTCTGCTCTCAAAGTTTGTGGGATTGCGTTCCAAAAACTACTTCCTACAAAGGACATTGAGAATTTCCCCTGCATTGTTTTGAAAAGGGGGAGACGAAGTTGTTGGCCCTCTTTTTGTCGCGTCGAATAATTGTGTTGTATAATACTGCAATAATCCTTAACAGCATGCGGCAACTTGTCATGAACTAAATCAAACATGAATGTACATACAGATAACTTGTGCAGGTGATATATGTTCAACAATTTTAGCTCTTCAAAAAGAGGTTGAGTATGGGCACGATATAAGCTAAATGTTATGGCACGTACAGCCATTTTTTGCGTATAGAATATACAATTAAGATTTGATTTATAAGTACTACCCCAAACTTCAATGCCATATGTAATGTGGGGTTGAATGAATGCTTTGTATAACATAATTAGAGTATGCCTAGGTACAAAGTATCGTAATTTAAATAAAATACCAACCTTCCTTCTGACAGATTCATTTACAGCACGGATCTGGGCATCCCATGTCAAATGTTTATCAATGTGTATGCCCACAAATGTAGCGACATCTACTTCTTTTATTTCTTGCCCATATAATTCTATTTTACCCAGAAGGGTAAACTTTTTTCTTCGGCTGCTTAACAACATGTAATTTGTTTTTGAGATATTAACTGTTAGTTTATTTGCAACACACCAGTCTTGTATTTTCCGTACATGATAATTAACTTCATTGACATCTATATCAATTTCTTTTTTTGAAAAAGTATGAAAAATATTAGAATCATCAGCAAATAATCTGAAGTTAAAGAAGTCAGTTGCAGACGGCAAGTCATTTATGTAAATCAAAAATAATGTAGGCCCTAATACAGAGCCCTGTGGAACACCACATTTTATCAGCCTTTTCTCTGAAAAAGATTCTTTGTATTTCACAAATTGATAACGATCTTTCAAGTAACTTTCGAACCATTTAAGTGGGAGACCACGGATACCATAATGTGATAACTTCCGAAATAATATTGCATGATCAATCGTGTCAAACGCTTTCTGGAAATCCAGAAATATTCCGAGTGTTAACTGACCTTCATCCATTGCTTTTAACACTGAATTAATGAGATTGACAAGGGACAATTTTGTGCTATACTTCTTTCGAAACCCATACTGATGCCGGTATAAGATATTGCAATTTTCAAGAAAACTTATAAGACGGATATTAACAATCTTCTCTAAGACCTTACCTAATACTGGGAGCACTGATATTGGTCTGTAATTTCCAGAATCATCTTTACTGCCTTTCTTAAAAAGTGGGGTTACTTTTGCTGTTTTCATCTCATCAGGAAATTTACCACTGGCTAATGACAGATTGAATATATGTGACAATGGTTCCGACAAAACAGGAGCTCCATCTTTAAGCAGACGCACTGGAATGTTATCATGACCACAGGCCTTTTTTATATCTAGGGAACGAATGAGATCTAAGACTTCCTGTTTAGTCACAGGTTTCCAGAATAAGGATTGCTCTACACAATTACCTAGATAGTCATGAACTGAATGATCAGAACTTGGCAATGCTTCAGCTAATTTTGGACCTATGCTTGAAAAGAAATCATTGAATTCATTTGCAATGTCCTTTTCCGACGTAATTACTACTTCATTTCCATCAATCATTTTGATAAGTTTGTCCACAGTGGTACCTTTGATTTTCGTATTTTGCCCGTTTAATATATCATTGATAATTTTCCATGTCTTACTTGTGTTATTTTTATTATCATTCAACAAAGTACTATAATATGCACGTTTCGCAGTTCTAAGAACTGTTGTTAATGTGTTGCGATAATTCCGATATATTTGCAAAACATTCACATTATAGTTGGATTTCTTCACTTTTGAATACAACTTAAATTTCTTATGGATCGACTTGTAAATACCTCTAGTTATCCATGGCTTTTTAGGAGTGCCCTTAACCCTGTCCCCCGTCCTTACTTTGATAGGTGCATGCTTGTTGCAAATGTTATTAAACACAGAACAAAAGTTGGAATAAGCTTCATTCACATCATCGCAATTTCGGATGCATGACCACTCTTGCTCAGCAAGTTCCTGAGCAAATGCATTCACATCATACTGTTTATAACATCTATAATGTATTCTTTGGTGACATCCTTTTTGTTTCTTTGTACAATTTGACAAGATCATAAAAGTAGCAAAATGATCAGAAATATCACTTTCTATAATGCCTGAATGACTATCACAAGTATCCACATTTGTGTATATATGATCCAATAAAGATACTGATTCACTCGTAACTCTAGTTGGAGATACAATTTGCTGCTCCAGACCAAAGCAGTGCATTGCTGTTAAAAATCCATCTGACAACATGTCCTTGTTCAAAAGGTTAATGTTAAAATCTCCAAGCAATATACATTTACGCCTCTCTACTTTGATATTTTCCAATATTTGTAAGAGGTCTTCTTGAAATGCTTTTATATCTGTACTCGGTTTTCTGTATATTACACCAACAACGGCTTTTTAGTTGTCTCCAATTTCAATTTCTAGCCAAAGTGATTCTGCGTGTACTAATGTGTAGTCTTTAGTTACATACTTAAGACCTGAGCGGACATAAGCCCCTACACCCCCTCCCCTAGAATTATCACTCCTGCATTTTACCTCAAGGGAGTATCCTTCCATATTAAAAATAGATTTGTCTAAAACCCTCCAAACCTCCGACATAGCAATTACATCAAATTTAAACTTTATACAGTCCTCATAAAGGAGTTTTACAGAGTCACTATTTTTGTTCAGGGAACGCACATTTACATGTGAAAAACTGAAAGAATTTGCAGAGTTTACCGATATCTCGGTATCAAACATACTAGGACATAAGTTATATGATACTGCATTAGCAGCCATCTTAAGTCAAAGATAATGTACACAACATTGGAAAACAAAACGTAAAGGTTAGTCCAGCAAATGAAGTCGGAACACTTTGTAGTCGACGTCGTCCAGGCCAATGTCGAACAGGTCATCTGGGTTTGCAATTGTTTTATACGAGTCATCATTGAGTTTGCACACAATGTTACCATACTTCGTACTGACACCTTTCACTAACGGAGATCTTTTGGCTGCCATCAATAAGGCATACCGCATGGGTGTCAAGTCCTCGTTGAGGTACACCCCCCTACAATGCTCCTTCCCCTTGAGCTGGAACCGCGCTTGGTAGAGACGGTTCCTCTTCCTCTCTCTAACAATACGCACAAGAGAATCTCGGGGCTTCCCCTCTTTCTTTTTGCCGATTCGGCGACACGTTGAGATGTCCCCTTCATCGACGTCCACCCCAGCCTCCTTCGCCACACTACATATTTTTCCGATGAGAGCCTCCTCTGTCTCCTCATCCCCACTCTCTGTCAGCCCGCTGATGCGGAGATTGTCTCTCCTCTGCTGCTGAGCCACCTCGTCATTCTTGAACTGAAGCCGGAGGAGATGAGGGTTCAGTACCTCCTTAACCGATTTCAGGCACACCTCCTTCACTGCCTGAACCACAGCTGGAATAGCAGCGCGGACAGCTGCCTCCACTGCATTGGCCATCACCTCCCTCATCCAGACCTGCTCCCCAACATCAAGCTCTGCCAGATGGTCCTCCACGTCGAAATCGACAAAGAGGCCCCTCTGCTCCTCCTTCCCCTCAGCCGCCATGCCTTGCACAGAAGCGACCTTGCGGTCAACCTTCTGGTTGGTAACAAATGGCCGTTTGGATGTCGGCCTCTGACCTTTCGGTTCAGCTGGGGCTTCCAGAAACATGCCAGGCATGGTGGTTTTTCCCTTCTTCTTTTGACCAGGCATGATGATGAGCAGTGTAGAAAAGAATGAGCAGGAGCCACACACAGTACACGAAACGTGGTAGTATGGGACTACGGGAAACTTGAAGAGCAGAAATCTACTTTTCAGGATCAGGAATAATTGAACATTTCAACTTGATAGAAATGATCAGGCGGCACCGATAAGATCAAAACAGATGTAGAAACACATTAGTATAACTGTGACATGTAAAACACATGACCATAGTACAGGAAGAACGCGCAAATCAGAGCACAAAAAACAGATGAACTATCATGACCTGCTTTCACAGTCCGTCATGTCATTTCATAAATACCCCTTCCATTGACACAACACGTCCGATTTTGACATTAATGTCTATAATAAAATTTACATCACGTAGATGGAATCCTATTTAAGAATTCAGGCTAGTTTTATATAGAGCAATGTCTCAGCTATCACATACTGAAATTTGGAACAAAATTGAAAAAGGATTACTGAGATACGCAAGAACGGGTAAAAAAGTTTATGACGTCATACATCAAAATTGATTTTTTTTTTCGATTCATATGGCAATATGATGACGTCACGATGTATTTAACGACAAAAAGATACATGAAATAGCAAGTGACAGTTCCCACTCTTTCAAAATATGAAAAAACATTGGGGGTCACCAGCCATTCTGACGAGCTATGACCGATTGATAGTGGTCCTGTTTTTTACAATATTTGCACACAAAAACGTATTGAACTTTGAACTTTGACGCACCCGCACGACCTTATTATTACATGGAAATGGCTCAAAATGACAGGATGTGTTGTTTGTAGTGTAAGAAACATGACTATAGTGAAAAACGGTTTTCCGACGTTACTTTTGCTTAACGCAAGGAAAAAAGTGCGCGCTCGCGCGCGCGTACGCGCGGAGATTTGAAAAATGCTAGAAATGGCCTGATACATATGCAAAAAAATTTCTAGTTGAGTTGGAGCATTTTTTTATTTTGCGCGCGCGTTAATGCAATAACGTACGCGTACGCGCGCGTTTTTTTCATTAGATTTTTAATTGTCTTGTCATTAATTTTATACATGCCTAATATTATTACATAGAGATGACTGGTTTAAGGGCTACATAATAGATTTTCATTAAATTGCTCGTGCATGACTCGTTCCTGTAACACCTATATATGGTGAACATTTGATAAAAAAAATGGCCCATGGCATTGTTGAGATATCAATGTCACAAAAAAACAGGAATAAAAAAAATAAATAAGTAATAAATAGTAAATAATAAAGAAAGAAAATTCGGACGAACACAAGAGGTGATCTGCCATGGCATGGCAGACCACCTAATTAGGCTTTTATGAGTTTTATGAACGAGCACTGTTTTCCATAGGAAATGCACACAAAATTGCAAAATTGTGCACGTTTTTGGATGACATGCGTTACGAAAACGTGCGTGGCTCCGTAATGGTATGCATGTATGTCGCGAATTTGGTCTCAAAAGATGCGCAAGACTTGAAAGAAAAAAGTCAAGAAGTGTCGCGATGAGTCGTTCTTGCGTTGCGGCATTATTGCACGAAACGTCGAGGGGGGCGGGGGGTTGATTCAACCCTCCCCCCGGCCGTTTTAGGGTTAAGTTAATGTGTCCAAAAGTGAAATAAAATTCAATATTCAAGTTATTAACCTATTACAATAACAATTAATTCAAAGGCCCGAAAAAATTTCAAAACAAATATCAGCTTCATTTGATTTGTAACTTTTTTTAGTCAAAACTGTCAAAAAACAACGAACATGCGGTAAACTCCTCAAAAACTTTCTGCAATTCAAGCTTGCGGGGTCATAATGTACAAATTGTTGCTTCACCGCCGCAAGTCAATGTATCATGTAACAATTTCATCATTTCTCTTCAGGTGGTGTAAATTTCAGCTTAGTTCGAGTCGTGACCTTGTTTTGGATTATTTCTCAAAAGTGTACAAAAAAAAAAGAAGAGAAAAATAACGCCTAATTCCAGACATCATCGATATGAAATGGGGATATTGATTTCGTTTCTTATTCATTCATATCTACATTTTTAACACTTATTAGGTCTGAATGCTTGACTAGTTTGTTATTGTATTTATCTTGTTTCTATGTATTATGACTATTTTGTTGTTGTATTTAACTTATATGGCGAGGCTCACAAAAAGTCACAATGATTTTCGCTGGTCTCACCATAGATTCATTCGGTGCTTGGATAGTTCTGCTATCCTTTGGAAATCTCTGGCCTCTGGTCAGAGTTTTGCCTTTTATTTCCCCTCATGGTTCTTAAACTAATAAAGAAGTTTGTACCACTAGACGTGAGTTTTGAAAAGATTTTCGCTGCTCGTGTAGTATCAGCGACACATTTTTTTTTTAGAAAGTTTGTCACAAATCTTAATTAGTATGGCAAGAAAAGGCCATTATAATCAATATATCATACTATGACAGTTATTGTTTTAACAGAGTTAATGTAAAACGAAATATGGTCGATAATATTGAAACAAGTCGTTTTAAACTGAAAAAAGACATATTCTTATAATATAATCAAAATCGTCTGAATACATCAAATAATTATTTCAAGCATATTTTTTTTTTTTTTGTGAAGGAGCACATCTTATTTTTTTTTATTGAGTAGTTTTTTTTATTGACAACTTCAATTCATATACAAAATAAATATATATAACAAATAGAACTTTGAAACATAGTATTTTCATGAATGTTACAATAAAGCACAATGTCATACATCTTCCAATACATAATTATAAATAACATTGCTGATAACTATTCTCATTCTTTTCACCAATCGATTCACTATGCATTTGTTTCTAGCATCGATTACAGAAATGATTTAATCGATGCAATGTGTATTAGGAACAAATTCTTCAAGCTTTCTAGTTTTCTTCATTTTTTGTGCCTTTCAGTTGTTGCTTTTTGTTTTAAAGAGTTGGAAAAAATCATTATCAGATGGAAAACAGAAGAAAACCATAATTGTTCATGGCTCAAAAGTTAAAACTGGAACCATGCTGCAATGTGACTTCAAAGGGATGGGCCCTCTTTTATTTTCATTGAAATAAAATCATTGTACATGTAACAGGTAGATAACTTCTTCTTTTTCTTCTTCTTCTTCTTCTTCTTCTTCTTCTTCTTCTTCTTCTTCTTCTTCTTCTTCTTCTTCTTCTTCTTCTTCTTCTTCTTCTTCTTCTTCTTCTTCTTCTTCTTCTTCTTCTTCTTCTTCTTCTTCTTCTTCTTCTTCTTCTTCTTCTCCTTCTCCTTCTTCTGGAACTTCTTCCTCTTCTTGAACTTCTTCTTCTGGAACTTCTCCTTGTGCGTCGGGATCTTACATGGTTTTGAATTCACCTTTTGCCTATCATACTATGGTTTTAACAATATCCAACAGATAACTCTGTAAATGTATAATATATTTGTTGATGTGCGTTATTATATTACACTGTATTATGTTTTAATATGCAAAGCATGATCTGCTAACGATTAAAGCAAGTATACCAGTACCGGTATTTATATTTTTACAATTGAACCCATGATTTGTTATTTATTGATTGTTCAAGGGTGCAAGGCCTACATACCCTATGTCGCTTGTTTTTTCTTCCTTTTTTTTTTTGCAATACAGCTTCATGTATTTTATTCCCAGTGCAAGATGGGTAAAGATTTAAGAACTGTCTTCCATCATAGCCTAGGCTATATGTATGTAATTTGGCTCGTACCCATACAGAGAGAGAAAAAAAAACAATCAGAGTTACTTAGTGGGGGAAGGGGCAGTCATAGACAGGACGAGATGGATCAAGTGTGAGAGAGAAACAAAAAGAGGAAGAGAGGGAGAGGGGAGGGGAGAGAAGGAGAAACAGAAAGAAAGAGAGAGGGATAAAGAAAGATAGAGGGAGAGAGAGAAAGGGAGAAAGAGATAGAGCGCTATAGAAGGGGGTATACTTAACAGAGAGGAGGGTGAAGGATGAGAGTGAAGTGGGAAGAAAGCTAAGCGAGAATCGAACAGGCAGGATTACTGGGAGCAGGGTGGTCACCAGAAAATCTTGTACACGTGGCTCAAAAGGGCAAAATGTCACTTTTTGTCAGATATCTATGTTGGACATGAGGTACACATCAGCTATAACACTCATGGCTCAAAGAAATCAAAAAGAAGAATTAGACTTTTACTGCAGTGGTGAAGTACATTTACGTAAGGATCACAATCTCTTTGTGGACCCCACGCGTGGTGTTTGTGCCGCGCGTTTTCTACACTGGGGACCACCTTGACTGGGAGAGCGCAGGAGGTGAAAATGTCTACATACCTGCCGATGAAAAAAGAGGGATTGTGTCCACGGAGTCCGAGAAAACGACAGAAAAGAGAACCTTACACATTCCACTTGGAAGCTATAGATAGACAAGTACATGTACAGTAAAAAAAAAAAACATTAACACTATTGTCTTTCTTTTACATTTGTTTGACTTGAGCCCTTTAATCATCCTCTTTTACACAGTGAGCCCATAGCTCCTTATCTGAAAAGTGCCCTACTTATTATTTATAAGCTTCACTGTACAACATTGTCTTATTTTACCCTTCTAGTTCGTCATTTGACTATGACCCTTCAGAGATACCATTCAAAGAGAATTGATGCATACCAGTATTACCACTGCGATGCAGGTCTACTCATGCATCCTAGTACCTACTTTGACAACAAAAATACTCTTGAAATCAGACGTTCTCGAAGGGAAAATTTCTTGAATGCTTGAATAGTGAGGTATTTCAAGGTAACATTACCAGCTGTACTCTTATTTTACCTAGTTAGTCCGACATCCTCTTCCAGAAGAGGGTTGGTCCCAAAGTTGCCGACGTAGATACACGTGCCCACTCGTTCACAATCACGTGTGTAGTATTGACAATTAACGAAGTACAGGCTAGTACAGTTCAGCGTTTCGGCCAGCACTGCCGTTGGCGTTGCGTAGCGTGTATTTTATGTGCATTTATATTCGAAAGTGCATATGTCCAAAATTTGTATAATAATTCATGTTATTGCCTGGCATGAGTTCGTGGGGTCATGGTGGTTCCTAGAAATATTGGTTTAATTACACATTTCTTTTTTCATGTATATTGACATAATTGGACCTTTGGCTTTGTTTTGCTTTTATTGAATATGATATCTAAACCATATTCCTGCAGACATGGTCATTATGCCATCTGCCAACCATTTCAAATGGAGTCTGATCTAGCTGGTCTCCACAACTTTTTGAAATTCTCCTTGCAATCTTGAGGAGAAGGAATCTCTAACTGTTACTAGGCTAAACCCTTACTGCAACCAGCCCGCTCACTGTGTGAGCGGGCTGCGGAGCATGGAGCTTATGAAGAAAGGAAGTCGAGATTAGCAGTGATTATATTTATAGTTGGTTTCAGCAAGTCTGTAACTCAAAACTCAAATCTATTGCACATATTCACGTAAAATACATGTATATACCTGAATAGGTCCGTGGTTGGTTTGAACTGAGATGAATATATATTGTTTTCGACCTAAAGTGGTTCAAAATCGCATGACAGCAGCTGCGATGCAAAACTTATGCACATGCGCCAGTTCCCCTTTACAGTATACATTTTTGAAGCAGCCAAGATGGCAGCCTCAGCGGACCGTATTTGTTACAAAGATCATGATCATATGTGAAGAGGAAATATGTAACGTTGCTTAACATTTTCAAATGATTTTATAGCTCAGGTATACATTCATTACATTTAGCTATTTATATGTGATAAATGTACTTGAAATATGTAATTCATTCATGTGCACGGGTTGATTTCTCAGTAGTCGGACCAGACATGCAAGGAAATTGGTGGTGACCCCTCAGGACGCTCCCGCTGCGCAGCAGTCTCAGGGCTAGGCTAAACCCATACCTATTACATGTGTCATGTTCATGCTGCACATGTTCAGGTCTATGAAAAACTCTAAGCCTGAGTCGAATCGATTATTAAGCCGGTGTTCGATCGAAGATGTCAAACTCCGATTTCGTTTTTATGAATTCGATGCATCGATGAAATTACCAAATTGACTAGAAAACACAAAATCTTTTGTTTGTTTGTCCTGTTATACACAATATTTATCTTCATATTTTCACAATTTTAATTTGCTTACTTGGTTCCTACTCTCTTTTGTGAGTTTTGCAGGTAACGCATCAAGAGAACGAACTGGTCGCTCGATGATCAAGCAGCTACTACATACTTGTCTTCGATTCGTTCACTATATACTGTACTATGCAACGCCACAACGAACAATTGTCTATAGACTGTGTACAACAGATAAAGCGTCCCCGCACAAGGATTCGGTGACCGCTGGCCATCGCGTAGAATGTAGATCACGTCATGACCACGTGGTCGCCAAAATAATTCCTTAGGACTGCTTGCGGAAGTATATCGATAGCGAAATCCGGTCACGTTGTGTACGCGAGAAATGGTCTTGGTTCGTGATCGGATCACTTGAGTATCGATCAAAAATTATTGAAACAGTGCAATTTCATGCACATTCACACGACGCTCGGAAACCTGGAAGCCGATTGACTTTGTGCACGTTGCAATAGACACTACAGATTCCAACGAACATGTAGCCATATTGACGCTAATTCGTAAGATTTTGACCGAAAAGCAAGAAGTATTCGAAATTCGCCCACATGTGCGGTATCAGTGAGAAAATAGATCCTCCGAGAATACCTTGCGTAATTCATATAAAATATAGGAAAGTGAGATTCTAGGTCGATTTTGGTACGAGGAGATAGAGAATTGCACACTTGTTTTGGTGGAATACTGTGTGGGGAAATGGAAGGCTTGCACTGCGCATGCGTACTATATTTTCATTCATAAATTGGCTCTAGGGAGTGGCTGGATGATGTCATGTAATAAGCAAAATGTACATGACTGCTAGCGTTCGCGCTCCGCTGTCCGTTGTACACAGTTTGTAAATGTGCCGTTGATGCATCGATGTTCGATCGGCGAAAAGCCATCGAACACCAGTTTTTGAAAAAATCGATATGACTCAGGCTTATTCAGGTCCATAGGGATTTGTGGTTATTGTGCCCATAAATTGTGGGGACTTGAAATCCACCAAATTTTTTGACTTTTTAAACGTCTTCCCATGATTCAAACATTCATGTCATGCTCCCAAACCTTAAAAAATCATATCAGCTTACCAATTCATTAGGAGAAAATCCATGATTTGTTTCTGTTTAGCTTTTGTAGCAGCATCTGCTCTCCACGATGTTTACACGTCAAATGACTGATACTGGCATACAAAAAGAAATTTGCACCGTGAATAGTCTTTATCAAAGTCTGATGGCATTATTAAGCTCATAATTTTTGGAATCTCTCATCGCCAATTTTGTGGCAGACAAAGTATAAAAACGTGGAAGCACTCATTGGTGTTCTGAGTTAATAGCATACTTAACAGAACATGTGTGTAGTTCATTGTTAATTTTGCAATTGTTTCACGTCATGATTTACAATAGCGTGATTAAAACTCTTACAGCATTTTAGCAAGAATACGTTGCGAGGGCTTATTGTGTGGTAAGCTATACACTCCAGCTCAAAGGAATTGGCATAGGGGAAGGAAAAGGAAAGAAAGGGAAGGAGCTGCAGTTTTTGTCTAGTTCAGCATGAAACATGATGCTTTAGCCTGAAAAGCATCATGTTTCATGCTGAAGTGGACAAAATACACCGCGCTTTTAAAACTGTGGCTCCTTCCCTTTCTTCCCTTTCCCTTTCCTTATACGGTATGCCAATTCCTTTGACTTTGTATTGTAGTGTATGTAACCAACACACGCTCTCAGCACTGCTTTCGCTGACTCCATTGATGAGGCACGTATTTCAAACCCGGAAGTGAGGGAGCAACAAAATTATACAGTAATTCCAGCAAAGGCTTACAAGTTGCCAAGCCACACAACCTGATTCCAAAAAGTACATCAAATTGTGAATAAACGATTATTTCTTTTTCACTGTTACGTGGGTTTTAGATCTAGAGTCGCGTAAGGAAGATGATCTGCAAGTGATTTCATTTTATTTCAAATGATTAAATACATGTAGTTATGGTTATTTCAGTTTTTAGGCCATTCGGCCTTACTTCGATAGTACACACGGCCTATGGAGTTTGTAGCTGGTGGCTAAACCTAAGTCCCCTAAATCAACATCAACATCTGGGGCCTGTTTCTGCATTAGATTTAGAATGCCAGTGATACTAGAACTTATGCTGGATGATGCTTAACCGTTCCTTGAAGAGAATCACTGACATCTAGAGTGTACCGATACTGGATCACAATTTTCAGACAAATTGATAGCCTTTCTCTCAAAACTCTTCAACTTGGGTTAGGTTACAGTTGTCATCGTGTCAAGAAACAAGCCCCTGGGTGAATCAAGATGGAGGTCCTCTCCCCCAGTGTGGCTTCATCAGTGCTGCAGCATCCTCAGCAACCAGGAGTCATGGAAGTCAAGATGGAGATAAAGGAGGAGCCTACAGACACCATTGACATGTCACCACAGCCTGCAGACATCAGCAAGGTAATGCTTGCTCACTCTCTTTTCTGTACTTCCCTACCTTTCCACATACATTCTTAATCTTCTCTCTCATCTTGTTCTCTTGACTCTCCTTTCTGTTTTCTCTCACGTCAAGTCCATGCTAATATCTTTTTGCACTGAGATAACTTTAAGCTCTGTTTCTTGTCTCGTCTGATTGTTTTGCGAAGATGTGTCAGCACCATTGTGATTGTCATTTTCTTTGTGGGTCATTCCCAAGGGGAATTCCATGTCGAGGACTAGCGCCGCCCCTGCATTCTTATATGTCATTTTACATTGTGATTATGATTAATATATATCATGATTTTATTTAAAAAAACACTCATTCAATGCAAACGCACATATCTTTTTCGTCTCACACTAGAAAAAATGAAAGCTGTGAACATGGAGAAGTTGCATAAAAAAGAGTTTCTGTTCTTTTCCTGTAGATGAAGATTGAGGAGGAAAAATTTCAGCTACAATTTCCTGGCATCAACATATGTACAGAGGGCGCCAATACCTTTCAGGGATTCAACGCATCATTAACAGGAGGCCGCTCCTCTCTGGTACCACCCAATTCATTCGCTCCACCTGCAACACCGCTCTTGCTGAACACAACCAGTCCACCCATGGTCACCTCGTCATTTCTTCTCAACCAATCAAACTTTGCTGGTGCAATAGGGGAGACCACAGCACGCGACAACACACATTTCAGTTCATTACAGATGAGCATGCAGAATGTGAATGCACTCCAGTTACAGACTGTGCAGGAACCGTTGGCGGTACCAAGCACCATGATGATGCAAGCAGAGGTACCACAGATCACCGTGGTGAAAGCGGAGATGATACAGGGTGCAGCTGAGAGTCTGGATGTTTCATCAACAGAGAACTTGGAGTTGATGCGAGGGGTTGATAAACAAGATGCACAGACAGCAAATATACGAGAGAATAGTGTTGGTGAGTAAACTTTGAGTAGCATTGTGATTCATGATCAAAGCTAATCATACTTGTACTAGTATTAAACACACATCTATTATTGAGTCTTATATGTTTTTGTGCAAGCAGATTGTTTGGGAGGCGACACCAAGTTTTCTTCAGCATCAGTGTTAAAGGAATTTTAAATGTTTAAAAAAGATGTGAGGAATAACGCATGTGGATGTCAGCAGTGTATCAGGCAAAATATATTCGGAAGTAGAGTGTAATGAATTCGGTTTGCTTGGAGTCATCGTAACATTCTATATTAGTTTGAAGTTTGTAGTGTATTGAACTACATGATTGCTATGAGATATATTGCACATCCATATTACATGTATATTTGTGTTATAGTTTCAAGCATGCGTTGCATGTAACACTTTCACTTTGCACTTCGCTCTATCTCAAACTCTCAGTTCTCCTCTTATTCCCACATTCCAATCTATGTATTCACTTGACCACAGCATCCTGCCACTGGTCACTCCCTTACTTCTCTCACTCCACATCTCCTTGTACCAACCAGTACCAATGATGACTAATGATGGAAATATTATACCCTGTATATATAATCGAAAGTATTCCAGAATAAAGACACTTGTAGTTTATACATCAATCAGACAAGTCACTCTTGCTCTCTGTTCACGTCTTGTGTATTATCTTCATGTACCTAACCCAATACATAAAACTGGCGACGAGGATGGGATACATTCTCTGTACATTCTCCCTTGTCGACTGCGCAGCTTGCAAGTCTCTCACATTGATGGCAGCTGTTTTGATGCTGGTGGCAATCTCGACTGCCGTCTGGAGATCAAGCTTCTTCTCGGCCAGTAGCCTTCTCTGGATACGGTCGTTGCAAATGCTGCAAACCAGGCGATCACGGAGCATGGTGTCGAGTGTCGTCCCAAAGTTGCAGAACTCTGCCAGTGATCGCAGTGATGCCATGAACTCGGAAATGGTTTCCTCCTCCATTCGACATCGGCTATTAAACTTGCATCTCTGCACGATCTCACTTGGTATAGGGTTGTGATGCTTGTTCAGTGCCTGTACCAATTCTGCGTACTTCATATCTGGTGGCTTAACGGGAGCCACCAGATTCCGCACAAGCTTGTAGGAAGATGGACCAATAACTGTCAGCAAGGTAGCCTGCTTCTTTCCCTCAGAGGTGATGCCAATGGCTTTGAAGTACAGGTCTAGCCTCTCGATGTACTGCGACCACTCCTCCTTCCCCTCATGAAAATCAGTGATTTTTCCAATGAGAGCCATGTTGCAAGTTCAATAGAAGTATCGAAAAATCCTCGTCGCCAGTTTTATGTATTGGGTTAGGTACATAAAGATAAATGAAGACAGAGAGCAGCATCTTACGATATATAAAAAGACGAAGGAAGAGCAACGAATCTTGAATTTGACATTGTGGCATGTACCTATAATCCAAGTGATTGTAGATGTTGATAATAAACCAAATATTTGAAGTTTGAGTCCAGGCAGCATCTATTGTGAGTCAAAAGATCATTTCCAGACGTAAATTATTATATCTGATTGATTCACGTCTGTAAGCGCCAAAATCCATACATACATTGATTCTGGAGAAGCGTATTGAGAAATAAGTTCAGAAATTAAATAGAAACTCAATGTTCATATCCAAATAAGCAACACCCTTAAGCCATGGCTGATTTTGTGCAATATATTTGAGAATTTATTCATATCTCATTCTGCAGACGCCAGCACAAAAGCAAGCAATGAGGAGGAGGAATATAACGGAGCTTCCTGTGAGCAGCTAGGGACTGGTGTTACTGATCAACCTTGCTTATCTGCTTCTACAAGAACCAATCAAACAGAAGGTAGATGTGGACCAATTGACCAGACATACTTTGATGGCTGTGGTAAAGGGATCACTCTCAAGAAATGTGCAGTTATCTGTAAACGTCTGACATCGGATCAAATTAGACCACATCTAATATCACATCAGAGAACTCATACTGGAGAAAAGCCTTTTGTCTGTGAAGAGTGCAAAAAAGGATATCTATCCTTATGCAATCTAAATCGCCATAAGAAAACTCATACTGGAGAAAGGCCATTTGTCTGTGGAGTGTGCAAAAAAGGATTTTACCAAAAGGGAACTCTAACAATACATATGAGAAGACATACTGGAGAAAAGCCATTTGTGTGTAAAGAGTGCAAGAAAGGATTTCGATCCTCAGGCAATCTAACTCAACATAAGAAAACTCATACTGGAGAAAGGCCATTTGTCTGTGAAGTGTGCAATAAGGGATTTTATCAAAAGGGAGATTTTAATATACATGTAAGAAGGCATACGGGAGAAATGCCTTTCATGTGTAAAGAGTGTAAGAAAGGATTTCCATCCTCAGGCGCTCTAACTCAACATAAGAAAACTCATAATGTAGAAAGGCCATTTGTATGTGAAGTGTGCGATAAAGGATTTACATCCTTAGGCATTTTAAATCAACATCAGAAATCTCATACTGCAGAAAGGTCATTTGTCTGTGAAGAGTGCAATAGAGGATTTCCATACTTGCACCTTCTAAATCAACATAAGCAAATTCATACTCGAGACTGGCCATTTGCATGTGAGGTGTGCAATAAAGGATTTGACCGTAAGGGAAAGCTAAGAATACATGAGAGAAGGCATACTGGTGAAAAGCCATTTGTCTGTGAAGTATGCAATAGAGGATTTACAGACAAAACGGATCTAAAAAGACATCAGATGACTCATACAGGAGAAAGGCCATTTGTCTGTCGCGTGTGCAATAAAGGATTTACAGAAAAAAGAAATCTAAAAATACATCAGAGGACTCATACTGGAGAAAGGCCATTTGTCTGTGAAGTGTGCAAGAAAGGATTTTTATCCTTGGGCATTTTAATTCAACATAAGAAGACTCATACCAGAGGAGAGCTCTCCGGCGGAGAGCGCCACCATTATAAGGCCTCCATGCTGCTTTTGAGTTTGGCTGGGCAGATCGAGCTGCAGGACTGCCGCACAGAACAGAGAAACGGAGCAGGAGGACATGATGAAGATGCAGAGAACAAAATGTCGCAGGACTCTGCTGAACCTGGTAAGGAGATTTAAAGAGTATGCACCTCAAATTAAACTCCATTCAATATACACTGTTGGTCATAAAGGTGGAATATTTTTTTATGCCTCCGCCACGAAGTGGCCGGAGGCATTATGTTTTCGGGTTGTCCGTCCGTCCGTCCCGTCAATCCCGAATCCGTTTAGGCAATATCTTGAGAACCGTTAAGCAGATTTGCTTCAAACTTGGTACATGTATGTATTGCATGAAACTAATGAAGTGTGTAAAATTGGGGTCAAATCTGAGTGAGGTCAAAGGCCAAAGGTCAATGAACTTTGTAAAAATTGCCCCCAAATGACCTTTTCCACAATAAATCTAAATCCAAGGATGCAATTCTCATTAAACATGGTACAAAGATGGATCACTACTTGGGGATAGACTTGTGGCATTTTTGGTAAAATTCTTGAACGTTCAGAGGTCAAAGGTCAGTGAATTTTGCAAAAATTGACTAGAAATTGCCCCAAACTTTCAAATTTTCACAATAAATCAAAATCCAATGGTGCAATTCGAACCAAACATAGTGAAACGATGGATCACTACTTGGGGGTAGACTGGTGACATTGTTGGTGAAATTGCTGGAAGGTCAGAGGTCAATGGTCAATGAACTTTGCAAAAATTGATATTTTTCACAGTAAACCCAAATCCAAATCCAATGGCGCAATTCTAACCAAACATGATACAGAGATGTTTTATACTTCATGGACGTAGACTGGTGAAAGTTTGGTTAAAACTTCTGAGAGTTCAAAGATCAAAGGTCAATGAACTTTGCCAAAAATTAGCTAAAAATTGCCCCCAAAGTTATAATTTTCAAAATATATCCAAATCCAATGGAGCAATACCAACCAAACAAAGTGCAAAGATGGATCATTACTAGACTGATGACATTTTTGGTGAAATTTCTCAAAGGTTAGGGATCAAAGGTCAAGGAACTTTGCCAAAACTGGCTAAAAATTGCCCTGAAATAGATATTTTTCACATTGAATGCAATACTAATGATTCAATTCAAACCAAACATAGTACAAAGATATATCACTTCATGGAGGTAGACTGTGAAGTTTGGGTAAAATTCCTGAAAGGTCAAAGGTCAATGAACTTCACCCAAAATCGGCTAATTTTAAACAAACTTGATACAAGGATGGATTTAGACTGGTTAGATTGGAAGTCAAAGAAGTAAGAGGTCAAAAGTCAATGAACATTGCCAAACTTGGCTAAACTTGAAAACACAGCATGTGATATTTTCATTTCACATAGGAGCAATGGTACATTGCCCACCAAACATACACATTTTCTGAGACTAGCAAAGAGGTGGAGGCATATTTATCGACTGCGTGGCAGTCAAATTACTCTAGTTTCACCAAATTTTCACAGCGTAAATTATTACAGCATGATTTGAATATGGCATTTATGGTGCATGATAACCACTTTACTTTATTATTCTGCCTTTTACACACGTTTGACAGAGATATTTTACAAGTTTATGTCCTAAGCAATGGATGTCGTGCGCATATGACAACAATATACAGTAAATCAAAGGATAATGAGATATTTATTTTCAATCTCAGTTTTCCAGATTACTTCTTTTTTGTGATTTCATGGACAAATTTGCATCAAACTTGAGTCATTGTTCGTACTCAGTCACGAGTATCGGGTATGTCCACCCCTGGAACGAACCAGCGCATGCAGACGTCGTGGCATGCTGTCCACTAGCTTGTTATTTTCACATTTTACGTTCTATTCTTTCATTTTCTAAGGTCTGAAGTCTTCAGAACGCATTGATAAGGAAGACATGATCAATGGCTGTCAGAATGTCGACCATGACTTTTACCCTGATGAGGAAGGGACAAGCGAGGGGATGCTGAGGGCAGTCATCAAAGTCGAGAAGATGGAGGATGAGAGCGAGATGCTTGGAGGAGGCACATGGGATGGTGGTGGTGGGCAACAGGTGGTGGCAAAGGAAGAGGATGACGGGTTTAGGGAGATCATTGAGGGCCAGGAGGGAGTGTCAGGGGCAAGCCAGGACACATTCTTGACCATATCGTCCGGGATGACGGACGTCGAGGAACACTTGGGGAGCGATATCGCGGTGAGCGAGCTTATTGGCAATACTCTCAGTGGGATGAAGCAGGAGTGGTCAAACACTGAAGACACCCTGAATACGACAACAGGATCAGGGGTGCAACAGGTATCCATCAGCAAGATGGGGGACTCCATGAAGGGGAAACCCTCAAGGAGAAAATCTCTACCTTTCAGACATCCTAGGACTCAATCCGAGGATGCTCAGAATGTGGTCTCATCCGGGCTGAGTCCTATGGAGGAGAAGTCGTCCGTGAAGAAATCCTCTGCCAAAGTGCAGAGAGTGGGGATTCTAAGAAGGAACAACAACAAAGGAGAAGACTCGATAGTGTCTGCATCAGCCATTAAGCCAGTAGGAAGTAAATCTCAGAGTCATAATAAGGATACTCCAAGTATGATGCCGTCCATGCAGACCAACCAGGGGCTGATGTTGGTTCAGGACCCCAAGACTGGACTCGGCACCCTCCAGTCCAGTAGCAGTGGCGGGTTGGTCCTCATACCAACCCCCTCACAGGGGGGTAACAGTACCCCTACCATGGCAGGTGCAGGTGGTGGTACCTTCATGCTCGTTGCTCCAACTCAAAGTGACATGTTGCCGAAAGGTGCAAGCAACTCGTCCAATCTTTTCCTCATCCCTTCCTCCCAGCAACAGCTGCTTGCCAGTGGTAACCAAGAAAAGCTTGCCGGCGGCAACCAGCAACCACTGGTCGTAGGCGGAGAAAGGCCATTTGTCTGCGAAGTGTGCAATAAAGGATTTTCATCCTCAGGCAGGCTAAAGCAACATAAGAAAATACATACAGGAGAAAGGCCATTTGTCTGCGAAGTGTGTAATAAAGGATTTACAGAAAAAAGAGATCTAAAAAGACATCAGACAACTCATGCAGTAGAAAGGCCATTTGTCTGTGACGTGTGCAATAAAGGATTTACACAAAAAAGATATCTAAAAACACATCAAATGACTCATACAGGAGGATGGCCATTTGTCTGTGAAGTATGCAAGAAAGGATTTCCACAAAAAAGAGATCTAAAAATACATGAGAGAACTCATACTGGAGAAAGGCCATTTGTAAAGTGTGCAAGAAAGGATTTTTATCCTTGGGCAATTTAAATCAACATAAGAAGACTCATACCAGAGAAGAGCTGTTTGTGAAGTGTGCAAACAAATATTTTCCTCCAGGGACAATCTAAAGGCACTTGGGAGAATTCATACTGGAGAAAAGCCATTTGTCAGTGAGGAGTGCAATAAACAGTTTTCACGAAATCACAATCGAATAAGACATCAGAAAAAAAAACGTTTTTGTCTGAGGAGTGTTGAAGAAAACATTTACACAAAGACATCATCTTATACGCTGTAATGCACCAGAGAGTTCATGCTGGATAAATACCATCTGACGTTTAACTGTGCTAGAAAAGCTTTTCACTAGGAGTGCATTTGATGAATCATCAGAAGAAAAAAAAAATTAATACTGGAAAAAGCTAGTATACAAATAAATGTTTTTGTCAATACACTGTACATTATTTCATTTTTTTCTAGTTTTTTTTCTCTGTTTTTATGATTTCTTGCCTCAGATATGTATCTTACTGTTTAGTGAGACTTTGCTGTTGCGTAACCTCTGAACTCAGTGTCCGGTTTTCAAATTAAGTCTCAAAATTTGCAAGATTCTTCAATAAAAAAAAGTCACGAAGAGGCATGTTACAATGTGCAGTGGTTGTGCGTCAGTCGTGAATTTCATAAAGGGAAGTGGTCAAAATGTCCCTCCCCCCACACTAGTCAGAATAGGATAACTTGATACCAAGTATTCAATTTATTCTTTCATGCTCCACCCCTTGTATATTCATATTGTTGTTAATGCTAAATATGTTACTCATTGCGGATAGATAGCTACTGATATCGTTTGTCTCGCAATGTAAGGTAAACGGACTCGAAAAGATCACGACGTTTCGTGTGCCGCTGCAACACTTCGTCAGGTGTGATACAAAATTGTAGTAAGCAGGGGTTTAAATACCCTATGGTCAGTGCAGCGCACTAACTGAAAAGTGCTCATAAATGGTCCAATACTAATAGCCGGCGTATCCGGGTACAGTACTTGACCAACAATAGACCGTTGATGCGCCTCGCATTGACCGGCGGTAACAAGTTACCGACAAAGGACAAAAAGGACAAAGCCACAGGCCGGTAATTACGGGCGACCAACAAGTCCAAGGGTCGCTAAAAACAGCACATTGTTGGGCGGTAACTGATCCCCATCCCAGTCTGTCTGTCTGGCTGGGATGGGGTTCAGTGCATCTCCCAAGAACGGCACTGGTACACACGTAGGGTTAAGGAACCTATCAATATCCGTCTCAATCGAGACAACGGGATCGATATCCCCGATTTTTGGATTCGTACGATACGCCGCCATGACACTCCTCGCCATGACACTCGACCGCCTTTCGATACGACTTAACAGCCCGTTGTTAGTCTATAGCCAGCCTTTGTTACCGCACTGACCATAGGGTATTTAAACCCCTGCTTACTACATGTACAATTTTGTATCACACCTGACGAAGTGTTGCAGCGGCACACGAAACGTCGTGATCTTTTCGAGTCCGTTTACCTTACATTGCGAGACAAACGATTATCAGTAGCCATATTGTTGTTTTTGTTGTTGTATTTACGCATTTCTAACAGCTTTATCAAAGAGCTAACAGCTTTATCAAAGATACATTCATTAATACATATATAGTTGACTCCCTATACCAAGCACTAGCAAGATTTTATAACATTAAACAATGCAATTGTGCGTATGTGCATTTTATGTATCTAGTATCATGACATCTTACCATGAAGACCACCTGTTTACACTGGGAGTTGACTTAACTTTTTCATATTTTTCGTAACAATAGTATTACATTAAAATATGAAATGCATAATGTTATGTTTCTGCAGTACATGAACAGTCAACCCTGGTTTAAAAGTCGATTGTGCATAGGTGTTATAATCACCTTAGTTGAAGGTCTTCCAACTCATTTTTGTACATGTATTTTTCCCTTCATAGAACAAGTTGTTTCTAGGTCAAAACTATTTTAGGTTGACTGTATGTCATACATTATTCTCAATGTACAACACAAGTGCCACATATTCTTCGTCCTCCATATATTTCATATTCCTGGATTTTATATTACATGTATATAGTATTTGTGCAATTTATGATCAGATGTAAATGGTATTCTATATTTCTCTATTTTCCTTGATCTCAATCACTCTACGTCAATTATTGTCTAAGAATGACACAGCTGCCAAGTGTAGTTCACATTATGTGGTACATCATGATACTCTTTAGTACTACAGGTGTATTTAACTCATTAATGTATTCCAGTCCGTTGATTGGTTGAAAGGGTGTCACATGACCACAAATCGATGAACTATTTGGAGAAAGGGAGCCCAGAAGGAAGAAAAGTACTATTTTGTGACGTCAGAGGGGAAAAAGTACTATTTCGTGACGTCATGTCAAAAAGAGTATACACACATATCATGATCATGAGGGATCTGATGGAATCTATTTGCAACGATGTTAAGTTGAGGGCGTGCATTAGTATAATCCCGTGACCGCAAGGTCAAGGGATTAGGGTTCACCTAGGGGACCAATAGATTCTACAAAGATCCAGCATAAACATTATGAAATATTTGTTAATACCTGATGTGTATGATGGGTTCTTACAACAAACAAATCATCGCGGACACGGCAGTATGTAGTTACCAGCTTGTAGCCATCTTTTATTCTGCGCCGTAGTCATGGCAACATTATGGAACGCCAAATAGTGCAACATCATACATAACAACTCTCCCCCCTGCCAATCCAAAAATACAATATGACAGCTGTGTGTTTCCATAAACAATGTGGTTTACATTTTCTATATCCTGTTAAGAAAACGGAACATCACATTCAATGATTTGTCTCTTATACTTTAGAAATATATGATCATAACCAAAATTTCACCTTTTTAACTAAGTTGAGTTCAGATATATTTTGTTTGTTCTCAATCTTTAACAAAAGTATTTCTTTCATAATACATGTACCATCAAGTACTTTGTGATTTTAACTCGACAATATATACCTTTTAACTGTTTTAAAGCATGTGTGAAATGATATCACTACGCAACACTGCTTTGTAACATTATAAGCTGTAGTGATTTCCACATGTGCATGCTCAAATTTCATGCAATATACTACATGAACTTAAAACTTCCATGCATTTTTCTGTTGTTATTTTTGTAAGTTACGAGTCTTACAATCATAAGTATATAATAATCCTGTTTGGTACAAGACTGTATCAATATTGTGTAAACAACAAAATAAGCAAAACTACGCCAACCAGTATAGCTTTTGTTTCCTTATGAATACATGTGTAATATTATGAACTTAATTCTCCATTTGCCTTATAAGTTTCATACAGTAAATGGTTATTTTGAAATCACTTTTGCAAAACTTGAGTTGGGTAATAAGCAGTTTGTAACCAGTTCAATATTTCCAGTACATATGTACCGGTATTTATATTTTTACAATTGAACCCATGATTTGTTATTTATTGATTGTTCAAGAATACAAGGCCTACATACCCTATGTCACTTGTTCTTTTCTTCTTCTTTTTTGCAATACAGCTTCATGTATTTTTTTCCCAGTGCAAAATGGGTCAAGATTTAAGAACTGACTTCCATCATAACCTAGGCTATGTGTATGTAATTTGGCTCGTATCCATACAGAGAGAGAAAGAAAAGCAATCAGAGTTACTTAGTGGGGGAAGGCATAGACAGGACGAGATGGATCAAGTGTGAGAGAGAAAAAGGGAGGAAGAGAGGGAGAGGGGGAGGGGAGAGAGGGAAAAACAGAGAGAGAGAGAGAGAGAGAGAGAGAGGGAAACAGAAAGAGAGAGGACAGTGGCGTAGACAGGTCTGTTCACCTGGGGGGGGGGGGGGGGGGGGGCGGGGGATGACTGGGCTGCCAACACTCAAGAGGGAGCAAAGCGACCGAGCCGGGGGGAGGGTGTGTGGGAGGTTTTTTTTTTGCAATTTTGAACTTGAAATCGTGCAATCTGATGCATACTTCACACACAAGCGTGCACGCACACACAAACATACTCTCTCTCTCTCACACACACACACACACACACACACACACACACACACACACACATAAAAGTTTCAAACTCCAGAGGAAGGATTATTTTTTAAGCCGCTTAAATGGGTTAAATGTCGAGATATGTGTAGGTGCATCACGAGATGGATGATAAACAAAGGACATAAGTATATGCACCAGAAATGGAATTCATCAAAAATTCCTATGACAGAAACCCCAAATTTCCCTTGTGACTCTTGAAAACTTACATTTATGCCTCTTAAATTTGCCCACTCACGCATAACTTATTGGATTTTTAGTTTATCAATAAGGTGAGAATCAATCCTACCAAATTATTTTGCCCTAAACCTCTGATAAAAAGTTATGCTTTTTTGCTTAGTGAAGACAAACCACAAGATAACCACAAAATACTTGTAAGATTTTCTCTTTTTTATCGTCTGAATTGGCTTTCACCGTGTGAATGCGGCTACATGTAATACCAATAAACACGATTACATGTACCAGGTATATAAACGATGCACAGAGCAGGACCTAGTATGTTTTTTTTTTAAAGATATTTTTTATTTTCTCTCCAATCAATTGAACAAATCATTCTCACATAAACTTGATAAATTTTACATTGATATTTTGACATTGCAATGGTTATACAAACAAAGACAAAAGTACCTTTTCATATATTGTTTACAAAACATTGTTGTACATGTACAATCAAGAATCTTGAGAGAAAAATTTTGTGTTATCCCACACAAACACGCACCAACACACACACACATCAGGGCCGTCGCCAGGGGGGTGTGGAGGGTGTTCGCACCCCCCTTCAGAACAAAAAAAAACAAAAAAAAAACATTTTTTAATTAAAAAAAAAAAAAAAAACTGGAGGGGGGGGGGGGGTAGGGATCCATTCTGGTCGGCGGGCTATATAACTGCATAAAATTGAGTTAATATGTTGTTTTTTGTGTTTTTGTGGTTTTTTTTCATAAAAAGCACCCCCCTAGAAAAAAGCTGGTGACGGCCCTGCACATACACCCACATAAACACATATACACAAAACAAAACATGTGTACCAAAGGCTTATGCAAAAGTAGTTGAATTACAGCCGTTATGGCATTTTTTATCCAAAATGTGGACATTTACTCCTTGCCATTCATATCTATGAAAGTTGTCCCACTTCCTAAGAAGGTATATAATGTACCTCGCTCTTCAGATAATTTTCTTTCCCCTCGTTTATCTTCCCTCATTTTTTGTTTAATTTCTTGAGGAATTGGGGGTTAATTTTTGGATCTGCTATAAACACAAATCACATATTTGATTACAAGTATAATATGATAATCAATTGCCCCTTCCTTACATTCATCACAAAAGATTTCGATCGATCGCATGACTGATGTATCGATTGTAAATACGTATCACAAAGAACCTGGAGGCCCTGTGTAGAAACATGTACATGTAAAATGGACATAGGTTATAAAAAAAATAATGCTTATTATAAGGCTAATGACCTCATGTTTTGAACTACATGTCGAAGAATTGGGCAACAAAACAAACAAAACACACAAACAAAACAAAACAATAGAAGAATACATTGCATTCCCAAATTGATTGTTTATTTTAATACCGCTATTTTTTACACAAATCATCGATTCTAATCGATTGAAGGTACATAAATTAGAAAATGAACTTCAACAAATGATGTAAACATGAATGATGAATACACAAACCTATGCACAAATGCTATGACGCTTGTATCCATCTGTAAATTCTCATTAGTGATCTATTTGTAGAGGGTTGATGTGAATATGGATAATACAGTCTTTGTCTTAGAATCAGCAGAATAAGCTCATTATAAGGAAACCTCGTTATAACCGTGCTCGTTTTAAGCGACATGATGCACCATACATGCCATAGGTTTGCATGTAGAAACTTTTGGGACCAAGAGATTTCTCTCGTTATAACGAAACCTTGTTTTATCCATGCTCGTTGTATCACGAGTAAGCTGTACCATCACTAATGTGGCTATTTTCATCAGATTTCATCAGAAATCAGGGAGATATTCATCAACTGCTTACAACCTCATGACAATCATCTATCAATAATCAGGGAGATTGGGTGGTGTGATGAAATCCAATGAAGTAATACTACCGGTAGTCTATTTTCAGGGAGTCTCCTGCAAAATCAGGGAGACTTGCAGCTCTGCAGTGTCTCCTAAATTCTGTATATAATCCTGAAAAAGCGAGTTCCATGCGTTAAAGGGATAGCAAACATGTCACACATTTGGAACAATAATTTATGAAAAGATCATTGTGATACAGTAACAATGATCCAGACAGCCCCCAGTTTGGTCTGTCTGTACAATAGAGCCAATGGGATACCGTCGGGCACTGTCAGTAAGAGTCCCTGCTATGATCGCTGCTGTTTGCTCTACCACATAGTTCAGACCCAGTTGCCTTGACAACAGGCAATTATAACGTCACATTTCAATACACTACAGAGCTGCATTTACTCTTAGAGTTAGAGGTATGCCTACGTAGGCCGACAGCAAGTAAACTAAAGGAATGACTGCAGGGAATTATCTCCAAACACCAGCTTCCCTATGACTCCCTGAATGGGTAATCCAAAGCAAAGAATACTCCCCAGGAAACGGAGATGGTGCACATATGTTTCGCATTAAATCCCTCCTGTTTCTCACTCCCTTTACAATTCAGTCCACAGGCTGCAATTGGACAAACACTTATCTACATACATCAACAACAAACAATGGGAGCAATTTTCCGTCCAAAATTGTGAATGACCTTTTTCTTCTCCATATTGAAGATATTTAACAGGTCTTTGCAAGACAAAATAAAGTGGCTTATGACAATGAAGTACTGCATGTCTCATAAGCCACACATACTGACAATAAACATTGGCTGTCACAATAACAGCATGGAACATGCAAACAAAGGCAGTTACGTGTCAGAAAATGGCATCACTGGACTTTCATTCCAGATAAAATACTATTAGGTTTTTTCAATATCTTACTCTTAACTAACTTATTAATGAGCAAAACATAAAAAGTGTGACTGTGGGACCTGACAGATGACTTTGGATTAACTTTGTGTGCCATTTTCTCACCAATACTGCTCTACAAAAAGAAGCAAGTGACAAATCACTAAAATCTGAGTTATTGGTGCTCTTAGATTTTACCCAGCATTCCCTACATACAGGCAAAATCTGGACAAGAAATATTTATCTTGCTATAAGATATTCAATCTAACATGATGTGGTGTTGCACTGATGCCAATGCAAGTGACAGACACACTTTGCTCATTTACAAGAAACGTCTCTTTTGTTAGTTACATCCTTTTGTCAGAGTAGGGCAGAATAATGCACACAAATCCCATTGAGCAGTATGTTATCTGGAATGAAAAGGGTTAAGAGCTCTTACAGAGAGTACTCTATCCATAAAGAATCTATTGTGATATTAAGAATAGGATGTGGCCAGCGGGATGGACAATTATTTGTAGAATTCGTGCTCCGTTTCGTCTTTCTTGATGTTGTTGCGGTATCCCTTCTCAAAGTCCTTGGCTAGGATGACGTAGCGGTTCTCACGCACAGCTTGCATACCAGCCTAGGAGGAAACAAGAAAAAACAAAATGCACAATATATCAAAGTAGTTGTTAAAACAAGCATTTCACACTTTTGAATAAACAAAGTTACAACTCGAATGGAGCTAAAATAACAAATCATTAAATTTAAGGATTTTGATGTCAAAATCGTGACATTTCAGCAGCTAATATCTATGTAATAATCCAATGAAGATTCGAGTACATTTTCATTTGTTCACAAATCAGGATCAGAACTTTGGAATACCACCCCAGATACCCTCTATTACTCAATTTCAACCTATTACACCTACCTCCTGGCATATAGCATTGATGTCTGCTTCTGAGAGCAGTCAATATCAATAGTAATATCACATCTACATCGTGGCATATAGCATTAAATGTCTGCTCCCGAGAGCAGTCAATATCAATAGTAATATTACACCTACCTCCTGGCATATAGCATCGATATCTGCTCCTGAGAGCAGTCAATATTAATATCAATATTACACCTACCTCCTGGCATATAGCATTGATGTCTGCTCCTGAGAGCAGTCAATATCAATAGTAATATTACACCTACCTCCTGGCATATAGCATTGATGTCTGCTCCTGAGATCTTATCAGGCCTGGCCACGTAGTCTTCCAGGTCCACCTCATCAGACAGGTTCATCTTGACGCAGATGGTGCTAAAGATCAGTCGCTTCTGGCGCCGGTCAGGCAAGGGAAACTCGATCTTACGGTCCAGCCGTCCCGGTCGCAGCAGGGCGGGGTCAAGGGTGTCTGCACGGTTGGTTGCCATGATCACCTGTTACATGACATAGAGATTTTATTAATCTCAACTCTACATTTGGATGTTCTGTATTTTGTTCTTTCAAAGTGCACTTCTTTCCCTCACCATAATAAAATATGGATTCAAAACATTATCATAAATATTATATGAAGGACAATATAATATAAATAACAATATAATGGCAAGAGATAAACAGATTCGCAAAAGTTTGATAAAAAAAAATCAAGAATATTCTGTGATATAGATGTTCTGGGTGTTGTCTTGTTTACCGATGGTACACATGAACAATAAAAACAATGTACAGAATTCAGTGTAAAGCCCGGCTCACACCTTTGCGTTTTTAGCTGCGTATTACTGTGATAGCCGAACGCAGCCTAAACGCAGCCTTAAGCAGCACGACGCAGCAAAACATTCGGCAGCCCTCACAACATACATTTTTTCGAAAAATGACCGCTTACGGTCGCTTTAGGTTATGTTTTACCTCGCTCTAGCTCGTTCTTGCTCGTAGCAATACGATGCAATACGAAGTTTGCTCGCTACGTTGCGTGTTTATCTCGTTAGCCACTCGTTTGTTGCTCACTAGCCATCTCGCCCTACCTCGTCTCGCCTCGACTCACTGCTAATCCACTCGCTTTATCTCGACTACTGCTCGTTCCGCCGCGTAACAGTTCGCTCTGCTGCGTACACGTGTGGTCATATATTGCAGCGGTGATGATCATTTTGTGGTACTAGTCAGATCTCGTTATCCGTGTTGCCTGGCAACATTCCTGTTGCTAGGCGAGAAGAAAAACATGAGATACTTTACGTCTGGTTATTTTAAATGATTATCCGAGCAACACCTAGTAATAATGATACTGCCTGACTTGGGGCTTTTTTCTAGATTTTAAACAAAAAATGAAATAGCTTTTTTGAACGCAATGTCATAACTATCGTCATGAAATTGTCAACATTTGATCCTTTCAAAATCAAATTACCTAAATTCTGAATTTATATCTAACTGTGTATTAAAGCTCTTGTTCTCTCAATTGATGTCTTTTTTTATTATTTTTAATGAAAATGCTTCATAAATATGTGAGAATTCACAATGTTAAAGGTGTACCTGCTAGGCTTGATTCTTTTTCTCTCTCTCTTTTTTTTTGTCCACATGCACTTCGATTGTGCTAATTGTCATGTCTTGTGGATAGGATCACGTGGTTGTGTACGATAATTAATGTTTAGGCAGATATCCGCAGTGCTGGTTAGCCAAAGCGAGCAGGAACGAGCTAAAATGAGCAGGAACGAGGTAAAACGAGCGAAAGATGAGCTCGCAGTTATGATCCAAGACGAACGCAGTGCATCGAGCTACATCCGTAACGGTCCTTGTTGTTGCGAACTGCGCGTGAGGTATAGCGCAACGAGACACGCGTTGATGCGAGCTAAAGGGAGGTAAGTCGAGGTAAATCGAGCCGGTAACGCAGCTTTAGGCAGTGAAACGCAGCTCAAAGTAGCACTGCGTTGGCCTGCATTAAGCTGCTCGCTGTTGCTCGTCCTTGCTCGCATCAGCTGTTTGCCACTCGTCTTTGTTCGTATGGATGTTTCTCTTGCGTTCAGTTGCGGAAGTTTGAAAAAAATTCAAACTAGCGAGCTAGAACGCAATGCCTCTACGTTGGTCTGCGTATTGACCTCGTATTAGCTCGTTTAATCGCGTTGTGTTGCGTTTATCTGCGTTCGGGCAATACGCAGCTGAATGCAAGCTAAAAACGCAAAGGTCTGAGCCGGGTTTTAGTGATTTTAAAAAATTCACAATTCACTTTAGCCACTGACCTTGACATTGACATTCTGGTCAAAGCCGTCCATCTGGTTCAGCAACTCCAGCAGGATTCTCTGGACCTCTCGATCGGCTGGAAAGACAAACATAGAGAGACATGCATTTCATGAATAACTTCATTTCAAATTTTCTATCCAAAGAACGAGCAAGGAAGAATAATAAAGGCATCTTGTCAACATGCACAAGTGACATAACTCTTTTTGTTCACAAACTGTGCTCAACCCAGTCCTAACAAGCACAAAATAGACCGGTTGCTATTGAAAACAGACCAATGGGAAAACCATTCTATCTATGGTTGTGAGAACACACCTCCTGTTTGCGCATCAAATCTCTTGGTGGCTATGGCGTCGATCTCGTCGATGAAGATGATGGCGGGTGCGTTCTCCTTGGCCAGTCTGAACACGTCTCGCACCATGCGCGGCCCCTCTCCCAGGTACTTCTGCACAAACTCTGAACCCACCACTCTGATGAAGGAAGCTGTGTAGATGATACCAGAGAAAAATCATTGTGTGTTTCGTTTCACATACCATATATGACAAGGCAATATCAGAAAAAGTCTATATAACATTTCCATAAAACTTGAGTGACCTACATGCTCACCCATTTGTTTAGGTATGTGTAGATGAGCATGTGCAAATCATAAAGCATTTACTACTATATATAAGTTTATGAAGGGCACCTGTCTCGGTAATAACAAAAATCAGTAACACTCTTGTGGCACAAGTCACGATATCTCACTTCAAATACATCTCTCCTCCACCCCTCCTCCACACCTCTTCCATCCCTCCACCACCCCTCCTCCCCACTCCTCCACCCCTCCTCTACCCTTCTTCCATCCCTCCTCCACCCCTCCTCCTCCCCCCCCCCCTCCACCACTCCTGCACCCCTCCTCCATCCCTCACCTGTGGCATGATGTGTCATAGCATGATCTTCCCACACCCTGGTTCCAAACATGGGCACCCCTCTTGGGGGATGTCATGATTTCCATCCCCAATATATTCCTACTCCACTCCTCTTCTGCCCCTTGCCTATGAATTCACACCCCTAACATATCCCTCCTCCATATTCTGTTTCTACCCCTCATCCTATACAGGGAAACCCCGTTATAACGAGGGGGACGGGACCCACACTTTTTCCTCGCTATAGCCGATTGCTCGCTATACCATTACCAGTACATGATCAAAACATACAGAAACAAATGCATCTATAGGACTATACAAACAATAACATATTTACCGCTAGGACTGTAATATAAATGGCTTTGCAAGCATTCTAAACTGAATTCATGACCTAAAAATTCACTGAAATATCTAACAGCACAGTTGAAAATGTAAATAAATGACACTTCCAGCACCTCCGTTTACCAACAAATGGCCCAGTTACCCGGCCGCGCCTGCCGTCATGACTGCGTGTTAGCAATGAATGATCATTGAACACTATCTGCATGCATGCGCGGCCACGGTCGTACATGCGCGGTGTCACACGTGTTTAGAGGCTTCTGCCATGTAAGTGCGTGAGCGGGACTGTGTTGATTGTTGCGCGCGGGGGCGTGCAGTACCTAGAGCCGTATAGAGATACGGCTATGGCAGTACCGCACGCATGTAATGTGGACATATGCATGTGTGGTTGTGTGTGTGTGGATTCTTGAACGGTGTGTGTGTGAACAGCGTTTAACAGCGTGAAGAAAATTGCCTGTGCTGTTGTTGCATTTCCCTCGCTGGGCGGCGTGGCTGAAGGGAGTTCTCGTAATAACGGAGTCAATTTCCTTTCTTTTTCTTTATTCTTGGGCTGGGAATTTGCCCCGCTATAGCCGATCTCGTTATATAAAAACAGAATGCACAGAGGTCTATGGAAGAAAAATCGGGACCCAAGAAATGTCCTCGTAATAGCAGGGTTCTCGCTATACCCGTGCTCGTTATAACGGGGTTTCCCTGTACCCCACTTCCAATACACCTCCATCCCTCTCACCCCCCTCTGCCACCCCTCCCCCCCCCCCTACTCCATTCCTCCTGCACCCCTCCTGAACCCCTCCTCCACTCCTCACCTGTGGTATGATGTGCCACAGCTTTAGCCAGCATGGTCTTGCCGCACCCCGGGGGCCCAAACATCAACACCCCTCTAGGGGGGTCGATGCCGATCTGCTGGTAGAGGTCAAAGTGAGTCAGAGGAAGCTCCACGGCCTCCCGGATCTCCTGCTTCTGCATGTCCATGCCTCCGATGTCTGAGTACACCACGTCTGGCTTCTCGTCTGAAACAGATTGATTCAATTGATTCATTGATTTAAACATGGTCATTCAAACATGGTAAATTTATTTAAACATGGCTAAAACTCAAAATCTCAAAAAACTATAAAAAAAGATTTGGAAGAGAAGCATCACTAGAGCCACAAAGATCAGGCTTTTCTCTACTTTGATCTTCCCAATTGTAACATATGGCTGTGAGAGGTGGGTTTTCAATGATGCAGAACAGAGAAGGCTTGAAGCATTTGAGATGTGGTGCTCAAGAAAGCTACCCTGCATTCCATGGACTGCCAAAAAATCGAATAAAAGCATCTGACATGATATTGGGGAAAAACATCTACTCTTCAACAGTGTTGAAGCAAAAGCTTCCATGTTTTGGTCACATTGTGAGGAGAGATGGACAAGATCTAGAGAAAGTAATCATGTTTGGAAAAATAGGAGGATAGAAAAAACAGAGGAAGGCAGAGACTCAGGTGGACTGCTAGCATTGCTTCCACAACTAACATGTCAATATACCGCTGCTACTCAAAATCTTAGTGTCATCACGAATGGAGAGAATTCAGCAATGGGGTCACAAGTAATCAGCCATGAGTAGAATGACAACGACGAAGACTCACATCAATACAAGGATTGTCTTTTATTAGGGTCTTGTGGAAAGAATACAATGTGCACAAAAAATCAATAAAAAAGGAATGTATAATATACATAGAATACATATCATGAATAAAAACATACATTACAGTAATGGCTAAATCATAATGTGACAAGGACAACATAAATATGAATATAAATAAATTAACATTATTTGGGGGGATGATTTTGGATCAATGGAAGGTTAGGGATGTCTGGGGGTAATACAGCCACTAGGCCGTAGCTGTGCTTGTGCAGCACCACGACACAAGGTGTTAACACCAAAGTGTTATAAGAAACATACACCTACCCTTGCCAAGCATCATAATACTGCTATCAGCCTTTGGGGGTAATACGTCCACTAGGGCGTTACTGTGTTTGTGCAACACTGTGCTTACATGGTGTTAACACCACAGTGTTATATGAAACATACACCTACCCTTGCCAAGCATCATAATACTGCTATCAGCCTCTGGGGGTAATACGTCCACTAGGACGTAGCTGTGCTTGTGCAGCACCATGACACAAGGTGTCAACACCAAAGTGTTACATGAAACATAGACCTACCCTTGCCAAGCATCATAATACTGCTATCAGCCTCTGGGGGTAATACGTCCACTAGGGCGTTGCTGTGTTTGTGCAGTGCCACGCTAGCACTCGGCTTCAACAGCTCTCTGTCAATGGTGCTCAGGATCCGTACATACGAGTTGGAGCCTGTGGGAAGTAGAAGTACAATGAGGGCACAATGAAACCTGGATGAAGAAACAAGGTGGTTCGTGAACCACGAGTCTTGCCTGATTTCGCAATTGATAAGCAGTGCTCTGTTGTTTTTCAAATATTGAAAATGGTGCCTAGATGACCTTTGACCTCATCATCCTCATCAACACACATGTGGGATAACCCAAGGATCATTTGTACCAAGTTTGATCACAATTGATACAGAAATAAAGAAATGATGATAAAAACAATGAAGTAGTCTGCGTTATGAGATTACAATAGGCCATGTCATATAAGTTGCTCCAGGGCCCTGTTGCATAAAACTTAACATTGATGGTAACTTTACTACCAATGGCAACTTCTAAAGCAACCTTAAATTTGATTGGCTATCGAGTGGTGTTGCCATGGTAGTTACCATTGATGACAGAGGTACCATTAATGGTAAATATTATGCAATGGAACCAAGACGTTTTGACACAGTCAGGGAGTGTGAAATAGTCTTTACTCAAGGCACAATAAATTGTGTCAAATTTAGGTCTGGGCTTGCAGACTATGAGTGACTGACCAGTGGTGGAGCCCACGATGCCGGTGTGCTGGTCGACGGCCTCCAGGAACTGACCGATGACCAGGGGGACGCTCTGGATGCGCTTGACCTCCTCCTGCGCGTGCAGGAACTCCTTCTTGAGGTTGCGCTGCTCATCCTTGATGTACTCCTCCTGCACCTCAAGGAACTCCAGCTGCTGCTGCAGCTTCTGCACAGGATAACATGAGGAATCAAGGACATTTACAGGGATAGTTCACCGTGAAATTAATTTGGTTTCAATACAAGCTGGTTCGCGAACCACGAGTCTCGTCCGATTTTGCAATCAATAAGCAGTGCTAATTTTTTTTCAAATATTTAAAATGGTGCCGAAATGACCTTTAACCTCAACCTCATCAACACACGTGGTATTACCCAAGGATCATTTGTACCAAGTGTGATCGCAACTGATGCAGAAATAAAGAAATGTGAGCAAGTCAAACGAAAACTGTGAGACAAATGATGCACACGTCCTCATACTATTTGACCTTTTGACCCCTAGATCACCGTTGACCCCATCATCCTCATGAAGACACACGTGGTATTACCCAAGGATCATTTGTACCAAGTGTGATCACAATTGATGCAGAAATAAAGAAATGAGAGCAAGTTAAACAAAAACTTAAACATTTTTTGTAACAGACCAACAGACTTACAGACTAACAGGAAAAGTGATTACTAGGTCTTTGCCGAACTTCGCTCAGGCGAGACAACAAGGAGACACATGAAAAAAAGTTTAATAGTGAAGGTTTGACGAAAATCGGTCTAAGGAAAAAACTACTTTTCCCCATCAATTGCCCTTTTTTCTGTTTTTTTCATGAAGAAATACATTCTTTTAAAAGAGATATATGTGCAAAAACATGTGTCTAATGATATATCAAACGCATAGGTGAAATGAGAAATATCCTTTTGAGAAAATTTAAATTTTCTGAAAAAATTGTACACAACATATGGGAGAGCACGTCGTACATGACGTCACAAAACCAAAAACTTGAAAAGATCATAACTTTCTAATCCTTTGATGGATTTTCATTAAACCTTCACTAACATCTTTCCTTCATGTGTCTGCTTTTATTGAAATAAACACATATGTGAAGGTTTGACAAAAATCTGTCAAAGGATAAGAAACTTATGATCTTTAAAAAAAAAAATCAAATTCTTTTACAAGGTGCTCTTCTATATGTCGTATGTAGTATGATTCCACAATCATTCTTTTTTTCTGCTTTTGATGAAGGAATAATTTTCATATTTTCAGGTCTTTCGAAAATGAAAATATTAACTATGAGTTTGACATGTTACCTAGCTCAAATGAAAATATCCTATAGTACTAGTTTGATGTAGGTTTTAAAGGGGAATGATGTGGCATAGTGTGAAATCTGTTTTTTTGTACTCCAACATCAAATTTTGAGCCGGCATGACTAACTGGAACAATACTTCTCGATAAAATCACCACAAATATGAGTTGCATCGTATAAATGGACAGTATGTATCTAGTAGCTGTATCTTTCCATAAAAACTTCAGTGCATCCTATTTAAATAATGCCTTTATAAATCAACAGCCCAGGGAGCTGTTTCACCAAGCTAAAAATGACTTTACGCATAACTGGTCCCTGCAACATACAGGTTTGTGTTCAATTGCAAATTTGAAAAACAAATTCTTATTGGTTACTGGTCAGTCTTTTGAAGAAAGAGCACATGTAACAATGGTGTTGATTGGCCATTGTCATTCTGCGATTGATTGCAAACCTTAGTGTTACCGGGCCCTGGTCACCCTTTCATGTGGCAAATCAGATTCTCAATGACTTTGATTCCCATCAGTTACAGTTGAAATCTGATCTGTACAAATTAAAATTCTTGTGCTTAACAAGTAACTGTCTGAATACCGGTACAAAGTTTATGATTTGTCAAATTTGATTTATCGTGTTGGTCACTGTTTCATGTGCTATATCAGATTCTCAATGACTTTGATCACCATCAGTTACAGTTGAAGTTGAAGTTACAATTAGCTCCCACTATTTCATTTAGCAAAAGATATGTTCCCCAGTTGCGCATATTAGTCATTCTTAACATGAAAACCTGGGGGAAACACCCCCCCCCCCCCCCCCCCAAGGTGTAACTATAAGTGTGTAACTACACAACTATACATGGAAATGATGCCTGGTCTTTTGGTGCACTGTACCTTGTATCTGGAGTAGAGGTCATCTGTTGGGATGTTCTCTAGACCAGAGACTGATGATGTGGTGGTTGGTCTCGACTCACTCGGTGACGTCACCTCCTCCTGGGCAAGAGAGCGCAGGGAAAAAAGATGGGATGAAATGGATCTTTGAAAAATTATTAAACTTAAAGATAGTGTCGCCCTTTTCACAAGTCATGGAATTGTACAACATGTACGAAATCTCAGAAAAGAATCATGAACCTTTTCAGGAAAATTGAAGAGCTATCGTATCGATCCTTCTGCAAACCTCTTCTCTCGCCTACTCGGATCGGCACACCATTTTTCATTTTGTACTTCATAATCACGGTAGACTACTCACAGTAATACAAGGTTAATCTCTTTCACAAGAATATATGATTGTTAGTAAAAGTTTTATTTCCAAGAAATTGTTTCCGTGCATCCCAGTGCAGCAATCATGATAATTTGATTGCTAACTCACTATCAAGACTGTCCGAACTGTCTGAACAAGACTAAACATGACTGAAGTTTGGTTAACTTTGTCTTTGTCAACTGACAATACACACCATTAAAATTGTGAAATTTTAAAAATGTATGTTCCGTCAAAATGAGTATGAACTGCGTAAAAATGGAGAGCATATTTAAACACGTGATTCATGTCGTCCACTTCTGTTCAAATATCGCGAATAATGGACCCCCATCATCAGCATGAAGTAGTGCAGATGTAACTTGACAAACAATATAGTATATGGGACTGAAATGATGACAAACTCTGCTGTGTCATGAAAACTAGGTTCATCTTTCAGCTCTTTCAGTGTCTAAATAACGTTGATTCCAAATACTCTCCAGATCAGACAATTAAAATATAATTCATATCGTATTCTCCAATAGTTTTTGAAATGATATAATCGAACATTTTACCTTTTTCACAACGATGCCGATTTCTTCCATGGTTCTCTGACTGTTCCTTGAAAACTTGCACTTACGTCGATCTTATACAACTCGTCCGTTCAGCCGGCCGGTCGGCCGTACCATACGTACCGTACGTACGGATTGACGTTGATTACATGTCTGTAAAATTCGCCACCAAGTGCTAGATGGTAGATAAAGCTTTTAAGGTGATATAAATATAGTTTGTGACACATTTGTGCTTCAGTGCATTTTTTCAATACTTGATGGCATTTAACTCAGTCATAGTAATATTATTAAGGTATAATTTCACGCACACAAAATGTAGCAAAATTGATCCATAATTTGCATATAAAGAAAAACATAAGAAAAACAAAGTGGACAAGTTTTAAAAGTAACTACTCATCAGATTTATTTGATATTTGGTATATGTATTTTATATAAAAATATACATCTATCTATGAGAGCTTTTAGTGACAGAATTATTCCTTTTTTTTTAATGAATTTTTCTTTTATTTTTGTTTTTCTTTATTTTTCCGATCACATGAAAGAGGGGCTAATTATGTATTCAATCATCAATAATTAAAAAAAAAATAAGAAATTTTAAAAATCTCTTTCATACTTTTTTAGCACATATATCACTGACATTCTACACCAAATTTGAGCACTCTACATCTTTTTCTTCAGTCTCAATATTTGGCCACAGTGTCACACCAACACACAAAATCACTATTCTGAGAAAACAAAGAAAATGAGTGCTAAAAGGTAATTTAATACCGTGAAATCCTTGACTTTGAACTTAAATTTACCATATTTCTAGTGATTTATTTGAAATGAAAATTTAGATTATGGTATTTCAGATATCCCTTATTCCAATGATCCAAAAATAAAAAAAATGATTTTTTTGGTCAAAATTGTCCCAGATACTTTATATACCCCCTTAAATCCACAGCAGCAAAGAACATAAACACTCCATGTACCACACATGCCAATCCACAAAATTTTCATGAAGTTTCATGAATTATCAATAAAAATGGCATTGTATTAGCAGTTGCTAGTCAGTTCACATTTCTTCATCATTTCTACACTCGTTGCCTTTTTACCTCACCCCCTCAACCACCAATCTCTTCGTGGATTAAATTCCCTTTTTCTCTCCCCATATTCAATCGACCCCCCGTCCCCCCCTCTCCCCCCTCTCCCCCTCTCCCCCCCCCCCCCCTCTCTCTCTCTCTCGGCCGCCGTAATAAAGCAAAAGAGCATAACCCATTTTTTTTTTTTTTACTTTTTAGTTGAGATGAGCTCTCCAATGGTGAAAGTCCCAAATTGCATCAACTTATGATTTCAGAGATAGGAGAACGTATCTTTCACATTTTGTCACAACTTTGTCATCTCTATAACTAAGCAAAAGAGCGAAACTAGATCTAGATACGTGTACAAACTGCAAAGAAAACATTCAAGTTGGCACAGGAAAAGAACGTATCTTTACATACATTGTTTTAACATACACGTACTAGAACCGACAAATATATGATATAAAATGATACAGCAGAAGAACGTATGCCAACATGCATTGCTTGCCATACTAGAACCGACAAATTATATGACAGCAGAAGAACGTATGCCAATGTTTTGCCAAACTAGAACTGACAAATATATGATATGAAATAATAAAGCAGAAGAACGTATGACAACATACATCGTTTTGCCATACTATATAGAACCGACAAATATATGATATGAAATAATACAGAAGAACGTACGCCAACATACATTGTTTCGCCAAACTAGAACCGACAAATATATAATATGAAATAATATAGCAGAAGAACGTATGCCAACATACATCGTTTTGTAATCACAAATGGAGCGGTAATCACAGACGGAGCGGTTCTCATTTAGCAAAAGTACGTATCCCAGCAGCTAAGGACGCGCAGGCTTTCTTCAGCGAGGACATAATTCGGAAAAAGAACGTATCTTCACTTGTGCTCTTTTGCCAAATTCAATTCAATTCAATTCAAGGTGTTTTATTTGAATTATTTTGTAGCCGACTCAGGCTAAATTGCAAGCGAATTTACCAAGAAACAACATTGAAAATTACATACATCGAAATAAACTATATATACATCAAAATAACAAAACAAATTTTAATTTAGAATGCAATCGATTAACATATAGAGGTGCTAGTTTCATTTTTTCCTATGAATATGTAAGGAATAAACCCCATTATAAATATGATGTCTGATATGATATTCTGGACTTCAATTAAACTACTGTATGAGCGTTCAACGCATAAAGTCCTTGATACAAAAAAAAAACATAGGGTTCTATGTGTGTAAGCAAATGCAAATAATACTTATTTGGCTAAATGGGTGAAAATTCGAAGTAATTACTCCGACCTCGGTCGGAGTAAATTGCCAGTGCGGACGCGAACTCGTACAAGCTTTACTCGGAGTATGACCTTATGTGGAAACCCAAAGTCGTTTGAACTGGAAGAGGGGGTGGGTACAATATCGATGATTATATCCTACATAGATTGAATCCTGTATAGTAATTGGTTCAAACAGCATCATGTGACCAAATATAGTTCAACTATGATGTTGCGTGACGTCAGACCTCGAAATATTTTTCACTATACCAATATTCTGACGTCATCATTTCAGAAAAATGGATATTTTGCTGTCGATATCTGTCGATTGATCGCTTAATTTTTGTAATGAGCTTGCGCGGCCGCCGCGGTGAAAGGCCGTCGATCAGCTATGCAAGTAAACATAAGGAGAAATTCAAATGAGCAATTGTAAGTTGACATCTCATTTTCTCTGTTGTAATAATTGTAGGATATAAATCAAATATACCATGCACTATTTTCGAAGTACCAGGTGAGATTATGGATTCCTTGGTGGCATGCAGGAATCCATAATTTCGCTGGAACTTCTCAGTGCATGGTATATTTGATGGATGGATTGATGGATGGATATAGAGGGATGGGTGGATGGATGGATGGATGGGTGGATGGATGGATGGATAGAAAAATTGATGACTGGGTGAATGGGTGGATGGGTGGATGGATGGATGGATGGATGGATAGAGGGATGGATAGATGGATGGATGGAAAGAAGGATAGATAAATAGATAGATGGACTGATAGCACTACCATTTTAGGAAGTTTTCTCCGACCCTCCGCTATGGGCTAGTCGGAGTTTTTGCCTCCAGCCGAAACAGCCCACGTCTGAACGCTGAGTCCTGATAAGATAAACATCTTTGGAATTTTACTGCCGGGTAATAAAATTTTACTCCGACTATACGTGGCTTGTGTCTGATTCACACTAATAGATAATTTTCGTCATGTATGCACATGTTATGCACGTCGTTCAAACAATACGTTGCAGTTACTAATGATAACCCCAAAGCGTGTCCGAGGTTTGTCCGAGTAGCAACACCTCATAAATTTCGAGTGCGTCCACCCATTCTGAATCACGAAATACGGGTGAATGTAGCAGCGTGTCACTATATAGGCGGTTATGGGGAAAGTTGTGAATAAATAACGAAAATGGATTAGTATGCACCTTTCTTGATCGGATGTATCGAATTCCTATTGTAAAGCCAAGAAAACAGCGCTACATAATGAGTGTCAACATGGTCGATCACTACACACGGATAAACCTAATTCATGCTATTCAGAATCTACTTCTATACCGACATTATTGTGACACATACCTAAAAAACATTCATCAAAATTAATATCTAATAAAGGTGAAATGTTGATTCATAAAACTGGGATGTACCTAATTCATTCAAACTGTGTCACGAAATACAGGTGGATGTAATAACGCGCCACCAGGCAGTTAGGGGAAAGGTTGTGAATACATTACGAAAATGGCTTATTAATTTATGAAATGTACAACGCACTGGCCTATCGGTAACGTTCGATGGGAGAATTCGCAATGTATATTGTGATTCTCGGGCAGTGTACTTTTCTTTTGTTTAAAGAAAAAAACACGATTTTAAAGCTGCTGTGTTTCCCAGGTGCTCAATACTGAATGTAATCTAAACTCTTTGAAATCTAACCTGGAATATGACCAAGGACATGTCTTTTGACATGTGCGGTCAACACTCGATCGGATAAATAGGGTATCGGTTAAAAGCCTTTTGTATCTCGTATAAATAGCGTACTACCCAATAGACTATATCCCTCTTTCTCAGATTGAACTCGAGGACATTGCCAGTGTTTTGTGTCATTGCAATACCCCATTGAGGTCATTGGATATGGGAAATTGCAGAATCCTTTATGATATTTATGAGGTGAAGGATAATTAATTGATTTTTTTTTGGTCAGTTCAGTTCAGAAACAGCGCGTATAGGCCATACCTAGCAGACCGAAAAGAGAGGGTCAAACCAGAGCCCCGTTGCATAAAACCTACCATTAATGGTAACTCTCTCATCAATGGTAATTTCCTTGGTAATATCGCTTATCAGCCAATCAAATTCAAGGTTTCTATAGAAGGTGCCATTGGTACTAGCAAAGATGTCATCAATGGTAAGTTTTATGCAACAGGGCCCAGAATGTATAGGGTAGGTGTAAATGGTAAGTGAGCTGGGCCCAGGGGTGATGTGACCCCTGGGAGAGAGAGAGAGAGTGAGAGAGAGAGAGAGAGAGAGAGAGAGAGAGAGAGAGAGAGAGAGAGAAGAAAGAAAAAAAGCAAAATGTATGGCGATATGTATCATACGCCGACACAAAAAAAAACAACAACCAATAAATAGTTATATAGGTTGAATATTTTCTTTTATATCATTGTCATACACTATACAATTACAAACGCCATTTATACAAACCGAACCGGTTATCGAGTATCAGTTGAGTTGTGTAGCTTGAGGAAGTCGGTTCTAACTTGTACACTTGACGATTACCAAATAAAACAGGGATCGCGATAACTTCACCAAGATGGATCAGCTGATGATCGTAGTCTTGGCATGCTTGTTACACACTGCATGGTCGGATTACTCCACAACCATTCACCCATGTGACATCGGTAAGAATAAAATTGGCATTGGTATTATTGCTTTTCATTCAAATCATCATTTATCATCACTTTATATAGCTATTATTTTCTATTAGATGAACAGTATACCACCCCATCTTGATAAAATCTAAATATTTACATTTTTGCAGTTTCATACTTTGTTATTACTTATGATGTCATGATTACATATGTTATGTTGGTACTTGTGTTTTTAAAGAGCACTTAGTAATTCCATTTCCAATAGACGTATATGTATGTTTCTTTCACGTATGGCAGGTATTTAGTCAAACGTACAGTGCCGAGTGTGCTGTAACGGTACGCGCGCACCTTTGCGAATTTTGTCTGCGTATTGTTGCGTATTGCCCAAATGGATATACCCAAATGAAGCACAATGATGCGAGCTCACTACGTACTCAATACGCAGACTAGCGCATAGGCTTGCGTTGGTCGCTCGCTACTTTTAAAATTGTCTTAACTCTCCCAAGCAAACGCAAGGTCAAATCGCCGACGAGCGGATGCGAGTATCAAACAGTGAATGCGAACAACAGCGAGTGACAGTGAGTGGCCTAAATCAGATAAACGCAGCAATTCTGCTGCGTTTCTCATGCGATTGACCCCGCTTTAGTTCATTGTTGTTCGCATGAGTGCGCGTATCGCTGCGCTGTTGCTCGCTCGAAGCTCCCATCAACACGAATCGTTGCGATTACCGCTCGTTGTCCTGCGAGCATAGCTCGTGCGCTGCTCGCTTTAGCTCGCTAGCACTGCGACTGTTTGTCTGAATTATATATTTTCTTGTACATGTGGACTCGTCGGCTAGCGAGCGACAAACAAGCTAAATATACGCAACGTGCATATTGAATCGTGCTACTACGAGCAACAGCGAGCTGAAGCGAGGTCGTAAGTCGCCCTTGTACAAGCGGCATGCCAGCTTCCTACCAGCTAGGTACGCAAGAGTGACTGCTTTCAGTTTTCCGTGTATTGCTAAGTACGGCTGCGAATGGATAAACTCCGCACTGCGCAGCCATACGCAGCAACATACGCAAAGGTGTGTGTGTGTGTGTGTGTGTGTGTGTGTGAGTGTGTGTGTGTGTGTGTGAGTGTGTGTGTGTGTGTGTGTGTGTGTGTGTGTGTGTGTGTGTGTGTGTGTGTGTGTGTGTGTGTGTCGGGGGGGGGGGGGGGGTTCACCAAGCTGTTCGTAAGCTACGAACAACTTTACGAACGACTGGTGATCCCTTCTTGTGCTAAATGCGATACCACACTTTGTTCCTGTTTTAACATAAATTGGGAGTTAACAACCAGAATTTTTATCAGATTTGAACTTAAGCTGATGGGAATCAAAATCATGGAGAATGTGATTTTAGCACAAGAAAGGGATAACCAATCGTTCGTAGCTTACGAACAGCTTGGTGAAACACCCCGGGCTTTAGCGCTATATTCTGCAGTCCGTCGAAAAATTTCGATACATCACCCAACATAGGAGAAAACCTCGCAAGTGACGTCACAAAATAAACATTTGAAAAGATCATAACTTTCTTATCCTTCGACGTATTTTCGTCAAACATTCACTAATCTTAACTTCAGGGTGGACTATCTCTTTAACCATGTCCCGAATATCAGAGCAATATCTATTTGTTATACCGAGTGAAATAATGACGGACAAGTAAGATATATATTGAGCCCCCTACCATAAAACAAGCATTTTCACCAAAGCAGAACTCTACCCTGTTTCCATCAACCAACAGCTCTCGTTAACACTGACGTCCGATTACACTGCGCATTTGTATTGCGCACGCAGTAATTATGCATTCAAATATAAAGGCTCTTTCGCTAGCATGGTCAAATCCCTTTTTTAGTATTCTATTTTTCATTTCGGGCAAGATATATATTTCAAATGTCAGTGACCATGTCAAGGTACTTTTTTTTTTTAATAAACTTTGCCAAGCATATGACAGACAAAAACATATTTTATAAGGCATTATGGGAATTCGACCACGCGCGGATCCCATCCTTGTGAACCACTACACCCAGGTTCAAGCCAGGAATGGCCAACCTGGCAATGTCTCAATCGCCTGCGGTCTGGTAGAGGACGGTGTAAAGTCCTTATGCAGAAATGGGGGTACAACAGGGACGGAGACACAATCTGTGACTGTGGGGAGGACCAGACGATGCAACACCTTTTGGTCTGCCCTCTCCTACCAGAGCCTTGCACCACCAACGATCTGGAGTCGTTCAACCCCAAAGCCAGATCGTGCATCCTCCACTGGACAGGACTTGTGTAGTGACCCGAGAAGAAGAAGCCGATCGGATGCACAAAGGCGGATTTCGATAGTTCCTATACTGCATTGTAACGACAGTTTCTATACTGCATTGTAACGATAGTTTCTATAGTGCATTGTAAAATAATGATGATCATTACTTTAAAATGCAGTATAGAAACTATATCGCTTCTGCGAGCCAAACTGACATCAGGGCTATGCCAGTGAAGCTCTATTTGCATGATTAGGCATCATGAATTTGCAATATTGTGTCCGTCATGCCATTTTATCTGCGTTGAAAATTTCTCGTATCTTATTTGTGTCTATTTTTGAAATCTTTTCACTGGATAGGGTGTAGTCTATCAAGCAAATGAAAGGTGTAAAATCAGTTAAGTGATGGCTTATTCATTGGCATTCAATTCTTTGCTCGACTATTATGTTGAATATTTGCTTCCATATAAATCGTCTTTGTCGTGTTTTTAATGGTACAGACAGGGTGGTGCCTTTCACGGTTTATTTAGAAGAATCGATGTAAGGTCATTTTGAAAACAGATTTTGCAGCAGGAATTGCATACTATACTGAAGTAGACTTTTTTTTTAAAAGCAAGCTAGTTATCTCCCTCTAGTCCTGTATCACGTTAAAGATCAAGTAGCTCCTCATGTTTTCAATATGTTCTTCTCTTTGTTTTCAGTTCGCTCCCACTGCTCCCCCCCACATCCAAGATAATAATACCTCTATGGTATTTTCTCCGATTTTACGAGCATTCTATCAAAACGTTACGTCCTATTATTGGTAAGAAGATGATTAGAAGCATGTCAATATGTTTATGTTATATGTATATGTTTTGAAAAGCTGAAGAGATGCCAAGCACAACTAACTCAGTTTAAAAGAAACGGTTGGTTCGGTTTTTGAACTACACGAATCAACTAAAAAGCAGTTCACAAAAACAAACAAAAAAGTATTGCATTTTGCAAAAAAGAAGCAGCATACCCCCTGATTGAATCAAAAATAGGAATTATTTTCCTTTCACAAATTCGGTTGTTTATACCATTGTAAACCATAATGATCATGATTCAAGTATTAAAGAATATTTTCCTATATAACAATGTCTTACACTTTAAGGTCAGGTAATTCGTACAACCACTATGTAGTTCTCTCTCTTCTTCCAGACCTAAAATATAATGTTGTATACATTCTTCAAGGTTCGCACACAAGCAAGGCAAAAAGGAGAAAAAAAATATGAAAAAATCCCCAAGAACTTGAATATGCTGTTGAAACACATTTCTAATTAACCTAAACATTCTAAGAGAAGGCGGACGGGAGGGAAGAGGGTGAGGGAGGCGAGCACGAGAAAAAGAGGAAGGTGGGAGAGGAAGGTGTGGGGTGTAAGAGCAGGATGAGAAAATGAGTAGGGAGGGAAAGGGGAAGAGGTGGAGGAAGGGAAAACGAGGAAGGAGGAGGAGGAAGAGAAAGATCGGGAAAAAGTATGTGTATGGGGAGAGGTGTATGAGGAGAGGGAAATAGGACATAGAGGGAAAGGGGAGGATGTTAAGGAAGGGAAAGAGGAGCAGGAAGAGGGGGGGGGGGGGGGGGCTAGAAGAGAGGAAGGAGGAAAAGAGGAAAATCAGAGATAGATAAGCTGCTTGAGGAGAGGAATAGGCAGCAATGGGGTAGGGGAGAGGGGTCGGTGGTCAAGGGGAGGAGGTGGAGGAGGAAAAGAGGATTAGAAAGACGGGAGGAAAATGGGGGATAGGAAGACCAGGGATAGATGATGAGGAAAGGAGTAGGAAAAGAAAAAGAATGAGAGGAACAGGGAAGGAGAGGAAGGCTGTGGATAAATGAGCTGCATAAGGAGAAAAATACGGGACGGAAAAAGGAAAAGAGAGGACTTGAATGAAATTGCAATGAGCTCAAGTTACCCGGAAGAGGTAGGTCGACGGAAGGGGGAGGGGGAGAAGAAGAAAAATTACCTGAACCAAATAAGTGAATATCCTGAAACTCCACGTTGGCTTTTCCTCTCCCACCTTCCCTATGCCACACACACGCGCACACACACACACACACACACACACACACATACACATACACATACGTGCGTGCGGGCACACAATGCTCTGCAGACATGGCAGAAGGGATTATATTATTGTATTACAGGTCCACTGCAAGCTTTTCTCGGGGTAAAGGTGTGTTCAATTACTGACTTGCGATAGAATGCATTTATCAGTGTTTATATTCATTTTTTTTTATCAATGTATTGTCCATTTTAGAAACTTGCTGAAAGTTATTTGCTCTCAAATGATCCACATTTGGAGTAATTAGTGATTAAAGGGCATATACTGTACTGGGTAGGCAAAAAAGCCTTCAAAATGGTATTGTTAGCAATCTTCTTGCCAATGGTCTTAAATTCATGTTTTGTCCATTTTAGAAGCTTGCGGAAAGTTATTTGCCCTCAAATGATCCACATTTGGAGTAATGAGTGATTAAATCACTAATTCTCAAAATGAAAATAACTTTCAGCAAGTTTCTAAAATGAACAATACATTGATTTAAGACCATTGGCAAGAAGATTGTCCACGATTACTTTTTGAAGGCCCTTTTTTCCCTCCTCAGTACAGTATATGCCCTTCAATGCCTGTTTGTTTCCGTTTGTAGGCTGAATAGCCTGCTAGGATGAACCAAGAGGGGTCGGCATTTTTCACCCATTTTCCATTAGAAGCTTTCTGTCCCTTTCTGTCCACTCCACCGGGTTTTCACCCTGCTCTTAATGAGAAGTGGGTTCTTTAATGTGCATAGAGTGTAGTAGTCCAGATTCAGGACGTTGTTTGCTACGCCTCCAAAACAATGTTTTCCACCGACGTCTACGGTGGCTGTTTTGTGCTGTATGAAGTATGAGTACTAATAGCGTATAAGCTATTGACCATTTCGTAATTACACCATTATCGGACAACGCACTGAATAAATACTACTAGGCTGCTCACTGGGATTGTTTTTCATGAAGTTGTGTTGGATCAGGGATGTGTTATGGAAGGATAAGAAATAACTCTCTTTCTTTGAACCCATGCGTGGCACCGCCGAAAAAATGGATTCTCAGCATGTGCTCTTAAGGTGTTTTAATAATAACGAACATGATTGCGTAGCAACGGTTTGTCAGATAGAACAAAAGAAATGTAGAGTCTTATTTCGCTTGTCCAGATCTGTCGGATTGCATCAATACTGTTGAGAGAAAAAGAGATATCAGCGAACAAAAATAAACAGTTTTTTCTACTAAAATATCTCAGTTGCACGCAAATGCACGCAAACTATGTTAATGAAATTAACAGCTTGAGTTATAATTTTGATAATGATTGAATCCCACATTTGCGGAAATCTGCGGAAAGTGAAGAAATTTGTTAACTGTGTAAGTACGAATATCATCTTATATCTCAGTTTGTGCATCATTTAACAATTATTTAGAAGAAAAGCGAGTACAGGATCTTTAGTGGTGCTGCCCGTAACTTTCTTGAAAATTGCACAAAAATGGAAAAAAAAAAAACATAGCTTCCAGAGACAAAACAGTGAATTAAAGATATTGTTTTCCAAGTTGACAGCAGTTAAACGTCGGTGCCGCGCATGGGACATCAAAGCATTGTAGTGATTGTGGAATGATTTTGACATTCATTAGCGCGCTTTAGTATCCATACAAATGTTTGAATATATTGTGCTCGAGTTGTTTCTCCTTCCTAACACATCCCTGGTTGGATGATGGATGTAAAGACATTTTACAGTGTGCCCGGAACAACAATAGAAGCAGATGCACACGGTGGAATGTTCTATCACCACCTTCTCAGAGATGAATAGCTGTTACCATATTTGCATGATAATAGATTGAAATGTGGTCAACTATCTAATGAATTCCTATTTTACTCTGTGAGTTTGGGAATTGACCCGAGGTCAGTTACTAAAAGCAATAATCTGCTCATGCGCAAATTGCAATTACGAAATGGATTATTTTTCTGTAGTCTTTGAATACCGTAGTCTTGCGAAAAGCTCCCTAAAACACGCGCGCACAAACATACATCTTCATTAACAGGATTCGTGTTACAGCCGTTATCATTTTAGTTAAAACGAAGCATTGAGAGGCACATATGTCCAAAAATACATCGCAATCAATAAAAGTGACAATATCCGAGAAACGCAGCAAAACTGTAATGAGGAAAAGCGAACAACTAATATGACTAATGAAAAAAGGTTATGAACGCTTTAATCAAACAAAGATCGCAATTTTGGATGCAAATTGGCAAATAAGCCATGACGGAGATGACGACTCAATCACCTCATTATTTTGTATGTTGCATTGTACAACATCCTCTTCATTTTTTGTTTCTCTCACCCAGGTTTGTTCCTCCCATTTGGTACTGCGGAGGGGGACCAGGTTGTGCCGACGTCATACACAGGAATGTATTTGGATGGGATTCCACTATCAGCTCCCTTTGAATACCAACCCGATATCTTCAGCTAATAGATTCAAAGTGCATTCCATCCATTGAATCTGAATGACAAGATACAGGTGAATGCAATAATGCGTTACTACGCAGTTAGTGGGGAAGTTGTGAAAAGAAAATGGTTTATTGTTGACTCCCGTACCATCTTATGGCGTTTTGACTTCTCTGACGTCACTGGAGTCGCAGACGACGGAAGGGCCTACGAAATGTGACGTCACCTACTTATACAAATCCTATGACCGGGTCCTGCCGATTAAAGGAATATTTCACCCTGAAAATAAATTGGTTTCAATAAAAGCAGAAACGTGAAAGAAACATACAAGTGAAGGTTTGACGAAAATCGGTTAAAGGAAAAGAAAGTTATCAGATTCTAAAATTTCAAGTTTGTGCGAGGTGCTCTCACATATGTTGTGTACAATATGATTACATAAATTGCTCTTTTTCTGTTTTTGAAAACGGAATGATTCTTTTTCATACAGGTATGTGTCAAAAGACGTATATGTGTCAAATGTACTGGTACAAGGATGCATATACCGTTTTTTTTTAGAAAATCCACATTTTCGAGAAAAAAAAATCGAAAAACACAACATAAAAATTATGGGAGAGCACCTCGCACGTAACGTCACAAAATCAAAACTTGAAAAGATCATAACTTTCTAATCCTTTGACGGATTGTAATCAAACCTTCACCAATATGTTTCTTTCATGGGTGTGCGCTCATTGAAACAAACCTAATTTCAGGGTGAACTATCCCTTTAAAGAGGAAGTTCACCATGAAATTATTTTGGTTTCAATAAAACGAGACTAATGAAAAAAACATATGAGTGAAGTTTTGACGAAAATTGGTCAAAGGAAAAGAAAGTTATTTGATTTTAAAGTGTTGATTTTGTGACGTCACGTGCGAGGTGCTCTCCCATATGTTGTGTACAAGTCGATTGCTTTTGCTTTTCTATTTTTAACAACGGAACGATTTTTTTTCGTACAGGTATGTTTGTACAAATGTATTTGTAATAACTTTTTGCACAAGGAAAAGAATGCACATTTTTGTGAGAAAATGCACATTTTCGAAAAAAAATTGTACACAACAAATGAAAGAGTACCTCGCATGTGACGTCACAAAATCAAAATTTTAAAATCAAATAACTTTCTTTTCCTCTGACCGATTTTCGTCAAACCTTCACTCATATGTTTCTTTCATTTGTCTCTTTTTATTGAATCCAAAATAATTTCAGGGAGAACTATCCCTTTAAGCCAGTCGAAGAGTCGTATGTCTCATCCGATCGTGTCGTCTGCAGTAGTATTTGCCATTTACAAATCATAAAATTAAAAAATAAAAAGGAAGACAGAACATACACACAACAAAAAAGTAAGTCACCAAAATAAAGGGTTTTAAAAGTTTCAAACTTAAGAGGGATGAGTATTTGTTAAACTGTGCTCACTCAACCAGAGCAATGGGTTAGGACTGTGTCGGGATAGGTGTTAGTGCATCGAGAGATTGATGATAAACATTGAAAGGACATAAATTAGGCACCAGAAATGGAATTCATCAAAAATTCATAAAGCAGAATCCCAAAACTACCCTGTGACTTTTGAAAATTGACATATTTGCCTTTAAAATTTGCCCACTCATGCATGACTTATTGGATTAATGTGATTTTTACGCATAAGTTAGTCAATAAGGTAAGAAGCAATCTTGCCAAATAATTTTGCCCAAAATATCTTTGATAAAAAGTTATGTGATTTTGCTTAGGGGGCGCTTACTTTTTTGTTGTGTTTAGTTGGTTCAGGCCAAGATATAAGTCAAGCTTGAACGAGAATGTAATTTAAGCGCCATGAAAAAATAGAACACGGTCGTAACCACTCTATGCGAAACCGATGCATTTTTACACAGGATGTAATACACACAAATTCAATAGAGTAACTGTGGCACACAAAGGGTTGTTGGAAACAAAACAACACTCGGTAATACGCGTTCGGTACAACAACTAAACGATGTACCATATTAATGATGGTGTTGAAAATTGTACTTGTATAATATCATTAATATTTTCACCATTTAAAGCGGTTCACATTAATATTACCATGGTAACAGGTCAACAGTAATGGGGTGATCTCCTTCGGGGGAGAGGTGTCGTCTAGCACACCGCTGGCCTTCCCATTGACGGACTCGAGTTTACGCGTGATCTCGGCGTTCTGGGCTGGTAACGTTTCCCTGCCCGTTGGCGACGAAGCAACATACAGGGAAGTCACCTTACGCGATAACCACACCGCTATCTTCCAATCAGTCGATACCATTATCAATGGTGCCTTCGACGTCGAGTCTTTTTCGGCAGAGTGGATATTCATCGCCACGTGGAACCAGGTTGTTGTTTCTGATCCTGACGGTGTCGAAATCGTGAGTGGGCTCATTGTTCGTATTTTTACTCTTAAATTTACCCATTCCAGCCCATTTTAGAGCCAATTCACTGTTATTTATATTTTTTTTTACGGGAAAGGCGTTCCGAAGTGCATTGCGTAGCGACATCCGGGTATTTTTCCAGTCATGTCCGCTTCCGGTCTCACATATGAGTAAATTATACCGGAAATGGGTATAACTTCAAAAATAATTCCGAAGGTTGCTGCGCGATGCGTGATGGGAAACCCTTCCCCTAAATGCGATATCGAGAATAATAACGATATAGCAGATTTTGTATAGCGCCTATCCGCCTATTAAATATTATCATGTAATCTCGAATTTACAATGTAGAGTTTTTGAAGTTTGCCACATGCCCATTTTATAATAATTATCAAACACGGAACGATTCGGAATCTCCAGACGAGACCTGACCAAACCGGTTGACCTCCTTTAAAGGCGTTAATGTGTAATTCAATTATCCTTTCTTCACCCTATAAATGGGTAAATTATCCGAAAGAATACAACCACATGGTGTTAGCAAAAGTGTTACATTCTTCTAAATAGTATTTATTACAAGTCTCTATTTGTTTGATATGATTCACCGAAAGCCTGCATATCACTTAATTTCAGAAAACGTCATTTCAAGCAATTGTGACCCGAGAACGCGATAAAGCATTTACCATCTTCAATTATGGGGATATCGAGTATTTGACGGGATCGACGAGTGATCTATTTAGGGTTCAGGTAAGGAACAACGAGCAGATGAGTGGAAATGAAGGGAGGCGAAGAAAAAGAAATACTCGAGGAGGGGGAGGAAGAAGAGGAGGAGAAGAAAAAGAGAAGGAGAAGAAGAAGACGAAGAAGAAGATGAAGAAAAAGGAGAAGAAGAAGCTAGAAGAAGAAGAAGAAGAAGAAGAAGAAGAAGAAGAAGAAGAAGAAGAAGAAGAAAAAGAAATACTAAGGAGGTTGAGGAGTGGGAGGGGGAGAAGAAGAAGAAGAGAGAAAAAGAAGAAGGAGGAGAAGAAGAAGAAGAAGAAGAAATACTGAGGAGGGGGAGGAAGAGGAGAAGAGGTGGAGGAGAAGAAGAAGATAAGAAAGAGAAGAAGAAGTAGTAGAAGAAGAGAAGAAGGAGAAGAATAAGAATGACAGGAAGACGAAAAACAAAGAGGATAAAGATGAACATCATGAGTGAAATGGAGGAAAATGAGGCTGGGGAGGAGGAGGGGAGGGAGAAGGTGCGGGGGCGTTGGAAGACAAACGTACACATTTTACAAGATGTATGGTTTTGACAAGGGTATGGCAACACATCTTCCAACCGAGGTGTACTGGAAGACACGAGTTGTAATGGATAATACGAGTTGAAAGAAAGGGTACGTGCGAAGATGATATAATAGACCGGCGGAGATAACAGATGCAATAAGGAAAGGCGGTAAAGCAGTAAGAATAACTGACAATAGCGCACGGCTCATTATGTAACCTTTATACACTAAATATCCCTCTCACAATTCCTTATCCTCGTACAGAATTTATGAAAAGAACATTTGTCTACGTAAGTAGTAAATTGTTCAATAATCTTCATATTTCCACCCAAAATTGTTTGTCATTAAGTAATTTCAAAAAGAAACGTAGAAGTGCAATAAACATGTTTTAGGTACATATTCATGACCCACTTTAAACCGCTACATTCAAACTGGTTTTCAATATTCCGAGTTATAACGTACTTATCAAGTAGGGTGATTGGGGTATGAATGCATGTACATGAACGTATATTTTTGAAGTTCTGTTTATTATTGAATGTATTTATTCTGTCTTTAACTACATTGTAATATATATATCTATATGTCTCGTACAGTGTGCTGCTGTAAAGTAGTTTTTCAACTGAACGGCCTGCCCTATATTTTTAAAGAAAACGTGAATAAATAGAAATAAATAAGGAGAAAGTTGGGATATAATTCATCAGCTCTTTTCACAGGTTGGCTTCAGCGCAGGGGAAGCTCATTCCTCGTGCACTGTGCCTCAGTTTTCTGACGGAGATGACCTGGGGAGCATGGGCACGACAACGAACGCTGGCACCCCTGGTCGCTGGGCGTTCAGACTCGACCAAGTGGACGGGCTTGATTGCAAGACGATGGGTGAGTCACAGGGGAAAAATACACGGGGGCTCGGGGCGATTTTGCCCCCGAAATGCTTAAAAGAGCCCACAAAATTCCCATAGACATAATGTAAAATTGTAGCTAAACGGCCAATGTGCTCAAAAAGTAGCCCCCGAAAATGTTTAATGTTTTTTTTTCCTTGTCCGATTCCGAGTCTGAGTCATCGATTCAGCGGAATCCCTCGCACCATGGACCCTTCGTGGTAGGGTCTATGCTCGCACCAAGGATATGAATCAATCTTCTTTCTTTGAACACATGCTCTACACCGCCGAAAAGTGATGTGTTCTCAACATGTGCTTTTTAGGTGTTTCAACAATTACGAACCCGTTTTTGTGGGAAACAGCTGTTCAGGAGAACAAAACAAGAAAGTAGAGTCGATCACTTCGCTTGTCCAGTTCTGTTAATTACAACAATATTTTTGTGAGCATTATATCAGCAAAAAAAAAAACACGTTCTGCAAGTGAAATATCTCACCTGCATACAGATGTTATTAATGAAAACACACAGCTTAGAATATTATTTTGACAACGATTGAATCCTGCAATTACTTTTAAGGGAAAAAATCGGAAAGGAAATATATTAGTAATAAAGTTTATTCTTATCCGCTTCATCATTCCTCAGTTGTTTAGAACAAAGCTGCGTTCAAGACCTTTAATAGGGTTTCCCTCGACTTCATTTTGAATGGTGAAAAAAAAAGGCTTTTAGAGACAAAAAAATTGGGGAATTCAAAATATTTCTGATCAATTTGGCATCCGCTAATTGTCAGTGCTGTGCATGGGATATTAAATCATTATCATGATCGTGGAATGATTCTGAAATTCATGAGCACACTTTAGTATCTATGCAGGGCCCTGTTGCATAAACGTTACCAATGATGATAAATTTTCTATCAATGGCAACTTTTATGGCAACCTTGAATTTGATTGGCTGTTGAGCAATGTCACCATGGTAGTTATCATTGATGATAGAGTTGCTATTAATAGTAAGTTTTATGCAACGGGGCCCTACATGCTCGAGTTTCTCCTCCTTCCTTACACACCTCCCTGCTTGAACGATGTCGCAAACACGCGTATGGGCCACGGCAGATGACACGATCCAACCATTCCTACAACTCTTCGCCTGGCCTAATCGTAGGACCATGGTTGCGTTCATGCGGCACCTTTTTGCCCTAGAATCATGATTAGAACCATGATTCAAAACGCGTTTCTTCAGAATCACGATTTCGTTCAGGCGAAATTGAATATAAACGTGATTCGAAACGCAAATATGAAACGCGTTTCTGCAGAATCACGTTCGAAAAAGTTCTCTTGAATGCAACCGTGTTTTGAATCATGACTCTATGACGTCATTGATTGTGTCGGCCTATTTGAGGTGCTAGTCAAGCAGCCCACATAGAACGCATGAACGTAACCGCGGTCGGGTATTTTTTTTTTTTTGCAAAGAGCAGTGTCATGAATGGGTTAATTCTGGAACACATGTCATGATGTTAAGCTTATCAGTGTCTATTTTTCATGTTTTTCTTTTACGTTGTATGTGAAATTACTATGGTGTATCAAATGTGGCGAGTGTCGATTTTTGTTTCTCCCAGCTGATGATCTTACGGAGAGCTACCCTACACCCATACCCTACTGCAATTGTCTCCGCTGCATGTGCGGCGATCACACGGGGAATACATGCGAAGTTCCGAACCCTTCTTGTTCAGGCCAATGGTGTGGGCCTTTCGGCATTAGCCCGGACTACTTCGCTGAAGTGTTCCCGTCTGGTAAGTAGGTCTGCCGGCGTTCATTTATGTCCGTGATTGTTTTTACATCTCAATATTCAACACTCATTTGCATGTTAACATAGAATTATGGTCGTTAGCTTGTTTCTTTATTTTTAGACATCACCCAAACCCTGACATAACCCCATACCTGTTACATGTGTAATATACTTGCTGTGTATAGATAACCCTATCCCCAAACCCTACGCATAACCCTATCCCCAAACCCTATACCCTAACTTTAACCCAATCCTAACACTAGCAGTGGAACGGTTGAAAATGTATCTCAAATTCAATCACTTGTCCGTAACATAAAGGTTTGCGATCAATTCCATATTTGAAAGACAAATTTTGATTGGTTACCGATCAGTCTTTTGAACAAAAAGCGCATGCAACAATGATGTTGATTGGCCATTGTGATTTTGTGATTGATCGTAAACCTTTATGTTACGGGGCCCTGGTAGGCACTTCATTTTATCATTCCTTCTCGGTAAAAAAATATCATTTTATCCGTTTTTTCTTAGTGAACAATAACACAGTAAAAAATCTATCATTTGCATTATTATTATTTTTTGTTCTATACAAAAAAATACAAATAAACATTAAATAGCCATATGTTTAAAGTAATATCAACCATTGTTATGCCTGCAAAGATCCAAATGAAAGTGGTAAAAAAATATGCTAAGAGGATCACTCTACTAGGATATAGTTAGGAATCCACGATTAACTGGTCATACTTCAAACAAGAAAACTTTAAAAAGATGGGACATTTTTTTATTCACTCTGCGACTTCATTTCAGCATGAATTTCAAGACAGCTGGTTCTATGTCGGTAGAGCAGGCAACGGTGGTCACAGCCCGCTAGACAATATCGGACCGTTAAACCTTTAACTGGAATGATTTCGTGTAGAACCAGCTTTCTTAACAATTATGCTCATATGACGACGCCAATGACTTCGGCACTCGATAATGTTTTTCTTTCCTCCCTTCATGAACGCTCCAGAATTTTTCATGTCCTGCGTGAACGATGTCCGATGCAGCATGGAGACGGTCCAGCGGTACGCTACTCTGAATGCTACCCTTTCTTCCGGGGGCACCTGCCTGGACTTCGCTTTGGCCCACGCTGACGCGAACTCGTATTCTGATTCCGGTCTCTACGTGACTAACGTCCAGAACTGTCTGGGTCAGTTTGATTAGCCATACCTGTAGACAGACGAGGGCCCCGTTGCATAAAACTTGATATCAATGGTAACGCTGTCATCAATGGTAACTACCATGGCAACATACCTTGACAGCCAATCAAATCATATGTTTCCATATAAGTTGCCATTGGTAGCAAAGTTACCATCAATGGTAAGTTTTATGCAGCGGGACCCTGTAGCCCCAATTAATAATAACAGATAATAAAAGTGACATTGAGAATAAAATTATCATCATTCAGAGACGCTATGTACAATTTTCTCTTTAATCTATAATAAAACCATTTTGTACTTTTTTTTTTTTTTTTTTATAGAAATTCGTTTTCCTTCATTGTCTGAACTTACTTTTTTTGGGATTTACCATCATTTCGTTTGTAAATGATTTAAGTTGTTTGTGAATGCATTTTCCTCCATTCTATCCAATATTTCATGTTAATGTTTGAATATATATTTTTTTTTTCATCATTAAATCTTAAAGCTTTGGAATGGAGTTGGCAATCTAAGGGGAAAATCCTTGGCTGGTATTCTGGAAGTTGCCTCATCTCTAATAAAGTACCGAAGTGGAGTCGTCATATGGACATGTCGTCAAGACAATTAGCTCTAAACAAAATCACTCCAGTGAGAGGTTTAGCTGTCCGATATTGTCTATCGGGTTAGTGTCCGGCATTCCCAATTACAGTCCCCGTTGTGATCACCGCTGCTTGCTCTACCCGTATTGTTTAGAGCCAGTTGTCTTGACAATAATGCTCAAATGACGTCGCACTTCGGTACTCTATACATATCATTCTTCTGCGCAGCAGTTTTCTCGGCGCGATTACTCTTCCCGTCGTGACTACGATCGAGGTCATAATCGCCCTTTTCGCTCCCCGGGTCCTGACAGCCGTCCTGATCCTTCTTTACTGATCGCGATCGATCTCGTTGCGATTCGCGCTCACCTGCCCGTTCGGAAAACGCTTATTAGCTGATAGCGTGGGTCACCCATCGCATCATCTCAGACCCGCTTCATCCGGTAGTTCACGTTCTTCTCCTCCTGCCCCTTCTCCTATTCATTGTGTGTCTCGTTTTCCTCTTCCGCGTATCATTGTTTATATCGGTAATGCACGTAACCCAGCGCTTGTGGATACTGGCTCAAGTTTTTCTCTGATTAATGATAAGTTGCGTCTTTCTCTCCCTTCCCTTTCCCGTCGACTTATTTTTTTCCTTCCCGTTCGTGTCAATTCTGTTGCTGGCAACCCTGTTGATGCATTATGTGCTATTCCTGTCGACTTTTCGTCTCATTCTCGTCAGTTTTCTTTCCCTTTCCAAGTTGTTCGTGATATCAGTCCTCCTTTCATTCTCGGCTGGGATTTCCTCCGGCTGCACAATGCTCAGCTGGACATGTCCGCGGCTCAGCTCCATGTCGGTGACGTTTCTCTCCCCCTCATGTCTCGTCACGATCTCACTCCTCTTTGTGCCTCTGCCGCCGTCGACAAGGAAGTCGTTGTCCCGGCTTTTGCGAGATGATCATTCGTATTTCTCTCCATGCTGACTCCTTTTCTCGGCCCCCCCCCTCTGATTTTGATGGTGTGTTGGAACCTAGCCTCGACCTACCTGTTGTTGTCGCTTCTTCTCTCTCGGCAGTGAGTGATGACCTTTTCCCCGTGCGCGTTGCTAACCCGACGTCGACACCCGTCACCCTCTACCCTGGCATGGTTCTCGGTGAATTTTGTTCTCTGTTGAATTGTCCGGGTGAGCACTATTGTGCTGTTTCTCAAACCTCTTCTTTTTCTCCTTCTCGCCCGCCACGGTCCTCACCACCACCTCCTCCTCCCATTGACCTGTCGTCCACGTCGTTGTCGCATGCACAACGGACGAGGGATCGGTCTCTCTTGAAGGAATATGCCGACATTTTCAGCTGTAGTCAGGATGATTACGGACACACTAATCTTGTTCAGCACACCATTCCCACAGGCGATGCACCCCCTATCCGTCAACGGGCCTATCGCGCTTCGCCTTTGATCCGGCAGGAGATCAAGCACCAATGCAATCGCTTGCTCGAAGCCGGGGTCATCGAGCCTAGCTCTAGTCCGTGGAGTTTGCCTGTGGTTATGGTGAAGAAAAACACTGGTGGCTACCGGTTTTGTGTTGACTACTGGAAACTCAACAGCGCAACCATGCCCGACTCACACCTCCTGCCTCGCATCGATGATACGATAGATGCGCTGGCAGGGAATTGCTATTTCAGCACCACCAGGATCCTGACGATGCCGCCAAAACTGCTTTCACAACCATGGGCGGAAATCCCGGGGGGGGGGGGGGGACGGGGGGGGGGGGGGGGTCGTGTCCCCCCCACCATTTCGAATGGGGGGACACAATATCAAATGTCCCCCCCCACTACTTTCGGTCGTGTATCGAAAAAAACGTCATAACCCCCCCCCCCCACCATTTCGAAGGGGGGACACAATATAAGATGTCCCCCCCACTATTTTCGATCGTGTACAGCGCCTCATGCAGCTAGTTCTTCGAGGCCTTAATTGGGAATCGGTACTCGTATACCTTGATGACGTGATCGTTTTTGGACGCACGTTTGAAGAGGAGATCACGCGATCATGGCGATTGCGGGACGTTTTTGAACGTCTCAGATCAGCAGGACTCGAGCTCCGTCCAGAAAAGTGTTATTTCTTCAAGCAGGAAGTTACCTTTCTAGGTCACGTGATCACTCCATCAGATGTCCTCCCTGACCCAGCGAACATTGACAAAGTGCGTGGCTGGCCAGCCCCTCGCACGGTGACTGAGGTTCGTGCTTTTCTAGGGTTAAGCTTCTACTATCGACGCTTTGTCTTTCGTCACGCCCACATCTCACGACCTCTGTATCACCTCACCAAGAAAGGAGTCCCCTTTCTCTGGACAGATGAATGTGAGGAATCGTTCCAAGTGCTTCGAACTGCTCTCATTTCACCTTCTCTTCTCGCCCACCCTGTCTTTTCAGAGCCCTTTTCCCTTCACACTGATGCCTCTAACTTTGCGATCGGCGCTGTTCTCACCCAACAGATCGGCGGTGCCGAGCGCGTCATCGCGTAAGCGATTCATTCTATGTCTCAAGCAGAACGTTGGTGGTCGACCTATGACTGTGAGTTATGGGTAATTGTGTGGGCTGTGAAGCACTTCAAACACTATATCCTTTCTTCCTTTTTCACTATTATTACCGATCACAAGCCTTTGGTAGGGTTGCGAAAGCTCCCTATCAGCCATGAAGCGTCTGGTAGACGGAGTCGATGGGCCCTGGAATTAGACCCACTTGACTGGGAGATAGTGCACAAAGAGGGCAAGAAGCATGCCAATGCCGATGCTCTATCACGCATTCCAGACACGCACTCTCACGTGGCAGTTTCTGCTTGGCCATATGTGGAAACCCCCACGTTGGTAGATCCCTCTCCCGTTCCCCTCCTCTCCTACTACACCACCTTCCCATACGCCTCCTTCCTCCCGTCCTCTCGCTCCGTCTTGTGATGACCCTCACAGTGACGAGTGCCGTTCGCATGATTACCCCTTCCCCTATTCTCCCGACGCCCCGATTCCTTTCTCTGCCGTACACCGCCTTGATGACTCTCCTTTAGATCATGCTGGTTTCTGTGCCTCGATATTGGAAAAAGGAAGCCGTCTTCACCATTCTCAGCACCGCCACCCTGTGATTCATGAAGTGATGTCCTGGGTGCGGAATGGTCGTTTTCCATCCAAATCCGCCATTTCACATTATGACATTGCAGTGCGAAAGTTCTACAATATGAAGGACAGCTTGGTTGTGGGTGACGGTCTTCTCTGCGGGGTAAATAGAGTTTATTATTTTTATACCCACGATTCTCCTGTCGAGCAGGTTATCGTTTTCCAGTGCTTGATCCCTGAACATGCTGAAGTTCTGTCAATGTTGCATGGTTCCCCATTTGCGGGCCATTTTGGAGCAAAGAAAACAATCCAGAAAGCAGAAAAGCTCTGTTACTGGCATGGGATGCATGGACACATCAAGGACTTCTGTCTCATATGTGGACTGTGCCAAGCACGGCGAAAACCCTCACGGCCCGTACGTCTACGATCGTTTCGCTGATGATCTCTTTGTCCGCATCGATCGCGCAGTCAAACGTGTGACCGATCGCGCAGTGTCCGCCCGCGATTCTCCCTGTGCCGCCCCACTCACCTCTCATCAAACTACCACCCCTTCTTCCGACAATCAACCTCCCCCTGACACTTCTCATACAGTACGATCTCCTGCCATCCCACCTTCCTTCATTTGGTCTTCACCTTCTCCCCGCCCACCTCCCCTCCTTCCTGATCACCCAACCGCCCCTCCTCTCCCTCCCACCCCCTCGCCCCGGGGGGGGGGGGGGGCACTCAAATTATATTTTGATGGGGGTGTGCCTCACGAAACCCTGAAATGGGGGTCTAAGGAACTGACTACAAGGGTAAAATCCGCGTAAAATGTGGGGTCCTAGGAACTAAAAATATACCGCCCGGCATTGTGAAAAACAGGGTCTACAGAACGATCCTCGCTGCACATGCGACGCGTTGTGTACGTCAGGGTTTTCTTGCAGCTCGCTCGGCCGGCGGGTCGGGCGGCCGGGTTGATGTTGAAGCGTATGCTTAGCAAGCTGCACGCAAGCCGCGGACCTGGGGAACGGAAGGAGGGGCACAGCGGGGAGGCTAAGGAGCGGAACTTTTCGCGGAACTTTCGCCATGCGTAGGATATAGAGGATCTAAAGAACTGATATCGAGGTCTCAAAAAGGGGGTCTTCAAAGCGGCACGTCCCCGTACCACCAATATATGTGAGTGCCCCCCCCCCGGGCCCCTCGCATGACGCCCATGCGCGCAACCATGATCCCCGCGAACGTACGCGTCGTGGTCGTGTCATCCGCCCTCCTGTCTATTACGGATTCCCTAATTTTCGGATTGCGTTTCATTTCTCACTTTCCCATTTCATTTCTACTATTCTTCTGTCGTTTTCTGAGTTCTGTTTTTCTCTTTTATCGGAAAGGGCGCTGGTGATAATTTTGTTACATTAATTGTATTTCTAACGTTGTGGATAGATACATGCTCACCGTGGGTTGGTTTAATATTTAGTCTTCTTTTGTTCGGTGACGGTACTTAAGTGTACTATTTTTCTTTTTAATGACACAAGTCTAATTTTTGGTCGTTCGTGGTATTTTTGCTGTTGGCATGGGTGCACGCTCAATTTGTATTTGTTATGTTTAACTTGTGTCCTGGTTCTGACGATCTCTTTGGAAATGTTTTAATTGTTATGGTTTGATTAAGTAACCTCATCGATATCATATTTAATGTTAGACTCGTAGTTCATTTTTTTTTCTTTCATTTTTTGACTGTTATGTTCCCTATTTTTGTTACGGATGGCTTTGTTATGCCTTTCACGAGTTTCACATTTGGTATCATTTATGCTCTACATTACTCCTTACTGAATCTTGTCACACATATAGGGGTCTAGTATCTAGTTGTTATCTTTCTTGCATATTGTTATTCGATTATAATCACAAGTCTCTGTAATTGGTTTTGCAGTTGTGGTTGAGAACATGCTCGCCGTATTCTTTTCTATTTGTTCTTGCTTAATTATTTGTTGATTATTGTAACACTTTGCGTCGTATGAATTATCATATTGTTATGTTTATGATTGATGTTCATTGTGTAATAATCTCAACCTCAGTTCTCCTCGTTTTCTCATGCATTTTATTGGTTGAGACGAGGACGTCTCTTTTGGAAAAATGGGACGAATGTAAGAACCAATTTCCCCTGTAGAATCTGTGCTTATAAGACACAAAGAAGTGAGCCACAGATTATCACCAGTCCAGGCCATTAAGGATTGTCCGTCCCTTTTGCAAGCTTAAAATTTGAAATCGTCTATCACGATCGTAAATTGAAGAAAGTGTGATTCAAGGCCATTTCTAAGAATATAGCATGTTGAAGCTTTCTGTATATGTAAAAAATTTCAGCCGTTAAATTTCACACCGACTTTTTTCGTACTACGAAAAAAGTATTAGTCTTTGTTACAGTATCTGTGTGGTTTATAATGCGTGTGTGAAATCCTAATTTTATGAGTAACTACCAAACTTTGGAGATGATTCCTTCCATAGAACAATTTTTTTTCATAATGCGTTTTATAAACAGATTAATCAATAAAGCAGATATTTCAACACAAACTGCTAAGAGCCTGAGGTAAAGACTATTAATCAGACGTTGTTTACGTGCATTATTTGAATTTTACACTACGTATCAGTTTAACATTGTGAATATAGAGCTTGCTAGCATTTCTCTATATGTTGCCAATGTTTCGATGGTTTTGCGGTGATCTGAAAAAGGGACTGGCTGTCTTTAAAGGTTCCCTGTCCTCAAAATATATGTTGACTTCTGTTGATGCAACTTAATATGTATATAACAAAAATCACGAACTGTTCAATGGAAATATGTGTCCTATATTTAAAAAAAAATTTTCTATATTTTTTCTCAGCACTGATAAGCCCCGCCTCCAAAATATCCTCCAACTCAAGATTTCCCCCTGTGATATCATGAAAGGTAGAAATTAGCAGGATAATAGACATAATTTATGCACAAAGTAAACATTGCAATGGCCACCTGCAAGTGCTTATAATAGCATCACATAGCTAGCACATTTCTGACGTAAGGAAACGACTATTCCCACATGAAAGGTTGTAAGATGGTATTGTGTGAAGACATGTGATGCTCTTGTGGGCAGGTGGAGGTAGTCATTGCAATGTTTAGTTTGTGCGTAAATTCTACTTATTATCCTGCTAATTTATATCTTTGATGATGTCACAGGGGGAATCTTGAGTTGGAGGATATTTTGGAGGCGGGGCTTATCAGTGCTGAGGAAAACAAAAGACAAATTATTTTAAAATATAGGACACGTATTTCCATTGAACAGTTAGTGATTTTGTTATGTACATGTTAAGTTGCATCAACAGAAGTCAACATATATTTTGATGATAGGGGCCGTTCAGCACTAGAGTGAAGATTGCAACCCACTCTCTCTCTTTCTCATTCTCTCTCTCTCTCCTTATCTCTCTGACTGTTTAAACCTTCCAATCAGTTCCCTTCTAAGATTACCACTATAATTATACTCCCATACGTATCTCTCTTTAGCCGCCTCTTGTAGGTTTAAAGTGCTAAGTCACAGAGAGAACACAGTTTCCTCGTAACAGAGTTTTTCATACCACATCTTCGTATGACATCTTCGTATATTCAGTATTACAACCTTCGGTGTATATTCAACTCTACTACTTCTACTACTATGATCTTATAGTGATTGTACTACATCTTACTTGCATATTTTAGATTCGTCAATAAATGATCGTGAGCTGTAATATTCATCGCCTGTGTCTTCATATTCATCGTCGTCATCTTCTTCATAGTTAAGAGTCTCACTGAGAGACCACGCTACCCCATCTTTGATCTATAGGCTGGCGCGGAGTGTCGTCATATCCGCTTAGCTACCCCTTAAAGCGATGAAAACAAGTTTTCTATGGCTTTTAAACATCAGCCAGTCCGACAGCCGCGGCAGGGCAATGGTTCAATACCCCCGCCTAGCAAGCCTTCACCCGAGAATCTCCACGTGCAATTTGCTTTCATCAGTTGTCCACAGCAACGTATCGTTATGCATGACCTTTGAACGATTGTACCCGAATGTCCGCGCCCGCCTATATTAAACATCACCACAGTGCAGACTCTTACACTTTGTTTAAAGGTGATATTCATAGGAAATAAATCAAATAAATATAGTTTATTTTATAATTGAATGAGTTGTTAAAGCAATTTATGCAGCTAACATGCCATGAAAGTGTTCAGTTATGTGTTTAATGAAAGTCAAATTTCACTAAATTGACTCTCTTCCTGATCTACGAAATCGCCTAAGGGAACGTGGCGTTGTGTGTACGTCACAGCCGGGATATGCTTCCATTGTGTATCACACCTGTTAATCCACTAGCAACTGCCATCACAGTTTCATTAACAATGCCCGATGCTTCTGGCGGAAAAGAAGCTGCGGGTTGGCATGTGTGATGCACAATAACGCCTCCCGTTTCTTACGTCAGACCTAAAGGCCGTTTCGGAAGACAGTAGGTCAAATTTGTCCCCGAGAATACGGTGATTGTTTACACCCTAATTTCTCTTTTTGGAAAGTGATATATTGTTTGAATGTCATCCGAGCTCATTATATGGCTTATAAGTTTTCTGCAGATGAATATCTTAATATTTTTTTTTGGATTTTCTATGAATATCACCTTTAAACGTCCCCTGACGTCTAAATGTATGTTATGTTGATGCAACTTGATATGTCTAAACAGGTATGTGTTATGGAAGGATATGAAACAACTTCCTTTCTTTGAACCCATGAGTGGCACCCCAGAAAAAAATGTCTTCTCAGCCTGTGCTTTTCACGTGTTTTAATAATGACGAACAGGATTGCGTAGCAACGGTTTCTCAGATAGAACAAAAAAAATGTAGAGTCTTATTTCGCTTGTCCAGTTCTGTTGGATTGCATCAATACTGTTGTGAGGAAAAGATATATCAGCGAACAAAAATAAACAGTTTTTTCTACTAAAATATCTCAGTTGCACGCAAATGCACGCAAACTCTGTTAATGAAAATAAACAGCTTAAGATATAATTTTGATAATGATTGAATCCCACATTTGCGGAAATCTGCGGAAAGTGGAGAAGTTTGTTAATTGTGTATTAAAAGTAAGAATATTATCGTATATCTCCGTTTGTGCATCATTCAACAATTATTTAGAAGATAACCGAGTACATGCAGGATCTTTAGTGGTGTTGGCCGCAACTTTCTTGAAAATTGCATAAAAATGTGATAAGAAACATAGCTTGCAGAGACAAAACAGTGAGTTAAAGATATTGCTTTCCAAGTTGACAGCAGCTAAATGTCGGTGCCGCGCATGGGACATCAAAGCATTGTAGTGACTTTCTTTGAAAATTGTGGAATGTGAAATGCTTTTAACATTCATTAGCACGCTTTAGTATCCATACAGATGTTTGAATATATTATGCTCGAGTTGTTTCTCCTTCCGAACACATCTCTGGTCTAAACAAAAACAAGTGCTTATAATAGCATCACATGTTTATACAATACAAACTTTTTTTTCCCCTTGGCATAGCTTGCACATTTCTGACATAAGGAAACGAGTATTCCCACGTGAAAGGTTGTTAGGTAACGGGGTGTTAGGAAGGAGAAGAAACTCGAGCATAATATTATCAAACATCTGTATGGGTTCTAAAGCGTGCTCATAAAATGTCAAAAGCATTCCATAATCATGACAATACTTTGATGTTCCATGTGCCGGGCCGACATTTAGTTGTTATCAACTTGAAAAGAGATTTTTTTCATTGCGCATTTGCCTCTAGAATCTTTTTTTTTTTTGACAAATTTGTTTGCAACCTATAAAGAAGTTAAGGACAGATTATGACAGATATTTTATTCTGCTTTTGGCTCGAAAAGTGATAAGGAATCATTCAAAAATCGGACAAATAAAATATTTGTATTACTTACAAAATTGACCAATTTCTTCACTTTCTTGTGCATTTGTGTGATTCAACCATTCTCAAAATGATATATTAAGCTGTGTATTATCATTAACGTTGTTTGTGTGCGTTTGCGTGCAGCGGAGTTATTTTATTAACAGAACGGGACAAGCGAAATGAGACATTTCCTTTGTTCTCTCGGAGAATTAAGCCGTTGCCACACAATCATGTTCAGAATTGTTCAAACACATAAACAGCACCTGTTGAGAACACATAACTTTTCAGCGGGGTGGCACATGGGTTAAAATAAAGAAAGTTGCTTCATATCCTTTCAAAACACATCCCTGGTTAGGTGGTATTGTGTGAAGACATGTGATGTTCTTGTGGGCAAGGGAGAGGTAGTCATTGTAGTATTTTGGCCCGCGCCATTCATAAACTCAAAACGCCGCGGCCTGGCCCGGGCGAGTTACTGAAAGGGGTATGAGAGTCCGCGTTATGAGCACAGATATTTTGCTTTATATCCCTCATTAATATATTCCAGTTCGATGATTGGTTGAAAGGGTGTCACATGACCACAAATAGATGAACTATCTGAAGGAAGAGAGCTCAGAGGGAAGAAAAGTACTATTTCGTGACGTCAGAGGGAAAAAAAGTACTATTTCGTGACGTCAAGTCAAAATTATATCCCTCATTAATATATTCCGGTTAGTTGATTGGTTGAAAGGGTGTCACCTGACCACAAATAGATGAACTATTTCAAGGAAGAGAGCTCAGAGAGAAGAAAAGTACTATTTCGTGACGTCAGAGGGAAAAAAAAGACTATTTCGTGACGTCATGTCAAAAATAGTCTTTTCTTTCCCTCTGAACTATCGATATCCGGGTTATTGGTGATCGATACAATTTTCATCGATTCATCCCAGGTAAATGCGCGACACGCAAAATCTACGCGATACATTTCTTTCCAGCTGCTTTTTGGCAACACAGCGGAAAATTATTGGGCGCGCTGCCGGAACTCCCGCGGTGTTGCGGCCGAGGTGCAACTTGAATTTTCGTTGGTTTGCTCAAGCCGCAGGAAATAACATAACACCTGAATCGGGCTCCTGCGTTCGGAGCTTAGAGCATGGGCACTACTACAAGGTCCATGGTAAGGATTAAATTAATGAACAAAGAATATGTTAATGAAGGATATAAAACAAATATTTCATGATCTTTATTCGGGAATCTTTGTGGAATCTATTGGACCCCTCGGTGAAGTGGAGGGCGAGCGGTACCATTTTCCCTCGACCTGCGGTCTCGGGAAAATAGTACCGCTCGCCCTCCACTTAACCTGGGTGCAAATAGATTCCACAAGATCCCTCATGGTCATGAAATATTTGTATAATAGTCTCTTTTTTCCTCTGGACTATCGATATCCGGGCTATCGGTGATCGATACTGCGCGACACGCAAAATCTACGCGATACATTTCTTTCCAGCTGGTTTTTTGGCGTTTTAGCGGAAAATCATTGGGCGCGCTGCCGGAACTCCCGCCGTGTTGCGGCCGAGGTGCAACTTGAATTTCCGTTGGTTTGCTCAAGCCGCAGGAATAACAAAACATCTGAATTTGGCTCCTGCGTTCGGACCTTAAAGCATGAGCACTGTATTACAAGGTCCATCGTAAGGATTAAATTAATGGACAAAGAATATATTAATGAAGGATATAAAACAAATATTTCATGATCTTTATTCGGGAACTTTCTTGAATCTATTGGTCCCCTCGGTGAAGTGGAGAGCGTGCAGTACCATTTTTCCTCGACCTGCGGTCTCGGGAAAATAGTACCGCACGCCCTCCACCTAACCTTAGTGCAAATAGATTCCACAAGATCCCTCATGGTCATGAAATATATGTATACTACCGGTACTCACATAGCTTAAAACCAGTTGCCGTGACAACATGCTCATTTGATGCCTTACTTCGGTACTCTATAAAGATTGGCACAATGTTCAATTATATTTTTTTTTAATGATAGTTAGCTTAGCCCCCTGAGCTTGTACACCCTGCCAGTTTGCCGATGTGAGTGTGGTTACCAGGATCATTACCATGGCAACTCATGTATGGAATATTGTCTGTAGTTTGTCACTGCATTTGTTATTTGTTTACATAAAAACACAACGCAAGTTTCTAACTATACATTTTACTAGCTACCCTGTTGATTCCGATTAGAAATTTTAACCATTCAAAGGTCACGTTCATGCCCAAATATTATCATTGCCATGACAACGGTATTGAATAAATAATATTCAGGAAACATTTTATCTACATGACTTTGTAGCTTTATATCTATCAAAAATGTTATCAGGGTCTTGATGTCAGAGTTTATGATTTCGAAGATGGCTGAAAACGGGTATAGAAGTCAAAATATACGTGTATTTAAAGGAATAGTACATCCTGAAGTTATTTTGGTTTCAATACAAGGAGAAACATGGGAGGTGCTCCCCCATACGAGTCTTTCCATGAATTGCCTTTTTTATGTTCTTTGATGAAGGGATACATTCTTTTCATAGCGATATATGTGTATAAAACATGTGGCTAATGATATATCAAATGCACAGGTGAATTTGTAAATATCCCTTCGAGAAAATGGACATTTTCCACCAAAAACATGTAAACATTTTGGGAGAGTACTCGCACATGAAGTCACAAAATCAAAATTTTAAATTGAAATAACTTTCTTTTCCTTTGACCGATTTTCGTCAAACCTTCACTTATATGTCTTTTTAATGTGTCTCCTTGTATTGAAACCAAAATCATTTCAGGGTGAACTATCCCTTTAAGGAGACAGGTAAGTAATGTAAGTATATTTGTTGCTATGACCATGATGACAACAGCATGTAATGTCATATTGATTTATCATACTAATTGTCAAAACTAACTTAAATTTACTTACCATTTACCAAATTTACTTAGCGTTATTCAATCGCGAGCCTCAACTAGCATTATGCTATTGCTCGCTCTTGTTAACAACGTTTATATACTAGGTGTTAAAAAAATGTGAAACTTTTGAAAAATGATTAAAAATCAGTTTCAACTCATATCGATCTGAAATTGATATCTCATAAAGTCTAGGGATGGGAGTTAAAATCTCATTAAATATTCCAAAGATTATTACAAGAAAACTAATCAATAAGATGTCACAAAAACTGTCTCTGAAAAAAATTGACGTCCGTTGACTTTATGATGTGTCAATTTCAGCTTGATGTGAGTTGAAACTGATTTTAAATTATTTTTTAAAACTGTTCATAGTTTTTTTTTAACACATCAAAATTAGTACGAGAAATACTTCGAAATAAACTTTTAAATTAATATGCATTTTTAAAGTGTTTAATCTTGCTTGTTGTCGGTGCTGTGTGTACTTGCTCAATGATGTGTAGTAAGGGATGTGCGGTCAGTAACCCACACTTGACCGCACATCCCGTATTACCCGTAAACAATGTCATATCGCAAGGAACCTATGATCGCAACTTGCAATAAACCGTTTTCGTAATGTATTTACAATTACTTTACCCCTTAAATGCGAAGTAAAGGTTTACACACTCGCCTGTACCTCGTTATTCAGATTCAGTTTCAACTTTATAATGTCATATTGTTAAACCCTTTTATGTGTGTGGGAAAAAATGTCAAAGCTTTCTCGACCTTGAAGGCGAAACATGCATAAACATTTTTTTTCTCTCTCTCCCCTCCCCCTCTCTCTCTTTTTCACACACACACACACACACACACACACACACACACACACACACATACACACAGGAAACACTCGAGGAAAAGCACTACTATTGATATCAATTAGTTACAGCTCCAAACCACATATTTGTGGTACTTGCCGGCCCCGAATCGGTTAAGATTTTCTCTACACTAGCGAGTATTTGTATGTGTTCTGCAGGGGGGGGGGGGGGGGGGGGGACAACTTACCGTATGATAACTAAGATGAGAAGACCTACCTTGGCTCGAGCTGTCGTCTCATGAGCGACGACTTGACCAATAAGTCACCGATCTGGACGATCTCTTGAGAGGTGGCGAAGGAATAGAAGAATGTCCACTATGCTGACAAAAATAAAGACAAGTCGGGCTTTACTGCAGCCTGTGTGATTTGCTTATAATGATCTTAAGTATAGCAGACATCGAGTTAACTTCTACATTACCAGGGCCCTGTTTCACAAGTCTTACCATTGATGGTAACTTTGCTACCAATGGCAACTTTTGTGGAAACCTTGAATTTGTTTGGCTGTCGATTGATGTTACCATGGTAGTTACCATTGGTGGCAGAGTTACCATTAATGGTAAGTTTTATGCAACGGGGCCTAGGCCACGGAAATTCTGTTGGGTTTCTACACATTTTCATGACAATGGTAATGAGAGAGTTAAGCATTGCCGATCCTTTTAAAATGTAACGTTTGTCTTGCGGTGCGCGTGCGTGATTATAGTCTCTAGATTTCTTTTCCACATTTCCTTTTTTCTCTCTCCCTCTCTCTGTCTATCTCTGTCTCTCTCTCTTCCTCGCATACACACATGATATACAAGCACACACGCACGTACACGAAAGAGGTTTAAACATGACGTTACTCCAGTCTCATGAGCTGTGCATAAACACTTGTTTCGCTAGAAGGCCGTTTGTGTCATCAATACCCCAATTTTGTACAAGAGATAACTTTCATCAATTCAAGTAAGAGAAGTACAGCTGATCTTACCTGGAAAATGGTAAACATGTAGGGAAAGAACGGAGAAATTGTCTAAATTCCAGGGAAATTGGTGAGAAACGTGCTTTCTCCGGTAGCTTGAAATACCGTGTGAAGAATAATTGTGTTTACGCCTGCACTATTGGCAACTACTGCGCCGTTGGTGTGAGCGCGTTGACGTCATAATTACCGTCTGGCGTTAAAGGGGAAGATCACCCTGAAATTATTTTGGTTTCAATAAAAAGAGACAAATGAAAGAAACATATGAGTAAATGTTTGACGAAAATCGGTCAAAGGAAAAGAAAATTATTTGATTTTAAAGTTTTGATTTTGTGACGTCACGTGCGAGGTGCTCTCCCATATGTTGTGTACAAAATAAGTCGATAAATTGCTTTTTTCCCTGTTTTTGACAACGGAATGATTTTTTTCGTACAGGTATGTGTGTAAAAACGTATTTCTGATAATATATCAAACGCACGAGTAAAAGGATGCATATCTTTGTGAGAAAATGCACATTTTCGAAAAAAATTGCACACAACATATGGGAGAGCACCTCGCATGTGACGTCACAAAATCAAAACTTTAAAATCAAATAACTTTCTTTTCCTTTGACCGATTTTCGTCAAACCTTCACTCATATGTTTCTTTCATTTGCCTCTTTTTATTGAAACCAAAATAATTTCAGGGTGAACTTCCCCTTTAAGCATTGTTGTATGCAAATACATTTGATGCGCGCTCCAGAACTTTGGACCAATCAGAGTACAGCACTGCTGATTTTTTTTTTGTTTGTTTACGTTCACTCTGCATGTTACAAAATTTTGGCCGTTTCAAGAATTAATATTCGACAGCATGCCCCTCTTTATTTTCAAAATCTGTTGTGTGTATAGCGAAGGTCCCTGATAAGAGGCCCCTTTTCTCGAACAATAAAGGCAGAAACCCGAAACTTACTACATTTTTCACAATTGAAATCTAGCCTGGAATTCAAAAGAAGTCATCTTAAGTTGTGCATTTTTGGCAACACCAATGTTATGTATGCCATAGAAGATTGTTTGTAGAGATTACTTGTTGGAAACATTTACGTTGGCGTTCACGAAATCAAACTTAAATTATTTTAAACAAGTTCATATAATTCACCGTAAGTCTACGCTATTTCTCATATCAAATATGTGAGTAGATGACTTGTCGACTTGAGCTTCATGGCAGCTTTGCCAATAATTATGTAACATCAATTAATATGGTTGCGTATCAAATCGACTTTCAAGCCCACACACAAAGAAATACGTACAGACACAGACACACACGCAGATATACAGACAGACAGACAGACGCACGCACTCACACACACACACACACGCATACACACAAACACACACATTTCGAAGCAGTTGTGAAAATGGGCTAAAGAAGAGGCAACTATCAAATTATGGTAAGGAACAGATGAAAGTCTCAGAAGATTTATTGGTTTCTGGTCTTCTTTTATTATTCCAAATATCGAGGGAGTGCATGTATATTAGAATTCAATATTAGTAGAATGTCGACCGTAGATCTCTTCTTTTACGTTGCAACACTGAGCTGCAGAGCAAAGGAGATAGGCAGACGTATATGGGAGGAACATTCATGTTTCACACGGCCATGTCTGCTTTGAATATCTATGCTGTACATAGATATCAATCCAAGTTATTCTTCACTTAGTTTTTATCAAATCATTGTGCGTTAATTGTTAGCAATGGATGCTCGAGTATGGCACAAACATTGAACCCAATTCAATCGTCTTTTATCATATAAATGTACATGTACAACACACTGGTCACTCATTTTATATCAGGTTATAACGGTTAGAACATGCGATTTAAATCAGCTCCTACAGAGGTTAAACGTTAGATACTTCGGGGGAGAACAGCATTTTCGACAAGTTTCGTGAAAGCATATCTGGGCCCTGTTGCATAAAACTTACAATTGATTGTAACTTTGCTATCAATGGCAATTACTATGGAAACCTTGAATTTCATTGGCGGTGTTACCATGGTGGTTACCATTAATGGCAGAGATACCACTAGTGGTAAGTTTTATGCAACAGGGCCCTGGACGACTATATATGGCTTGGTAAGCTAAGGGTCAAATCTTTATTAGTTAAAAGTTTCATTTGTGCATAATTTTGAAGGACAGAGCTGATCCCCATTGCAGTCACCACATCGCATATATGATATAATCGTTGCTGTATCCATACTCTCCATAGTAATACGATTGATTGGTCATGCTCTTAGATACACAGGCAGAGAAAAGGGGGAACTAGGCCCTGTTGCATAAAACTTACCATTCATGGTAGCTTTGATACCAATGGCAACTTCTGACATGGCAACCTTAAATGTGATTAGCTATCGAGCGATGTCATCATGGTATTTACCATTTAAGGCAGAGTTACCATTAATGTCAGTTTCATGCAAAGGGGCCCATTAGAGGTTTTGAACCTGCGATGTACAGGCCATTGTACGAAATGCGTCACATCATTTTAATTGTATAAGTGTGAAGTACAATGAAAACAATGTGGTGTTGGGCAGTTGATGAAAGATGATTCTATTAATTCTTCCCCTCCCCCTCCCCCTTCCATCCCCCCATACAAACAATACTACACAATCACCTCACATCTATGAAGTTATTATACAACTTTACCACAGACCAATGTCCATATGTGTATCTCACGCTGCACATCTGCACATGCCCCTCTCACTCTGACCAGTAGAAGCCCTGTACTATTGGGAGTTTTCTTCATCAAATGGTCCGGGGTTGCAAAAACGAAAATACAACAAAGATGTGGGTAATGTGACCAAAAACACTATTTTGCATGTACAACAGACCAATGTCCATGTGTATCTCACATGACATATGCCACTACCATTGTGACCAGTAAACACACTGTAATATTGAAGTTTTCTTCATCACATGGTCAGGGTTGAAAAAACGACACTACCACAAAGATGTTGACAATGTGATTTGGACTTGGGGATGTTTCACCAAGCTGTTTGTAAGTTACGAACGACTTTACGAACGACTGGTGATCCCTTCTTGTGCTAAATCAAATTCTCAGTGAACAAAGAGTGGTATCGCATTTAGCACAAGAAGGGATCACCAGTCGTTCGTAAAGTCGTTCGTAACTTATGAACAGCTTTCTGAAACTCCCTACAGGGTCTGCTCTTAAGCTAAGAATGACTTTACGCACGACTGGTGACCCTTTCTTGTGCTAAATAAGATACCCCATCTATTCATGTTTTAATATAGTGGGAGTTCATTTCCAACAATCCTAATCAAATATCACAAATCATAAACTTCATATTTATCATAAACTTCATATTTAGACACTTGTTAACAAAAAGAATTTCAATTCATAAACATCATCTTTTAACTTAAGCTGATGGGAATCAAAATAATGGAGAATCTTATTTAGCACAAGAAAGGGTCGCCAGTCGTGCGTAAAGTCGTTCTTCGCTTAAGAGCAGCTTGGTGAAACACCTCCCCAGAAAAGTTATTTTGCATGAGAGTTTGTTGAACTTCAAACTAAGTGTTAATGATAAAAACAACCCACTGTGCTCGTACATTGTAACCTGTTCTAGCATCCAACTGCATAGACATACAGCCTGTCCATTCAGATCAGATTTTGTGTTTCACTTGAGCAGTGTTTCTCATCCAAACCTAATCAAAGTAACCTGTAAATCAAGACCACCTGGGCCCCGTTGCATAAAACATATCATTGATAGTAACTCTACCATCAATGGTAACTAACATTGCTCAACAGCCAATGAAATTAAAGGTTGCCATAGAAGTTGCCATTCACAGCAAAGTTACCATCAATGGTAAGTTTTATGCAACAGGGCCCTGCTCATAAAGACCACATTTCTTGAATCCATTCAGCGATCGTTGCATACAGGTTTCACTGTATTTACATGAAGCTATATAAACAAAATCATTTGCTTGCCCTAAATGATCAATGTGGTATTTCATGTACTTGACCATTCCATTTCTTTTGCTCTTATCATGGACAAAACATACCACCCCGGAATATAAATGGCCAATCAACATCATCGTTGCATGCGCTTTTTGTTCAAAAGACTGATCAGCAACCAATCAGAAGTCGTCTTTCAAATTTGCAATTGATCACAAACCTCTGTGTTACGGGGCCCAGTAATCATGCTATATATATATATATATATCATTTGAAATCTTAGAATATAGAGAATAGGACATTGCAGTGGACTGAAAAATAGATATTGTGACTTTAAGCTGGTTGTATAATTTCACATTACAGGCGATATTTCTTTCTTATGAAAAAGTGGCTCTTAACTCCTTATGTGATTTTATTCACAAGTAATACACACAAATCCCATAGAGTAGAAGTTTATCTGGCACTGAAAGGCTTCATGTACCACATTTACAATTTTGTTATAATCATACGCACATCTCTGGCAGAATGGGTTATTCCCTTCAGTCCCATAGGCAACAATCTGTGTTATTATTCACATGGGACAAGCATTGCTCCGTACTGAGAAGGTTAAAGGTCACAATACGACACTCACAACAGCCACAACATCAATTCAAAATCACCCAAGGTGTGAGTTTACAAGATTAATTCAGAAAGACAGATGGGTATATACACTGTACAGACAAGATTAAGGTGATTTCATGACGACCGCGACTAGACTGCTATATAAGCGGACAATACCAGATATGGGCATCACAATGGAGCGTGGGATTGAATTTACAATGTTTGCAATCACCGTCTTCAATGGCTCAAGTGCAGTAAGTTCCCTGTTGTTGTTAGCATTTGATTGCAAGTACGTGACGGCAATCGATTATTGTCAACTGTAACAGATTTTATAACTTTGCAGTGATTGTAGCAAATGTGTGCAATAGGCTGTAATCGATTATATTCAGCGCCCAAGCATTAATACACATTTGATTGCAAGCATGTACTCATGTGACGTCATCTATTGGTCAGCTTTGAAGGATTAGATTAACTATGCAGTGAATGCAACCACTATGTGTGATGGGACTACAATCGATTGCATTCAGCGCCAAAGCATGAATACATATTTGATTGCAAGCATGTACTCATGTGACAATAATCAATCCAATCAGCTGTCAAGTATAATATAACTTAGCTGTGAATAAAATCTGCAATTTACAATGGCAATTTGCAATGGCCTACAATCGACTTGCATTCAACATCATGCACTGTATGTGTGATTGCCATAATCCTTTCCCAAGAAATGCTGCATAGCGCCAGCTTGTGTTGAAAACTGTACAGTCAAACTGTCAATAATGAGCTTTGCTTTTTATGGGATCTACAGTGCTTTCTAATTGTTATGAAGATTAATATCTAGATAATATGCTTTTCAATCAATTTGGTTCTACTCTTGCACTACACTCCCAGTACCATGCATACATTGTAACCAAAATTGGACAATTTCAAGTTAGTGCACAAAAATGTGATAATTACATATATCTACAAAGAATGCTTGAAACATAAGGCAATAAATAGCAATATGTCAAAATATCAAGATGTTTGGAAATATCATAATTTGTACACATTCTTACACTTCGCTTCTCAATTGATGCAATTGAATCAATCAAGAACAGACACATCAGAAATCAGCTTTCACAGTCATTCTCGTTATTAATATGTATATTACTCAAGGCAAAATGTCTGTGAACACAACAATGCATATCCATAGCAAAAATATGTAATATTTCTCTGACTAGCTTATGAAACCAAATTATACAAAAAATAACCCCTAAAGTGGATGTCTTATCATACACATTGCATCATAGAATTTATATTAAATTACCTTTCACGACATGCAGAAATATACAAAACAATCTGTGTATCACACGATAAATAGATCACGACCAAAGGCAGCTGAAACCATCATTTTCAAATCAGTGAAAAATGCAAAGGAAACATACAAAATATACATAATACATAAATACAGGTATTTAGTTGCACCTAAGTACCCACTTTACGACTACTTGTAATTCTAGATTCTCCAATCAAGGATATAATATTTAAAAAAGCAGACTGAGGAAGAAAGACAGAAACAAACAGAAATACTCCTCGACCCAATCTTATATCTGTCAGCCACAAGTACTTCTACTCAATAGCACATCCCGTCACTTAGCATCCAGCCAATTAGCATCAAGCATAGCAACTTCTGACTTGTGAATGAGTAACTAGACCTCTGACTTATCACAACTGTTATTGTTCAGGGCCGTCATCTAAATGCACAACACATGTGCCTCGTCTAAGTGAATCAAAGTCGCCCAACTTGAATATATTGCATTTGAAACGGAATCCACTCAAGTCCATAAATCACAACGTAAAAACTCTTCAATAATCCATATTTCTAGTAATGTAAACTACAAAATGCATATTAAATAGTAAGTAACTTCTGCCTCCCCTCACCAACCTAATGTACGGAGTTATGATCGATAACAATCGCAAGTCTAGTTGCGATCAATTGCAAGGACCCTATGCAGAAACTGAATGCATTGCAGTGTCAGCCAATCTGTATACACTGTCTATAACGATCAGACCCGAGCTAGTGTCATCTTGCACTGTGTTACAGCGTTTGCACTCTTTTGCGCTTCGGCTTTGGATTGCAAATTCTCAGGATACATGGCCAAAAGTACTGGAGCTATATCCATGAAATCTTACTAACCTAGTTACTTGCTAAAATGTCATTGAATGCATGTAGGTTAGAGCTTTCATGAATACAGCCCAAAGCTATATTAAAACACAACTTGTTGGTGAATAAAATCTACAATGCACAATCTTGAAAAAAAGAAAAAAACAAAATAGGATTGTATCAGCTCACTGTCTCTGGAGCTTCAATGTATATACAAACTAATTACGCAGCATCGAATTCCACCTTTTTCTTACTACATGTGACCAAGAATGAATAAGAGAAAATAATAACAAAATTATGACTATCTCTATTTCTGGAAGAGAGAAAATTGTGTACATATAAATGTGTGCAGTACATTTCAGGGAAAGGCTTTCTCCCCCAAATGCTAGGGAAAACTCTGGGGGAAACTTTATTCTTCTCAAGAGTTTAAGTCCACATTGACTTCCGATGTAAGAAGTAGCTCCCACAAGTGGCTTGTCCTGTTTTTTTGCCTGTGCGTTATAGACCTGGGGACACATCTTCAAAAAAGTTCATCTTTGTAACATCCTCACTGTCCACACATCTTGGACAAGTTAGATCATTGGGACGTCCATCAAGGATGCCCACTGTGGGAACTTTCTTGGAGGAGGGATGACTTCACGATCATCATTGACAGTGTGAACGCTCCTATGCATAAAGCAATGGATATTCCTCACCACAGTATCTGTAGACTTAACTCTTCATGTAAATCAAGTAAGCACAGGGGAAGTGCACATGGGATGACCCATAGTTAGAAGGGACAACTTTGGTTTCCGCTCCAAGAATCTTTTGCGTGATCATAGATAAAGCCGCAGAATCGAAATGACGTGCTGTGTTAACCGTCCACTGTATTAAGCAAAGGGAAACTCCTCACACATAAGGTCTTACACTCGTTATCGCCAATATCATCACAATTTCTTCCCCTAAATGTTTTACGTGATCATAGATGGAGCCGTAAGGTCAAAATAACAAGCAGTGAGGAGTTTCTCGTGCATTAGGCAAGGGAAACTCCTCACTCCACAAGTTTTAACCTTTACATTACCATGCACTGAAAACCAACTGGCTTACTACACATCTTCATGCCAATAGTAATGAGAGAGTTAAACCTTCCATTGCTAGGTCTTGAAATCCACATTGGTTTACTACATACATCTTCATGCCAATGATAATGAGAAAGTTAACCCTTACATTACCAAGTTTTAGAAACCACATTGGCTTACAACGCATCTTCATGCCAATAGTAATGACAGAGTTAAACCTTCCATTGCTAGGCTTTGAAATCCTCATCGGTTTACTACACATCTTCAAGCCAATGGTAATGAGAGAGCTAACCCTTACATTACCAAGTTTTAGAAACCACATGGGGCTACTATGCATCTTCAAGCCAATCGTAATGAGAGAGTTAACCTTACATCACCAGGCTTTAAAATCTTCATTGGTTTACTACACATCTTCATGTCAGTGGTAATGAGAGAGTTAACCTTTACATTACCAGGACTTGAAAACCCCATTGGCTTACTGCATATATTCATGCCAATGGTTATGATTTTTTAGCTCATCATCACTAGACCCTCTTAAGAAAGTTCTGAAAGGGTTACATTGTAAGTCATATTCAACAGGAGTGTTAACTATCCCCTGCATAGGGCAATGGGACTTCCTCACTGACGTGGAACTCAGAACGGATGTGCATGATCGTAATTCAGATTCAACAGCAGTGTTAACTGTCCCCTGCATAAGGCAATGGAACTTCCTCACTCCCCAAGAGTCTCAAACTCGTTGTCGTGGAACCCATAGAGGACGTGCATGATGTGGCGCACGCAGACCATGGAGGCCTCCTTGCACTCCTTGCCGACCGAGGAGAAGTTGAGGAAGCCGTGGGGGAGGTGGTCGACGATCTCCAGGAAGACCGGCTTGCCCAGGCCGCGCAGCTTGCGGGCGAAGCAGATGGAGTCGTCCAGTAGAGGATCCAGTGCACAACCCTGAAGAAACCAGATGATGGAGAGAAGGAAAGAAAGAAGGGAAGAAAAATGATTAACCCTTTGTGTGCCAGATATATTGCTGCTTCATGTTATTTTTAAATTTTAAGTAATTTTTTATTTTTACGTTTTACTTTTTACTATTTTACCATTTTAGGCTTTTTAAAATCATATTTCATTATATTTATGAGTTTCACTTTGTGCAATGGACTTGCCAGTTAAGGTTGTGTACAATTTCTCATTATATCTATTAGTTACTCTTAGAAAATTTACAGCCTACAATCTAAAATCAGCTATTTTTATTGATTTTTACACAGTTTTATCAATACAATACAATTTGCAATACATTTCTTGACTGTATGTTTTATTCAGTAAGTTGTACATTGTAGTTGGTAATGTAAAAGTCCCAGGCTTATGTAATAGGATAAAATGTACAACTTACTGAATACAGTAAAAATACAGTCAAGAAATGTATATATCCTATTACATAAGCCCAGGAATTTTACATTACTCCAATTCAATTCATTTTATTGAAGTACTTACATTTTAGTCATTCGTTATAACCCAACATTACTTTATTTATAGCTATTTACTTGATTGTGTACTATCACAGATTTACTTCCAATTCTCACTCGTTAAGTCATATAATCATTGTTTGCATACGTTATCCCTATTTAATAGTGGGGTACTTACGATGATGTGGACTGGTGGGAGGCCCTTGAGGAGCTCTGCGTCCGAGAAGAGTGGGGAGACGTAGGGGTTCCTCATGATGGGCGCATCCCTGAAGACCCTGATGGGGGAGTTCACGAAAGAGGTGGGCGTCTGCAGCCCGTTGCTCCCAACGTCCTGGGGCGGTACGCTCTTCAGGTCAAGGTGGAGGTCTTCCCTGCTCTTGGGTGGCCCCGTGGTGTCCATGGTCGAGGAGCGGTCGGCCTCGGGCTTGGAGTCCAGCGAGATGGCGTCGATGTCGACCGATCGGGGGTTGTTGGGGTGTTCAGCGGAGTTTGGAGGATGCGAGGGGTCAAAGATGGCGATTGTTTCCTGGCTGGCCTGGAGCTGACCGCTGCCGATGTCCGTCTGTCCATCTGTCTGTCCGTCCCGCTGGCTTTTGGTGGCGTTATCGATAGCGTCGCTGACCTGCTCGAGTTTCTCGATGTCCGTTGGCGGGACCTCCTCCATGAAGGAGGAAGCAGGCTCGCCCCCCTCCGGCTTAATGACGACACCGTTAGCCACGTCTCCCGGCAACAAAGTGGGTGTGGTCGCCTTAGTACTGTTGCCATTCTCCTCTGCCTCCTCCTCCTCCTGGTCTGGCGTCTTGACCTTCTCTCCATCGACGGATGACCCCTCCCCCTCTGTTGACCGGATGGAAGCCCGCTTAGGAGAGCCAAGGATGCGGTCGTTGGCGCTATCGACGACAGACGACACCTTATCCTGCGACATGAACTCCTCCTTCAGCCCGACGTACGCCGAGAGACACCGCATGAGCACACCGAAGGGCAGGAGGGGGTCGATAAGGCACAGCAGGCGGGACGGAGAGGGGGAGTGGTGGACGTTGAAGGGGGTGTACATGGTCACGATGCCATCCGGGACCTGGATGCCGTAGGAGGCGGCTCGCATGGCAACTGCTGTGCATAGGTTCCCACCAGCACTGTCACCAGCAAGGCAGATGTGCTCTCCTGTTGAGCCTAGGATGCAGAAAAGAATACAGAGCAGATGTGAAATTAAATGCTACTAGGAAGCAACATGACATTAATTCTATGGCCCACATTTACAAAGGATTTTAAAGATGGCCCATCCCTTTTACACACATCTGCAAACTTCATGAAAGTTTGCAAATATTCAGCACATATCTTTGGAATACAAACTGAAATTTTAAGGTTAGAGGTACTAAAACTCCTGTAGAATAAATTAACATCGCACTAGTTTTCACTGAGATTTGACTTTTTTCGTGGTACGAAAAAAGAAAACTTGATCAATCATCGAAGATGATTTCCTCAAAACCAAATATTACGCTTTGTCGATTCCAGGGAAAGGTTACATAGCCACTCTCTCTCAAATGATGACAAAGTCGTGAAGTTCAGAATTAGGTCTGCAAAAGGGACAGGCTACCTTTAAGATCTGGACAGTTACAGTGTATGCAAATTTCCCACCATCTATTAAACTGATATGTGCGCTTGATTTAACATGTCTAAATAAAGTCTAATAACATATAGGTATTAGATGTCTTGAAAGCTAAATTTGTGATAGTTTATTTAAATCAACTTTTATTGAACTGGGGCCATAATCATGAAAGCTCACTAGCCTAGTTGATTACTACAATGCATGCATTTTGATACACTTTAGTAACTAACTCGGCTTAGTAAGGTTTCATGAATATGGCCCCTGAAGTCTGAACCGTAGTAACTAGAGTAAATCTAGCACCCAACGCAAAACTCACACATTCATCCAAAACTGCAGTGACCAAAGGGGTGACGCTTAATCAAGCCTTATCATGAATTTGAAGTTTATTCATAGCCTGTTGTCTACCATCCACACAATGGATTACTAGTGAGTCGCACTGCTGAGTGTCTGACTGGGGGAAAGCCAGCGTGCATGTACGTGAGGTCAGTGAAGAACAGGTAACACCACAGAAGAAGGCACAAATTTTTTACTTTGCTACCCTTTTCAACAATATTTTGTTTCTGCCTATAGATACTAAAAGCAAAATTGTTTGGCTTTATTTCTCCATCAACTCTAATTGTGCACTAGAAAGAAATAACGGTTCATGATCTTTCTGAGCTTTGTAGCTCTAAGTATATTTCTTCCATATCAAGACAGACATCTGGGACAGGCGGGATTGTGCGGGATCAGATAAAATGGCATGGATTTACAGAAAATGCACAATGAAAAAAACCTGGATTTACATAAGATAATGATTGTATAAGAAGAAATCTTAACCCTTCAGGTGTGGTACTGACCCACGCATTAACTACCACACTCTTCACGTTCATTTTACTGTGTTCCCTGTGATTTACAGCTGCTCACAACACTATTCAGTACAACCCACCTGTTATGTCCTCAAAATCATTTCATAACAACATGATATTAACTTCAATAACAGCATTAACGAAAAGAAGCGGCAACAAAGACATCAGAAAGGAAGAAAAACAATGGTAAAAATACAGGGAATAAAATTCAGGTTAACAAACTTCACGTTACATTGACACTTTTTAAGGACAACCAAATATGTGTAAAGTTTTACATTTCTACAATGGTCAGGTGCTTTTGAATTCATATGAACCTTGCTTTTACATTTTTTTTTTCAATTTTACATTTTTCTGAAATGTGGAACATATCAGACATCATAAATAAAGAGGTAATTGTTTCTTACATAAAATTGAAAGGCAGCTTTCTATGAGCTGTACAAAGAAAATGGTAATAATCTATTAGAGATTGGAGCTACAGCTTTTTGTCCAGCAGTATCTACTTTCTATGGGCAAATATGTGTGAATGCCCCTGAAACATACATCTTTTATTGTGCGTGTTTTCAACCCCCCTTTTTTAAATCCCTTGATTCAGTTTTAAAAGTAATCACTACAATATAACAATATCAGCAAAGCAATAAGCACAATACAAATGGATCTCTTTTGTGTGTGTTCTTAAAAAGCTTTTTGAATTCCATGATTTTTTTTCTTCAAAATAATCATAATAATGCAATTTAGCAATATAACTCAACATCATGATGAAAATGAACACAATTCAAATGATTCAGGAGTCTTAGACAGTATAGGCACACCCATCAGTATGGATACTTCCACATATCTACTTTTTTTTTATAATCCTGTCGAGCAATCCTGGATATGCAAATGACTCAGGAATCATAGGGCATGTTTATCAACTCTTTTTTGGGTAGAATTAAGGTTTCTAAAAGTTTTTAATTTTTTTAAAACACGTTTAAACGAGTTGATAAACGCAAAGGTGTTTTGATTAGGGAGTTTGGAAAGCTGTTTTGAAACATGCCAATTTGTACGATCTTAAACGCATTTAAAGAAGCGAGATAAACGCAAAGCTGCTTTGAAACGCGTTTAAACCACGTGTTTTCGGTGACAAGGCCGGTTTTCATCTTGGGCGATCGAGTTGATAAACGCACTGTTTTTTAAACGTGTTTGGAAACGCGTTCGTGAAGGCCTTCGGAGTTGATAAATGCACCATTTTTTCAAACACATTTGGAAATGCGTTTGGAAACGCGTTCGTAAAGGCCTTTGAAAACGCGTTTATTTCTGAAAAGTTGATAAACACGGCCATAGACGGTATGGGTTCACCCATCAATATAGGTACATATATCCATCCACCTACTCATACTATCGAGCAATCCTGGATATGCAAATAATTCAGTAGTCATAGACGGTATAGGTTCACCCATCAATATAGGAAAATAAGTAGTTGCTAGAGCAGATGTTATTGTTATTTTATTTCTTATTATGGCATTACAGAAATATTTTAAGCTTCTTCTTTCGTTGTTCTCATCAGGCAAGGTTAACCATACAAAATGTTTAACTATGATTGATCTACACTCCAGCTCAAAGGAATTGGTATAGTTAAAGGGAAAAGGAAGCAAGGGAAGGACCCGCAGTTTTAAACCACGGTATATTTTGTCCAGTTCAGCATGAAACATGATGCTTTTCAGACTAAAGCATCATGTTTCATGTTGAACTGGACAAAATATACCGTGGTTTAAAACTGCGGCTCCTTTCCTTTCTTCCCTCTCCCTTTACCCGTGCCAATTCCTTTGAGCTGTAGTGTACATCCACCCACCTACTCATACTATCGAGCAATCCTGGATATGCAAATGCTTCAGGAGTCGTAAACAGTATACTAGGGATATCCACCCACTACTGGTGGGAGTACTCACACTGTCTAGCAAGCCTGGATATCTCTGACCCACCAGGCCAAACTAGCAGATGATATCCAGCTTTACGGCCGACCTCATTTTAAAGGGGCTGTCAACTCGTCAATATTCATAGCGATTGTTCATCTCTGGACTAGAGTACTCATAAATATTTTATTTTAACCTATTGCTCGCAGTTAGATTTTCTGGCTTTGTGAACCCTGGTCCAGTAAGGATGTCAACATTTATCATTGAACTGCAGTAACCAAAGGGGCATGGCTTAATTGCGCCCTATGTAGGCATTTGAAGTTTATTCATAGCCTGTCGTCTATTGTCTATACAGCAGATTACATGTTAGTCGTGCTGCTCAGTATATGAGTGGGGAAATGCCAGCCCACACATACACAGGCTGGGTAAAGAACGGGTGAATGGTTGGACCTCACTGGTCTGTTGCGTCTTTTCGAATGCAGACTTATGCATAGTTTGTATTTCTCATAACTGTTGGTTCTTTACTTGATATCAGAAAGGCCAGTTAAACTGGCTGCACAAAACTTTCTAACATTGTCTGCAAAAAGTGCAACGTTTGTGCTGGGCAACTACCCCGAAACATGGCCCCAAAGATTCTCTTGGAAAAGAATCTTGAGGCTTTTTGCTTAACATCAAAAGTATTTGCAACTTGGAAAAAGTACTAAATACATGTCCGGCAAAAAAGTAAGAGTAGGACTCCCCACAAGCACAGCCCAACAGATTTTTTTTGAAATATCCCTCTCTGGAAGGTAATTTTTTGATCAATTTTTAAAACTTGTCTATTTTTTGATTGTGTAAATGGTTGAACGTGAACAAATCTGTTGCTTGGTGATTTTTTTTTTGCATGTGACTTTCATATGTGTGCTGCACGCATTTAAATGGCATGGTGGATATGGGGCATTAGAGCATTTGTCCTATCCTGTGCATGAGCTACAAAAACAATTAGGTTATACGTAGGAAGAACAAGACATATCTCCAAAAATAGCCTAATATAGCCTTAATTGCTTTGAGTTCCTTGCGTATAGGGGACACACACACATCTCGCAAATTGGCACCCTGTACGGAAAGGCCCTTAAGCCTTCGGTATTAAGGTCAATTTTTCATACAAAATACTAAACAATCATAGAAGTTGGGCAGCTTTGATGGATGTTCAGCACTCTTGTTACTTTTTTTTTACCCAAGGATAAACCAGAAATGTGTTGATCCATCGGGAGGATCACATTCGCTAATGTGATACATCACATGCCATATACGCCCTTTTACCACTCCCCCTGCCCCAAATCGTATCATCCATTGTAATGTCAACTTTCAAGAATAATGACCCTGGATTTTACGGCAGGTAGTTCCCAGCTGACCCTCAGCGCAATTCTGGAACTAAAGGTCAAGTTTATGTGGAATATGTATAAATCGTTATACCTGTAGGAACCTGGCCCTTTCAAGGAATTTGACTTTAATCATTAACTTGTATCTTATGAGAGAAACAGAAATACCGGTATAGTCAGAGATTACAGAGATTATAAGGGAGAGAGAAATATTCATCAGATAGAGAGAGGGAGAGAGAGAGAAATTAATAAACCTGCATAGCAGAGACAGCAAGAGACTTAGTCATCATCGAGTGTAAAATATGAGAAACAAATAAAAATGTAAAAAATTGCAACGTAATACACCTCAAGCCTCCGAACCCTCCTAAAACTTGGAATCGATCAACACGACAGAACTTTATAGCTGATCCCGAAACGTAACTGATACGACACGACATGGTGGAGAATCGTCAGGCATCGATCCAAGTACCTCTTCCAACGAGCAGGTTCTGTCTACAGTAAAGGGATATTTTTGGGGCACAACTGAATCATTTGAAATTATGACCACCTTGCAACACCAAAATATGACAGAGTGTTGAATTAATTTCCTCCAAAATAACTTCAGCTAAAATCCTGCTCTGAATGTTCATTATTGTATATTTCTAAACTAAGCCTGTACATATTTGCCATAGCACGTTGGTATCGGGACAGACAAGTGTATTAAAAACTTATCTGTCCCGATCTGATGAGTTTTTAATACACTCGTCTGTCCCGTTACCAACGTGCTATGGCAAATTTTCTGAAGCGTAAAAAACCTTGTAAAGTGCAAATCAATACCTTTCTTTAATGTTTTATTATTATTGGCCAGTTTATTTAAGAGACAAAAAAAAATAATTGGAATTTAAGAGATTTATGCAAATGTTACAGTAAATGTAACAGAAATGTACCCCATTACTGTACACAGGCTAAGCACTGAGTTCATAGAGAGAATTATGTCGCAGTTCATCCCCTTTTATCCACAAGGGAGGTCAGACAAAAATTAGTGCATGAAGAAGATCTCTCTGCAGTTATCAAATAAATGTATTAAATTATCAATAAAAATAAAAGTCTAAGTTTTGTGATATCGATGTCGCTGACAACGTCTCCAAACATACATGATCACAGACAAACAGACACACACATACTCACTCAAACATGCAAAAGCAAACATACATACAAGCATACACATACATTCATATAGACGAACATACACATATACATCTTAACATTCTTACAAACACACACACACACATACGCACTCAAACATGCAAAATCAGACATACATGCATACATGTACAAACATACACATACAATCATACAGACATATATACACAAATACATATGAACATTCTTACAGACACACAGATACATACCCCATTCATAGTGAGAGTTACCCTGCAACAAGCAACTTTAGCCCGAGCTTATTTAGTGCTGGCTGGGAGGCGGGTCAGGTCCGCATCAGGTCCGCATCAGACCTGAGCTAACGTCAGTATAAAACGTTTCTCCATTTAGTGCGGCCTAAATCAGTGACCGACGAGCCGTATACCGCATACAATTTTCGCACTCGCGGGAAGCACAGCTGGGATGGGGCAATAGGTTACCATGGCAACTAGTCCAGTCTCGCTCTCGTCATGGGTGGTTGAAAAAGGCAGTACAAATCGACTTACACCACATACACAAACACAGACAAACATACAGACATACATACAAAAATACATTAACATTCATACAAACAAACATAAACAAATTCGCAAGCATACAAACATACACCAAACACATACATTGTACATGGGTGTATTGAATTTTGAACATCTCAAGTCCGTCTTCCCTTTTATCTGCTGCTATACCTAGACGCCGCACTTCCCATCTTCTAGCGAAAGCCTTTCACCTCACTCCCGTCTCCAACGCTTCAGCTGAGTGCTTCATGCCATCCTTTCTCTGAATCAAGACATGTATCGCTCAATGACCATCACCACATACTTCAACCGCTAACCACATGAACACATCAAGCACAGGCTATGTTCACACGCACAGAGAGGGCATGTTGGCACTAACCATTCTTTATCCGAATCAAGATATGTATCTCTGTAGAAGTATCCAAAAAATCGCCGCTAACCACATGAACACATACATCAAGCACAGGCCATGTTCACATGCACGGAGAGGGCATGTTGACACTAACCATTCTTTATCTGAATTAAGACATGTATCTCTGTAGAATTATCTCAAAAAAATCACCGCTAACCACATGAACACATACAACAAGCACAGGCTATGTTCACAACTTCGCATGCAGGGAGGAGGTGCGTTGACACTCAACATTCTTTCTCTGAATCAAGATCTCTGTATAATCATAACCACATACTTCACAGCTAACCACATGAACACATACAGCAAGCACAGGCCATGTTCACATGCAGGAATGGGTGTTGACACTCAACATTCTTTCTCTGAATCAAGACACGTTTCTCTGTATAACTGTTGTCAATACTTCATAGCTAACCACATGAACACATACAGCAAGCACAGACCATGTTCACACACAGGTATAGGGTGTGTTGACACTCAACATCCTTTCTCTGAATTAAGACATGTTTCTCTGTATTACTGTCATCAATACTTCACAGCTAACCACATGAACACATAGCAAGCGCAAACCATGTTCACACACAGGAAGAGACTTACCATCCTTTCTCTGAATCAAGACATATACACCACAGTACAGCTCAAATGAATTGGTATAGGGAAAGGGAAAGGGAAGAAAGGAAAGGAGCCACAGTTTTATACTGTGGTATATTTTGTCCTGTTCAGCATGAAACATGATGCAATAGCCTAAAAAGCATCATGTTTCATGCAGAACTGGACAAAATATACCACTGTTTAAAACTGCAGTTCCTTCTCTTTCTCCCCTTTCCCTTTCCCTATGCCAATTGCTTTAAGCTGGAGTGTACCTCCCTTTGGTTAGCACTACATACTTCAGTGGCCACATTCAGAGGACATGTTCTTATCTCTGGGAATCTCATTCTTGCTGCACATAATCCAGGTGGAATCAGGATCAAACCCACATGTGAACAGAGCTCCTCCAACCAAGATGCCCTACGTGTATCCAAACCTAGATAAGGTACAAGTACACTTGCCAGCCTATGCATGAGTTCCATGTTTCTTAAATCAATTTCACTTTTGTACTTGAAGGGGAATCTAACCCCCTGTAATAAGATGACATTATAATACAAGCAGAAAGTCAGATTAATAAATAGTTAGCAAAGTTTAAAGGGATAGTCCACCCTGAAGTTAAGTCTGTTTGAATAAAAGCAGAAACATGAAAGTGAAACTTATAATTAGTGAAGATTTGTGACGAAAATACATTGAAGTATGAGAAAGTTATGATCTGTTTAGAATATTGATTTTGTGACGTCACATGCAAGGTGTTCTCCCAGGCTGTTTGATTCCATAAATTGCACTAAATCTGTTTTTGATGTAGGAATAATGCTTTTCATAGAGGTATGTGTGTGAAAACATGATTCTTATGATGTTTCAAATGTATCAAATGAGCAAATGGGACATTTTCCAAGCACAACATATGGAAAGCAACTCCCACGTGACGTTACAAAATCAACACTTAAAAAAACAAAACTTTCTGGTCCTTAGATGTTTCTTTCATGGTTCTGCTTTTATTAAGAACAGCACTATTTCCAGTTGGGCCATCCCTTTAAGTTTGTTTTCACAATACCAAGCCAGGGTCCCGTTGCATAAAACTTACCATCGATAGCAACTTTGCTATAATTGGCAACTTCTATAGAAACCTTGAATTTGATTGGCTGTCGTGGGATGTTACAATGGTAGCTACCATTGATGAAAGAATTACCATTAATGGTAAGTTTTATGCAATGGGGCCCTGGGCCTTGTTGCATAAAACTTACTATTGATGGTAACTTTGCTACCAATGATAACTTCAATAGAAGCCTTGAATTTGATTAGCTGTCGAGCGGTGTTACCATGGTAGCTACCATTGGAAACAGAGTTACCATTAATAGTAAGTTTTATGCAATGGGGCCCTGGTGTGGACACAAGTGCTCTCACCTAGATACGGTGCATTCTTGACAGCCCAGGCGTAGGCAAAGAAGCACTCTTCGAAGGCTCTGGGGAAGGGCTGTTCAGGCGCGAGGGAATAGTCGATGGAGACAATCGGTACGCCCAGGTCCTTGGCCCACGATCTTAGGTAGATCTGAAGATGGGAGCAAGGAGTAGGATCATTAGATATCAACATTAGGGGCCCGCATCACAAACAGCTATGATTCAATTCAATTCAACTTTATTTCAGTCAATGCAATACACAGTAAAACAATAGATACAAACATAAACATAAATAAAAGATAAATATAAAACACCAACCAAAAAATTTGATAAGAGGTTAGGCAGATCTGAAGATGGAAACAATCATTAGATATCAACATCAGAAGCCCATATCATAAAGAGATAAGATTCAATTCAATTCGACTTTATTTCACTCAATACAAAACACAGTGAAACAATAGATATACACATGATCATAAAAAGAAGATAAATGTATCAAACACTGAAAAAATATTGGTTGAGAGGGTAGCAGCCAGGAAGGAATAACCTTATAAAGGGCTGGCCCCAAAAATTTATATAGATATTTTGAAGAAAAACAATATGATGTTAGAACTAGAACAACTATTGATTGTACAATCCATAAATAAATCTCATCACTCCTCTATCAATTGTTGGATCAATATCAATCATAGCTCCATATCATAAAAAAAAACCTATAAAAAGATAAAAATCTGATCAAGATGATATTCAAACACTATAAAGTCAAAGGTTGTCAAGCTTATTGGGAGCAGGGGTTGAAACATTTCATCAAGTGATATTTTTGGAATAATCCTCCAAATATTTCATTAGATTCCCACTTTTTGACAAATCAGGACCCAACTCCCCTCAAGAAATGCCAGAAGCATCATGAATTATGAAATAATGTCAAAAGTTTAAAGTTGTCTATACAAGAAACATTGAAAGAGCAGTTAAAAATTTTGCAACTTGCAATTCATTACATGATCAGGAAAAGTATTTGTCTATCTTCAGCTTCCCTGCTCAATATGTTCGGAAGAATCAATCACGTAAAAAGTTAAGGCCAATGACATGCAGCATATTGACTTCAGACGAGATGAAAACTGCACCCTCAAAATTAATGCGGTGCAGAGGGATTTGTGGCCTACTGTAAGGAGAGTTAGTGGATAGATAAGCTTACTGAATTCCTTGGCCTATGATACCAGGTATCTATGATACCTATGATACCAGGTAGACTAAACTTACCATTTAGGGGAGCAGGTTATATTACAAATATGAATCATCCATATTATATCATATATATTATATATGACAAAGATATGAAATTGGGAAAAAGTTGAAAATTTATACTTTAACACCAGGATGAAATAGAGGATGTAGACTGGAAGTTGAGAATATACGATTACATTTATTTGAATACAGGATACAGCACAGGTATCTGATGTATACATGAACCTGAAAAGCTCTTAATACTAGGATTAAGTATAGATGTTGATTTTAAGTTGCAGAGATAAGATTACATATATTTGAATAATAGGATTGAATATATGATGTAGACGTGAAGCTGAAGAGATATGATAACATATGTTTAAATCCCACGATAAAGTATCAGAGTAGGTTTGTGCTGAGAAGAATCTTAAATATGGATAAAAGAAATACGGCAGGTAACGATAGCTACATATATATTTAAATGTCAGATTGAGGAATAAGAAGTTGTAAGGAAAAGATTTAGGGGAATAGATTAAAGGGAATATACTGTACTGTGAAGACAAATAGCCTTCAAAAGGTCATCGTGGGCAATCTTCTTGGCAATGGTCTTAAATTCATGTATTGTCCATCTTAGAAACTTGCTGAAATACTTTTACCCTCAAATGATCCGTATTTGGAGTATTTAGTGATTAAATCACAAATCCTCATTGCGTTTGGGCCGAACATTTTGAGAATTTGTGATTGTGATTTTGTGAAGAAGATTGCTCAAGATCACCTTCTGAAGGTTTTTTTTTTGTCTGCCCAGTACAGTATATTCGCTTTAAATGCGATCCCAAACATTTCATCACAAGAATGAATTATCTCAGGTATATCTGATGTTGGGAAAGAAATATTCATATGCATTTTTTCAGATTTTACAGAGTTGTGACACAGTGCTAATAGCTGAAAAGGTCTCAAACTTACATTTGTTTATAATGGCAGTCTGTTAAAGGTGTTTGATGGACTATAGCACAAGTATTTACAACATTACAAACACACCTGGGCCCCATCCCATAAAGAGTTGAGATTGATTGTAACTTGACAAGCTATTGATATCAATCGTAACTCTGCTCATGACAAATAGGGGATTGGAAAATGCCCAAGGCCCGATTATTGCATCTGTTTTTTCAGAAATATGATTTTACACTGTGTCAAAACTGTTTTGAACTGTTAGAAGTATATGCCGCAATGAAGAATAAAGCAATAAAACAATTGCAGAAAGTACTTTTCTGAGAACTGTACATCCAAATCCTCATGACTTCATTTCAATGACCTAATACTACGATTACGACCAATTACCGACTAGTAATAGGCACAGCATGATCTGTATTGTGCGTGAGGTGTGTTGCGTGAAGGTATGTGGCGCAGACCAGACAATTGCCCCCCCCCCCCCCCAACCAATGAGCCAATGAGAAAAAAATAGGTTAAATATGCACTCGGGGGATATGCTCTCACAGGTAATGTGGGTGGTACAGTGTATCAAGGGGATGGGGCATCATTTTGATTGGTCTCTGATTTCTACAATGACTGATGCTGAGATCCACAGGAAGGGAGGAAGAGAGAGAGAGAGAGAGAAAGAGAGAGAGAGAGAGAGAGAGAGAGAGAGAGAGAGAGAGAGAGAGAGAGAGAGAGAAGTGATTAGAACAAGAGAAACAAAGTAGTTACATAAATAAACATACAGTTAACAAGCATGGGTGGAGACAGATAGAATGTGAGGGAGAGAGAGCCAGAGAGTGAGAGATACAGATATATGAGAGAGATTGGGGGGGGGGGGGGGGTGGGGCAGAGAGTGAGAGTGAGAGAGACAGAAAGAGAGGGAGAGAAGGAGAGACACATGGGGATGGATAAGGGAGAGAAAAATGCAGAAAGAGAAACATAAATAGAAAGAGAGGGGTAAAAAGGGGGAAAGAAAGGAGAAAGGAGAGCGAAAAAAGAGAAAGAGAGATGGAGAGAGAAGAGATGGAGAGCGAGATGGTGATATCCAAGAGGGGAGCAATGAGAAACAATTGAGAGATAATGGGGTAGATGAGAGAGAAGGATGGGAGATAAAGAATGAGACTGAGACTGAGACCAAGAGGGAGATCGAGAGAGAGAGAGAGAGAGAGAGAGAGAGAGGAGAGGGAGAGAGAGAGGAGAGGGAGAGAGAGAGAGAGGGAGAGAGAGGATAGAGAGCAAAAGAGAGGGAGAGAGAGATTGAGAGGGAGACTGAGAAAAAATGAAAGAGAGAGGAGAGAGAAAGAGTGAGAGAGAAAGAGAGAAAGACAGAAAATGAGAGAAAGAGCGATACAGAGGGAGAGTGAGATTGAAAATGTGCCGCTTATATCCATGGTGTTATATATATATATATTTGAAAATGACATATTCAGTCTGTGCAGTATTGTAAATAATTTGGCAGGTATTACACAAAAAAGATTGAAAGTTTGATGGGAACACATTTCAGCCCTGACTATGTGATGTCACTGGGTTGGGAATTCAGCGATGTCTGACAAGGTAGGTCTGACGTGTCATTGTCTGGGGGACATTTTTGCTTTGCTGTCCCGTTAAACTTTAAAGCTAAGAGGTAGTCGTCGTAATCATAATGGGCTGCTGTCATAGCAGAACCATTCTACCAACTCAAATGATGAATCTGCACCCAGTGTTGAAATGAATTGAAATTGTGGAAGAGTCTGAAACCAAAGATTGTCCATCATTGTCAGATTTCAGAAGGAAATATAAATCTGAGCTTATTACTTCATACACCCAATGTGAATTTGAGATTCCTTCATTTCTCTTTCTATGTTTCTATTAACCATTTATATGTAAACAATAATTTATTCTGTTTATCTACAGACAAGTCTTTGATAGGCCTTTGGCCTTTGTTTGTCCCCACATAGAAGTCACAGTTTTAAGCCACAGTATATTTTGTCCAGTTCAGCATGAAACATGATGCATTACCCTAAAAAGCATCGTGTTTCATGCTGAACTGGACAAAATATACTGCAATTAAAAATTTTGGCTCCTTCCCTTTCTTCCCTTTCTCTTTTCCTATGCCAATTCCTTTGAGCTGAAGTGTAGATATTATCTGGAATTTTGTATTTCTTCTCAAAACAATAACTCTGTCCATGGAGTTGTTTGAATCCCATCAGAATCAAACCATTCTAATTTACGAGTGCTATAATACCAATCAGCTCACTACAAATGATGCATGCAAACCCTCACGTCTGCTCTCCTCTTGTGGAGAGTGATTAATAAAGTTGCCATGGCAATACATGACTTTCCCTTGGCCAAAACAATTATCAATCCCTGACTGGCCTCCCCGTTCCCTGCACCCATCTCCACATGAAGCTTGATCATCATTACACGTATAAACAGATCTCATGACCATAATGTACCACTATTCAGTTCATGTCTGAACCCATCTTCACACACACACACACACACACACACACACACACACACAGCTTGATTGTTTCACATGTGAACAAAACTAATGGCCATTCTGTACCACTATTTCCATTGCGTCTGAATTCATCTTCACACGCACACACACACACACACACACACACACAGCTTGATTGTCATTTCACATACGAACAGTCCCAATGTCCTTTCTGTTCAACTATGCCCATCATGCCCGAACCCATCTTTATACACACAGCTTGATCTTCATTACACGTATGAACAGTCCTGCACAGCAATTCCTGTCGCATCTGAACAGTTCCCCGTCACCACTGGTGGCATAAGACAGCCACACAGCTATTTAACTGACACAGATTCCTGGCCACCTGAAGGGTGGGATGGAGTGGTCTGAAGCTAGACGACAAGTGGACACGAGTGTTGCCATTTTGCAGACTTGAGAAGGAGCCTCTTGATTCCATGGGAGCTGAGCACACAAGGAGCTGCACACCTCTATTTCTCCTTATTCCGACCATATCGGTAACCTGCCCCTGCTTGACGTCTCAAATCGTCACAAACTTCTGACGCAATTCAAGGCTATTTGTGATAAACAACCCACATTTGGCAAACATTCTCAGTCTATTTTCACCTCTTGAGAGGCTTCTACACCCGACGATCGTTTCTAATCAAAAGATTCCAGTCTGTGGCTGGCTTTATCGCAGTATCTGATCAATGGATTTGCACAAGAAGGTGACGTTATATTCCAGACATAGGCCACTTGACTGCAGAATTGTGGCCAAAAGTTTTGGCTTCTGCGGTGGCCTTAAGAATTAAATCACATTTCTCGTAACCAACATCTGATTTCATTGGACAATAATACCCAAATCATTAAAGGCTTAAATGTGGGAACTTGATTGTTGGAATTGTACAAGACGGTGATTTCACATTTCCACCCATAAGCCACTTGACTGCAGAATTGTGGCAAATATTGTGGCTTCTGCGGTGGCCTTAATAATGAAATTACATTTCTGGAAACCAACATCTGATTTCATTCGAAAATAACACCCAAATCATCAAAGGCTTAATTGTGAGTTCCAATCATTAATTTGGACACGAAGGTGACGTCACATTTCCATCCAAAGGCCACTTGACTTCAGAATCGTGGAAAAAATTCTGGCATTTGCGGTGGCCTTAAGAATTAGATTTCATTTCTGGAAACCCCCATCTGATTTCAATCGAAGATAATACCCAAATTATCAAAAGTTCAACCTCCTCCTCAATACTCCCTAATCACCATGAACCTATCATTACAAATGAGCTCATCCCTTGCCTAAAGACATCTTACCAAATCCCAAGCAGATTACCTGAGGAAATGAGGTAGCCTTCTCATTGAATATCTCCGTCTGTCTACAGAGCTTGTTTTGCTATGACGGTACTGTGTAATGTTTTCTCGTAATCCAGGGAAAATCCCAAGCAAGGATCGATGATGATATGGCAACCAGACATATCTGGGCTCCCACGTTCCAGAAACGTACCAAACTCGGAGTGTGTTTCAACATGATTTTAAGTTCATTTTTCATAATAATTTAATGGGGCTCATGTGTGAAGTCAGTATTGCTATAGTTTAGCTATCATTCAGGTTCATATTCAAAGTCTTTACTTGCAGAAATGCTGTTTAAAGGGAATATACTGTACTGGGAAGACAAAACAAGCCTTCAAAAGGTGATCGTGAGCAATCTTTTCCCCTATGGTTTTAAATTCATGTATTGTCTAGTTTAGAAACTTGCTGAGAGTTATTTGTCCTCAAATGATCCACATTTTTAGTAATTAGTGATTAAATCACAAATCCTTAACATTTTTGGGCCACAAACAGCAAGTTTCTAAAATGGACTATACATGAATCGTCATTGGAAAGAAGATTGCTTACAATCACCTTTTTGAAGGCTTTTTGTCTTCCCAGTACAGTATAGTCCCTTTAAGAAGGGTGTCACTAAACACCGTAAATCCACCTCAAAAAGGTGATATTTGTACCACAGTATATAATGCATACACTGGCTCATACGCATCTTTTGAATTTCATAACAGCGAATCTAATCACGTAACAAAACAGAGTTGTGTTTATCAACTGCAAACATTAGCCTCAATCACATTTTAAATTATGATTAAAGGCTAGAAACAAGTTAATAAGCCAACCCAGAAATGTCTACAAAAAATAATTAGGTAGTTCGCGAACCACGAGTCTCGCCTGATATGCCAATGGCCTCATATTGTTTGACCTTTGAACCCTGGACGACCTTTGACATCATCCTCATCAACACACAGGTGGTATTACCCAAGGATCATTTGTAATAAGTATGAACACAATTGATGCAGAAATTTAAAAAAACAAGAGCAACTAAAACTTAAACTACAATTTTATGAAAAATGACACCCATGGCCTCATATCATTTGACCTTTTTAACCCTAGATGACCTTTGACCTGATCATCCTAATCAACACACATTTAGTATTACCCAAGGATCATTTGTACCTAGTATGAACACAATTGGTGCAGAAATAAAGAAATGAGAGCAAGTTAAACAAAAACTAACATTTTTGTAACAGACTAACAGACCAACAACATGAAAAGTTTTTTTTTTTTGTTCAGGCAAGACAAAAGTGTACAAAATAAAAAAAAAATAAAAAAGGGGTACCTCCACCCCCCCCCCCCACCTGCATATTTTCTAAAGGAAAAAATGTAATGCCATGTTTTGAGACAACAAAATGTAACAAGTATGGCAAAAACAGATGGTTGACGTCTCTGCATTCATCTCAGAAATGTCACAAGGCGTGTGGTATATGCTGCTAATGGATGCCTGGTGCTTTAACAGACAATGGAAGGATGACAGATTGAATGGAACCCACTGTAATTGCACCTTGTAAGAAAAACAAGACACCCTATCAAGCAGGCATCCACCCTGCAATCAGAGAGTGTTTTTGCAGCAGATGAAATGTAAGTATGAAGTTCAGTCCTTACATGAGGTGTTTTGACATCAAGAATTACGAGGTGAATGTGTAGATGTAGGAGGATGAAAGAGAGGGAGAAAGAGAGAGAGAGAGAGAGAGAGAGAGAGAGAGAGAGAGAGAGAGAGAGAGAAAGAGAGACTGGCGGGAGACAGAGAGAGAGAAAGAGAGAGAGAGAGAGAGAGAAAGAGAGAGAAAACTTTTAGAGAGAGAAAACTTTAAGACACAGAGGGAAAGAGAAAAAAACGATATAGAAATAGAGGCCTAGATAAAGATGGAGTTAGACTGAGAGAGATTTACAAAAAAAGAACTTAAACAGACAGAGACCTAGACAGAGAAAGCTTTAGAGATTTAGCCAAAAACAGAGAGGGAGAGAGAGAGAGAGAGAGAGAGAGAGAGAGAGAGAGAGAGAGAGAAAGAGAAAGAGAGAGATTTAGCCAGAAAGAGAGAGATTTAGCCAAAAAGAGAGAGGGAGATAGAGAGAGAGAGAGAGAGAGAGAGAGAAAGAGAGAGAAAGAGAGAGAGAGAATGAGAGAGAGAGAGAGAGAGAAAGACAGAGAGAGACTTAGAGAAAGAGAGAAGGAGAAACTAAAACTTATACATGTATAATAAACAGACAGAATGAGAGAGAGAGAGAGACTACATGGGGGTAAATTTCTTTCTACAAAGCATCAACACAACCCAGGTGATGTGGTTTACAGGTGTGACACTCAAACACAGGATCAGGGGTTCAAATCCTTGATGAATCACTCACCTCGTGTGACTTCGATGTGTGCGCAACAAATCCCCCACCATGTATGTGAATGAGCAGACCCTTGGACATTGGGCTCGGTGGCTTGACCGGTCGGTTCTTGGACTTCTTCGAGCCGCGTCCCGATTGCTGGAACGCCACCTCTTCCGCTTCGTTCAGCCAGCCCTGTAGAGGGAGACAGACAAATCCATTTTTTTAAAATAATACATGTAAATAATAAATAGAACAGAAGTTGGACAGCCCACAAGGGGTTAATGGCTAGATGGATGAGGAAATAGATACATGCTTGTAACAATACAGATATTTATGTACAAGTTGCACATCCAGATAACATGCAAACATAAATATGACAAACTGGTAGCAACATTACAGATTGGACATTATGGAAATGTTTTTTTCATCACAATGAAGAGATTTTCACGATGAGGTGAAGCTTTAGCTAAATGGATCTATTACCTTCCTCAAATCTTACCTAAAATCTCCTAATTGCCTGAAAAGAACATTTTCTCTTTAAAGATAGAAGGAAAGTTTAAAGAAATACTAGTATGTAACACCAATACATACTGTGTACAACAAATGAATAGGCAACTACATACATGGTGAGAAGGGCAACTAATCTATACCACGCCTAGCTCTATGATAGACAAAAATATAAATTGATGGAGGAATAATTAATGAGCACACATAACATGGATATTGAGTTTGATGGATGATAGATGGATGGTAGATGGATGGTTAGCAATGATAAGCATACACCCCTAACTACTTGATACATTTCCAAAATGAAAAGCACTTACAAAATTGCAATCCTCTACTTTTATTCCGACTGAATCTTTTAATGCCCTTCCTAATCATATTTCGAGAAATTGATTTCTAGATTCATGTCAATACCCTGACGTCATGCTCCGATGCATTACTAATGCTCCCTCCCGAAATAAACGTAGAAGGATAATTCTGCCCTACTTTGACAAAAGGAAGCAACTGACAAAAGAAACTTTTCTTGTAAATGAGCAAAATGTGTCTGTCACTTATATTAGTATCAGTGCAACACCACATCATGTTATAATGAACACCTTGCAGTAAGATCTCCAGATTTTGTCTGTATATAGGGAATGCTGGGTACAATCTACGAGTACCAGTAACCCAAATTTGAGTGATTTTTCACTTGCTTCCTTTTGTCAGAGTTGGGTAGAATTGGCCTCAGGTGCAGATGAAAGTTGGGTATAGCCAATAACATGACATAGCATTTGCAGGGCCCCATTGCATAAAACGTACCCCTAATGGTAACTCTGCCATCAATGGTAGCTTCTATGGTAACATCGCCCAACAGCCAATCAAATTCAAGGTTTCAATGGAAGTTGTCACTGGTAGCAAAGTAACCATCAATGGTAAGTTTTATGCAACAGGGCCCAGAGTTGTGAAATATTGCTCCTCAGAAGAATAAGGAGAATTCCTTGAAATTTTTCGATGTGTCGGATTTCTCTCAAAATTGCTCGCAACGCACCCTGCTGCTGACAATTCAAGTGATGTCTTTCAAGATTCTTCAGCACAAAGAACTTCCCGATGTCAGATTTTCTTCAGATTTTCTCTATCAGTTTCCCTGAGTGTGTCTCCTTGTACGTAATGACTTTTATGAATACACTATGAACATGGTGTACAGTTATGTGAAAACAAATTCAAAGGGCCTCTTTTAAATTTTGTCCGCATATCAAAAGACTATGTTCATAGTGAAAGGCCCCTGATGACAAGTCGTTTGCATAAATGCACGGAGAGGGGTGGGTGGGGGGTGGGGGAAGGGAGATGTCTGATTTCTTCAAGATTTTTGCAATCAGTTCCTTGATTGTGTTCTACTTGTCATCAACGGACCTTACTACCAAGGCAAGGTTGCAATGGAAGGGGTGGGGGGGGGGGGGGAGGGGAATGACGCTTGACTTTTCTCAAGATGTTCCCCATCTGTTTCTCGATTGTAGTCTCCTCGTCTTCAATGACCCTCAGAAAAGGAACACTGATATGAAGAGGACACTAATGACTCGTTGTTTGCATCAAAGCAGGAAATGACTAAGACTCCATTAGTGAAGGTTTGCAGAACATTGGCGTGGTTGAAGCAACGTTATAAATATTTGAAGATTGTGATGTTCAGGAGCTACCTCAAGAGGAGATTATATTTAAGGGTGTTTTTGTCATGCAGGCCAATGTGTTGTTTCTAAATTATGTACAAGGAAAGATAATGACAAACCTCCAAGAAATCCTGCAAGAGATTTTAAAGAAGGCACTTCAAATAGCTTCAAGCTGGAGTAGTAATTGTATGGGGACTGGAGATTTCCTTACATAAGTGAGATTATAGAACAAGTGACGTTAGATAATATTATGCCTTTCTGAGGATTTGCCTAACTTAAATCAAACTTTCATCAACTTATTCCTCTGACTATAAGGTTTACACATGCATAATGATAGTGTTTCATCCTCCTATCTATTTGTTCATCTTCCATTTATTTTTCCTATTTCATACTTTTCTCCTTCTCCTTCTCCATAATCTTTTGCCCCTCATTTTTTCTTCTCCTCATTCACTGCCTCGTAATTTTCATCTCCCTCCATACTTTAATCCCATTCTTGTCTGAAGAAAATAAAATAGGTGAGGTATTGGGTTATTCCTAGAACTGGTATTTTGTATGGTTAACCTTGCCTGATGAGAACAAAGATAGAAGAAGCATAAAGGGAATATACTGTATGGGGAAGACAAAAAGCCTTCAAAAGGTGATCGTGAGCAATCTTCTTGCCAATGGTCTTAAATTCATGTATTGTACATTTTAGAAAGTTGCTGAAAGTTATTTGTCCTCAAAGTGTTTTAGCAACCACTTATTTAACTCTAGATATGCTAGACTGCTCCCCCACGTGGCTCATTAATTTGGAGGGTGCAGTGTTCATCCGGTCTGAAGGCAACATGTTGCAATGGCTATCACTTTTTACATGATTGCTATTTCTGAATACTTTAGGCACGAAAGTCGGAGGGAAAAAAAAATTATGATCATGTTATTTGTTTTTATGTGACGAAAAGATTAACTACTCTAACATTGAAGTTACTTCTCACCATTTGGATAGAAAATCTTAAGCAGGAAGTGATGGCTCTATAGACAGTAATCCTTTATTTCAATGGTTGTCACTCTTTTTAATACTCTCTATTGTTCAATTATTGATTTTTGTCTTCTATCAACTATGTGTAAGAAAAAATGGTAGACTTGTGCGCGTCTGCAAATTTGCACTCCATCGATCGTGCAAATGTGGCATTTAATCATGTGAAGAGTTAAACAAACAACTTGTCCATAAGGATCACATTGTGTGTTTCACTTGAAAAAAAAATCTTATTGAAACCTTCATCAAATTAACTTGCAAATAAAGACTACCTGCTTATGAAGACCGCATTTATTGACTCCACTGAGCGGTCGTTTTGTACAGGTTTCACCGTATCGACTCAAAGCATACAAACACCACAGCCCAATAAAAAACATTGCTCACTTAACATCTTGACCTACATACCTTCCAGACAATTTCACCTTGTCTTCAGCCCCATTTCCACTTGCTAAGATCGCAATTTTTAAAATCGCGATTTTGTGTCTCACCCTCTACACTTGCCCCCCCAAAACCGCGATCTGAAACATCACGATTTTTTGATAGGTACTGCGCATGTCCACTAGTCATCCAAACGAGACCGGCGCACTGCATGGTTACTATGACGTTATAAGTGGAGCGTCATTGTCATTGTTAAATGCGCACTTAATTTTATAGAAAAAGATCAAAGTCAACCCGCCGGGAGTGCTGCAAGTCACATGGCAAAAATTTTACACTGGCAAACTTCGGAATATTTAATGCGCATTTTAAAAAAAATCACACTCCAGGGGGTGATTTTTCTGGCGCGATGTTTTGGTTGTTTGGGCGAAAGTTGCCTAGCAACTTACGCCTAAAGATCGCGATCTTAGAAAACTCATGATTTTTGCTGGCCAGTGCAAATGGGCCTTTCTTGCAATCTACAAATGAACCCTGAAACTAGGCCCCTCATTGCTGACTGCTTCTAAGTGATCCCTGCTTCATCATTTCTTTCTCATCGCTCCTCGCCTTCGCCTTGCCACCAAGCAATCAACCAGAATGTGCGGCATGCTGTCTTGCCTCTCTCCATCTCATTTATCTTCCTTTTTCCATTTTTTCTTCTCCTTTTACCTTTAATTGTTCTTCTCCCTCCTCCCCCTTTCTTCTCCAGTCCAGCCCAGCCTGTTCTCACTCTCCTGTGTCTTCCTTTTCTTTCTTGTTCCACCTTCTTCTTTCTTTTTCTTCTTCTCTCTTCTTCTTCTTCTTCTTCTTCTTCTTCTTCTTCTTCTTCTTCTTCTTCTTCTTCTTCTTCTTCTTCTTCTTCTTCTTCTTCTTCTTCTTCTTCTTCTTCTTCTTCTTCTTCTTCTTCTTCTTCTTCTTCTTCTTCTTCTTCTTCTTCTTCTTCTTCTTCTTCTTCTTCTTCTTCTTCTTCTTCCTCCTCCCCTACCCCTTCCTTCTTCTCTCCAATCCAGCCCCCTATCCCTCTCATTTAGATTCCTTTTCCTTGTCTCTTGTCTCTTCTTTTCTTTACCTTTCATTTTCCTTCTCCTCCTTCTCCCATCCCTTCTCCTCCAGAGTCCAGCTGACTTTCACTCTCATTTGTCTTCCTTTTCCCTGTTTCTTGTCTTCTCTTATCTTTACCTTTGTGTCCCTTCTCTGCCCTCCCCATCCCTTCTCCTCTCTATTCCATCCCCCTTTCCCTCTTCTTTATCTTCCTTTCTCAGGTCTTCCTTTCCTTCTTGCAAATTCACAATTTCTTCACCACTTCCCCCATCCCCCTTTCTTCTCCTCTCCAATTTTCCTTCTATTCATGACTACAAGAATATACAGAATCAAGGCTAGCATATTTCTACTAATCCACATTAAGAGACAGAGTAAGCAGAGACTGTGTCATATAAGCAAAGTCAATCACACCTCCTAATGTAACATGGAGGTGCTTATCCCACCTCATGGGGATTTTGACTTTTGGTATGAATGGCAAATAAAATAAACACAAAGTGCACCGAATCTAACCAGTCTCGACATCACTTCAGCCCTTATGCACATTTGCCCTATATACTAACCAGACATTTAGCCTTATTTACACCAATCTACAAATTGACCCCAAAACTAGACACCTGCTGCTGACAATTTCAAGAGATTCTTGCTTGATAATTTCTCCTCATTCTCACTCTCTCATTCCTCATCTTCCTCTTCTTTTCTTCTTCTTTTCTCCTCATTCCTCCCTTCTCTTCCCGGCCATCATTTAACTGAGCAAACTGTGTAGCAGGTTGTCTTGTTTCCTCTTTTTCCTACTCTTCCTTTTTGTCTTAGTCTTCTTTATCTCTTCTTATCATATTTGTTCTCCTCTTTATCTTTTCTCACCTTCTTCATCTTCCTCACAAATCTTTGCATTATCTTTGTTCATTTGTGTTTCTTCTCATTCTTCTGTCCTTCTTTTCCTTAATAATCAATTTAGCAGGTTGTCTTATTTCCTATCCTTTGCAACCAACTCTTCTCTATTGTCTTCCTTCTTTTCCTTCGTTTCATCATTTCCTCCTCTTTATTCTCTCCTTCTTCATCTGCTCCAACTTCTCTCTATTTCAATTGTTTTTTTTTCATCTCTCCTAATTTTTCTGTGTTTCTTCTCTTTCATCATCCTCTCCATCTTTTCTTTACCTTTGTTTATTTGTTTTCACATTTCTTCTCATTCTTGTGTGTTTCTCTTAGTTATTATTCATCAATGTCTGAAAGAATGAAATAGATATGGCTACTCCCCCCAAAAAACAAGCCTAAGCATGCCTCACGCTATATAAGGAAAACACAGGTTACCTACAATCTTAATGAATCTTACTAGAAAACAGGACACGCTCCCTAGTGAGATTGGCAAATATCAAGGAGAACCAGAAAATCACCCGTTCCCTTGCAGCACTCAGCCACACAGCCTTCACCTACATTCACATGCGAGCCACCTACCAGACATTTACTTAACCTTGTTTCCAACGATCTACAAATTACCCTCAAACTAGGCCCCGTACCGACGCTGCCACGGCCCATCTTTAAGCGATTCTCGCTTCCATCATTTCTCATCGCCACCCACCCTCCCTCCCTCCCCCCCTCCCTCCCTCCCCCCCTCCCTCCCTCCCCCCCTCCCTCCCTCCCCCCTCTCCTCCTCCTCCTCGGCCCAAATCAATTGCACAAACGTGCGGCTAACACCACAGCACGCCGCTCTACCCACGTACGCCCGCATTGTTGCCAGCGTTTCCATGGTAACAATCTCACATGGAGATTGCGCGGGGTGTTCTCCAGGCATGAAGACCTGCAATATGATTTGCCGGTAATTGAAATCAAGCGTAAGATTTCACCCGATTTTAAGCGGTTATCGCAAGATTATTTTCCTCTTCTCCCCTTACGTCAATTGAAAGGAAATCCTGGTGGAGGATTGTCAAAGATATTCCCTCATCTGCATCAAGACTGACACAAATCTGCTGCAAAATATACACGCCCGCTCTTCTCACACCGCGTATCTTTTCTCGCGATTATCCATCAAGATATGAATTCTTGCATGAGCCGTCTAATGCTCAGCAAGTCTTTTCATTAATGTCAGTAGACATATGATGATCACAAGTTAAATGAAGCATTGGCTAACAGCAGTTTCATGTCTTTACATACCGTTTTCAGCTTTCAGACCAAGAACATGATTGTATTTAATACTTTCCTCCTCTTTCTTCCCACGGAGATCCCCCCCCCCTTCCCTCTCTGTCACGACCATTGTAACACAATAAGTATAGATTGATTGAAAAGTTTGATATATTGGCACAATACAATTACTGTTACATGTGAAGGTAAAAGACAGCTTCAAGCTCCATACTCCATAATCCTGGGCTCGAGAAATTTGGACATTTTTAAAGCAAACTGAAAAAATAGAGTCTGGTGCATACAAGACTACCAGCAGTCACCCTTTCATTCTCCTCTTTAATTCATCCTTGTGAGGTGGAGAAGCAACCATCAATGATTAGTCTACTGCAGCCAGACCCAATTATTGAATATTGTAGATTGATTGAAAAGGCCAGACACCATGAAAACCAAGCTATATAATTATGGCAAAAAACAGTAAGACCACAGAACCCCATTCTTGTCTCACTTTTAGGATCTTGTAGAGAAATCAAACAACATCAGGGCCATATTGCATATCAAATTTCAATTGTTATAACTTACCATCAATGGTAACTTCCATGGCAACAGGTGCAATAATAAGAGCTCATTGGACGTTACCACGGTAGTAACCATTGATGAGTGGTCTTTCTATGCAGGTGTGATTGTATCAATTCTGCTCCTGTGTAGTTGATACGTGTTCTCACAAACACTGTTAAATCATTGTCATATTTATAATGTCCCCTTTCTTGACTTCCATCTCCTCCACCTCTCCCCCCCCCCCCCCCCTCCTTCCCCTGTGTTACCAATCTTGAGTAGATATGGAAGAATCACATTATCGATTATACAGGTTTGATTGTATCATTTTTGCTCCTGTGTAGTCGATGCATGTTCTCACAAACACTGTTAAATCATCGCCATATTCATAATGTCCCCTTTCTCTACTTCCCCCTCCTCCACCTCTCCTCTTCCCCTCCTGAAAGAATCACATTATCTATTCTCTATGGACCGTAGTTCCTCCCTAACTTTGTCATTTAATATGAAGATGTGTAGTAAGCCAATGAGGTTTTCAAGGTGCGGCAATGGAAGGGTTAACTTTCTCATTACCATTGATATGAAGATGTGTAGTAAGCTAATGGGGTTCTCAAGGCCCAGTAATGTAACTTTCTCATTTGATACGAAGATGTGTACAAGGCCTGTGAGGTTTTCAAGGTCTGGTAATGTAAGGGTTAACTCTCTCATTACCATTGACATGAAGATGTGTAGTAATCCAATGAGGGTTTGCAAGGCCTGGTAATGTAAGGGCTAAATCTCTCTTTTGACATACAGACGTGTATTAAGTCAATAAGGCTTTTCAAGGCCTGGTAATGAAAGGGTTAACTCTCTCATCAACAGTGACATGAAGATGTGCGGTAAGCTAATGGGGTTTTCAAAGTCTGGTAATGTAATACTCTCTCATTTGACATGAAAACGTGTACAAAGCCAAAAAGGTTGTTTAAGGCCCGGTAATGTAAGGGGTAACTCTCTTATTACTACTATCATGAAGATGTGAAGTAAACCAATGCGTTTATCAAAGCCTGCACGCGTAAATGTAGATGCTCTGTAGATCTTAGTAATATGAATTCCATCCTGTTCCTTTACATCCCTCTCCCCTTTCCTTATTAGTTTCTATTTTTGGTTTACAGTACAAATAAACATCTAACAAAGTGACACACTTAATGAGGAAGACTGAGCTACATGTACCTCATGCAGGCTGACTGCTGGTAGATGACAGCTAACCCTTCCACAACCTGATAAAATGCTGCTCTATGGGATTTGTGTGCAATATTGGTGACAAAATACACCACCGGGCATACAAAGAGTTTATATAGCCTGCATTTATCATGAGACAGGGGACTGGATGGCTGCCACAGTGTCCATGTATGTATGAAGACAGAAGGGATGGTTCATTAATGCTTCCAGAGCCGAAGAAAACGCTGCTCAATGGGATTTGTGTGCATTACCTGTGACAAAATACGTATCTGGAACTCAGAGAGTTTATATACACTACATTTTATCATGAAATGGTGGACTGGCTTGCTGCCTCAGTGTGTACATGTATGTGTGATGACAGAAGGGATGGTATCATCCCTTTCATTGCAAAGCATTGATAAACCCATCAGCTTACTACGCATCTTCATGCCAATGGTAATGAGAGAATGAAACCCTTCCAGTGCCTGATAAAATGCTTTTAATGTGAATTTTGTGTATTACTGGTGACAAATTGCACATGTGGCATAAAACGAGCGTCCTACAATTATCAGGAAACAGAGGGCTGTCCTGCGTCACTGTGTATGTGTGTAGACAGAAGGGATGGTACATATATTAATCCTTCCAGAGCCAGATAAAATGCTGCTCTATGGGATTTGTGTGTATTATTGGTGATAAAATGCAGACATGAAATGTAAAGTGTTAAGAGCACACATCCATCCACTCCATCACAGCCAGCCAGCTCTCATCCCGTGATTGCCTGCCATTCTTGATTAACTTCACTCACATCTCAGCAAGATCCATCAAATATATGACTGCATGTTTGTCTTGTGTGTCAGTGTGTATGTATGTGTGTATGTGTGTATGTTTGTATGTGTGTGTGTGTATGCCTGTGATTGAATTTGTATTGTCTGTATGTATGTGTGTGTGATTATGTGTGTATACATGTATGTGATTGAATGCGTGTTTGTGTGTATGCCTGTGATTGTGTGTGCATGTATGTGTGATTGTGTGTGTGTATGTGTGCGACTGTATGTGTGCGATTTTGTGTGTATGTGTGTTTGCGTATTGCCTGTGTCTGAATTTGTATTGTGTATATGTGTGTGATTGTGTGTATATGCCTGTGATTGCATGTGTAAGTCAGACTGTGTGAGTCATTTAATGTGTATGTGTGCCATATATGTCAGATAGATTGGATGTATGCATTAAAGGAAAAATGTGTACATACCTGAATACATGTTTTTGTGTTGGTAATGGGTACTTGTGGTAGTCATGTTTCTGTATGTGTGTAATTGGATATGTGTGTTTGTTTCTGAGTGTGGGTTTGTATGTATGTACGTGTGCATGTGTTTGTATGAGATTGTACAAATACATAGCTTTGTCTGCAAAATATGCATACACAGGTATATGTATGTGTATGTATGTAAATATGAATCTCTCTCAAGTGCCATATCTTGTGGGTGTAGAAAAACTCATGCATGTACAAAATGAGTTGGTTCCTACGGCATAAGTAGAAACAGTTCCACATATATTCTGATGATTTATATACAAAATGCTCATAAAGCCACACATCTGCATGTTTCCAAGAAATATTCGCCTAGTCCCTTGGGCTACATATCATCACGAGTTTTGGCAGTATGGGTGTGCGAATATTCATGTGTGAACAAAAAGAAAGCTACTATTAAAGTAGCAACCATTCCACAAATTCAGATCATAATATACGATCTGCTCATAAAAGTGTGCGAATATTCATATGTAAAAAAAAAAACGAGCAACTATTAAAGTCGTAACGATTCCATATACGATCTACTCATAAAAGACATTTGCGCGTATCCCAAAATTATCCCCCATGGTCCCATGTGCACCATATCATGTTGGCATGGGGCTTAATATCTCTGCGTAATATACGATGATGAATGATAAGGCACAACGCTTTGGGTCTGAGCAAAGTCTGTATTTGTACTGTCATCTACTTCTGACAGCTTGAGTGATTACTGCTACCGGATATGGCTGATCCCCATCCCTCCTCCCTCCCCTCTCGCAGAGTCGCTCGCTTTTGACTCTTCATTCCCCTAGTTTACTTTGCCGTTTCCCTTCATTATGAGCTGACGTCTATGTGCGTTGCCCTGCCCTGCATGTAATGTTTGTCATAATATTGGCATAGATCATAATAGAGATGCACAACTGGATTGAAGTAGGAAGAGTGTGTGATGATATGATCAAGGTGAAGGTAAATGTGATCAGTATAATTCATGATGATGATGATGATGATAATGAGATTTTTATGACATATTTTATGACATAATTTATGACAATGGCATCAATGATGGTGGAGCCACTATGGAAAAATCTCTACACTAACAATTATAGTGATGATGATGATTGATAAAGGCAAAGGTAAAATGTAATCAGCAAAATTGATGATGATAATGACGATGATGAAAATGACAATGATAGTGATGATGATGATGATGATGATGATGACGAAAATGACAATAATAGTGATGATGATGATGATGATAATTGTGATGACTATGGTGTCATCGATGGTAGTGACCATAATGGAAAAATCTCTACCCCATATTTTCTATCTTAACCATAAATCAACATTCACAAAACACTGACAAAACAGGCAAAAAAAGCAGTATGCAATCAATCACACCAAACACTGAAAGGAAGGAGAAAATAAATAACTATTGGACAGGGAAATCAAACAGAGACAATTAAACAAACACTGCACACAGAAATTCACAAGCAAATCAAGAAATAAAGTAAGAAAACTAGGAAACAATCATTTAAACAGACAAACATACACACCATTAAGGTACAAGTTAATGGACTGTATACCTAACACCAATCGAAGGGGGTTTGTGTAGGGCTTGAACATTTCATTAAATGAAGCTTCACAAAACACACATTTGCCTGAAAACCGGCATCTCTGAGATACATTAAAAGCCTCAGGGCATTTTGCTGTAACTAACGAGAGATGGCCATCACCATAGCAACAGGTAAGGTAGGGTAGGGTGCTCATTGGGCGTTTCCAAGGTAGTTACCATTAATGGTAACTTTAATCTATAATGTTATGTGATGTAAGTCAATTTACCACTCTCCTACCCCTAAGTCATATCATCCACTTTAATGACCATCTTCAAGAGGTCTTATGACCCTGTAGTTTCCTGTAAGCGGATGAGCTCAGATAACCATTGATGGTCAGTTACAATAATGGTACGCCTTTAAGCAGGTGAACTTATCTTTTCCCTACTGCTTCACCGCGCCTCCTCCTCCCCCTCTCTCTTGTCCTTGCCCTACTGCTCCCGTCCTCCTGTTTCCCTCCTCCTCCTCCCCTCCTCCTCCCCCACCTCCTCCTCCTCCTCCTCCCACTCCTCCTCCTCCTCCCCTCCTCCTCCCCTTCTCCTTCTCCTCCTCCTCCCCCACCTCCTCCTCCCCCTCCTCCCCTCCTCCTCCCCCTTCTCCTCCTCTCCCTCCTCCTCCTCCTCCTCCTCTTCTCCCTCCTCCTCCTCTTCTCCCTCCTCCTCCTCCCCCTCTTCCTCTCCCTCCTCCTGCTCCCCCTGCTCCCCCTCCTGCTCCCCTCCTGCTCCCCTCCTCCTTCATTTTTGTTTTATATTGTTAAGTATCCATTCTGTAGTACAAATACTTAACATTGTTGTTAATAAAAAAAACCCATCATATCATGCAATGATGGTACATCTACCAGCAGGTGAACTCACCTGTCCTTCTCGCTCCACGAAGCAGAGCAGTCTGATCTGGACTGGGGCAGGGCCTGTATGGGCGCAGGGAGGGGTGATAGTGGCTGTCTCCCCCTCTCCGTCGCTCCGCTCCATCTCAAAGTTGTGGGGCTGGATCTGGATGAGTTTGTTGACAGCCACCGCGCCGGCCATCAGGTTACACATCTCCTGTAGTGGGTGGAGGAGGGTGAGAAGGCGGAGGGGTGGGGGGGAGGGAGGGGTACAGAGAGACAAGAAGAAGGAGGGATGGAGATAGGGAGAGATGGAGAGAAGGAGAGAGGGAGAGAGGGGGAGGGAGAGAGAGGAACAGAAAGGGAAAGGTACAGGGAGAGAGAGAGGAGAGCGAGAGGGAGAGAGGGAAAAAGAGAGAAGGAAGGGGAAAGGGAGGGAAAAAGTGAGGGAGAGAAGGAGGGGAAGAGGGAGGGAGGGAGGGAGGGGATAGGAAGAGAGAGAGAAAGAGATAGGGGGATGAAGAGAGAGAGACAGGGAGATGGGAGAAAAACAAACCGGGGTAGAAGGGGGAGAAAGAGTGATTAACATTACTCTTAATAAAAACTACTTTGTTAATAACACAACTGTAAAAAAAAAAGAAAATAGGAAAAAAACAATCCTCAAATGTTTGACAGGAGACTAGTTTGTTTAAACATTTTTGTACCGACATGCACCACAAGTGAAAGAGAGGCCTAATGAAATAAAACAACCTCTGTCATAGAAGGTGAAGGCAGGAAACGTCTCTGCATGCGGAAATTAAAAGAAACCCTAGGCAAAAAAATAGACACAGTGACCGACATTAGCCATTCTGACAAGAAAGCGGCAAGGACCATTTGTCTTCTTAAAGAAAAAGACATGTATGTATGGTACAGGCCAGGAGGCATTGGAGAGAAAACCTTGATTGCAGTTCACAAAATCAGACCAGGTGATCTGCCCTACTCTGACAAAAGGAAGCAACTAACAAAAGAGACTTTTCTTGTAAATGAGTAAAATGTGTCTGTTACTTGCATTGGCATCAGTGCAACACCACATCATGTTAGATTAAATATCTTGCAGCAATATGAATATTTCTTGTCCAGACTTTGCCTGTATGTAGGGAATGCTGGGTACAATTCAAGAGTACCAATAACCCAGATTTTACTGACTTGTCACTTGCTTCCTTTTGTCAGAGTAGGGCGGTGCTGCCTCCAATGAAGTTAATTTGGTTAAAAAAATCTATTGTCTGTGAAGCTCTCTCGTTGCCATAGGAAAGCATGCTGATGTCACCCAGTCAACACCGTTCTGCAAAAGCAATTTTACACCCAGTACTAACCTCAGATGGTATTGTTACATAACCTGAGTTCAGAGCATCTTGAGATTTTTATCTGCAATTCCTACATGAATCTTCCGTAAGACAATATCAGAGAGTGGGTTTAAGAATCCCTTAAGAATTCTGCCTTTAAAATATATTTTCCTATAATGTATTCTTATTTTCATCATAACACAAATTACATCTGTTTTGCTCATTTTAGAGATAAAATTGCAAAGCTAACATTTTTAGAAAAGTTTCTTGACAAATATTTAGAGATTCATTGTAATGCATCCTGGAAAATTAGCCATGTGCGCGTAAAATTGGTCATGCGTCAGTAGATTTTGTCCAGTAACTTTTTGCATGTATTCATTTTGATTTTTTTGTGGTATACTTTCATTGTTGCCCATTCTATAAAACAAATGATGCACTCTTTTGTGGTTCAGTCGAATGTGCAAGTGGAAACTTGGGCATCATCGAAAACACACTCGGAGTGGCTATGTCTCGTGTGTTTAAACCATGCAATATTACCTTGTGCACACAAGTCGTATTGACCCACTCAAACCTGTTCATCATTTGTATACTGTTGCTCTATGGACTTTATGAGCATTAATTATGAATACAAACGTACATGGCACATATAGACGTCATTGTACCAATGCCACACATTAATCCTACTTAGAGCATGAGCTCATTTGGTATGGCAGGACTTACAGCCAAATGAAAACTGAGTGAAAACTATAAGAAAGGGGAAGGTGATACAGAAAAAAAAAGAGAAAAACAAGCATGCAGAAGCTGACAAAGAAGCCAAAGAAGAAGAAGAAGAAGAAGAAGAAGAAGAAGAAGAAGAAGAAGAAGAAGAAGAAGAAGAAGAAGAAGAAGAAGAAGAAGAAGAAGGAGAAGAGGAAGAAGGAGAAGAGGAAGAGGAAGAGGAAGAGGAAGAAGAAGAAGGAGTAGAAGAAGAAGAAGAAGAAGAAGAAGAAGAAGGAGGAGGAGGAGAAGAAGAAGTAGGAGAACAAGAAGAAGGAGAAGAGGAAGAAGAAGAACATTCCTACAAGTCACTGCTACAAATATGAACATGATCAGAAGCTACATTATTAAGCAACTGATTGCACACATCAACGTCATTTAATTATGAGAGAGTACTTCGACTAGAGTTCTAGCAAGCTGAGAATGGTACGTCTCTGCGGACTGGGTATATTCAGATCCCACAGGACATGAGTTTACCCGTTCTTTACTGAGGCCGTGTATTTACAGTCTGAGATTTTTCCACCGCAAAACTGAGCAGCGCAACTGCTGTGTAATCTGCTGTATGAACTATAAACGCCAGACTATGAATTAATTTTTAATTCCTTATAAGGCAACTTTATGCCTTGCCTCTTTAGTAACTGCGATTTCCATGGCAAATTTTGATTTCCTAGCTGGTACTTGAAGCCAGTAAATCTAACTATGTGCAACAGGTCAAAGACAGGGTATCCCTGTTGGAGGTCAAACAAATAAAATTTTGTAAAAACCATGGATAATGGAAGAAGATTCTGTGTTGGAACACCCCTCCCAATAATACAACTGGAAAATGATTGTACGCTAAATTCTAGCAATCAGTAGATTTTAAGGTTTTGGGCGGGTCACCTGAAAACTATACCCTAGAAACTGGAGACCGCTGTGCGTAATGGTATGCACCAGTCCGCTCCACAGTGCATGCGTTCAATGGGAGCAATGCCCACATGGTGTGCTGACCGGGACAATATGATTATGAATGTAGACTATACTTGCTGCGCTTCAAATGTAAGCAAGGATTGTTTTTCACTTTCCCTGAAAATGTTTGTAAAGCTATGACTGTGAGATTTCATACACGTTATCGTTAGGGTAAACTGTTGATTCCTGCAGAGTTTCGCGACTTTTGCAAATGGGACACCCTGTCTTTAAAGCTATTTCAGCACTAGTGGGAAGGCTACGTGTGAAATGGGTGGGAGATCGATCCCCACGTCTGAAGGAGGGTCGGAAGTCATGAAGGCGAAGGGGCTGAAATCAATACCAATGTCATTTAGCTAAGAGCTAGGAGAAAGCTATCCGAAGACACTAACTCCACACAGACTCAGAGAGAGAGAGAGCTCTAACTGTGCTCCCCAAATTTAAGGCTCGCAATCTTTCGGGGGCAATTTGTCCAGAACATTTGAAGTTTGCTAAGAGCTAGGAAAAAGCTCTAACCGCCTGTAACCCTCACAGAGACAGGAAGAGAGAGCGCCACTCAAATGCAGGGCTTTGGGAAAAGAAAACAAGCTATAGATGCTTCACAAGCTTTCTGGGGCAGTTTGGGTATAGCATTACAGCTAGGCCCTACCATGAAACTCATATACAGCGAGCGAACTTCCTCACTGATTTGAGTAGCTCAGAGCAGAAAAACAATTTATGCACAATCACAATCTTTCTGGGGCAGTTTGTGTATAATATGAATTGTTTAAGTTTGCTGAGAGTTAGGAAATGTCTTCACCCTCCCACAGAAATCACATGGAGAGAACATACTTTTTCACTGAGATGAGTGGAGCTCAGACAAGACAACAATTCTTAATTTCTAAAAGAAATCTCCCAGTAGTAAGGATAGCATGCTCCATCTTGTAAATGAATGAAAAACAAGTCACACAAAAATCTTGGGACCAGAAGGATTTCATCCTGCAATCTACTACTTATTGGGCAACAGTTTAACTGCCTGTCTATTTATAGTCCATGAGTTAAGACATGATAGGAGTCTTTAGCCCCTTCTTAATAGACATTGCCGCGACATTGCCACGACAATGTCGCGGCAACGTCGGGGTAGAAACACAGGGTAAATTCTGCACCGAAGGTCGGGGTGGAGCTCTCGGCACCGTCTTAACAGACACATGCTGAAAACACTGCCACGGTAGGTTTCCATAGCATTATATAATATTTATTTTATTTATTTAGTCTTCTTTTAAACAAGGGTAGCCCCATCAGTGAGCTTGCACTGTTCTCCCTGGAGGCCCTGTGTGCAAATAACAAAACAACACATAACATGAGCATAGCTAACACAAAAAATTGCTTATGACAAGGCTGTAAACCAAAATGGCAAAGATGAACTACTGTAAAACACAACAAAAGAGGGCAATTATTATTTCACATATTATCATTCCCATTCAATCTCACTCGTTAACATTCAGTCCACCGTATTGACCATTCAGCTAAATTTTAGTGAAAGAGCCTTCTGTGGGTAATTTCAATTTGGAAAAGATTTTTTTTTAAATTTTCAAACAATTTTTGCAGGCAGTATTATAACCCTTTCCACAGATTCACGTCATTTTCAGTATAAAATACTTCATTATTTGCTTGGTGTGAATAAATATCTTTTTATAATTGGTGGATCAGATACTGACATGTGTACGTTTTGCTCAGCTCTGTTGAAACAATTCCACATTTATTTTGGGAGTGTCATGTAACATCAAAATGTATGCAAGAAGTTAAATCAACACTTATAGGTGATAATATTGTATTGAATAAGACGGATTTCCTGTTTGTTTTTTTAACACTGGAGCATAAAAATTCAATTTCCTTATTTCGTATGCAAAATATTACATCTTTATCACTAAATATAAAAACAACCTATTATAGCTTTCAAATTTTTAAAATATGCTTAAATATTAGGCCTATTGAAATGTACATTTATACTCCAAAATGCAGATTTGTTATATATGCAGACAGATGGAGTGTTATCAATTTATTATACGATAGTATATACATGCAAATTGTCATCTGTGTTCATTGATATTGTTATTGTTCATATTTTTTTTTAGAATATTTCAATAAAATTTATTAAAAAAAGTAATTTAACCCTACATCTACTCATCAATTCTTTGTTTACAACCTTTCACGATTCAGTCTCAGAGTGTCTCTAAAAGGAGTGAAATTGATCGGTAAAGAAACGCTCACTTCCCCCTTTCTACTCTCCTCACGCTTGAAGATAACAATATTTGACGTGGTGGATGTGTAGCGTATCTTTGTCACAAATCTTCCGGTTTGCTAGTAAGACATTTCCTTAAATAGCATCGCTGACGTCACTGCGCCGAGGATGTGGTGATCGGGTAGTGATTTAGAGGTGGAATCTGGGGAGGAACTCGTCGCAACCGCTTTGATTTCACACATTCCGCACAAATGGTTTCATGTTTTCTGTCTCTGTACCTAAGCCGCCTTACACCGCAGTTTAATGAGGCAATGTTACTGAGCTCCAAATTCAATTACTGAAAAATTAACCAGGGTTTCATACATAGTGCAGATTGCAATCTGTGAATTTTTAAGCTATAATAATGATGTCTTCTTTCATCATATTTTCTCACCCATCTCTTTTCCATATTAGTGAGTCAGAAATTGGATTTAAAAGGAAATGAGAGCTTTTTTAAAAACTATAGAATGTAGGTATTTAAATCTGGGATGTTAGTAATGATTATTTATCGTTTAGAATGTCGTCTGTCATCATAATTCTACAACAAAGAAAATATTTGTCAAATTATTCGAGCATGGAGGCTTTTCTCACATACAAATACCTCAAACTTTTTTTGAAAAAAATTATCACATGTCAGCAAAAATGTTGTTCTGATGTTCAAATATTTCCATGGGTTGAAATCTCACTTTTAATCGTATGAGCATGAATGAGAGAGAGAGAGAGGGAGAGAGAGGGAGAGAGAGAGAGAGAGAGAGAGAGAGATAATGATGATGATGATAGGCAGAGAAAGAAGATAGGAGATGGAAAAGAGGGAAAGAAGATGAATAATCTGTTTTTTCTTATTTTCTTCACTTAGTCACATTTGGGTCTATTCAGCCAGGGTGACCCTTCAAATTTTGAGGACTTTGAATTTTAAAGGGCCCTGAAAAAACACTTGTGGAACATTCAAAGCAAATACAAGATGGCTACATTAAAGTGACAGGGATTTCTTGGGTAAGTTCAACTTGAAAAGAAATTTCAGGCACACATCTTGTACTAAGGATTGCGTGCTCTACCCATTTAAATTAATGAAAAATGGAGCACGTTATTGATACTACCACAGGGTGTATGCCTAAAATTTCTTTTCCAAACAAAACGTGATTCCAAAGAAATATATATGGAATGGTCCAAGTCAAAATGCTTAAAGAGAATTCAAAGATGAAAGCAAAATATGTGATTTTGACCTAACAGGGCTGCCTTGGGTTGAATTTGACTACTTTCATCTCCAATTGGCAAAACAAAACATTATTGCAATTTATATCATTATGTGTGAAGTTGACTCGACTGTCAACCTTTGGTCTTCATACATAAATTCATTCAGCGACCACGCTACAGTTGAATTCAACATGCAATATTTGTTGACAAGGCAAACAAGAAAAAAATCTCTGAAAGGTCTCTTGCATTTTTATTTGACTAACAAGGAATTGCTACAAAACATGTTTGACTACAAGTTTACACAGTTTATGTGCTTATTAAATGACATGCAAGGATGGAGTTTGGAGCAAATCTGTCAAAAGGTTTGTCAGATATGGAGTACTAGGATGGGAGATGGTCAGACAGACAAACAGACACGCCTATAACATTTACGTCTGATAACTTTGTGACAGAGACAAACACGCATCAATCCTAAGCATTTCAGGCAGTTTAAAATCTATCTTAATCAAGATTTCCTAATGGCAGCACACACAAAACCATGAGAAAAAAGATACTCATGTTGCACAATTACTATAAAGAAATGCCTTCCATAAAGGTCATTGGCTAATGCATATTATGTTGGACATATTAAAACAAACTGAAAAAAAAGAGTCCAGTACTTATAAGATGAGTCACTTGACCAAGCGACTAGTCAAGTGACTAAGACTAGTCACTCAATCATTCTCCTATTTTCTCAGGGTAAGCCGGAGAAGATATGGCATTTTATTAGTCTACATCAGCCAGACCCCTTTATCATTATTATTTGGTTTAAAAATGTCCAACAGCCTGGAAGCCAGGCTATGTCTAATGGTATACAATATAGAATCCTTGGAGTGATTTCTGGGAATCGATTTTTCATTGAATTTACGTAAATAGAATCTGGTGATCCTGGTACCCACCCCAAATGCACAAGTAGTTTACGAGAACAAAATCACAAGTTTACATACATGTACAGTTGGAAGGTACTCTCATCAGAAGTAGACATAGGAAAAAATGCATGATCGCAAATTGTTTACAAATGCATGTGTGTTATATCTGTTAGGTCTGAGCTATCAAGAAATAAAGACACCTCCCCCCCCCCCCCCCCCACTACATTGCTAAAAGCCTGGTATAGATTTGACCCGACACTGTCAAAATGGGAGGTACTCACATCAGAAATATATAGCAAAAAACACATGATTGCAAATTTTTTAGAAATGTATGCGTTATATATGCTGGATCTGAGCTATTTAAAGAAAGAAGCAGCCCCCCCCCCCTTTACATTGCTAAAAGCCTGGTATAGATTTGACATGACACTGTCAAAATGTTGATGTGTGGAATGAAGAAAAGGGGAATAAAATGAGCACTTAAATCACAGAAAGTGTGAGATAGCGTGACAGGAGGATATCGGTAGATGCAGAAAGAGAGAGAGAGAGAGAGAGAGAGAGAGAGAGAGAGAGGAGAGAGAGAGGGGGGGTGGAGAGGATAGGAAAGAGAATGGTTGTAGGCAGAGAAATCACAGGGAAAGAGAGATGAACATAAAGAGAGACAAGTGAGAGATCCTTATGGTACGAGAGGATGAGTAGAAAATATGACGGAAGACAGCAAGAGGAGAAAGACAGAAGAGGTGAAAATGAGAGATAAGTGGTGATAGGCGGAGTAGATAGAAGGAGAAGAGAGACAAAGATAGAGAAGGTGAGAGAAGGAGAAATGGGAGAGCATTCCAAGACTTAGAAAGAGGACTAAAGAAAAAGAAAATAAAGGGATGCAGAGAGAGAGACAGAGAGAAATGTGAGATGATGGCCAAAACAAAGAAAGGGAAAGGAAAGAGTGGGAGAGATAGATAGATCAAGAAGGAGACAGTGGTGGATGTATAATGTAGGCAGAGAAAGAAGATGGGAGATGAGAGATGAGGATGATAGCAAGAAATGGTGTACATCCACAGCAATGGAACTTCAACTCCACATCTCACGACTCCCAGAGATTCAATTCACACGCAAGCGGCAGTTGGTTTTAATCAGCCATTTAATCCCCTCTCGTAGCAAATAAATATTCAAATATCAGAGAACCGAATCCGATTGTTAAACATATCATGTTTGAGGTATGGGGTCAACACAGGAGAAAACTGATGTACCCATGATCATTCAACTTGCAGGGAACCACATATGCCTAGGACACAGAAAGGAGAGGGAGAGATGTGAAGATGGAGAAGGAAGATAGAGAGAGAGAGAGACAGAGACAGAGACAGAGAGAGACAAGGAGAGAAAGGGAGAGATAAACATACAGAGACAGAGAGAGAGAGAGGAGAGAGAGAGAGACAGAGAGAGAGGAGAGAGAGAGAGAGAGAGAGAGAGAGAGAGAGAGAGAGAAAGAGAAAGAGAAAGAAAGAGAGAAAGAGAAAAAGAGAGAGAGACAGAGAGAGACAGAGGGAGTGAGGGAAGAGGAGATATAGGGAGAGGATGAGAGAGGGAAGAAAAGATATAGAGAGAAGATGAGATGGGGAGGGAGGGGTGGGAAATAGAGAACGACACAGAGAGACAGAGAAAGCAAAATATATACAGGAGAGAGAAAGGAGAGAAAAAGAGAAAGAGAGAGAGAGGGGGATGAGAGAGGGAAAAGAGAGAGAAAGAGAGGTAAACAGAAAATGGAAGATAAAAAAAGAGCTAAAGAAGGTGACATAGAGAAAGACACAAGAAATGGGGGGGGGGGGGGGCAGAGAAAGAACAAGCATGATGAACAGAGAGAAGGGTAAAAACATGGTAAAACACAGAGAGAAAGAGAAAAAAGAGGAAAGACCAAAATAAACAAGTGTGGAATGTGATCAGAAATAGGACCTAAATATGAAGAGAGAATAAAGAGAGACAAACAAGGGAGGGAGAGAGAGAATGAGAGGGTGTTGAGGGATAGAGAAAGAGAGGGAGAGAGGGGGGGTTGAGAGATAGAGAGAGTGAGAGACGTGAGAAGGCTGAGAGATAGAAAGAGAGGAGGAGAGAGGAAAAGAGGGGTTGAGAGATAGAGATGAAGAGGGAGAGAGGGGGGGGGAAGGTTGAGAGATAGAGAGAGGGAGAGAGGTGAGAAGGCTGAGAGATAGAGAGAGAGAAGGAGAGAGGAAGAGAGGGGTTGCGAGATAGAGATGAAGAGGGAGATAGGGGGATGAAGGTAGAGAGATAGAGAGAGGGAGAGAGGGGGAGGAAGGTTGAGAGATAGACAGAGGGAGAGAGGGGGAGGAAGGTTGAGAGATAGAGAGAGGGAGAGAGAGGGAGGAAGGTTGAGAGATAGAGAGAATGAGAGAAAAAGGGGTAAAGAAAGAACAAGCATGAAATGTGATCAGAAATGGGAGCTAAAAAACACACCTGTTGAATATGTATTTGGATCTCAGGCCACCAAAGTACACAGTGGTACTGGTATCTGGTATCCCCTCCCTCCCTACCCTGTTTCCTCCACACCTCTTCCCCTCTTTTTATCTCTCATTAACCCTGTTCAAATCCACCACCTATCCCTAAATAAGGGCAGCATTTGTGGCAAATTTTGCTGGTGCATTACCGATAGCTGCATATATGAACCGGAATCACTCCAATGATATAAACTCTTTGCGTGCCCGTTGTTCATTTTGTTACCAATAATGTACACAAATTACATTGAGCAGGATTTTATCTGACACTGGAGGTGTACATACATATACATGTACACACTGAGGCACTGAGGGTATCTTAACTCTCTGTGTGCTTGGTGCGCAGTTTGCCACCAATAATGCACACAAATCCATTCTCTCTGGCAAAGAAAGGGTTAATGCATGCATGTATACACTTCCCTTCATGAGATTAGCCTTGAAAAGAAGCCCTGCATAATCAACAAATAAAAATCCATCAAGACATAGTGTATGTGTTTGTGTGTGTGTGTGTGGGGGGGGGGGGGGGGGAGGGGGGGCTGAAGGAATCCCACTAACAGAATAGAATCCATATCGAATGACACAAAGTAGCCTTGAATGGCACTCCTATCTAGAAACATGGCCTGCCATATTGAATTGGATATGAAATATTCATGTGGTAGGAGACAGTTCTAGCTGGATTCCCTCCAATTCCTTTGCTTGCAACTGGATATGCTGCCTGTGACAAAACTGTGTGGACTATTTTAAAGGGATAGTCCACCCTGAAATAAAGTTGGTTTCAATACAAGCAGAAACATGAAAGAAAACATACCAGTATAGGTTTGAATACAATCCGTCAAAGAATAAAGAAGTCACAATTGGTTTAAATTTTGATTTTGTGACGTCACATGAGAGATGCCTTCCCATATAGTGTGTAAGAGTTTTTTTTTTGAAAATCTGTTTTTTCTTGTTTCTTAATCATTCCTTCATTAAAAACAGAAAAAAGAGCAATTTATGGTCATACAGCACACAACATGATGGGAGAATGGTATTTGTAGAAAAGTATACAAGTGTTTCTTTTTTATGGACAGTGATCTTTTTTGAGTGAAGTAGATTAAAGTGTTCAAAAGAAAGTTAGACCTTGACAAAGTGTCTTTTCCATTGACTCTTGCATGTTTTCATAAGACAGTACAAGACACAGCTTAAATACTATATTTAAACCTGTTTATTAGGCCCACTTTCAATTAAACCCACTCAATGTTAATCTCTTCCGAGCACCTCCCATGTACAGTCGTTGCTCAAGGGCATACATTGAAACAAACATTTCTTGGGCTAACCTATCAAACTTGATGTTGTGAAACAGAAGCATCGGACCTTACTGTGCATTTACCTGTTTTGTACTGAGCCCTCAGGCTTGCTTTTATGCACTCAAATACTGAGAAGCGTGAATCCTGCTTAATGTGCCTCAAGGACATGACAGGCTGAGTATAAACTTCAAATTCCTTATAGAACGCAATTTAGCAACAACCCTTTGGTTACTGCAGTTCCATGGCAAATGTTGACATCTTTACTGGACTAGGGTTCATGATGCCCCAAAATAATCTAACTATGAGTAATGTCAGGTTAATGTGCCTGTCCATTAAGACTACGTGTCTATAAAGACTGCATTTTCCTTTTCCGATACATACTATGTTTGCCTAGTTACTAGGCTTTGGAGTGCAAGGACACAACCGAGTCTGTTAACAATTGCGTTTGGTAACACAGACAACACCCGAAAACCGCTTGCTGGCTTGACATCTCCTCATGATCCCTTCTCCACCGGCCAGAGAGTGAGAGTAGGGCGTAGTCTGTGTTACCAAACATAGTTGTTAAGAGATTTGGTTGTGTCCATGCACTCCAAAGCCTTGTAAATACGTATAGCCCTGACTGCAGTAGTCCATATTACATGATGCTATAGTAGTCCATATAACATGGGGCTGCAGTAGTCCATATAACATGGGGCTGCAGTAGTCCATATAACATGGGGCTGCAGTAGTCCATATAACATGGGGCTGCAGTAGTCCATATAACATGGTGCTATAGTAGTTCATATAACATGGGGCTGCAGTAGTCATATAACATGGGGCTGCAGTAGTCCATATAACATGGGGCTGCAGTAGTCCATATAACATGGGGCTGCAGTAGTCCATATAACATGGTGCTGCAGTAGTCCATATAACATGGTGCTATAGTAGTTCATATAACATGGGGCTGCAGTAGTCCATATAACATGGGGCTATAGTAGTCCATATAACATGATGCTATAGTAGTCCATATAACATGGGGCTGCAGTAGTCCATATAACATGGGGCTGCAGTAGTCCATATAACATGGGGCTGCAGTAGTTCATATAACATGATGCTATAGTAGTCCATATAACATGGGGCTGCAGTAGTCCATATAACATGGGGCTGCAGTAGTCCATATAACATGGGGCTGCAGTAGTTCATATAACATGGGGCTGCAGTAGTCCATATAACATGGGGCTGCAGTAGTCCATATGACATGGTGCTGTAGTAGTCCATATGACATGGTGCTATAGTAGTCCATATAACATGGGGCTGCAGTAGTCCATATAACATGGGGCTGCAGTAGTCCATATAACATGGTGCTATAGTAGTTCATATAACATGGGGCTGCAGTAGTCCATATAACATGGGGCTGCAGTAGTCCATATAACATGGTGCTATAGTAGTTCATATAACATGGGGCTGCAGTAGTCCATATAACATGGGGCTGCAGTAGTCCATATGACATGGTGCTGTAGTAGTCCATATGACATGGTGCTATAGTAGTCCATATAACATGGGGCTGCAGTAGTCCATATAACATGGGGCTGCAGTAGTCCATATAACATGGGGCTGCAGTAGTCCATATAACATGGGGCTGCAGTAGTCCATATAACATGGGGCTGCAGTAGTTCATATAACATGGGGCTGCAGTAGTCCATATAACATGGGGCTGCAGTAGTCCATATAACATGGGGCTGCAGTAGTCCATATGACATGGTGCTGTAGTAGTCCATATAACATGGGGCTGCAGTAGTCCATATAACATGGGGCTGCAGTAGTCCATATAACATGGTGCTATAGTAGTTCATATAACATGGGGCTGCAGTAGTCCATATAACATGGGGCTGCAGTAGTCCATATGACATGGTGCTGTAGTAGTCCATATAACATGGGGCTGCAGTAGTCCATATAACATGGGGCTGCAGTAGTCCATATAACATGGTGCTATAGTAGTTCATATAACATGGGGCTGCAGTAGTCCATATAACATGGGGCTGCAGTAGTCCATATGACATGGTGCTGTAGTAGTCCATATGACATGGTGCTATAGTAGTCCATATGACATGGGGCTGCAGTAGTCCATATGACATGGTGCTGTAGTAGTCCATATAACATGGGGCTGCAGTAGTCCATATAACATGGGGCTGCAGTAGTCCATATGACATGGTGCTGTAGTAGTCCATATAACATGGGGCTGCAGTAGTCCATATGACATGGTGCTGTAGTAGTCCATATAACATGGGGCTGCAGTAGTCCATATAACATGGGGCTGCAGTAGTCCATATGACATGGTGCTGTAGTAGTCCATATAACATGGGGCTGCAGTAGTCCATAAAACATGGGGCTGCAGTAGTCCATATGACATGGTGCTGCAGTAGTCCGTATAACATGGGGCTGTAGAAGTCCATATAACATGGGGCTGCAGTAGTCCATATAACATGGGGCTGCAGTAGTCCATATAACATGGGGCTGCAGTAGTCCGTATAACATGGGGCTGTAGAAGTCTATATCAAATGGTGCTATAGGCAATAAATAAGGCCAGTTCAAATGGAAAAGCTTTTTATAGAGCGATACAATATAAAAACTAGCATCTAAAAGGTTGCTTTTATACAAAACCTTTGAATGAAAGCAAAAGTGTTTGGCACTCCTAAGATAATTGCCCTCACAAGACATCCTACTTCCCCTCACTTACAAGTGTTTGCTGCCTAATGGATCCTTTCGTTCAATGACCTTACTAATGGCTCTTTTTTCCACTTCAATCTGTTAATATTAAACTATTAAGATAATTCTAAGTGGGCAAGTATCGAGTGGCACAACATTGGAGATATCTACTTTCATTCAGCAGTTTCAGCTCATTTTAACCTTCTTGGCACCAATGTATTAAACGTCCTGTTGATTTTACTTTACAAAATATGCCATACGGTACCGAGAGGGTTAGCTTTCTATTCATACATGTCCATGAAGATGCTCTTAACAGTACAGGTCAGTCACATGTATGTACACTAGGCTTGGTCACACTGAGAAATATAACCAAAGTATTCAGTGGCAATACTTTATGAGCTTATATTTTTGCAAGGTATTTTTTTTTAAAAAGTAGGATAACAAAGTTCAAAACAAACAAACACATTGATGCATGAAATTGAATGCATCTGTGGCATGAAAACATTCATGTTATTCTCACCGCGCACGCTCATATGTCGAGATAACACACCGCAGAGGACGTACAGTTGTATGTTTTTGCCCAGTCTTGTCGCTTGTGTATACTATAGTAGTGAGAAGGGGGCACTAGGCAGTATTACATGGAAGTTGTCAGGGTGTAGATAGTGAAAAGAACTCGCACAAAAATTCTGTGCTGCTGTCATGCGCTATAATATCTGGACGCAAAAACATTGGCTTGTACAGTAGGTCTATCCCTTTTCATGTACATTAAGCTCGGTCAGAATGGGATAAATAACCAATTTAAAGAATTAATTTGCAGTATTTTAAATAATGACATTGTTCTTCCACACAACCGCCTACTTATCCATGATTACGAAAGGTCTGGTTCTTTTAGCGAAGCAGTAAGCAGGATTGCATACACTACTCTCCAGTATGTGGGCCTTGTTTGCATGCGGTGCTATTCAGATGATCATGTGTACCCTCAAAATCTGATTCTTAAGTCTCAAGTACCAAGACGCCAAAAGGTCTTTCACTTTGTATACAATTGTCTCTATTGTGAGTAATTTTTCATGACATTTGAATGTCTTTGATGTGCAATCAGTGGTTCAATAATTAGTTACTCTCCAAGATCATATTTGTGGATTTGTACTTATAGAAGTGTTGTTCAAGACGGATTTTATGAAACATTGAATGTCTGTCTTAGAAAGGATATCTTGTATGACATTTTACAATATGTTCACTCTTCATCTTAAACACAGTGTAAAATCTTCAGTGTTTATCAGTGGCTGGGTCGGCCAAAATAATCTCATAATAGGCTGCCAGCAGTTGTCTATAAACCTTCTATTATATGGGTATCATTGTACATTGAAAGTAGTAATGCAAGTAAAGAATTAAGACAAAAGTGAGAGCAAAAGAAGGAGAGCTATCCTGGAAGAGTTTCCAGTGTCTCTCTCCAAGTACACTTGAATAAATAAAGAAAGAACATGATAAGACATGATTTTCTTAAAATTCAATGATTTTCACACTTTGCAGAGTTTTTCCCAAATTCAAATTAAGAGCAAGGGCCCGTAACAATAACACAAAATCCCAGACTCTACATGAGCTCTTATCTAAAAAGCCATGAAACTTTTGCCAAACAAAGAGAAGAACAAATGAAAAGACAACAGACTTAAAGAAGGCAAGGTTTCCCTCCCACATACATCCCACAATTACTTGGTCACTTCTGAAAGCACTTATTGGACTTACCATGTATGGAGAGACAGAGAGAGAGAGCTTTTTTATCTTAATGCATATATTTCCCTGGAGATTTTCTCAAGACATTTCATGGATTAACTCTACATTATGCAGAGCTTTCTGGTTTAAGACACGCATTATCTTGGAACTTTCCTCAAGACATTTGCAATGAACTAGAAAAAAAATTGTTTACCATACAAGAGATTAAGCTTTCATTCTCGATTTGTGGAGACTTGAACAAGTTCTCAAAACCATTTACGGGAAAGAAGTTGCTCCTACGCACATGTACAGTAGGGACAAGCTTGTGCTTATTTGAAAGGGATGGTTCAACCTGATATTACTATAAGTTGGTTTCAACGAAAGCAGACACAAGAAAGAAACATATTGGTGAAGGTTTGGTAGAAATCTGTCAAAGGATAAGAAAGTTATGATCTTTTAAAGTTTTGATTTTGTGACATCACGTGTGAGGTGCTCTCCCATATTTTGAATACAATTTTTTTAAATGTCCATTATCTCAAAATGATATGCATCCTTTTACTTGGACATTTGATACATCATTAGAAATATGTTTTCACAAACATACCTCTAAGAGAAAAATGTATGCCGTTGCAAATAACAGAAAAAGAGCAATATCATGGAATCACACAACACACAGTATATCAATAATTCAAATTTCAAGAGATCATAACTTTCCTATCCTTCGTCAAACCTTCACTAATATATATTTTCTTTCTTATTTCTACTTTCATTGAAACCAACTTAATTTTCAGGGTGTATTTTCCCTTTAAGACCCACCGTCCACTACTGGCAGACATTCTGAGAAGACCGCCCCCTGCAGTCTCCCTTCAAGAAACATCCCACACACGTCAAATGCATTAATCAATTCTGTTCTGTCCTATAATCAGTGTTTTCAGATCTGATTCAGGCTAATGTTTGCAGTGATGGATACATGATTTCAAAGGCAGAAATATGGTCTAGAAACCACTATCAGTAGACCATTTTTTGCTATGTATGCAAATTCTTATGCACATTTTTTGACCAATACATTACAAACGGTAACCCCCAACACTTGTCCAAGTAGCACCATTCAATAGATTCAGAGGGCATTTCACCTATTGTAAGTGAATCACTAGATACAGGTGAATAACACAATGTGTTACCATGCAGTTAGGGAGAAAGTTGTGAATACTGAACAAAAACGGATAATTCCACTGACTTTTCTCCCTCATTAAAGTAAGGGTCTCTATGCTGGTTCCAGGCGAGAAGATTAAAAAGAAGAGCTGCAATTCACATGGGAACAATCCAGTATGCGGTGGCAATTTGTTATGGGCCCCTTTTTAGAGCCGCTTTGAATGCGTAATGAACGAGGGGGTGGTATTAAAATACACTTCTAAATATCAATACTCCTTCGATCCTCACTCTATATTCTTATTCAGTTCACAAGTGAAATGCATAATGAACAAGAGGGTGGCATTTAAAATACCCTAAAAATATATCAATAATCCCTCGATTCTCACTCTTTATTCTCATTATTTTCACAACTCGCTCTATGAGTACCTCTTTATAGCGTTATTGCAATTTAAGCACAAACTCAATAATCCTGTTTAGGGATGAAATTCCGAGGAATTAGCAGACTCAACCCTTATATTACCGGCCTTAAAACCCCCACTGGCTCACTACACAACTTCATGCTGTTGGTAATTAGGGAGTTAGGGAGAAATAAATATGAATACCTTGCTGTATTCTTATCATCCAACACCTTAATCAGGGGGAATTATGTACATGAAGGATTCAGAGCGACAGATAGACAGAGAGAGCATGAGAAAAACGGATAAGGGGCCTGTTGCATAAAACTTACCATTAATGGTAACTTTGCTATCAATGGATGGCAACTTCTACAGCAATCTTGCATTTGATTGGCTGCTCAGCGGTGTTACCATGGTAGTTACCATTGATGGCAGAGTTACCATTCATGGCGAGTTTTATGCAACGGGGCCCTGAGCTGTCGCAGGTTTGTGGTTGCGATCTGTGACTGAAGAGCTCGGTGTCCCAGGTTCAAGCCCATACATGGCACTTGCAAAAACACTTGATCCACAGTGCTGCTCTCCACCCAGGGGTATAATTGGGTAGGAATAGATTGAGTGCACCTCAGTGGCTGCCATGACGATAAATGATCCCTTGGGATAGGACAGGTGTCCCAAAGACTTACAAGTATGTGATGACCGGGGAAATGACATTGTAAAGCACTTACAGATGATACTGTTTCATATGAAGTGCTATCTATATAAAATCTGTGTATTATTATTATCGTGGACTGACAGCTGGGAATGAAAGGAGAGGGATGGAGAAAGATGCTAGAGTGACAAAGAGAGGCATAGACAGGAATGACAAACAAAGAGAGAGAACGGAGAGGGAGAAGAATGACAAAAAGTGAGAGGAGGAAAATTAAAATGAAAAAAAAGATATACGAGATAAAAGGAGAAAGATACATACATGTATATACTATAGAAAGACAAAGAGAGGCACACAGATGAACGGCAGACAACGAGAAATGACAGAGAGTGAAAGAATGTCAGAAAAAGAAACGTCAGATGGGCAATAAGAGAAAGAGAAATAAAAGAAAAGAGAAAGAGGGAGAAATGGAAAGAAATGAGGTAAAAGAGACAATCATGAGCTGAATTAATGCTTTGTGTAAAGTGCCATACATGTAAATTAACACAAATTAAATCTCCCTCACTCCATCACAGCTAAATGCCCAAACATCCATTACAATTTGTTGTCCAACTTGCCAACAATAAAGACGATCTATTTCCCACTTTCTGTCTCCATTCCGGGCTAGATTTCCATAAAATCCCAACAACTAATCGGCCATCGGATCCGGAGAAGACTCACATCGGCACCTATGCTCTCGACTCTCTCTGGTCAACGGTCGCAGCCACCGCCAGACCAGGAAATGATGGGTATTTAGTGACAGAAAGATTATCTCTGCATGATCTCTACCAATGCCCTGTTCGCATCCCAACAAAAAGCTGTCTTATTTTTTTTTTTCATTATCTCCATCCAAATGAATACATTGCCTTTGGTACAAACTATACTAGTTTAGGCTAGGCCAGGAAATGATGGGTAATTAGTGACAGCAAGATTATCTCTACATGGTATCTACCAGTACCCTGTTTGCATCCCAACAATCAGCTCTCTTAAATTAGTTTTTTTTTTCATATCTCCATCCAAATAAATACATTGCCTTTCATACAAACAGTACTAATTTAGGCTAGGCTAGGTAATGATGGGTATTTAGTGACGGCAAGATCATCTCTGCATGATCTCTACCAGTGCCCTGTTCATATCCCAACAATAAGTCTTAATCTTAATTCAGTTCTTGTTTTTGTTTCTCCATCAAATGATTACATTGCCTTTGGTACAAACAGTACTAATTTAGGCTGGCCATGAAATTATGTCTATTTAGTGATGGCGAGATTATCTCTGCATGATCTCTCCCTGTGTGTAAGTCATATTTTATTCTATTCTTGTGTATTTTTGCTGTTATAACTGTTGTATTGTGTGTGTTTGTTTGCCCAACCTAGCAACATCTGTGACAACTTCACCAAAATGCACAGTGAGGACGAAAAGTAGAATTAATAGAGAGTGAAAATAGATAGAATGGTATGAGTAAGTAGGAGAAGGTGTGTGACAAAGGCAGAAAAAATAGTAAGAGAGTGGGAGAGATAGTGAGTGGGAATGAGAAAAAGAGTGAGGAAGAGAGAGGGAAAGAGGGAGGAGAGAGAGAGGAGCTAGAGAGACGAGAGAAAGAGAGAGACGGACAGACAGACAAAAAGAGAGTGAAAAAGAGGGTGGTATAGAAAGAGAGGGAGAGAAGGAGAATGAGGTAAAGAAAGAAGAAGAGAGAGGGAGAGAGAAAGAGAGAGAGAGAGAGAGAGAGAGAGAGGGAGAGAGAGAGAAAGAGAGTGAGAGAGAAAGTAAGAGAATGAGGAAGAAAGAGAGAGAGGAGGAGGACGAGGAAGAAGGACAGAAAAATCAATGTGAAAGGAACAGTTGATTGTAGTCATGTGTGTGCATACTTTTTAGGTCATTGCATATGAAATCTGAAGAAAATATATGGCTATCCAAGCCCAGATGACAACAAACTCTCTCACCAGTGTAGAGACAGTTAGTTTGGATTTCAGGCTGTTGGGCATTTATAAACCAAACTATTCGATAAAGGGGTCTGGCTGCAGTAGACTAATCATTCATGATTTGGGACGGACTGAGAAAAGAGGAGATGGATAAAGCGATAAAGTGACTAGTCTTAGAGTACTAGACTCAAGTTTTCAGTTTGGATTAGAAATGTCCAGCAGCCTGGGAGCCAGGCTAGGCTAGGCTTGATAGATGAGAGAGAGAGAGAGAGAGAGAGACAGACAGACAGAGAGAGAGAAAGAGGGGGAGACAGAGAGAGAGAGAGAGAGAGGGAGAGATAGACATACAGAGACAGACAGAGAAACAGAGAGAGAGACAGAGAAAGGGAGAGATAGATATACAGAGACAGACAGAGAGAGGAGGAGAGAGAGACAAAGAGAGAGGAGAGAAAGAGAGAGACAGAGACAGAGACAGAGAGACAGACAGAGAAAGGGAAGGATAGACATACAGAGACAGACAGAGAGAGAGGAGAGAGAGACAAAGAGAGAGGAGAGAAAGAGAGAGAGAGAAAGAGAGAGAGAGAGAGAGAGTGTGTGTGTGTGTGTGTGTGTGTGTGTGTGTGTGTGTTGGGGGTGAGGTGGAAAAGAAGAAGGAAAGAAACATAGTGGAAGAGTTTAACAGTGGGTGTACTTGTCTGTGAAGGAGGAGTACATGACACGACTGCAATTATGACACATCAATTGATGTCCAAACCTCTCTTAGCTATTCAGGTGGCATTCTGAAAACTTAAATTTATATCCCAAACTATGCTATTGGGCCAATCACAGTCATGATCATAAGGGAATTAAGTCCTAACTTGTTCCTTGTCAGACTACTACCCCAGTACTTTCTACTGCCAGCACAGTTTTCAAACACATCACTTGCAATGACATTCGGAAGAGGACAGTTGATGAAGTACCTCCTACTCCTATAACTCATTGCTTAGGGACCTTTGAATAATCTCACCTAGCTTGGCCATGGAATTGTGATTGGCAGCGAGAGCTGAATTATGCAAATTTCCATTTGATAAAAGGTTTCCTAATCCTGACAGAAAGAGCAGAGTGTGAAAAGTTATGTCACAAACAAACCTGAAATGGTTACCCTTTGCCCTCTCTTCTTCTCCTCCTTCATCAGTTTATAATTGTTCTGCTTTCTCTTTCTTCTTCTTTTTCTACATCTTCCTCTTTATCTTCTTTGCCTTAGCATTTTGTTTCATATTTGTTCTTCCTCCTCTCTCTCTTTCTCTTCTTATTCTTCTTCACTGTCTTCTCCTCCTTTGTCTCCTACGTCATTTTAAATTCACTCTTCATCCTTTATTTTTTCTTTGTTTCCTGCATTTCCTTCTTAATCTTTTCATTCTCCTTTTCTTTTTGATATTTGTTCTTCTTCCTCTTTCTTCTCCTCCTTCTTCATTTCATATTTGCTCTCCTTCCTCTCTTCTCCTTTTTCTGCATTTCCTTCTTTATATATAGGCTCTTCTACTAAGCACTGACTGCTTGAAACAGCGTTTAAAAATGCTGATTTTTTGTACACAGATTCTGATAAAGACAGCTCTAGCAAGAAAACAAACTTACAAAAACTCTTCTACAAAACACTGATTAAAATCAGTGTTTTATTACGCTCACTTTGTGTATGCAGATTCTGATAAGGGCAACCCTATAACAAAAAATAATCTTACAAATGCATTTTTACAAAACACTGTTTTAAATAGATGTTTTAAAACGCTGATTTGGATACGCGATTTCTGATAGAGACAGCCTTAGCATACCCTGATTGCGTGAGATCCCAAAACAATCCTTCCTCCAGCTATGGATCAGCTCAAGCCATTGACAACGACCAATTTTCGAATCTGGCTTTGCCTTTCAGAGATATCATCTGCCTCCACAGCCAAATTAGACTTTAATGAAATGTCAGTGTTTGGGGGCAGATGTGTTATTTGAAAAACACCACATTTGTGTTTTTTTCTGTCTTGTCAGAGCGGTTTCTGGTTACTAAAACATGACCTCTGTGTTTGAATAGGGTTAGAAGTAGGCATGGGATAGGAGTGGAAGGGGAAGGGTGTGGTAGGAGATAGAAGGAAGGCGCATGGTGAATCCTTGGGACAAACCTCTCATGTTCAGTATCATCATGAGGGGATGGGGTGTCCTGTCTGCTCTCTGCCTCTATATGTCTCTGTCTCTGTCTCTCTCTGTCTCTCTCTCTGTCTCTCTCTCTGTCTCTTTCTCTCTCTCTGCCTCTATGTCTCTCTCTCTCTTTCCCACTATCCTCTCTGTCTTTCTCTCTCTTTCTCCTCTCTATCTACCTCTCTTTCTCTCTCCCTCTCCGTCTTTCTCTTTTGCTCTCCCTCTTTCCTTTCTGTCTCCCTCTTTCTCTCTCTCTCTTTCTCTCTCCTCTCTGTCTCCCTCTCTTTCTCTCCCCCTCTTCCTCTCTCTTTCTTTCTCTCTGTCTTTCTCTCTCTCTCTCTCTCTCTGTCTCCCATCTCTTTCTCTCTCTCTGCCTGTCTGTCTGTCTCTCTCTCTCTGTCTCTGTTTCTCTCTGTTTCTCTCCTTTCCTCTCTCTCTTTCTGTCCCTTCCTCTCTCTCTCTCTCTCTCTCTCTCTCTCTCTCTCTCTCTCTCCCTCTTTTTTTTTCTCTGTGAAGTAAGCGTCCACATATACATGATACCTGCCAGCTATGTACAAATGAGTGGCTTCTTGACGGGGTACTTTGCACAATCTCCCCAGGCAGTCGAATACCAGGGCAAAATTTACGACTTAATGGTGACTCCCCTTGGAGCGAAATGTGCACAAAATTTACAGCCAGACTTGGCAGCAGCCTTGCTTCAAGACATTTACGCATTTTTAATTCAAACTACAATAATTCAATAAATGGGTCTGGCTGCAGTAGACTAACCATTCTCAATAAAAATTCATTTTCTGGCTTTAGAGAAGGAGAGAGAAAAAAGGAGAATAAAAGAATGATTAGTATCATAAGAACTACATGAAGACTCAAATTTTTCAGTTTAAAATACAAATGTCCAACAGTCTGCAAGCCAGACCATACTTACAGACAAAGGGGGCTGTCTATGTGTGCTTGGTGTGTTCACATTTAAAGATTGTCTGTCCCTTTTGCAAGCTTAAAATTTTAAATCGTCTATCACGATCGTAAATTCATCGTAAAATCGTGATTCAAGACCATTTATAAGAATATAGCATGTTGAAGCTTTCTGTATATGTAAAAAATTCAGCCGTTAAATTTCAAACCGACTTTTTTCGTACTACGAAAAAAGTATTAGTCTTTGTTACAGTATCTATGTGGTTATTATGCATGTGTGAAATCCTGATTTTATTGAGTAATTACCAATTTTTGGAGATGATTCCTTTATAGAACAATTTTTTCCATGATGCATTTTATAATTTAATAAACAGATGAATCAAAAAAGCAGATATTTCAACACAAGCTGCGAAGAGCCTGAGGTAAAGACTGTTAGTAAGCCATTGTTTACGTGCATTATTTGACTTTTACACTACGTATCAGTTTCAAATTAGGAATATACAGCTTGCTAACATTTCTCTATATGTTTTGCCAATGTTTCAATGGTTTTGTGGTGATCTGAAAAAGGGACGGGCTGTCTTTAATGATGCCTGGTGTGTTCCCATTTCCCAGTGATATACCCAGCTTGCAAATACTCTGAAAATCTCATGGAGACCACAGCCCTTTCATACTTACAATGTACTTGAATTTAGGCAAAATAGCCCCATTAGGCAAAACTGCCCCCCCCCCAAGTTCAAACAGTATCAGCCTGATTGTTCTTATATTGTTTTTGCATGCATTGTTAAATAATAAATAATAAATAAATAATGCCACAGGCATGACATTAATGCATGGAAAAAGCAGGTTATCATGGAGATGTAGAGTAGAAATAAGTACATGCATAGTGGTGCAGATACGCACAATATATATGTCGTATTGTTACAATGCCATCGTTCTTGCAAGTGCAAATTGCAGCCTCTAGGCACATTAAGCAAGCCTTTTTAACCAAATGTGTGCCAGAGAAAATGGGGCTCTGTGGGATTTGTGTGTATTACTTGTGAATAAAAACACATTTGGAACGCAAAGAGTTTAAATAGAAGTGGATGCAAAAGGAAGTAAATTTCCCCTGAAGTATACGTTAAGAAACAAAAAATTACCAAAGTCTTACTTCTCGGGTTAAACCTGTAGCCTGTATGTACATTTAGCAAGCCTCTTAAATGGATATCAGAAAACATTAGCAAAGTCTTAATTTTAAGTTAACACTGTAGCCTGTAATGCACAATTAGCAAGCCTCTTAAAGGGATATAAGAAAACATTAAAGAAAGTCCTACTTTTAGGTTAACACTGTAGCCTATACGCATATTTAGCAAGCCTCTTAAAAGGATCTAAGAACACATATGACAGTCAATTTACCCATGAAGTAGAAGTTTAGAACAACTTACGATCTTATGAAGATGTGGAGTAATGTATGAAGTTCAGACACAAACAACATCTACGGAGTATTGCAATAATATCAAATCTTATTTATAAGTGTTCACTGCATGCACATTTAGCAATCCTCTCTAGAGGGACGAAGAATGCAGTATGCATTAGCAACGGAGGCAGAAGGTCTTATCAAATAAATGGGTGTGAGCTACTAAAAACCTGCCATGTGAATGACAGTATGTAGTAGAGATGTCAATAACATTTCATGTAGTGTAAAGATACAGAGTCTTACTTGAAAGTACAAATTGTAGCCTCTAGGCACACTTAGCAAGCCTATTTAGAGGGAAGAAAAACCCAGAAGGCAGTCCATTTTATCCACGTAAGCAAAAGTTATAACATTTATGATCTGACGAAGATGGAAAAAGTGTAGTAAGGTATATACAGCCACAACATGTATGTGGTATCGCATCTTTCTTGTAAGTGATAATTGCATCCAGTAGGCAAACTTCCCCAAACTTATTTACAGGAACTGCAGTAAATTTACCCATAGAAATACAAGACAAAAAAGGTGATGTTATGATGTGGAAAAAGGTATTCAGGCACTCACAACATTAATGTGGTATTACATCCTTCTAAGTAGTAATTGCAGCTGGTAAGCAGATAAACCAAATGTATCTAAAGGAGTTGCCGTCAATTCATCCACAGAAATAGAAGTTAAAAAAGGTGATGTTATGATCTTGATGAAGAAATGGAGTAAGTTATGTAGTACAGACATCCATATAATTTACGTAGTATCACATCCTTATTGTAAGTGATAATTGTAACCGGTATGCAGATTTACCAAGCCCATCTACAGGAAATGAGAATGCAGAAGGCAGTCAATTTCTCCACAAGATTGGAAGTTAAAAAAGGACAAGTTATGATCTGATGAAGTGTGGAATAAGGCATGTAGTTAAGACGTCCACAACATTTGCATGGTATTCCTTCTTGTAAGTGATAATTGTAGCGGGAAGGAAGATTTACCAAGCTCCTTTAAAGGAAATACAAATGCAGGAGGCAGTCCATTTACACACAGAAACTGAAGTTAAAAAAAGGTGAAGTTATGATCTGATGAAGGTGTGGACTGTGGAGTAATTCTGCCACTCGTGAAATTGTCTAGAAGTCCAGATTTGTGAAAAATTAGACTCTCTAAATATATGGCGTATACAGTATAGTTTGGACTTTCACAACATTTATGTGGTATCACATCCTTCTTGGTAGTGAAAAATGTAGCCGGTACGCAGATTTACCGAGCTACATGTACATGTACCATACAGGAAGTAAGAATGCCAAAAGGGTGTAAATTTGCACACAGAAATAGCAGTTAAAAGAGTGAAAAGTTATGATCGAATGAAGATGTGGAGTTAGGTATATAGCTCAGACACAAACAACATTCATGTGGTATCACATTCTTCTTAGAAGTAATAATTGTAGCTTGTAGGCAGATTTCATATAATTTTACTTACCTTGAATCTTTAGTGACTCATATTCAATAATATTCTAAATATGTTTATTTATTAATTTTGTTTAAAGTAACAATTTTATGTTTTAGAAAATATTTTTTGAAACCATGTAATTTTACTACCCTTGAATCTTCAGAATCCTACTTTTTTGGAATGGCTATAGTTCACAACATGTACACGTCTGAGGGAAAAAAAGACTGGTGCTTGATAATGCTCTACATAAATAAAACACAAAGAAGCCATCAGTCTTCCTAAATCTGTATACTCTCTCACCATGGTAACTTAAGAGAGAATGAGTTTGTTGTGGATGTGGTCCATAATCATTGTCAAGCTAGAGCACAATGCAGTGTGCATGCATCCTTCTTTCATGTATTCCTGCACTCAATAATGAATGTGATGTGGCTCTGTTCCCATTCCCTTGCAATATGATATCACATTGAGTCCACAGGCTACTGACTGAATGTTGAGCGCAACCCCCATTCAGTGGTACTATTTACTATTGTGGCTGTGTTCCCATTGAAATGCATAGGGAAATTAAATAAAAACTATACATGTATCACATAGAGAACACATTCAAATGAGCAACTGAACGTGCAGCACAACCCCCTTCAGTGACACCCACATACTATTGTGGCTGTATTCACATTGCCACGCAAAAGAGATAAGAAACTATGAATGATATATCACATAGAACACACATACGACTAACTGAATGTGCAGAACATCAATGTATTGTAGATTCATGCATTTTGTACACTAGGGCCCCGTCTCATAAAGACTTGTGATTGATCTGACTTGATCGCAAGCCCAAATGCGTATCTCTATCATACAGAGTTATAATTGATTTCAATCCCGAGTCAAGATGCCATCAATTGCAAATCTTTACAAAATAGGGCCACAGTGTAATTCATCACTGACCCTGTATCATCATGAAAACAATGTGTATTCCGAGTCACTATCTACCCTCAATGTTGAACAAAAAACGAATGCTCATTTCATCGACACAGACATTAATGAATCAAAAGGTTTGTTACCACAACCACAGAAAGAGACCAACATTAAAAACAACACATAGTGATAGCAAAGGGTAGCGCAACATTAGTCACCGCAGCATGAAAGTCATGGCAATGTTAACATGGCCTCAATTAATTCCGTCCCCAGACAGCCAAGTTCGGCACACCAGGGCACTAAGTAATGATATAGGGCAGCGCATAACCTCGTTCCAGGCTGTCGGACATTTTTAATCCAAACTGAAATATACAGTCTGGTACCCTAAGACTAATCACTCTTTCATTCTACTCGACTCCCTTCATCTCAAAGAAGGAATCGAGAATGATTAGTCTACTGCAGCCAGACCTGTTTATCGATATTTGGTTTGGATTAAATATGCCCGACAGCCTGGGAACCAGGCTAGACAGGGCAGGGCTCTCAGACAATACAGCTTCATTAGGATTTAAGGGAGCAGACAGCGCAGTGCATACTGTGCAAATTTTAGCAATCAAGTAGATGTCTTCTCCACATCACCAGCCTACACTTCAGGCTTTTTGGCATTTCTTAACCCAAATATTCATTAGAGGAGTCTGTCTGCAGTAGACTAATCATCCTCAATTTCTTCCCCGCCTTTTTTAGACTGAGAAAAGAGGAGAATAATCAAAAGACTAGTCTTATAAGTACTAGACCCTATTTTTAAGTTTGAATTAAAAATGTCTAAGAGACTGGGAGAGAGGCTACCACATCACATACCACCTAGTGCTTGGTTGTGGTCTGTAATGTGTGTTCAGCAATACACAAGGGTGCAAACCATCTATTGTTGCTGATGAATAAATGTAATTTAAAATGCGACTTCTGATTGTAAATGAGCAAGATTGATCATGCATGTTAAGCCCTCAGCTCAAATTGGTTCTCAATATAATAGTTAATTGCGCAAAGCGCCAGCACCTTTCAGCTTGAATGTCGTTAACTACTTTAGTATGTTATCGACATACAAAAGGTGATATTTACGGTACGTGGACATGTAGTGTATCCAATTTGCACACAAAATGCTTTTCTTGAAACCATTGCATAAACACACACATCAAATTAAAATTAGGAACATGTGTTTATTGTGTCCAGTTTTAACTTCAAATTTCTATTTTATAGCAATCAGTCAAACCCTATCAAATCAACATCTTTATGCCATTGTAAATTAAAATTTTCAACTCAATCTTGCTGATAGACTATTCTAATTCAGCAAAGTCAAAGTGTCTTTGTGCATTCCCTTTTATTTTCTGATTATTCTTACCAACAAATAACAAAAAAACACATACAGAAAAGAACACTTTAGATTATCAGTGGAAATAAGCAAGTAATTTCCTCCCTCACGTAACCTTGACAAATATCTTTACCAATCAAAACAAGGTCTTGTATTGTGCTTTCAAGTCAATGCGTTTCAGTGAATATGTACTTTTGAGTTTTTTCTACACCGGAAGATCAGAGACATAGCAATCATCTGGCTAATCAAAATTAGCAATTTCAACCAAGGGCAAGGACTTGTTTTGAGAGAGAAAAAAGCAATTTGTAACAGACGTGACGTCACAGCACAAGATTTTAGAGCTATAGCAATATTTCAAAAGATTTTTGCTCCTTTCTTGTTATCGTTTGACTGATCCTTAGAAAGGCTTGCAACAATGATTTGCATAGAAAGAAATTCTGAAGTCTTTTGACTGGAGGAATGAGGTAAACCTGTACATACAGCTGATACAGGGAAACAGCAAGCCATGGCTCTAGATGCATTGTCATTTACCTAACAGAACTATACATGTATCAATTCCATTCTTTACATTTCTGCTATTTGAACGGGAATCTACTGTACTGGGAAGACAAAAAGCCTTCAAAAGAGTGATCGTGAGCAATCTTCTTGCCAATGGTCTTAAATTCATGTATTGTCATGTAAAGTTATTTGCCCTCAAATGATCCACATTTGGAATATTTAGTGATTAAATCACAAATCCTCAAAATGTTCGGCCTAAACAATTTGAAGATTGCGATTTAATCACTAATTACTCCTAAACTGGTAATTTGGATCATTTGAGGGGAAATGACTTTCAGCAATTTCCTAAAATGGACAATACATGAATTTAAGACCATTGGCAAGAAGATTGCTCATGATCACTTGTTTGAAAGCTTTTTGTCCTCCCAGTACAATATATTCCCTTTAAGCACATAGATACATGCAACCATGCATGTGTTACGTGCTTAACAAAAAGTTTGTATTATTATTATTACAATTCCCCAAACTAAGACAAGTGAGAATTTAACAAAAACGTTATATCCGGGGACCTGTTGCATAAACCTAACCATTGATGACAACTTTTCTACCAATGGCAACTTAAATGGAAACCTTCAATTTGGTTGGCTATTGAGTGGTGTTACCATGGTAGTTACTACTGATGGCAGAGTTATTGTTAATGGTAAGTTTTATGCAATGGGGCCCTGGTACTTCAGCTCTATCGTTAATGGGGGAATTAGGAAAAATACTGCAGCTTTGATTATCTGAGATGTTTTTCTCAAATCTTCTTTTCCAACCATTTCCATTATCCTCAGAGCATGTGTGATTGTAACTATGGGGGAAAAAGGGTGTTTAGAATACTTCCTCTGCAGTAGATGTGAAAGCATTAGACACAAGTGCACTAATGATACTATATATAATTAGCGTATCTATATATATATATATAAATATATACATGAACCGAGAATGCTCGTACTTCCCCATATATACAGCCTCTCTATAACCCCATCAATAGGAGAGCGCATTAGGTTTTGGCCTTGCTTCACTGCTATTAGGCTTCTCTCCGTAGCGCAGTGTTATTAATTGAGAGCATTAAAAGCCATCAGCCCTGAGTAGGCCACATGACCATGTTAATCAACATGATGGAATGTCACAGGAAATTGGAATCTCTCCGCAATTGAACAGCATTTCAAGACCCTGATTTCACTACACATAAACATGAAAAATCTATGAAGCTATTGTAAAGCCGATAATTTTTGCACTAGTGAATTTTTTGCAGCACAGCACATCTACAACATATTCGCTGGATGTTATTTTTGCGCACAAGAAATATCAATCACTTAAAAAGTAAAATATCCAGCCTATGCATCAAAATCATCACTTTTGCCCTTCAAATTGGCAGGACTATAGCTCTAACATCAATGATTTTGACATTTTGTTTGACAATGAAATTTTCATTCTGTTTTGGGAATAAAAATTTCATTAAAAAACAAGGTGGTTCGCGAACCACGAGTCTCGCCCGATTTTGCAATCGATAAACAGTGCTAAGTTTTTTTTTCAAATATTTTCTTCAAACCTTTTGACCCCTAGATGACCCTGACCCCATCAGCCTCATGAAGAGACACATGTGGTATTATCCAAGGATCATTTGTACCAAGTGTGATCACAATTGATGCAGAAATAAAGAAATGAAAGCAAGTCAAACAAAAACTTGGAGAAAAAATAATGCACATGGCCTCACATCATTTGACCTTTTGACCCCTAGATGACCTTTGACCCCATCATCCTCATCACGACTCATGTGGTATTACCCAAGGATCAATTGTACTAAGTTTGAACAAAATTGATGCAGAAATAAAGAAATGAGAGCAAGTTAAAGAAAAACTTTAACATTTTTGTAACAGACCAACACACCAACAGACCAACAGACCAACAGACCAACAGACCAACAGACTATTAACAGGAAAAGTGATCACTAGGTCTCTACCGAACTTCGTTTCGGCGAGACAAAAACCCTTGCCAAATGAAAAGCCAAATAGTGATCAGTTCTGTTCTTAAAAGGTCTTCGTCCCAAATAAGTTGAGGGTTAAAGGGCATATACTGTACTGGGAAGGCAAAAAAGCCTTCAAAATGTAATTGTTAGCAATCTTCTTGCCAATGGTCTTAAATTCATGTATTGTCTATTTTAGAAGCTTGCTGAAAGTTATTTGCCCTCAAATGATCTACATTTGGAGTAATGCGTGATTATATCACAAATCCTCAAAATGTTGGGCTCGAACATTTTGAGGATTTTATCATTAATCATGAATTACTCCATATGTGGATCATTTGAGGGCAAATAACTTTCAGCAAGCTTCTAAAATGGACAATACCATTGGCAAGAAGATTGCAAACAATTACATTTTGAAGGCTTTTTTGCCTTCCCAGTACAGTATATGCCCTTTAAACTTGATATTATTTGATGCCTCATGATAGGTGATGTATAAAACACAGGCGACGTTAAAAATAATTTCCTCAAGTTTAACTTAGCAATTACCACAAAGGTGAATATTTTTCAGTGACTTTTTCACCATGTTAAGTTAAGGGTGTTAAAGAGTTCATCATGTGTTACTCACTGCTATGACGTCGCCCTCGGTGATGGACCAGAATGCTTTGCAGAAGCGGATGTCCGACTTGTTGGTGATGTCCAGGATCTGCTTCCCCCGCGCCTCGGGATTCGTCAGGTACCTGCCGCTAAGAACAAAAAGAAGTAAGCACCAGAAGGTGGTGCACATTGACACAGTCAGGGGTCCGGTGTAGTGATTGATTTCGGTGTTAGTGTCAGAGTTAGGAGTTAGTGACTTCTGTGTTAGTGTTATGATTAATTTTAAGCACCAGGAGATGGTGCACATTGATACAGTGAGGGGTCTGGTGTAATGATTGGTTTTGGTGTTCGTGTCAGAGTTAGGAGTTAGTGAGTTCGGGTGCAATGATCGATTGTGGTGATAGTGCGGTCTTTAATTGCTTTCAGTGTTAGTATTACAAGTGAAGTTTGGGGTAAGTGAGTTCTATGTAACAGTTATAATCAATTGTAGTCACGGGTGTAGTGATTGGTTTGGGTATAACTTCAAAGTTTGGAGTTTGTGAGTTCTGGAGCAATGACTGACTTTGGTGTTAGTGTTAGAGTTTGGAGTTAGTGAGTTCTGCCATAGTGTACTAAGAAATGTTAAGAACCTGGGAGTGGTGCACATTAATACAGTCATTGGTCTGGTGAAATGATTGAGTTTGGTGTTGATGAGTTCTGTGTTAGTGTTATTAGTCATTGTAAGTAACAGGATATGGTGCCTAATTGACACAGTCACAGGTCTGGTGTAGTGATTGGATTTGGTATACATGTAAGTGAGGAATTTGTGAGTTTGTGAGTTCTGTGTTAGTTTATAAGTAATTGTAGGCACCAGACGTTGATGCTGTTTGATAGCAGCAGGGGTTTGGTTGAGTGGTTGATTTCAGTGTTAGTGTAGGAGTAAGGATTTACTTAATTTTCATATTACTATATAGGACCAATTTGTACATAAAATATCAATACATTTTTGTCTCCACCACTCTACATGTACATTGAGGAAATGTAAAATGGCAAATGTTGTTATTGATATTACTCATCTAATTAATTCAAGTTAAATGTCAGTCTTAAAGGACACAGGGAGGGGTCGAGCGTAATAATTACATTCAGTGTTAAAAGTGTAAGAATGAGAGATTTTAGAGAAAATGGCTTCACTTTAAAAATATGCTAAATTAATCCACTACACAGTTTTAATAGATATGTACTGTATGTGTGCATATGAAACAATCTTTGTTTGTAAAGAAGAAGAAATTTGAGCAAACTTGTTGCAGTTTTATACCTGTAGTTGAATATTTTGAGGTGTTAGTGCTAGTTAGTGTTTGGGACTGGTGTAAGTGTTACATGTGTGGTGATAGAGTTTGGTGCATGTGTTAGTGAAAGGTGTATTTGTGAGTTACACTGAAGGTGTTGGTGCAAGTGTTAAACAGATTTTCAAGAATTACAGTGGAACTTTAGATCAACTTGGAAGCATCAATCAAATCAAGCTGACTGCAACTTATTGCAGTCACAAAAGAGCACCTTGCAAACATTTGCAAACTGATTGTAATGCTTTGCAAATGATTCCCTGCAGACGCTGGAATTAATCTCAAACTGTACTTCAAATAGTGAAGGTATACCCATGGTGTGAGTCTCAGATGTTGGCACCAGTGTTTATTTGGTGTACGTGTAAGTTCAAGGTGCTAGTCCACTGCTAGTAAATGTGTATTATTACAGTATAGTGCAAAAGTGCGACAGTGGCACATGAAGAATTAAAGGTAGTGTATCCTTAAAACAGGCCAAAAATAGAAAGTGAATTAAGGGTGTTGACACCAGTGTTCATTTGGTGTACACATAGTATATGTGCAGGGTGTAAGTCCAATTCCAGGAAATGTGTGTATTACTACAGTGCAAAAGTGTACAGTGACACATAAAGAGCTAAAGTTGTGTCTACATGTAGCTATTACAGGCCGAAAAGATAAAGTAAAAGTGTGGATGTTGACACCAGCATTCATTTGGTGTACATACAAGTGCAAGGTGTTAGTCCACTGCTTGTAAATGTGTGTGAATACTATAGTGCAAAAGTTTGACAATGGCCCATACATGGAGTTAAAATAGTGTATTTTTATACCTATAACAGGCCGAAAACATAAAGTGAAAGTGTGGACGTCGACACCAGCGTTCATTTGGTGTACACATAAGAGCAAGGTGTCAATAGTCCTCGGCAAGAAAAGGTGTGTCTGTATCACTATAGTGCAAAAGTGTGACAGTTGGGAGTTAGAGGTAGTGTTTCCCTATACAGACCTGAAATAGAAAGTTGATAGTTTTGAATAAATACAATTGTATAAAATGTTTGAATAAATACAATTGTATAGAAAGTTTTGAATAAATACAATTGTTTAGTCCTTTAAGAATCGGGTTGTCACACCTACCGGTCACGTTGACGACCCCACTTTGTCCTGAAAGGTATGAGAGGGTGAGGAGAAACGCTGTAAGGTCTCTGAGAGGCGAGCTAGCTGTGCCACAATCCTACATACCGTCATTTAACCCTTAGATTACCAGGCCGTGAAAACCCCATTAGCTTATACTACAAACTTTCATGCCATTGGAAATGAGAGAGTTAGGGAAAAGGCATCCTACATGCATGATGCACTCTGCAGCTACATTCAAATTTTGTTTACAATTGTGTCTACTTCCCATTGAGTGTATTGGACAGGACGTGGACATGACTGCAAAAATATTGATTGGGGTGGTAATTTTTAGCCAATTTTGGTATAGTTCATTGACCTTTGACCTCTGACTTTTCAGGAATTGTACCAAATATGCCATCAGTCTATTTCCAAGTGGTGATCCATCTTTTATGCTATATTTGATTGGAATTTCATCCTTGCAAAGTCAATTTTTGCCATTTTTGTACAAAGTTCATTGACCTCTAACCTTTGACCTCAATCAGAATAGGCCCCTATTTTACACAGTCCATTGGTTTCAAGGTTGAAGCAAATCTGGTGAATGGATTTCAATATATTGCGTAAAAGGATTCGGGATGGACGACCTGAAAAACAAAACAAAAAAGAGACTGGACATCGCTAAGCAGTGCATCATGGGAGTGCAATGTATCATGGGAGGTATGGCAAATAGAAACTATTAAGGACGGCAGAATCTCACCATGAGCTTCCTGGAGCTTAGGGCTTGTTTCACACCCCCTTAATCCTTACACTACCAGGCCTTGCAAATCATAGTGGATTACTACACACATATTCATGCCAATGGTAATGGAAGAGTTAAGACAAGCACAGCGGTTGATGACAACTAACAATGTTGAGTGTAATGGAGAGAGGCACAGTAACAATGTCTAGGCAATATGCAAAGTGAGTGTGTGGGTGTAGTGTGTGTGAGGATGTGTGTGAGGGTGTGTGTATGCGTGTGTGTGTGGGGGGGGGGGGGGGATACACAACCTTTCACAAGCCTTCATGGCTATTTTTGAAAGACACATCATTTCCAGTGATTGTGTTGTGATTAAAAACACTGCAACTGAAACTTAAACTAGTATTAGTACTGCATTCAGTCATCATTCAAGATAAGTGGTATCTGATTTCCTACAGATGAGCCTCAAGACATTTAGAAACTATCCATGAATAACGTGAAGTGCAAACACATACTGGTAAAAAGTCTAAATCAACTGCAACTGAAACGAATATTAGCATTACATTAAGTTATCATTGAAGATTAGTAATATCTGATTTCCTGCACATGAGCCTCTAGACATTTACAAACGATCCATATAAATTTATATAAATACAACTTAAAGAGCAAACACATAACAAGTCTAAATTATAATATTTGACTGGTACCATGTACATTTATGAATTATCGCCTACAAGATATAAAAAGAATGTGGATGAATATTTAGTGTTTATTTCTCAATTGGGAAAATACACTGTACCATTTCAGATCTACCAATTCACTGTCAATCCAATATTTTTGGATGTGGCACATTTGAAAAATACTTCTGAAGCAGCACACACCAGTTTGCTTTTATACCAACTCAGTACCAACTATAAAAACCTCATTGGTGTGATACACAAGTGTGTGACTAAGAGACTGAGTGGATTAATGGGAATGTCCGCCCTGAGGTTAAGTTCGTTTCAATAAAAGCACAAACATGAAAGAAACATATCAGTGAAGGTTTGACGAGAATCTGTCAAAGGATAAAAAATTATGATTTTTTTTCAATCTTTAAGATAATTGTAACTTTGACGGATTTTCATAAAACCTTCACCAATATGTTACTATGATCCTGTTTCTGCTTTTATTAGAACCACCTTAATTTCAGGGTGGACTATCCCTTTAATAATGGTAGGGCTTCATGCTACAAAGGAGCGCAAACCATGACCAATGTGAACGCACACACAGCACGAGCAGCTTTTACCTGTGGAAGAACGATGATGCGACTCGTGAGAACGGACCCTCATATTTCTGGTAGCCCTCAGCGTACGATGCGAGCGCCACGGCCACTGTTTGGAGGGGTTGCCATAGCGACTCACAGAACTGGTATGGAGAGAAGGGAAATGAGAGGGAGACTGTTTATGACTCACAGCCAAGATGATTTCTGTATGTGTTTTCGTCAATAGCCACCAGTGGGTGCATTGGCTGGTAAACGATACCTGCATGATTACACTGCTATTACTGTAAACATGTTAAATTCCCCAGTTTTTCAATTTTTGAGAACAATTCTCACACCACAGAAATAAAAACATGCATTTATTGATGGTTCTTTCATGCATTGCATGTGCACACTCCATCTCAAAGAGCAAAAATGTGCTACAAATGGGTGGCCTCCATGTACGTCCTGTAATTTTTGAGCAGCGTGATCATCGCAAACTTGCTTCCTATTGGCGTGTTACTTTCTTGTATCTGTTGCCTTTCTGACTTGCATTGTATCCTTTCGTAGGCCTGTGTGTTGAGCCTAGGGTGGGCCGCAAAATTTAGAGCTCACAAAATGGTCAAAGATGTCACAAATCACAAAAATATCTGTATTGTGAAACAGACGTTTACAGTAGGCCTTTACAGATTCCTAATAGAACTCATAAGTCATGGACCAAATGCCTCTTGGGTTATGAGCAGCATGTTTCAAGGGGCTACCAGTATGCCAAGGGGGGGGGGGGGGGGGTTATGTATTTTGAAAGTTGGCCTGACTTGGCTCGGATATGGAATATAAAGTTGTGTTTGCCACACAACTCTATGGAAATAGTACACATCAATCCTGATCAATCTCGACTGCAGTTCACTGCACTCCCATTGAGCGCATGCTTCAGTGAACACATAACAACAAATCAATTCTCAAAAATGCAAATAACTAGAAAATATCACCGCACGTGGCACTTTCAGCTTTGCAGCAAAATTTGTTGGCCTGTGTACTTTCATGAAACATGATGCTTTTTAGGCTAAAGCATATGTTTCATGCTGAACTCTTTCTTCCCTTTCCCTTTCCCTATGCCAATTCCTTTGAGCTGTAGTGTATATGAAGACAAATCCCTGACATTCCTCCTGCAATGAGTATTATCGCAAGAAATTACAGCATCCACGGTCGAACAAAAACATGTTTTTTCGACGCTGTAGACTACGTGTAAGATTTAAAATCAATATTTCGTTGGCATTTCGTCATGTTTAGACAAGCCAATTTCAGTTTTCTCGTCAATATGAGGAGAGGACAAGGTCAACTAATGGACAGATGGAAACTGTCGCTCTTGCTGTTTTTTTCTGTTTTAAATGAGTTTCATTCAAAAAGGGACCAACTCCAGATTTTCTGAGAATTCATTTTATTGCATAAAATCATTATTTCCTACATGGAATTACTCTGCACAATATTCTATTTTCAATTTCAGATGACAGTGTGAAAATATTATGGTACAAATAATGATTGTTTTAATTCAAACGGCACTATCAACAATACATGTATGAATTCCTTGAATGTTCGGGATTTGTGTTAATTGTATGTTCTTGATTTAATAAAGGTGATACCAAACTTGAAATACACACATGTACATGCTTGAGTTGAAAGCAGAAAAAATTATGCTGATTTCCTGGGAATCACCTGAAATGGGTTTATGCCCTTTTGGAATGAACCTCTTCATGTAATTAGTATGAATCTGCCTCCTGTCTGCTTACATGCATACAGTAGTAAGTTACAACTTTCTGGATGCAATGCAATCAAGACCTCTTTTCAACCTCTCAGGCTGCATATAATACAGGTGCTATAAACACTTTGACACCAATGTCAACTCAAATCAAGTTGACATTTACACGGAATGAAGTCAAAGACATCAAAAGATGTCAACAATTTTGTGACATTTTCTTGTAATAATATTTCATGGGATTTTGCACTTTTGGACAAATTTGGACATAAAAAAGGCCCCTGTCAATCTACAGGCAACTGCTATCAGAGTTCCATTAATAATGCATGATGCTTCAGGCAGAGTGGATCTAAAGGGGCCCAAAAATCTATTTTGGTTTATTTTCCCTGTTTTTCCCTCATCAATATGTTGGAGACGGGTTTCGTGGGGACGGGTCACATGTAAATGTACATAATTTCCAGTTGCAAATAATGCGATCACTAGGCTAGAAAAAGGATGCACTAAACCCTCAATCAATATTTGTTCTTTCTGCCATGCCTCTTCCTTGTTGGCTAGCATCTCAGAAGGTATGTCTTCACTAGACTTAAGATGAAGAATATCCTGATTAAACCTGTTCAGGGCAATATTTGCTCTTCTAACCAGGCCTCGATCATCCCTGCTATTAGGAGCTCAGAAGGTGTGTCTTCACCAGACTTAAGATGAAGACTTATTCATGACAATATTAGCTCTTCTTAGCAACCCTCTTTCCTGCTTGCTAGCACTTTATAGGTGTGTCTTCACTGGAATTAAGATGAATAATATCCGGATTAAACCTGTCAAGGGCAATATTTCCTCTTCTAATCAAGCATCATTGCTTGTGGCTAGCAGCTCAGAAGGTGTGTCTTCACTGGACTTTAGATGAAGAACATCCTGATCAGATGCATTGAGGGCAATATTTGTTCTTTCTCCCACCCTCTTCCCTCCAAACAGGGAGTGAAGGTGAGTCTTCACTGGACTTTAGATGAAGAATATCCTGATCAGACACATTGAGGGCAATATTTGTTCTTTCTCCCACCCTCTTCCCTCCTAACAGGTAGTGAAGGTGAGTCTTCACTGGACTTTAGATGAAGAACATCCTAATCAGACACATTGAGGGCAATATTTGTTCTTTCTCCCACCCTCTTCCCTCCTAACAGGTAGTGAAGGTGAGTCTTCACTGGACTTTAGATGAAGAACATCCTGATCAGACACATTGAGGGCAATATTTGTTCTTTCTCCCACCCTCTTCCCTGTATCTCACAGGGTGTGCCTTCACTAAACCCAAGATGAATAATACCCTAAAGGTATAAAAAAAAAAAGTGTGTCTACTTTAGCTTGAAACAAACATACACTGTGCTCCCTGCCCACGCTAGTTATATAAGACCCACTTTTCTGCGGTTAGTTCCGAGTATGGTGAACTTGGAAAATGCTTTGGGGTTGACTTTAGAGAAGTCCGCAAAAAGCTTGTACCGTTTTCCAACTTAACTAGTAGTGCAACAATCTCCCCACGGCAAAAGTAGCGCTATTTATGTCCTCCATTTACTTTTTCAGATTAGGCAATCTGTTGAATTAGAAACCCATGTACATTTAGTTCTCACTCTTTCAACTTTGGTCTGCTGAATTACATGTAAGATAGTATGAAGTAAAGAAGGTAGCACTAAGGCTTAATTAGCTTAAATTTCTTACACTTCTTACATTGAACTAAGATTTTAATCCTTGACACAGTATGTGTTAGTTTTCACAACAAATATGTATAATCCATAAAGAAACATTTTTAAGCACACAAAATATTAGAGCAACAAAAAAATAATTAAACAGGTTCAACATGTTTAATAGTGAAACACAATATAAAACAATACTATTTTCATTATGTTTGCTAATTACATCCACATCTTTCAAACAATACATCACTATTGGCAACCCTAAAGCTTGTCTGAGGTTTGTCCCAATAGCAACAAGTACCGGTAATAGATTTGGGGTGAATTCCACCAATTGAAAATGAATCACTAGATACAGGCGAATGTCATACCGCATTATTCGAGAGAAAGCTGGAATACATGTACATCCCGCAGACGGCTTATTCAACATCTCTAAAAAAGGGATGAGTATCTCCTGGATCAAGGCTGCTGGGTAAGAGAAAATCTCTGAATCCGTTGCAATCCCCCATGTCTGGTTTATCCTCTCTTTCGTCTTGCACAATCACTTTCTATCCTTGGAAACATTCTCACACAAGACTTCAAAAACACCTAGTACTCAGAATTTCGGAATAAAGCGCAAGCCTCTGCTTCTATCTGCATCATAAATACTTCTTGCAGCAAAATGAACAAGCCTCCACTTAGTGTTCTTTTCATCCATGTTTTAACCACCAACTCTAAACTAAATGTACACCAGGGCACTGTTGCATAAAACGTACCATTGATGGTAACTTTGCTACCAATGGCAATTTCAATGGAAGCCTTGCATTTCATTGGCTGTCAAGCAATACTACCATGGTAGTTACCATTGACGGTAGAGTTACCATTAATGGTAAGTTTTATGCAACGGGGCCCTGGTCGGACATATGTTTGCAGGGGGTATGCCTAGAAAACTTTAATGGTAGGGTATCCCTTTTGAGATATAAAAAAAGAGAGGAAAATAGTGTAAAAACCATGGAAATGGAAAAAAATAACTATATAAGAACTTCCCTCATAATGTTACAACTGGAAACTGACTTTCAGGGGAATGATATTGATCCCTAGATATTAAGTAGGTTTTGTGGATGGGTCATCCTAAATGTAGTGGTTCCTTTAACGTTGAGAGAGACCGCATATTGAACATCACAGCTCTTCACGAAACAGCAATGCATCGGTGGGAGCTGCCGGTTAACCACCAACCAGTACAATATGGTAAATGAATGTACACTACAGCTCAAAGGAATTGGCATAGGGAAAGGGAAAGGGAAAGAGAAGAAAGGAAAGGACCCACAGTTTTAAACCACAGTACATTTTGTCCAGTTTAGCATGAAACATATGATGCTTTTTATGCTAAAGCATCGTGTTTCATGCTGAACTGGACAAAATATACCGCGGTTTAAAACTTCGGCTCCTTCCCTTTCTTCTCTTTCCCTATGCCAATTCCTGTGAGCTGTTGTGTAGACTATGGTTGCTACTCCCTACGACACAGGGTGTTTCAAACAAAAACAAGGATAGTTTTTTTTACTCTTCCTGAAAAGGTTGTGAAGCTTTGACTGTGAGATTCCATACATGTTATCCTTAGGGAATACTGCTGTTCCCTGCTTCATGACTCTCCTAAAAGGGCTCTCCTAACTTTAAGCAAAAATGAAAAACAGATAGGGCATGAAATCAATTACAAGAAATAGGGTTGTGCAGTACTTTCCTGCTGCATGACCATTTGATCAAAACTGTTGCCATGGTTACAGCCTACTTTCAATGCTGGTGAATGGGGGAGGTTCATTAACTCTGTACGTGCTACTGGAGTGTTTTTTTCACCATCTCCGTGCCCGGCACAAAAGGATTTGAAGGTCTCTATGCTTGAATGCATTACAACGTACAAAACACTTGAGGCAAAAGTGCATCCTGCGACGTGTTTCTTAGAATTTGCCCCAAATAGTCATAAAAATACTTCAATTATCAATACACATTATTCACAGTAAACACTTGAGACAATCATAGCATCTAAGCACTGTTCACCTTTTTCTTAAGATGAATTGTAAGATGGGCTTCATGGTGCACCATGGGAAGGCAGTCATGAAAATGATATGTTTGGCTATAATATCCTTTCGGAATAGATCATAAAAGAGCTGTTCAAAGAGCGAGGTCAGAAAAGGATAGAGAAGAGAAAGTGTAATGTCGGCACATTTTTTTTTACAGTCAAACATTTGACAGATCATTACAAGTATAGCGACTGATAAAATGTCACAAATTCTGCTCTCCTAAATTGAGGTTCTTTGACTTAATGTTTAAATTTCAGCTTTCATTCAAGTTGTAACTTTTCAAAATTTATTTTCCAATAGTGTAATGTTTTAGCCTAAAAGGCATCATGTTTCATTGCTGAACTGGACAAAATATACCGCGGTTTATAACTGTGGCTCCTTCCCTTTCTTCCCTTTCCCTTTCCCTATGCCAATTCCTTTGAGCTGCAGTATACGTCCCAAGAGCAATCAATCAGATGTCGGTATCGCGAGGTGATATCGCTTGATATCGGCTACATGTGGGATAGGGAGAATTCGGTACATGAGTGTAGACTATAATTGCTATGAAACAGGAGTGTTTCAAATGTAGACAGGGATGTATTTTTTTTTTCACTTTTCTCGAAAGGGTTCGTGAAGCTATGACTCATAATGACTCTTAGATTTCATACATGCTATCGTTAAAGACAGCCCGTCCCTTTTTCAGATCACCACAAAACTATCGAAACATTGGCAAAACATACAGAGAAGTATTAGCAAGCTGTATATTCATAATTTGAAACTGATATGTAGTGTAAAATTCAAATAATGCACGTAAACAACGTCTGATTAATAGTCTTTACCTCAGGCTCTTAGCAGTTTGTGTTGAAATATCTGCTTTATTGATTAATCTGTTTATTAAATTATAAAACGCATTATGCAAAAAATTGTTCTATAGAAGGAATCATCTTATGGTAATTACTCATAAAATTAGGATTACACACATGCATAATAACCACATAGATGCTGTAACAAAGACTAATACTTTTTTCGTAGTACGAAAAAAGGCAGTTTGAAATTTAACGGCTGAAATTTGTACATATACAGAAAGTTCAACATGCTATATTCTTAGAAAAGGTCTTGAATCACACTTTCTTCAATTTACGATCGTGATAGACGATTTCAAATTTTAAGCTTGCAAAAGGGACGGACAAAAGGGACGGGTATGCTGCCGATTGCCACTGAGTTTCATGACTTTTGCATATGGGCTACCCTCGTCTTAAACTTTATGGAAAGTAGGCAGCACTGGCTGAAGCTTTTAAGGAGATAATTGTCCACGAGCCTGTCTGGGGAGAGGACGGCTCAGTGGAATAATTGACGCTGGCGTGAAATCTCCTGAGTCAAGGACTGCAAGGTTTTTTCCTCAAACTATCTGTTTTCAGTAGGCCAGTTGATAGTAGATTATCAACAAGAATGGTATCATCTTGGTTACTTTTTGCTTTTGTTCGTCATTTAGTAACTGCTCTAAGATGAAGGTAAGAATTTATCATTATTTGGCTGTTAAATTGGCAACACTGTTTATTACAAATGAGCTTTTTATTCTAAAAATGGAACGGTCATTCCATTACATATGAACACTATGTCAAAAACATACAATTTGTATGGATAGACCTGCGATTTCAACCTTTCAAGTGCGTTGCCAATCCAAAGATTTAGTGATCATATACCCTCACTTTGCTTTGAGACAACGTTGCAAAGGTAATACCTATCACCGGATGCCAAAAATTGATTCATTTTGTGGAGAAATGTCAGTAAAAGAAGCTCCAGAATCCCCAATAGACTTACACAACAGCCAAAAAAGCATTGATCATGATTCATGCTGAATTGGACAAAATGTACCGCGGTTCACAACAGCGGCTCCTTCCCTTTCTTCCCTTTCCCTTTCCCTATGCCAATTCCTTTGAGCTGTAGTGTACGTGTCTAACGTGCTAAAGATAGCAGGATGGATTAAGTTCCCAGGGATATTAAATTTCTTTTACGGCAGATTATACTGAAGTCCTAATACTAAGTATCTGAATGGAGAAAAACCAGCCCGCATAGATTAGGACTTAGTAAACAACAGGATTAATGGCTAAAAATATTCCTTCAAGCTATGACATAATACTCTAGATTGTAGAAATATACCTCATTTGCACTTCTTTCTTTGTAAATTGCAAATCATTTCATATGCGATATAGACTGTATGCATATATCCAGAATACCTGTCTGGCTTTTGTGTTTTAGTTTTAATTGCAGGAAACAATCTTCGTCCGGGTCACTCAGTGCTTGGTAGACTGTTTGATTAAAGTATTTATTCTGGTCAAGACAGGACAGATACAATCTAGATCACTGAGATAACACCTGCTAGCTGGAGGCGGACTCTATGTTATGAAAATGAAGATATTGAAAGGCATGTTCATACACTATGAACGTGGACTTTTGTTACAGGTATGTGGACAACATTTTCCGCATAAGAACAGACCATATTCGTAGTGATACATGTATGATTCAGCACAAGTACAATCATAACTAGGTAGATTTACCTGACTTCTCTTCATGTTTATTCAAACTTGTATAAGTGACTTTGTTTTCATCTTTAATCTTGAATTTTTAGATATATTTTGTTCTTCTATTTTTCAGTGTGGATTAGCAATGTCCAAGAGTCTGAATGGCAGACTACTATTTCCCTGGCAAGTACAAGTATGAACACAGCCACATATCAACAAATGAGTAGGCATAGCATTGACCTTAGGCTAAAGATAGACCCCTGTCCACACGAATCATCTTTAAATTGAATCTGAGAGCTGGTCACACCAAACACGGGACAAATTGTTTAATAAGGAGTGATTGAATTATTGGTTTACTACAGCCAGGCCAATATGCCCTCCACTCCAAAGTCCATCCGATGACTTTAACCTCTACCATACGGACTGAGGTCAGTGGTATTAAGTGCTTTTTGTCCTTCTCGGAGGCTACATTTAGACACAGATGCACAGATTTTTTTTCGATGAGATATGAAGATTTGATAAAAAGAACCACAACAGCTCAAAGGAATTGGCATAGGGAAAGGGAAAGGGAAGAAATGGAAGGAGTTTTAAACCACGGTATACATGTATTTTGTCCAGTTCAGCATGAAACACGATGCTTTAGCCTAAAAGGCATCATGTCTTATGCTGAACTGGACAAAATATGCTGCGGTTTAAAACTGTGAGTCCTTCCCTTTCTTCCCTTTCCCTTTCCCTATGCCAATTCCTTTGAGCTGTAGTATACATGTATGTTTCTTCTACAGTAAGTATATCCTTTAGTGCTAACTTAACTCAGCTGTTACAATTCAAATGAAGATACAACTTGATCAATCCTTTGATGTTAACAGTAACGGAAGGCACTACATGTAGCATTAATGAAAAGTATGCATGGGTCTAAATACGCCAAATTAGTCGTATAGCTCAACTGTTTTGGAATAGCTTAACGCTAAAATTCTGTGTAAGGATGCTGACTAGCGATTCATATAAAAAACATTTAAAGAAACAAGGTGCATTGTTACAAAAAAGAAGGGTATAGCGAGTCCGGTCCATCTTATCATTATACAACTTTTTAAATCAAGTTATGGGATAATTTTTTTTATGTGGACAGCCTGTTCGCTACATATGATTCTTTATATTGCGATTCTTTATAGAGTTCCAGTATAAACTTTTTTGTATATGTGGACACACTGTTAAAAATAGACCATACGGCATTGTTAAGTACTACACGTGTATGTAGACAGAATCAATCAGAACAGTTATTTGTTTTGTCAATAAACAAGCAATACTAGATTTACCTGTTGGATCTGTGGATGCAAAGTCCACTGACAGTTTAAAGGATGTAATGAAGGATGGACACAAAAGTATTTTCAAAACATTTACATTTATTGAAACGTGCTTCAGTGACCAACTGTCCACACATGCATAAAGACCCCCCCCCCCCCTTTTGTATAATGTTTCTAAATAACCCCATTCATCTGCACTACAGCTCAAAGAACTTGGCATGGGGAAAGGGAAAGGGAAGAAAGGGAAGGAGCCTCAGTTTTGAACCACGGTATATTTTGTCCAGTTCAGCATGAAACATGATGCATTTTAGGCTAAAGCATCATGTTTCATGCTGAACTGGACAAAGTATACACCGTGGTTTAAAACAGCAGCTTCTTCCCTTTCCCTTTCCCTATGCCAATTCCTTTGAGCTGTAGTGTATGCCGCTATCCACAAAATACATGCAACATTTGCGGCAATTTTGTCAATGTGTTACCGACAGCTGGGTATATCAACAGGAGTCACTAAAATAATGCTGTATTGGTTTCCTTCTTCTTTTACGGCTATTTCGCGGATCAAGGCCTTGGAATAATATAATCAAACTATCGCAATCATAGTAGCAAGCAAATCTTATCAACTGTGTCTGTAAAAAGCTGTAAACGTTCTGGCATGTGATTGCTTATATCGCAACACTCGCATTGCTTAGCGGAATATAATAATATCCCATGCATGCTCTGGCTAGGGGTGTGGGGGAAGGTCCACGTATCCAAAATACTGTAATATTAAAGCTTTTTGGTGTAATTAACAGTGTTTTTAGAGGCTCGCTGGAAACTTGCTTACTGACGTGCATCAGGAATATTATTATTCATGTGCTGCTGGTGCAATTTCGCACAGTTAATACACATAAACCTCATCAAGCTGAATTCTACCTGGCAATGAAAGGGTTTAACAGCCAGTAAGCTGTACACATTGTAACTGTAGCTATCCCCTAGCTACATGTATTTACTTGTACAATGGGTAACAAATAACAATCATTGTTGAGCTACTAATACATTTCCGATGGTGCGGATGTCCATACTCTCAAGATTGTCCCCTTTAAGAGGTCGGACTGGGCCAAATATTTGAGTTGACTAATAGCTTATAATTCATCCCAATGAAGGGTGTGGAATGTTTGCCGATATATTACTTCTCTTTCCTTAGGTCCAATCTTATTTGCTCTCCACAGCATGGCAGTAAGGCGCTGCTAGGAGCATGCTACAAGTCTTGATTTCTAAACCAGACATTATTGCATCAGACAGTCATATTGCCACTTCATATTTAGCCTACATGCACACTCCAGCTCAAAGGAATTGGCATGGGGAAAGGGAAAGGGAAGAAAGGGAAGGAGCCGCAGCTTTAAACCGCTGTATATTTTGTCCAATTCAGCATGAAACATGACGCTTTTTAGGCTAAAGCATCGCGTTTTATGCTTAACTGGACAAAATATGCTGCGGTTTAAAACTGCGGCTCCTTCCCTTTCTTGTCCTTCCCTTTCCCTATGTCAATTCCTTTGAACTGTAGTGTGCACCCAGTCTGTTAACAATTACATCTGGTAACACAGACTATGCCCTACAATGTAATTACGTCATGGCTCCACTGGATTCTTTCCCTCTGAGGAGAAAGAGAGAGGATGGGATAAGGGCATAGTCTGTGTTACCAGACATAGTTGTTAATGGACTGGGTTGGGTCTATGCGCATAACAGCCTAGTACCTCGGCTTCTTCATATTCTGCATATTCACTGCAGTTCCACGGCAAAATGCCGACATCTTAAAACTGTACCAGGGTTCACAAACCATGAAAATCTATCTGTGGGCAACGGTTTAACCGCCCCTGAACTGTCGAGCAAAGGGGCACCACTGCATTATTCAACTGATACAAAGGCTAAAACGCAGCCGGTGAATCAATTCCCTGAAATTGTTTGCTTCACTACACATTACATGTACATGTACCTACACATGTAATGTACATGAATTGTACATGCACAATGTAAACAGACCTGCATGCAATACAGTAATCATGCACCTCATTTCCTCCATCATATGGCAATTAAATTCTATTTGTGCATGCATGGAAACTAATGCTGCATGTGGTAGGCATACAGTACATATATAACAAGCCTTTTCAAATGAGCGTGATGTGATTGACATGTTATGTGGGCAAATGTTTCCATCTGGAATGATTATGACCCAATCACCTGGCAAAGAATGTACATGTATCTGTATATTTAATTCCTTTGTAAACAAGTACTGGTGCATCATGAATGTATTTTACGGTTCATACTGCGCTTGTATTTAATACTGTAAACTTCAATTTACATACATTTACTGTACATGTAAACAAGTCACAAGTAAATTATATTTTCTTTACGGTCTATGAGTGTAAAAAGTTGCCTTACATGTAGTATTCCCATACAATACTGATATTTAAACATTTGAAATTAATCATTCAAAATCAATCAAACAAAAAAAATTAACTCTGCATCCTTTATACACAACAGCTCAAAGGAATTAGCATAGGGAAAGGGAAAGGGACGAAAGGGAAGGAGCTGCAGCTTTTAACCATGGTATATATTTTGTCCAGTTCAGCATAAAACACGATGCATTAGCCTAAAAAGTATCATGTTTCATGCTGTATTGGACAAAATATACCGTGGTTTAAAACTGCGGCTCCTTCCCTTTCTTCCCTTTCCCTTTCCCTATGCCAATTCCTTTGAGCTGGAGTGTACATGTAGCATGACTTTCCAGGCTGTAGGACATTTCTAAACAAAACTGAAAAATAGAGTCTAGTATTCAGACTAGTCATTTCATCATTACCATTTTTCTCAGTCCAGCTTGCTGGTGAGGAAAACTGAGACTGATTAGTCTACTGCAGCCAGACCCTCTTATTGAATAGTTTGGTTTGGAAAGGTTCTAATAGAAATCTGAGAAAGAGATGGGGGCATTTCATCAAAGGAATTGTTGGACGTTTTATCCGACAAACTGTTATAAGCTGCTGAAATGCTTGCATCTTATTGGTCGAGAGCAAACTTGTCGGATAAAATATCCGATTAGTCCTTTGATGAAATGCCCCCCTGATGAAGACAATTCAGAATAGGAAACTTGTGCACTTTGGTCATGTGATGAGAAGAGGAGGTCTACAGAAGATGTTACTTGAAGGAATGGTGGAGGGCAAGAGGGAAAGAGGTAGGCAGCGAACCACCTGGTTTGATGATATCAAGAAATGGACAGGAATATGATGATGTACGGACAACTGTTTGGGACAGAAGTACACTACAGCTCAAAGGAATTGGCATCGGGAAAGGGAAAGGGAAGAAAGGGAAGGAGCCTAAGAAGCATCATGTTTCATGCTGAACTGGACAAAAGATACAGCGGTTTAAAACTGCGGCTCCTTCCCTCACCCTTCCCCTCTGCCAATTCCTTTGAGCTGGAGTGTAGATGGAGGTGCATAGCCACCAACCCCTCTCTAAGGGACTGCACTTGATAATGATGATGATGATGATGATGATGATGATGATGATGATGATGATGACGATGATGATGATGGTGATGATGATGTATAGAAATGACCAGCAGCCTGCATGCCAAGCTACATGGATATGAAACACAGAATTACTCTTTGAGCTTCCATTCAAAGCAAACAAGTCTTGAAAAGGAAGACACAAAGCCTGCCTCCTGCCGGACAAAAGACCGCCCGTTAATTGCCAGCTTCATTGCTCGCACTCTCCTGTACTCAGCCACACTCTGAGAGCAATATGTTGCCATGGCAACCTAGTGTCAGGCTCTATCAACAAACAAGCTCTCTCCCTCCCTCTCCCTCTCTCTCTCTCTCTCTCTCTCTCTCTCCATCTCTCCGCCGGTGCCCAACTTGATTACAGCGTACGTAGGTCTCCATCAAGTGCTAGTCATACAGCCCCACATGTACAGCCATGTGTGGTGCTACTCGATGAACGGATCACCCACTTTATATTGTCAACACAAACCTTGTACACTGTTAACTGTCTATATATAGAATACAGGCTTTTAAATGTTTATCGTATATTATTATGCTAACTAGTGAATGATATTGTAAGAAGAACTGACCCTCAGAATTGTGAAGTATCCAAAATAACCAAAATAACCTCTGCACTGCATTTTAAAAAATGAGCTGATTAGAATGCCCCATCGGAAAGCAACTTGCTTACATTATAATGGAGGTGTCCTTGTTGCACAGCTATGAGCATCTGTTTGCATAATTTTGTACCATTACCTAAAGGTGTTAAACACCTTCACTAAAGACACCATACTGTGCAACGACTCATCTGCAATTGACCACTTTCGTTGTGTCTGCAAATGTGTCATATCATTCAACCAATGATACTAATGGTTAATCCAAAGTGTATGTGAGATTTGCCTGAGTAGCAACAAATATATTAAAGAGTGCATTCTACCCATTGAAAATTAATAGACTAGTTTACTAACATATATTCAAATTTTTTGCATTCCAGTTTAACAAAGGTTGCCCCTGACAACCGGAAAGCTTGCCCGAGTTTTGCCCGACATAGCAACAACTAATGTATGCAAAGTGGATTCCAAGTACTGAAATACCATTGTTAGGTATGGATAACTCATTACTAGGCCCCGTGGGAAGAAACATCCATAAATTTGACTACATGAATAAACCGGTCTATTGATCACAAAATGTGGATTTTACAAGGCCTTACTTCAGATTTAGGGGGGAAAACGGCCTTATTGGAAAATGTGCAGAATATGACCAAAATAATCCCTGCACTTCACCTTAAAATGGGCTGAAGAGAATGTTCCATCTAAAGCCAAAAGTAATCAATAATGAAGGTATCCCTGAAGCACACGTTTTGTCTGTTTTTATGAAAACTCGCTCGGCTGCGCCTTGTTGTGTGTCGCATCATATTAAACCTCACTCTAGGGGTGTCTTCATTAACCCGATGTGTGCGAAATAGCTAGCTTGTTCTGATCGGGTTAGCTAGCCAGATCACGAAATAGCTAGCTATTTGCGTCTTCATTAGCCAGATCAGGCGAAATAGCTAGCTATTAGGGTGAGAAAATTTCCCAAGAAATCTTGGGCTAGATGGAGCTAGCTCGAGCTAGTTCGCGAATTAGCTTGAGCTAGTTCAGAGCGTCTTCATTAGCCTGAAAATTTCCAGACCCGGCATGCATCAGCGCGCATGAGGCACTGTGTACGTAAGGTTTTTATACGTGCGTGAATGTGAGCTCACTACCGAAGCCATGCGGTCGTGGCCTTTTCCCATTGCACACTGCGCATGTGCGAACATCAGGATAATTCATGGATCCCAAGTTTCGAGCTAATGAAGACGCGATTGCAACTTCAGGCTAGTTCCCCAGATCAGCAAAATAGCTCGCTATTTTGTCTGATTGGGCTAATAAAGACGCACCTTCTGTGCTGCATTGCCAAAGCCCGCTCACAATTTCTCAGGGTGGGTCGCTTGCCTCAATACATCACTCTGCGATGCCAAAACCCTATGACGTGCACTATTGCGGCTTGCGCATTGCCCAGTCTCTAGGCTACTCGCAATCTAACAATCAATACAAATTTTCTGCTCAAAGTCAGTTTTCAGTTCTAATAATATGAGGAACGTTCTCACCCAGTATTTTCTTCTATTTTCCATGGTTTTTACAGCATCTTTGACCTGCAAAAGGGCAACCCTGTCTGACAGAAGCCAATCGATAAATTCAACTGAAAGTGTAATACAAGTATCACATCCATGAAGAGTCATATTGGACAAGATGATGTGGATAGAGCAAAGTTATTCCCAAACAGTGAACCTATTTTCTTTTTGATCCCTTTCCTTCATCAAGAAACCTGTCCCAGTCAATTAGCCTACTTGTACTAGGAAGGATTTACCTCCTTTTTGACAATCTCAGACCCCTTTCACATACTCACGTTCACACGCACTCAAATTGGTAAGATTTAGAGACATGTTATCCCTTTTGCAGGTCAAAAAAATATATATTTTTTTTAAATTTTGCCATGGCACAGAAAATGGCAAAAGACAATATCAGAATTTCCCTCCTAGTAATAGAACTTGAAATCATTTTAAGCAAATATATAGCCCTTGCTAGATTTCGAGGAGATTGGGCGAGTTGTAGGAAACCTACAGTTTAACACCTAGAAACTGGAGAATGGAGAACTGGAGAATTAAAAAAAAAAATTGTCATGGCACAGAAAATGGCAAAAGACACTGTACATATCAGAATTTCCCTCCTAGTAATAGAACTTGAAATTATTTAAAGCAAATATATAGCCCTTGCTAGATTTTGACAAGATTTTGGGCGAGTTGTAGGAAACCTACAGTTTAACCTAGAAACTGGAGAATGCTGTGCACTATTGTCCGCAGCGGCCTACTCCACAATGCATGCGTTCAATGGGAGCAAAGCCTGCATTGAGTGCTGACAGGGACAGTACGATTTTGAATGTCAGTGGCAGGTGCATATAAAATGTAAAAAAAAGGATAGTTTCACTTTTCCTGAAAATGTTTGTGAAGCTACATGGCTGTGAAGTTTAATACCTGCTGAGTTTCATGAATTTTGCAAATGGGACACCCTGTCTTTAAACATCAATGTTTCAACCTCGGTCGAAACTCTTCTTTAGTGTGTGTGTGTGTGAACCCAAAAATCTCACTTCTCATTGAGATCCTAACCAAGGTAAAAATTTCAATAATACCGCAATTCTAGGTGAACAGCCGCGATCTTGAGCAATGGGCGCACAAAGATCGCAGCGCTTTCTTGCTAATGTGATTTCTGCGAATGCCTGCATATTTTTGTGTTAATTCAAGCATAGAAGCAGGCCGCGCTCCCTGGCAAGTGAGAGTTTTTGAGCTTGTGGGTCAATATCCGCACACAGAAGTGAGATTTTGACCTTGGTCTGGATCTCACTAATTCTTATGCGCTAGTGCCATTATACAAGGTGCGTCTTCATTAGCCCGATCAGACGAAATAGCGTGCTATTTTGCTGATCCGGGGAACTAGCCTGAAGTTGCAATCGCGTCTTCATTGGCTCCAAACTCGGGATACGTAAGCTCGAAACTCGGGATGCATAATTATCATGATTATCCCGATATTTGCACATGCGTAGTGTGCGACGGGAATAGGCTAAGGCCACATGGCTTCGGTCAGTGGCGTAGACAGGTTCGTACACCTGGGGGGGATGACTGGGCTGCCAACGCTCGAGAGGGCGCGAAAGCGCCCGAGCGAGGGAGCGAAGCGACCGAGCCGGGGGGAGGGTGTGGGAGGGGGTGTATCCCCTCCCACGGTAGGGAGCTTTTACAATTTTGAACTTGAAATCGTGCAATCTGATGCATACTTAATGAGGTAAAATAACACACACAAGCGTGCACGCACACACACACATACTCTCTCTCACACACACACACACACACACACACACACGCACACACGCACACACACACACACACACACACACATACTACGCCTTAAATGGACAGTCATAGTTTCGACAAGATCTACACACCGTGGCATACGAGTACAGAATGAACTGACACATATTGCAGGGAGGGTTCGTAATGGATCCCGGGGTAGTTTGGGTACCATTTAGCTTGAAACAGAATTTTCTGCGGTTTAATTTCTAGTACTGGAATGGAAAAAGTTATAATAATTATTTTTTTTTTTGGGGGGGGGGGGGGGGGATTGGGGCTAACCTAGTCGTCAAAACCGGCGTCAGTTTCATCATCATTTTTCGCCTCGGATGCTCCATCACCCTCAACGGCACTTTCTTCTGGTTGAACTTCCGGAAGAACAAGTCTAACTCCGACATCATCCGATTTTGACGTAGATGGCTGTTCGTCATCATGTTCTTCTTTCTCATTATGCTTGAAAAAGAAGTGATCCTTGATGTTTTCAACTTCATATTATGAGCCATCCTAGAATCCGAAAATCAATTTACGCTGTGAATTATGTAAGGAATACACTCACATATATTTCCCCCTTAAAAAGTCAAGGAAGACAAGGCCTCCTGCTTAGCGAACTCACCACGTGTTTTTGTTTTCTAAACACAACAGAAAAGTAAGCCCACCCCCCTAAGAAAATTAGCATAACTTTTTATCGAAGCGGTTTTGGGCAAAACAATTTGCAGGATTGCTCCTTAACTTAATGACTAACCTCTGTGTGAAAATGATATTAATCCAATTATTCATGCATGAGTGGGCAAATTTTAAAGGCAAAAATGTAACTTTTCAAAACTCACAAGGGTAATTATTTATGCCGTTTTAACAGTACATTTTGGCATCTCTTGTGCGATTTTTAAAGTGTATTCACTCAACCATGACACGGAAATGACTTCTAATGTGTGCATAACAAGTCATGTTACATTTTTGTCAAAATATCCAGTTGTATTTTTTCACAAAAATAAAGGGGTTTTAAAAGTTTCAAACCCAAGAAGGATGAGTATTTTTTAAACGGTGCTCACTCAACCAGAACAATGGGTTAAATGTGGGGATATGTGTACGTGCATCGAGAGATGGATGATAAACAATGAAAGGACATAAGTTATGCATCAGTAATGGAATTCATCCAAAATTCATATGACAGAAACCCAAAATTACCCTTGTGACTTTTGAAAAGTTACACTTTTGCCTTTTAAATTTGCCCACTCACGCATGACTTATTGGATTAATGTGATTTTCACACAGAAGTTAGTTGATAAGGTGAGAAAGAATCCTGCCAAATTATTTTGCCCAAAACCTCTTTGATAAAAAGTTATGCTATATTGCTTAGTGAGGATAAACAACAAGATAACCACAAAGTACTTGTACGATTTTCTGTTCTTTACCGTCTGAATTGGCTTGCACCGTGTGAATGCGGCTAATACCAATAAACACAATTACAATAACGATGAGGATTATTATCATCATCATCATAATTATTATTATTAATATTATAATTGTTATCATTATCATTTGTACTATTGTTATTATTATTATGACTAAGTAAGCAAATATCATTCCCCCAAACCTGGGGGGGGGGGGGGGGGATGATTGTACATGCCATCCCCCCCACCTTGTGAGTTGGGGGGATGCATCCCCCTCATCCCCCCCGTTGTCTACGCCCCTGGCTTCGGTTGTGAGCTCGCTTTCACGCACGTATAAAAACTTAACGTAAACAATGCCCCGTGCGCGCTGATGCGTGCCGGGGTCGAAAAAATTACGGGGTAATGCAAACGCTCCGAGCTAGCCCAAGATTTCTTGGGAAATTTTCTCAACCAAATAGCTCGCTATATTGCCTGATCTGGCTAATAAAGACGCAAATAGCTATCTATTTCGTGATCCGGCTAGCTAACCCGATCAGAACAAGCTCGCTATTTCGCCCACATCAGGCTAATGAAGACGCCCCTTCAGTGTACATGTCCACTTCAAAGGCAGCTCATTCAAGCTTAGCAGCCTGACACAGAGCCCCGTTGCATAAAACTTACCATTGATGGTAACTTTAGTTTCAATGGCAACTTCTATGGAAACCTTGAGATTGATTGGGTGTTGAATGATGTTACTGTGTCAGTAACCATTGATGACAGAGTTACCATTAATGGTAAGTTTTATGCAAATGGGGCCGAGGTCCATGTATAGTGCTTCTCATGTCTGCACACACCGTTATCACTGGGGCCATGTCGCATTTAAAGGTTTTGAATTATTGTAACTTACCATCAATGGTAACTACCATGGCAATAGCCAATGAGCTCTCATTATTGCACCTGTTGCCATAGTAATGACCTGTATGATAGTAAGTTACAATAATTCAAAAACCTAAATAACATGCAACATATCCCAGGGAAAGGTTGACGTTCTCTGCAATAATTGCGATAAGTGACAAATGACAAAATATCATTTAGCATTTAAGAATCTTCATTTTTCACCCCAACCTATGGTGTCTGTTTCTTTCATAACATTTCATTGACAAATTACAGAACAGAATTAAGCTCAATAATGGAAAGAAATCTGAGTGGTTATTGTACCCCAAAGAGATCAGCGAATCGTTATTGGGTGGAGTCGAGGGAATAGAACGGTGTCAAACACGGCCACATGAGATGCGTCTTCCCTGGATAGAGGCCGTGCTGTCAAGCAGAATGAGTTATACCGGAGCTGCCTGGAACAAAATTGCATCCAGAAATGAGAGGATTACGACGACTACCGGTACGTCACGATATGAGACATTGATCGGGGTTATCCTGCTCCTGCCAGTAATCCGCCCAATCTTGCTCCGATCGCTTTCCCTCAATCATAGAGGCTAATCACAGCGACTCACGGCCAATCAACCTACTTGTGTCATTTTACCCGCCTTTCCCTCCCCGTCCGCCCTGCGCCGTACAGCGCGCCAAGGTTTGAGGCTATGGGCTACTCTCTCTCCCACTTACACTGCAACCATAACTTTAAAAGACAGGGTTCGCCCGTTTGCAGGTCAAAATAATATTTTTCGAAGGTAAAAACCACAGAAAAAGGCTGTCAGAGAGTACTGGGTAGGGAAAACACAGTAAATTGTATTAAAAACCCTGTTCACATAAGCGCAACATTTGCAGATCAATGCGTTACCGATAGCTGAGCATACATGTACAAGCAGGAGTCTCTCAAGAAATGCTTCCCCCTTTTTCCGACTTTTTTGCGGATCGAGATCTAATAAAAATACCTAAATATTGCGATGTTTTTACAAGCAAATCTAAACTATGTCCGCAAAAATCGGTCAATGTTATTGCTTGTGCACCACTCTCTGGCATATTATTCGCAAATCGCAACATTCGTATGCTTTAGCGAAATATATCACCATATTTGCTCTTGCTGAAGGAGTGGAAAGAGTGACGTACGTTAGTAACAGAGCAGCATTATCATGACATTTTATCAACTGGGAAAAAGTGACATGGAACTATCAATGGTCGGTATAGACGGGGGTAGTAGTTTAGATACTGTATGTACAGTAATTCCGTATGCCATAGCTAACCAAATGAAAGTGGGCTAATTTTTTTTTTATTAGCTACCCCACATGGAACTACATGGTACATGTAGGTACAGAGAGAATTGATAGTTCAGATGCTGTCAAGCATGTCAAAGGTGTTTGTTCCATTGATACATGTACAGTAATTCTGTGTCGGCTGGCTAAGTAACTGAAACAAAGCAGGCTTCTTTCCGATTAGATACATGTAGCCAACATGGAACCTATATCAATGGTACATTGTACATACTGAGAGAGTTAATAGTTCAGATGCTATCAAGCATGTCGAAGGTGTTCGTTCCCAACATGGTGGTTCCATGTACGTATGTACATGGAACCGAAAAAAGAGGGCTATATTTTACGATTATCTAGCCAACATGGAACTACATGTATCAATGGTCAGTACTGAGAAGGTAGTTTACATTTATCTAAAAAGGTACTCATTGAAAAATAATGTTCTTAATTCATTATATTGCATAAGGCTTCACTTTTTTTTTCCTCTTTTTTTTTTTTAGTTATTGTTGTATTTTGTTGCTCTAGTGTTGTACTTGTGTCGATCTGTATTCATGCGTTAGAGTCAGCTATTTATAAGGCTGCGTCCTTCCTGGCTGTTACCCACTCACTTTTAATTCATTCACATATATGTGTATTTTTTGTTACTGTTCTTTTTTTATCTAGTGAGTAAAATAAATAAACTTGAACTTGAACGATGCTACATGTACCAAGCAGGTCAAAGGTGTTCATTACCAATGTGGTGGTTCCATTGATACTTAAAATGTACAGTAATTCCATATCAGCTAGCTAACCAAAATAAAGTGGGCTATTTTCTGATAAGCTAGCCAACATGAAACTATCAATGGTCGGTACTGAGAAGGTTAATAGTTTAGATGCTTGCAACCTTGGTTACATTACACACTAGGGTGCTCCATTCGATCTGTGAATAAGAAGGTTCTACATGTATGTGCAGCCAGTTACCCATCTCATGCAGCAGAATGGAGATCTATAGGGTATTGTACAAATTAATTTTGAAGCCATAACAACAGTTACTATAGTAACCACAGTAAAGACCGTACCAGGGGAACAGTACAAACCTAAGCATAATTAATTACTGGTAAATGTACACCATGTAGACTACATGTAGGTTATTTTTGTATTACAATGTATTAAGTATACATACACTGTACGTAGTAACTGACTTGTAAAAATAAGTCCAAGCTGCACTTGGTACATGTAGCTGCATCCACATGAAAAACATACCCCTAAAGGCTAAATGGAACTTCGAGAGCCTCAAACTTGTTAAAAGGACAGACCTAGAATTCGGTTCTCATATCAAAGTTTTGTTCAATGTAATATTTCAAGTGAAGTATAATCTCTATATTCATTGACTAAATATTCAGAAACTTGACAGTGCATGTAAATGGTTACATTGTTACAATTGTACACGTGGAAGAGTACAGTAACTCAAACGTTGTAATTAATTTATTTTCCACACATAAATTTTGATCCTTTGAAACACACAATCAGGTTTGGGCCAAAATCCTGTTTGAAGGAGTTCACATACTTTGAATTAAGCCTGAGTCATATCGATTTTTTCAGAAACCGGTGTTCGATGGCTTTGCGCCGATCGAACATCGATGCATCGATACATGACGTCACCCAGCCACTGCCAAGAGCCAATTTATGAATGAAAATATAGTAAGCATACGCAGTGCAATCCTTCCATTTCCCCACATAGTATTCCACCAAAACAAGCGTGCAATTCTCTATCACCTCGTACCAAAATCGACCTAGAATTTCACTTTCCTTTATTTTATATGAATTATGAAAGGTATTCTCGGAGAATCTATTTTCTCACCAATACTGCACATGTAAGCGAATTTCGATTACTTCTTGTTTTTCCGTCAAAATCTTACAAATTAGCGTCAATATGGCATCGTATACATGTATGTAGGTTGGAATCTGTAGAGTCTATATTGCAACGGGCAGAAAGTCAATCAGCTTCCGGGTTGCGATTTTTTTTTTCCGTAACCCTAATGCGTCGAAAAATCGCTTCCGGGTTTCGGACAACGTGACCGGATATCGTTATCACTATTTTGGCGACCACGTGGTTATGACGTGATCTACGCGATGCACCAATCAGTGGTCTCCGAATCGCTATACGGAGACGCTCTATTAGTCTGTACGTCGGCAGCGTGTATGCAAATGAGCCTTACGCACGATTGCCACTGTATTTCCGGGTTTTCACAACACACGATGCTATCCGTTGTACAAAGTCTATGGACAATTGTTTGTTGTGGCGTACGCGTTGCGCTGTATATAATAGTGAACGAATCAAATCCAAGTAGTAGCTGCTTGATCATCAAGCGACCTGTTCATTCTCTTGATGCGTTACCTGCAAAACTCACAAAAGAGAGTAGGAACCAAGTAAGCAAATTAAGATTGTGAAAATATGAAGATAAATTGTGTATAACAGGACTATCAAACAAAAGATTTTGTGTTTTCTAGTCAATTTGGTAATTTCATCGATGCATCGAATTCATCAAAACGAAATCGGAGTTCGACTTCTTCGATCGAACACCGGCTTAATAATCGATTCGACTCAGGCCTACTTTGAATACTGCTTGAGTTGATGTTTTCTGTCAATTGAGTTTAAATTGATACCTCACAGCAATGGGCAGTACAGTACATGTATCTCAACAGTGCAAGAACTTGCAAGTCTGGCATCCCGGAATGAACATTTCTAAACGTCTTTTAGCAAATGTATTACACACCCTTTCATCACACACATACATGTCATGTATCATACATTGAGTAGACAACTCTTCCATCTCAACATTGCAAGAGATTATACACTGTAAGTCTAGTATCCTGGAATGAACATTTCTACATGTACATGTTTAGCATATTTAACGCACCCTTCCACCACACACACGTATACGTGTACAGTATGTATGGGTAAACAAGTCTTTCATCTCAACATTACAAGAGATTGTAAGTCTAATATACATGTAGTTATAGTTTATATATATTAATATAGTTTAGGGAATGTTAACGCACCTCTGTACATACATGTCTTTAATCTCAACATTGCAAGAGATTATAAGTCTGACATCCTGGAGGGCGTTTCATGAACGTTGTCAGCCCTGACCAAATGGTCAGTGCTGACAACTTCAGCGAAATCCTCGGTTTTGATTGGCTGAGAGGCACTAGCCTCTGACTGTTACTATGGTAGCTGTCGGAAAAAGACAGCTTGTCAGACGAAAAATGTTCATGAAACGCCCTCCTGGAATGAACGTTTCTAAACATCTTTTTAGCAAAATGTAAACACACCCTGACACCCTTTCATCACATACTGTGCACTTCTTATACCTGTACATATGTATGCATGTACTGAACAGTGCACTGTGTGTGAACATGAGACCCTCGTTTAGGATTGAAGCGACAAACCAGCCCGATCAGTTACACGTACATACCGGTGGCAAACAAATGACGTTTCATCATTTCATTCCTTGGCAAACAGTTTACAGGCAGGAGGCTACAGAAGGGAGTATACTGTTACATGCAATGTCCATATAATCGTCAAATGTCCATTACTGCAATGCGCTGTCACGACATGTGTATCACAAGTCCGGGGGCACAAACGCCTTATTCCTATCAATGCAGACGGGGGCGGGGTGCTACGAGGGTTGGGAATCTCTAAATCATAAAGGAAATATACATAATTTTGTATGATTTTGCAAAAAGGAATGGGTTGGAATTGTCATGAAAACAGAGAAGAGTATTGCTGACCAGCAAGAGCAGTGTGGATGGTACAGGGTATGTACTACATATGTTTTGAGGATATTTCCAAGTACTTGTACAAGTACACACATTGCCCTTTAAGTTGGAGGAATAACTGCATGCATGTAATACCAACCTTGAAAAATTCACTTACATGTATTTTAGTTGTCGGATCCATGCCAAGTCAATCTCCAAGGTTCATAACACTGCAGCGACCAGTACAGTGCAGTTTGATGACAATGATACATAGTATGTGTCTGTGACATTGAGCCAACTTCATTACTTAATTCATATTTCATTAACGAAAGGAAATTGTCACGTATCAACGCAATTAAAGTATACGGTCCATAAATAGCAACACCGGAGGAAAACTGCATGCATGCACAGTGTGCTCTAGCTTTCATTATCATTATAAGTGCATAACATGCAACCTTTTACCAAAATTGTAAATCAACTCATGACTTCCTTGAAAGAAACAAAGCCATTAGGTTTCAAGGTGCATATAATGTGCAAAACCTCTCCGCTGCATGCTCCAGGCAAATATGTGGCCAGACCACTTCGACTTGATAAAATCATTATTTGTTCCTGTACAGTGCATTACTGAATTCTTTCAATGCATCAGACACATCCGTGTGTATACCTGCACTGTTCATTCAGTAGTTGACCTTGTCCTCAAAATCACATCAGGCATTAAATTGGTAATTTGATTACGGAAGTCTTCACTACATGTACATGTTGAAGCTTCAATTCAAGTCACTCATGAATTCAAGATCCATGTTGTACATTATAGTGTACATGTAGAGCTGCATGTACGTGTATTTATCTCACTCTCTTAAAAATGTAACTCAATTTGCTTGTGATATTCCCAGCTCTAAATGTACAAGTTCTGTACTGTACAGTGTTACATACTGTGCACCTGTTCTGACAACTACTGTATTTCATTTGACAGGTTATTTCTGGCCAAGTTCGCATAGCATTTACTTTGTGATTTCACAGATAAATGTTGCTGGTCACACTGTTTACAGAAGGCATGGAGTGCCATGCACTAGCTGGCTTGATTCCTGGCTTGTTCACATTATAAATATTGCTATGACTTACACTATACATGGGTTCCTGGTTGTTTACAGTCACTGTTCACATTTCACCAATAAACTGCCTTCTTAATCACATGCACCTATCATATTGTGTCTATAAACTACTCCATGAATTGCCAGGTGTACAGGCCTGAGCACACCACCATACCACTGCAATACAGCATACTACCATTATGTGAACACAGCAACTATAATCTCAGATTTGTCAAAATGCCAACTGAACAACTTCCTTTAAATAGGGAATGGGGATCACACAGAAACGGGTGCATTTGGCTGCATCAGTCCCATTATCAGATCAATTCAGGAAGTTACCTCGGTAGAAAAATTTCACTCACTTAAGCCCCCCCGTTCACACTGAGCCATTCAACCTATTCTGTACACGAAAGCCACATGGAAACAGAATTCATTCACTGCCTAGAAATGAGTGTGTACTATGATGTGGTTTGTTCCCTTCACTACATACTTGTACAGGATAATTTACAAACTCTTTGTGTGCATTCTGTCTCAAATAATGCACACAAATCCCATTGAGTAGCATGTATCGTCTGGTACAGAAAGGATCAACTCCACGCTACGTTATAAGCACAAGCTGAGACATGGGTGTTCAAGGTCTAACACTCAATTCAAATCAAGGAATTTTGGCTACAATGAAAAGGGATGTGGTCTTCTTGAGTTTTCATGTAACCTCATAGTCAAAGTTGTACTAGTTTACACAAAAAGAAGACTACTTCACTGTAAAAATTGATAAAATATCGGTAATGGCTATGAGCTGAAATGTGGACTGTTAGATCTCTGTCAATAACATTCTGATTTCATTCTATTGTGTTTGACATACCTGAGTGGTGGTAGGAAATCTACAGCAATGTCAAGTTTTTACACACAGAACTACGCACAATCATCTCTGCTTGACAACTACTCTAATTCATGTTCAATGTACAAATGCACAGTGAGTGCAATCAAATGCAATCAGCTCCATACATTGGCTGCAATCTGAATGCAATAGATTACAATCAGCTGTGACGTTGGTCTAAGGCCCAACTGTACACTATATGATGTTGTGATGTTGTAAGCTACATTCTTCTTTTTGCTGATGTGTTTTGTCCTTTTTTTCGTCCCATCACATTATGTTTCTATAGTATCACCTTTTTCTCCCCCTTCTCCCCCTCCTCCCCCTTCTTTTTCTCTAGTTCCCTTGCTGTCTCTTAATCTCTTTCCCTCTCATTCTTCCTCCCCCCCCCCCTCTCTCTCTCTCCCTCTCTCTCTCTCTCTCTCTCTCTCTCTCTCTCTCTCTCTCTCAACAAAAACAACAGAAAGTAGAAGAGAATATTGTGATATATATACAGGAACTTCCCTCCCAATACTAGAGCTGGAAACTTCTTCTATGCGGAATTATATAGTAATCAAAAGATTTTTAGGTTTTGGCGAGGTCCTCCTTGTCCTCCTCAATCACAGACCATACAGTTGGCAGCAAAATTATTCAACCCCCCTCTCATTTTTTACATTCTGTCATAATGAATAATATTGCAGCAGCAGATTGCTACTAAACCATTTAGATAGTTAGCAGACAGTTAATTACTAAAGAATACCGGAGAAAGAAATCAAATTTTACCGCATAGGTCATCTGAAATTGCAATTTGCGCCCAAAAAGCATGTTGCAAAATTATTCAACCCCCTATTTTACACACACGAAACGAATGCACAAATAATGACAATTTCACAGCCAGTGCAAATATTCTGAGGTGAATGCTGATTTTATTTATCCTCCACCTGAAACTGGAACCTTTATATGCACAACTAACAAGTTGTAACATTATTCAACCCAGATGGGTGTGTCTTTTAGTACTTTGTGCAGCATCCATTTGCTGCAATGACCTCCTGCAGACGAGATGAATAGCACGGAAGATGTTGATCATCGTGGTAGTAGAATCGCTAGAGTGGTAATCTGTTGTCTCACGAAAAGGCAAACTGGATATTGCGACGTTTCGACCGCTACTGCTAGTCTTCGTCAGGCAATGTGGACAATAGTCGCTGCGCGCGTCTTTTATAGCGTAAGCTGCGTTCCGAAGGTGCCGGAACCGCCGCGCTGCGATTGGTCGGCGCACTCGACCAATCACTAGCCGCGGGCGGTGCGACATCCGGGCGGGTAGCGGACGTCGGGGAAAGCCCCTCGGTTGGCGGCGGCGTCGCGGGCGGGCGAACACTGGCGGTAGCTGCACAACAGCTACTGTGGTTAGAAGCGGGCGTCGGAAGGTGGTCAAGCGGAGAGTTACGGGTGGTCGCGGGTGGCGCATGGCGGCGGATGGTCGGAAGCCATTCTTCGGGGATCTCAATACCGTTATCCCTATTGATGTTATTCGGATGCAAGCGGATTTGGATAGCCTCTTTAACACGCCGTGTGTACCAGTGCTTATCCCGCGCTATGCAGCTTACCGCGTCCCAATTGGGAGGGTGATCTGCATTCCAAGCATGCTCTGCGACTGCCGAACTATCTATGCGTCGATGCTTGACATCTCTGCGGTGCTCTACCATTCTTTCGCTGACGGGTCTACCCGTTTCCCCGATGTACACCTTGTCACAAGTCCCGCATGGAATCTTGTAGACAACGCCATCGAGTCTGTCGGGTATCGCGGGGTCCTTAGGGCGCACTAGCTGCTTACGAATGGTAGTATCGGACTTGAAAACGGCGCGTATGCAATGCTTCTCTAAACGGCGGCGAAGCTGGCGGGAAATCGAATCGACAAACGGTAGAACAACGGTAGACTTGTACTGCATAATCTCTTTGGCGGTAGAGTTCTTCCTCTTAGTCACGCGGTTGAGGAAAGAGCGCGGGTAACCATTGGAAACTAGAGCGGAAGCAATGCGTTGTTTCTCAATGGCAGTGCAGTGCGGCTTAGAAACAATGCGCGATGCCCTATCATAAAGGCATTTAACGACCCCGCGTTTGACGGATTGGGGATGATGCGAATCGTAAGCTAGGTATTGGTCGGTGTGCGTGGGCTTTCTGTACACTGTGGTGGTGAGACGGCCCTCACTGTCGCGGTGCACCAGTGTATCGAGAAAGGCGATGCGGCTATTGTCTTCCGTCTCCATAGTGAAACGGATAGACGGCTGCTGCGCGTTCACGTAATTCAAAAGGCAATCGGTAGCGGATCTGTTGGTTACAATGAAGGTATCATCGACATAGCGTTTCCAAATTCGCGGCTTGAATTCGGGCGGACAAGCGTTGAGCGCGTCTTCCTCAAAGGATTCCATGTACAAATTAGCAATAACGGCAGAAACGGGGCTTCCCATGGCCGCGCCTTCTTGTTGTTCATAGAAGAGTCCGTCGTACATAAAGTACGTGGACTTCAACACGAAACCAAGAAGTTCTGTGACCTGGGCTGGAGAAAGGTCGGTACGGTCGGGCAAGGTAGCGTCGGCACTCAGGCGCTGAAAGGCGACATCGCATGCTGCTTTAACGGGTACATTGGTAAACAGGGACACGACATCGAAAGAGACCATGACTTCGTGATCAAGTATGGTCTCGCTGCGCAAGAAATCGACAAAAGAAGCGGAGTTGCGGACTGCATGACGGTTATGACCAATAAGCGGCGAGAGTATGTCGGCTAAGAATTTGGAAGCGTTATAGGCAAAAGAACTCACACACGAAACAATCAAGCGCAGCGGAACATCGGGCTTGTGGATCTTCGGTAATCCATAAATTCTAGGCGGTTGCTTCTGCGAGGGCCTAAGTACCCTGTACGTCGCGTCATCGATATCACCATTCTTGTGGAAGCCGCGGAGAATGGCTGCTAGCTTGCGGGCGAGACAATCGGTAGGGTCCTTACGTAAGGCGCGGTAAGGGCCTGAAGTAATAAGTTCGGACATCTTAGCACGGTAAGTGGAGGTATCTAATACCACGCTTGCGCGGCCTTTGTCAGCAGGCAAAATAGTAATGGCGCTATCATCTTTCAGAGATTTCACGGCTTTGCGCATGCCCGGAATTACGTTAGATTTAGGCGGCTCGGCGGAGGCGAGGATCGCGTTGACCTCTCTGCGGACGGAGCCGACGGTTTCGGCATCGCGGCAACGGACGGCGGATTCGATCTTGGCAATAATCTCGGTAGCAGGGATTCGCTTCGGAGCAATAGCAAAGTTCAGTCCCTTGTTGAGCAGCGCAGTCTCGTCAGTAGTCAACACGCGCGACGATAAGTTGACTACTCGAGTATCGGAATCGGAAACGGTGCATACGGAGTTATACTTATCCTGCTCAGTGAGCTTGTCATACTTCCCTTGTTGGCGGGCTTTGCACTTCTCAAATTCGGCGCGGAAGGTATTACCGTTGTGCTGGAGGATCAAATCGCGATGTTCTTCGTTGAGGGTGGTCTTGATTTCCGCGGTAGTGGATTCGACTTCGGAGTTGATGGAATTCAGGGTCATACGCGTCAGGTTGATTCTTTCTCGTAGAAAACGGCGGGAAGTATTAACTGCGATTTGTCGTGCTTTCTTGGTTGGAACTGGAGCGTGAATTTTTAGGTCTTTCGGGATGACGGAATTCTTGATGCAGCGCGTGAGGAACGTAAGGTGGTTGGTAAACCTCGCGAGTTTCTTGGAGCAGCGCTCATGTCTACGTGCTAGCCTTAGGGCAGGGCGCCCATACGTAAGGTCAATAGTACGGAAGATGTTGATCATCGTGGTAGTAGAATCGCTAGAGTGGTAATCTGTTGTCTCACGAAAAGGCAAACTGGATATTGCGACGTTTCGACCGCTACTGCTAGTCATCGTCAGGCAATGTGGACAATAGTCGCTGCGCGCGTCTTTTATAGCGTAAGCTGCGTTCCGAAGGTGCCGGAACCGCCGCGCTGCGATTGGTCGGCGCACTCGACCAATCACTAGCCGCGGGCGGTGCGACATCCGGGCGGGTAGCGGACGTCGGGGAAAGCCCCTCGGTTGGCGGCGGCGTCGCGGGCGGGCGAACACTGGCGGTAGCTGCACAACTGCTACTGTGGTTAGAAGCGGGCGTCGGAAGGTGGTCAAGCGGAGAGTTACGGGTGGTCGCGGGTGGCGCATGGCGGCGGATGGTCGGAAGCCATTCTTCGGGGATCTCAATACCGTTATCCCTATTGATGTTATTCGGATGCAAGCGGATTTGGATAGCCTCTTTAACACGCCGTGTGTACCAGTGCTTATCCCGCGCTATGCAGCTTACCGCGTCCCAATTGGGAGGGTGATCTGCATTCCAAGCATGCTCTGCGACTGCCGAACTATCTATGCGTCGATGCTTGACATCTCTGCGGTGCTCTACCATTCTTTCGCTGACAGGTCTACCCGTTTCCCCGATGTACACCTTGTCACAAGTCCCGCATGGAATCTTGTAGACAACGCCATCGAGTCTGTCGGGTATCGCGGGGTCCTTAGGGCGCACTAGCTGCTTACGAATGGTAGTATCGGACTTGAAAACGGCGCGTATGCTATGCTTCTCTAAACGGCGGCGAAGCTGGCGGGAAATCGAATCGACAAACGGTAGAACAACGGTAGACTTGTACTGCATAATCTCTTTGGCGGTAGAGTTCTTCCTCTTAGTCACGCGGTTGAGGAAAGAGCGCGGGTAACCATTGGAAACTAGAGCGGAAGCAATGCGTTGTTTCTCAATGGCAGTGCAGTGCGGCTTAGAAACAATGCGCGATGCCCTATCATAAAGGCATTTAACGACCCCGCGTTTGACGGATTGGGGATGATGCGAATCGTAAGCTAGGTATTGGTCGGTGTGCGTGGGCTTTCTGTACACTGTGGTGGTGAGACGGCCCTCACTGTCGCGGTGCACCAGTGTATCGAGAAAGGCGATGCGGCTATTGTCTTCCGTCTCCATAGTGAAACGGATAGACGGCTGCTGCGCGTTCACGTAATTCAAAAGGCAATCGGTAGCGGATCTGTTGGTTACAATGAAGGTATCATCGACATAGCGTTTCCAAATTCGCGGCTTGAATTCGGGCGGACAAGCGTTGAGCGCGTCTTCCTCAAAGGAGATGAATAGCCTCCCACAAGCTTCTCACAACGCTCCTTGGGGATGTTAGCCCATTCCTCTTGCGCAATGGTCTTAAGGTAATCGATGCATGTAGGTCTACATGCTGCAACAGCTTTCTTCAGATCCCACCACAAATTCTCGTTTGGGTTTAGGTCTGGAGACTGTGATGGTCACTCAAGGTGCGCAAGAGGAATGGGCCAACACCCCCAAGGAGCGTTGTGAGAAGCTTGTGAGAGGTTATTCATCTCGTCTGCAGGAGGACATTGCAGCATATGGATGCTGCACAAAGTACTAAAAGACACACCCATCTGGGTTGAATAATGTTATAACTTTTTAGTTGTGCATATAAAGGTTCCAGTTTCAGGTGGAGGATAAATAAAATCAGCATTCACCTCAGAATATATGCACTGGCTGTGAAATTGTCACTATTTGTGCATTTGTTTCGTGTGTGTAAAATGGGGGTTGAATAATTTTGCAACATGCTTTTTGGGCGCAAATTGCAATTTCAGATGACCTATGCAGTAAAATTTGATTTTTTTCTCCGGTATTCTTTAGTAATTAAGTGTCTGCTAACTATCTTAATGGTTTAGTAGCAATCTGCTGCTGCAATTTTATTCATTATGACAGAATGTAAAAAATGAGAAAGGGGTTGAATAATTTTGCTGCCAACTGTACATGTAAACTTTATGGATTAGCGTGAAATTCAACTTTTCCCTTTAACTGGCTATTTCCAGCTGGCTCAAAAGAACGACGAGGTGTTATTTCACCACTCATAATGTAATCCATGCTTCGTACCTCTGAGTCTAGTGTTAAATTTGCTACATACCAGAGAGGTGAGGGGTCTAACAACAAAATAAGGAAAATATTTTTTTACATCAGGGAGTTTGAAAGCAATTGATCTTTTGTTTTTTTAGTAAAGCCAAGTTAAGATAAAGAATAAGATTGATTCAAATAAATATTCCTATGTTTATGAGCCTTGGATACATGCAAAATAGTTGAAGCGGTATTGCGAAACACTTTTCCAGAAAAACAACAACTTTATGTTAGAAAAAGAGAAAAGAGAGCAATTATTCATCGACAGCTCATGATCTTCATGGTGAACTGCAAAGGTTGATACCTCCGTTACAACGGTTACATGAAAACTTTGCCCCAACCCCATCGAATGACCCCTTCACCATCGTAGCACAGCTGCCGTTGTGCAATTCTGCACCATATTAGTTCGTAAACAATAAAACAAAATTCAACATTGATTAAAATTAAGTTCAAACCAATCACGGACCTATTCAGGTGTATTCTCCATACCTGTGTGCAATAGATTCGATTTCGAGTTTTGAGTTACAGAATTACTGGAACCAACTAATCTAAGCACTGCTAATCTCGACTCTCTAGCTCCAAAGCTTCCCACTACGCAGCCCGCTCACTGTGTGAGGGGGCTGGTCACAGTAACCGAGGACCTTACTGTGACCAGCCCACTCATGCAGTGAGCGGGCTGCGTAGCACGGAGCTTTGAAGTAATGAAGTCGAGATTAGCAGTGATTATAATTAGTTGGTTTCATTCCATAGTTGGTTTGAAGATGAATTTAATCCATGCTGCATTTTTAAAAATTGTTTTTGACTGAAAGTGGTTCAGAATCGCACGACAGCAGCTGCGATGCAAAACTTAATGCGGATGCGCTAATTTCCCCTTTACAGTATACGTTTTTTAAGCAGCCAAGATGGCAGCCTCGGCGAACCGTATTTGTTACAAAGATCATGATCATATGTGAAGAGGAAATATGTAACATTGCTTAGCATTTCCAGGTATACATTCAATACATTTAGCCATATGTGATAAATGTACTTGAAATTAGTCATTCATTCATGTGCACAGGTTGATTTCTCGGTAGTCGGACCAGACATGCAGGAAACTTGGTGGCGAGCCCTCAGGACGCTCCTGCTGCGCGGGAGCAGTCCCGGGGCTACCGAGGACCATACTTTCCCAAACATTGCATTACGACTAAAAAATAAATTGCAGTATCAACTTTTTGCTAGACAAGAACAATGCAATTAATTATGCCCGCTGCTGGGCGCACGTTCATGTACATGCGCGTTGTTCAGCTTAGTGTTATGACGTCAGGCTAATTTTCGGATTTACAACTCAGCTTTATGTACATCGATCTTCAGATGTTTCGCTTCATGGAACCTGCCCTCGGCCCCCTCTGGCTATTTTTATACGATAATAAATCATTTACATTCTTCTGACATTTTATCACCAAAAAAAAAAAAAAGAATCAGATGATTCAACAATATCAACTGGTTAAATTTGTGAAGTAGACTAGGCCTATTTTTACCTGGAAGCCAAGACACCTGCCGTAGAAGCACTCTCGATCCAGCGCCTGGATTTCTAGCATCACATTCTCCGGGAACTGCTCGTTGTTGGTCGGGAATAGATTGCCTGGTTCCGAGTACGCCACCAGTTTCTGGGCGTACCCGAGAATCACCCGCAGTTGCCCCAGAACTTTCCCGTACGATTCCAGCTCCTTCAGGTGAAAGCTGCTCCGAAATAAAAGACTCTCTCTTGTTTGTGATATGGTCCTGACAACCTTAATGAGTTTATCCACACAGGAGTCCACGACTTTGACCAGACTTCTATATCCATTTCCGGGTACTTTGCTATCAAAATCGAAAGTATGTGATATTCTTTCCAGCGCTTCCACTGTTGGTCGCATAGCATCGGAATCCTGTTCGACGACGCAAAACAGCGTGTAAAATTTCTCGCCTGTGCTACTCCGGACTTTCTGAAAGTACTCTATATTGTTGATGATAAGTTGCCTCAATGTTGATATCGACATTAGGACCGAATTGTCGAAGAAAGAAGAGTTAGAGGCGGCTGAAACAGCGGAACTTTGCCGCTGTAAGGAAGCCATCCTGGCGGCTTGATGAAAGGATTTACCGGTATCGGTACGTACGTGTACCCCACATTCACGGGCGGCGCAGACGGCTAGCGATGGCCTACTATTGCACTTGTGATGGTAAATTTAGCGATGACCGTACTGAATCGACGTGGTGCGCACTCAATGCATGCTACGCATTGCGTGCATAGCAGAGCGTAGGCTTTCTACGGAGTACACGTATTTGGACAGTGACGATGTATCAATTGTAGTCATTCGACCACGACTCAATGAGTAAACAATTATTTTGGGTGATAAATTGCGAGTAATGGGCTGGACAGGTGCTATTATCATTTCTGTGTAATGTAAACATTCCGTTTCAGTTTCAGTTTCAGTTTTGTTTATTTCATATCTCACATATAACCAACAAATATTATATCACAGAATAGTGCAATGTACAAATAACACTGAATACAAAGTAAATTAAATACAAGGTAAACTCCGTACATGACTGCATGGGACCCTACATGATAAATGAAATCTGTCTATAGTGGCCACCCAAGGGAAACACAAATTGTGGCCTTTATAGACAGGTGGCTGCTATAGACAGGTTCTTTAACACATGATCTCTATCCGGGGGAATTATTTTAGCGACCGCTATAGACAGGTTGGCTGCTATAGACAGATGGCTGCAGAGACAGGTTTAACTGGATATTCATTTTTTGTATGGAGCTTAATATGACATGTTGAAGAGAGTTTTTAGAATGGAATATGGGGGACGTATTAAAAAGCAGAGCTCGTATTGCGTAAAATCCTTTGATTTGAGTAAAACACAGTTTTTGAATTGACATGTCATATCAACTTAAGCAGGTAAATACGTTATTATAATAATGACAATTACAATCTAAGCGTTAATTGGCGCTGTGAGATATATTTAATACTTGTATATAATATTTTTATTATCTTTTTAAAATCATTAATGAATTGTTCCTTTGTTGTTGTTTTTGCGTGGTCTAGGTTCTTTCGTAGCTTCTTTATGTGGTTCTTTTCCCGCGAGGATTATCTCAATTTCTCCAAAGTGTTTATTTTCATGCCCATTTCTGAGTTCTTCTCCAATAGTTTCCTTCTTGCTCTTCTATCTCCCTTTCTCTACTTTGTTTTAATTATCATTTTCTTCTGTTTTTATCATCAGAATCTTTCTCTTCCTCTGCTTTCCAGTTTTTCCGTCCTATTTCGTGGACTTCGCAATTTGTCTTCTTCGAGTTTATTTATTTCCTTCTTTTTTTCCTTTATACTTTCTTCTTTATTTTGTTTTCTTCCTCTCTTGTTCCATTGACCGCGTTCTTGTATTCCTATTATTTTTCATATTCTCCCCTCCCCCCCCCCCCCCTCTTCTCCCTCCTCTCGGCCTTTCTTACTAGACTCATATTTCCTGCATCTTCCTCCTCCGTACAGCTGCCTCTCTGCCTTCTGTTGATTTTTTTCTGACAAACACACCTCGCAGACTTGAATTTTATTCCCACTTCAAATAACAAGGACTCCTCCATTATCATTCAAGGGCTTCGTTAAAATCTGCCCCCCCCCCCCTCTGAAGCTAAGAGCAACACTGATATCGATGGCTCAAACCATTCTATTACCGATCAAACTTTTACTAGCGCCCCTCGTGACGACAGTTCCCCCTGATTTTTTTGTTTTTGTTTCAGTAATACTAGGAGACATTATGAAAGAAACATATTACTGAAGTTTTGACGAAAATCAGTCAAAGGAAAAAAACAGTTATTTGTTTTTAATGTCCGAGGTGCTCTCCCACATGAAATGTTGTGTAGGACCTTTTCCATAAATCTTAAAACCCGTTCTTTACTGAGCACGCGTATTATTGTGGCTGGGTGTTTTTTTCGCTCAGAAACTGAGCAGCGTGATTCCCGCATAACCTGCTGTACGATTTATAGACAATAGGACCCCTTTAAAAATCTAATCGTGAGTAAGGGGTAATGCATGACCCCCATCTCGCAATGGCAAAAAAAATATCCATGAAATCTCAACATATGTCTGAAATTTTATCGATAAATATAGTTTAAAGCATGTTTTGACGGCAAGTATATTACACAATGCTTGTCCAACTATCACTACGTCCGGCCATTACCAGGTCGACATACAAATATTTCATTCAGCTCACGAGCAGCAGTTTTAGAGTAATATAATACCATAAACATATCCTACCTATACCACCATTACCATAGGCCGAGTGCCTCTTCCAAGAGTAGAGCTACCCCCCCCCCCCTCGAGAATATCATGTCTTTGAAACAAAAACGTGGTACAGTTCCTGTAAAGAGGATTTAACGGAATTAATGTCAATGATGATCTTTGATAATGATCTTGACAATCAAGCGTAATTATAAAATCCGAAGCATACTGCATTGTTATCGAACTACATGCGCACTTAACTAAATCAATAACAAAGTTGTAAACATTATGGATAGGGTAAGATCAATACAAATATTGGATGGATTGACATGTGTACCGCTTGCCTCACCGTATCACTGTGCGGTGCGAAAACCGTGATGTGCGCAATTTTCAATTGCGCTCTATAATTTTAGGTTTTGGGTGACCCGTCCAAAATGTACTCGAAAGCTTTCAATGTAGTAATGTGATTTAACCCCAAATCACTTTTCAGTTCAAATTATGGTATAGGTAGAACATTTCCCTGGTATTATACACTACAATGCGAGTCAGAAAAAACGTTGCGCTTTTTAAATAAGTATTTTTTAAAAAGAAAATGTGGGATTCAGAAAGAATTTCTAGCATGTATGGATATAATAAATATTCATTATTTGTCATTTGGTAAAATTTGTTTCAGTGTTGTTATGGTTGAGTGCACAACAGCCATTGTTTGGAAAAGTGTAAAAACCAATTTGCGCCAAGTCAGGACTGGTGATTCCTGCTGAAACAGAGACAAAAGCACTCACACAAACAATGGGTGAGCGTAAAGTTTAATGTTTATGTTCATTAATCAGGAAAAGTAAACAAGAGAACCAGCAATCAATAAATTATTTTCACTGATTTTTTTTTTTCATTGTCATTTTGGCCACAAGTTGGACAACGCTTCCCGCCTTCAATCTTCCAGTCCATTTCTCTTGACGCACTTCTGAGCTCGATGGAGCACTGCTGCCATGGCCCTGCGAAGGAACAAAGGAATGTTTACTGTATCCATACATGCTACAAATTATCTTTGAATCTCACTTTCTTCTAAAATTACTTCTTTCTAATTAGGTTTTTTTTTTATCTGACTTGTTCTGTAGAGCCGTCCCTCTTACCCGAATACAGATACATGTATATGCCGTAACTGGTTAAGGATATAGGCGTTCCATGTCTTACATTGAAATATGGACAAGTATATCATATTACTTGCCTCCAAAATTACATAATTGATGTATTTTACAAAATTATCACAAGGACACAGGCGAAATTTATAACATATATATATATTTTTTTATTTTTTTGTATAGTTATGCTTTTGGTTCCATCAAGAACATTGCCTTTCGCAAATCCTGTGACTTGGATAATTTTTTTGACACTTATTTTCTTCTGAAGTATTTATTAAAATAAAAATTACTAATTACTTTCTTAATTTATCAAAAAATACGTTTCACTACTGAACCTCACAAAAATACTAGAGTTAGATAAAGATATCCAACACGTAATTTGTAGCATCGATTACATCCACGATTGCAGTCGATGTTTAACCGTTAACCTAGATCGATCATTGAAGTGGATTCTCCTGGTAACCCGATATTGGACGGTAACACCGTGCATTTCTCCGTCATGTAGATTTTCAGGACGTCTCACAGCCGAATAATGTCCGGTTTAGAAAGGGGACTGAGTGTGATATTCAACATTGCTTTAGACACATCAAAATTTAATATGATTCATTTTTAAGATACAGGGTACAATATCTACAAACTTTGTTTCAGTACTATTAAAGAAAATGTCATTTATGTTTCAACATGTTTTATTTTTTAGTTTCTGCGTAATAGATATGAATAAATCAACGTCAGAAAGTCTTCGTCAATGACAAATATGAAAGAAAAAATGATGAAATAAACTCAGTAGAAGGCTTGAATCTCAGGTTTGTTTTTTTGGATTCATTTACTTCTACCAGTTTCACACAAAGCTCTTACAAAAAGTAAATAAATTCAAATACAGAAATATGTAATAATACAATAAAAAATATGATATACATTTATATTTATATGTCTAAGCATACTAGATATGTATTGATTTGTTTAGTCCTGTTAATCAATATGTAAAGGTCTCTGGACTTTTTATTTGATGTAGGTATAGTTCGTTTTTATCAATAAATACCGCATTGACTTGAAAATTGGATCGAATTGTTTGTTTTTGGTCTCCACCACGACAAAAAATGTTTTTCGAGCTCATGTTAAATGGTTTTCTTGATAAGTACATGTACCATGATTTACTATAGATTTACAAAATAGGAAGTCATGATAGTAATTCTTCTGCGAGACCTAACTTGACTTGCTCCACTAGCACGACAGATTTATTGTAGCCTATCCCTGTTATTTGTTAGAAAACAAAAATAGAATTTTGAATCTCAAAACCCATTCTTTACTGATCCCGAGTATTTGCTGACGGTTTTTTCCCCACTCAGATACTAAGCAGCGCGACTCCCACGTAATTGAAGTCAAAGAAAGAAGAAAGGAAAAGGGTGGAAAGCGATTAAGAAAAGACTCCGACAAAAAAGAGGAAAAAGATCATAAAAACAGAAGTGAGAAGGAAACTATTGAATAAAAATTCGACCGGAAGAAAGTAAATACGACATACTTAAAGTTGAAAGAGGTAGGAAGAGAAGCTTCGGCCTAAAAAATATAGCCTAGCATATAGAACAAAAAGAAGGATTAACACGAATACTGAAAACAAAAAAGGGTGATTCTTCTAACATGTTTTCAATTTCTGATATATGCAGTAACTTTAGGGTGGATGAAGAACTTATAATACTTGACAATATCCATAAACTTGTGGATATATCTCTTGGCTCCTCATTCATTTTCGAACACATTTATAATGTTGACGGTGTAAATGCTTGACAATCTCCATAACCTTGCAATGTCGTACCTAATATTAGCATATTCAAAGAAATGACATGATCTTGTTTTTAATCATCTTAATAACGACTTCGAGTGCAAATTGAACTGCTTTGGTGTAGCAATGTCAAGACTTGAACTTTCGATCCAAATGCATCAATATAGGAGAAGCAATAATTTTTTCAATGTCTAATGATATTACAAAATAAAGGATTTATTTTATACTTGTATATAATATTTTTTATTATCTTTTTAAAATCATTAATGAATTGTTCCTTTGTTGTTGTTTATTGCGTAGTCTAGGTTCTTTCGTCGCTTCTTTATGTGGTTCTTTTCCCGCGAGGAGATCTCAATTTTTCCAAAGTGCCTTTTTTATTTTCATGCCCATTTCTGAGTTCTTCTCCAATAGTTTCCTTCTTGCTCTTCTATCTCCCTTTCTCTTTTTTGTTTTCATTATCATTTTCTTCTGTTTTTATCATCAGAATCTTTCTCTTCCTCTGCTTCCCAGTTTTTCCGTCCTATTTCTTTGACTTCGCAATTAGTCTTCTTCGAGTTTATCTATTTCCTTCTTTTTTCCCTTTACTATCTTCTTTATTTTGTTTTCTTCCTCTCTTGTTACATTGACCGCGTTCTTGTATATCTATTATTTTTCATATTCTCCCATGCAGTCAAAGGAAAAAAACACAGTTATTTGTTTTTAATGTCCGAGGTGCTCTCCCACATGACATGTTGTGTAGGACCTTTTCCATAAATCTTAAAACCCGTTCTTTACTGAGCCCGCGTATCATTTATGGTGGTCTTATTTTTCTCCCGCTCAGATACTGAGCAGCGTGACTCACGCGTAATCTGCTGTACGGATAATAGACAATAGGACCCCTTTAAAAAATCTAACCGTGAGTGAGGGGTAATGCATGACCCCCATCTCGCAATGGCAAAAAAAAATATCCATGAAATCTCAACATATGTCTGAAATTTTATCGATAAATTTAGTTTAAAGCATGTTTTGACGGCAAGTATATTACACAATGCTTGTCCAACTATCACTACGTCCGGCCATTACCAGGTCGACATACAAATATTTCATTCAGCTCACGAGCAGCAGTTTTAGAGTAATATAATACCATAAACATATCCTACCTATACCACCATTACCATAGGCCGAGTGCCTCTTCCAAGAGTAGAGCTACCCCCCCCCTCGAGAATATCATGTCTTTGAAACAAAAAACGTGGTACAGTTCCTGTAAAAAGGATTTAACGGAATTAATGTTAATGATGATCTTTGATAATGATCTTGACAATCAAGCGTAATTATAAAATCCGAAGCATACTGCATTGTTATCGAACTACATGCGCACTTAACTAAATCAATAACAAAGTTGTAAACATTATGGATAGGGTAAGATCAATACAAATATTGGATGGATTGACATGTGCACCGCTTGCCTCACCGTATCACTGTGCGGTACGAAAACCGTGATGTGCGCTATTTTCAATTGCGCTCTCTAATTTTTAGGTTTTGGGTGACCCGTCCAAAATGTACTCGAAAGCTTTCAATGTAGTAATGTGATTTAACCCCAAATCACTTTTCAGTTCAAATTATGGTATAGGTAGAACATTTCCCTGGTATTATACACTACAATGCGAGTCAGAAAAAACGTTGCGCTTTTTAAATAAGTATTTTTTAAAAAGAAAATGTGGGATTCAGAAAGAATTTCTAGCATGTATGGATATAATAAATATTCATTATTTATCATTTGGTAAAATTTGTTTCAGTGTTGTTATGGTTGAGTGCACAACAGCCATTGTTTGGAAAAGTGTAAAAACCAATTTGCGCCAAGTCAGGACTGGTGATTCCTGCTGAAACAGAGACAAAAGCATTCACACAAACAATGGGTGAGCGTAAAGTTTAATGTTTATGTTCATTAATCAGGAAAAGTAAACAAGAGAACCAGCAATCAATAAATTATTTTCACTGAATTTTTTTTTTCATTGTCATTTTGGCCACAAGTTGGACAACGCTTTCCGCCTTCAATCTTCCGGTCCATTTCTCTTGACGCACTTCTGAGCTCGATGGAGCACTGCTGCCATGGCCCTGCGAAGGAACAAAGGAATGTTTACTGTATCCATACATGCTACAAATTATCTTTGAATCTCACTTTCTTGTAAAATTACTTCTTTCTAAATAGTTTTTGTTATCTGACTTGTTCTGTAGAGCCGTCCCTCGTACCCGAATACAGATATACGCCGTAGCTGGTAGAGGATAAAGATGCTCCAAGTCTTACATTGAAATATGGACAAGTATATCATAACACTTGCCTCCAAAATTACATAATTGATGTATTTTACAAACTTATCTAAAGGACACAGGTGAAATTTATAATATATATATATATTTTTTTATTTTTTTGTATAGTTATGCTTTTGGTTCCATCAAGAACATTGCCTTTCGCAAATCCTGTGACTTGGATAATTTTTTCGACACTAATTTTCTTCTGAAGTATTTATTAAAATAAAAATTTCTAATTACTTTCTTAATTTATCAAAAAATACGTTTCACTACTGAACCTCACAAAAATACTAGAGTTAGATAAAGATATCCAACACGTAATTTGTAGCATCGATTACATCCACGATTGCAGTCGATGTTTAACCGTTAACCTAGATCGATCATTGATCGATCATTACTAGGATTCTCCTGGTAACCCGATATTGGACGGTAACACCGTGCATTTCTCCGTCATGTAGATTTTCAGGACGTCTCACAGCCGAATAATGTCCGGTTTAGAAAGGGGACTGAGTGTGATATTCAACATTGCTTTAGACACATCAAAATTTAATATGATTCATTTTTAAGATACAGGGTACAATATCTACAAACTTTGTTTCAGTACTATTAAAGAAAATGTCATTTATGTTTCAACATGTTTTATTTTTTAGTTTCTGCGTAATAGATATGAATAAATCAACTTCAGAAAGTCTTCGTCAATGACAAATATGACAGAAAAAATGATGAAATAAACTCAGTAGAAGGCTTGAATCTCAGGTTTGTTTTTTTGGTTTCATTTACTTCTACCAGTTTCACACAAAGCTCTTACAAAAAGTAAATAAATTCAAATACAGAAATATGTAATAATACAATAAAAAATATGATATACATTTATATTTATATGTCTAGGCATACATAGATATGTATTGATTTGTTTAGTCCAGTTAATCAATATGTAAAGGTCTCTGGACTTTTTATTTGATGTAGGTATAGTTCGTTTTTATCAATAAATACCGCATTGACTTGAAAATTGGATTGAGTTGTTTGTTTTTGGTCTCCACCACGACAAAAATGTTTTTCGAGCTCATTTAAAATGGTTTTCTTGATAAGCACATGTACCATGATTTACTATAGATTTATAAAATAGTAAGTCATGATAGTAGTTCTTCTGCGAGACCTAACTCGACTTGCTCCACTAGCACGACAGAATTATTGTAGCCTATCCCTGTTATTTGTTAGAAAACAAAAATAGAATTTTGAATCTCAAAACCCATTCTTTACAGAGCCCGAGTATTTGCTGACGTTTTTTTCCCACTCAGATACTGAACAGCGCGACTCCCACGTAATTGAAGTCAAAGAAAGAAGGAAGGAAAAGGGTGGAAAGCGATTAAGAAAAGAATCTGACAAAAAGAGGAAAAAGATCATAAAAACAGAAGTGAGAAGGAAACTATTGAATAAAAATTCGACCGGAAGAAAGTAAATACGACATACTTAAAGTTGAAAGAGGTAGGAAGAGAAGCTTCGGCCTAAAAAATATAGCCTAGCATATAGAACAAAAAGAAGGATTAACACGAATACTGAAAACAAAAAAGGGTGATTCTTCTAACATGTTTTCAATTTCTGATATATGCAGTAACTTTAGGGTGGATGAAGAACTTATAATACTTGACAATATCCATAAACTTGTGGATACATCTCTTGGCTCCTCATTCATTTTCGAATACATTTATAATGTTGACGGTGTAAATGCTTGACAATCTCCATAACCTTGCAATGTCGTACCTAATATTAGCATATTCAAAGAAATGACATGATCTTGTTTTTAATTATGTTAATAACGACTTCGAGTGCAAATTGAACTGCTTTGGTGTAGCAATGTCAAGACTTGAACTTTCAATCCAAATGCATCAATATAGGGGTAGCAATAATTTTTTCAATGTCTAATGATATTACAAAATAAAGGATTTATTTTATACTTGTATATAATATTTTTTATTATCTTTTTAAAATCATTAGTGAATTGTTCCTTTGTTGTTGTTTATTGCGTAGTCTAGGTTCTTTCGTAGCTTCTTTATGTGGTTCTTTTCCCGCGAGGAGATCTCAATTTTTCCAAAGTGCCTTTTTTATTTTCATGCCCATTTCTGAGTTCTTCTCCAATAGTTTCCTTCTTGCTCTTCTATCTCCCTTTCTCTTTGTTGTTTTCATTATCATTTTCTTCTGTTTTTATCATCAGAATCTTTCTCTTCCTCGGCTTTCCAGTTTTTCCGTCCTATTTCTTTGACTTCGCAATTAGTCTTCTTCGAGTTTATTTATTTCCTTCTTTTTATTCCTTTATTCTTTATTTTGTTTTCTTCCTCTCTTGTTGCATTGACCGCGTTCTTGTATACCTATTATTTTTCATATTCTCCCAGTCAAAGGAAAAAAACCCAGTTATTTGTTTTCAATTTTCGAGGTGCTCTCCCACATGACATGTTGTGTAGGACTTTTTCCATAAATCTTAAAACCCGTTCTTTACTGAGCCCGCGTATCATTTATGGTGGTCTTATTTTTCCCCCGCTCAGATACTGAGCAGCGTGACTCACGCGTAATCTGCTGTACGGATAATAGACAATAGGACCCCTTTAAAAAATCTAACCGTGAGTGAGGGGTAATGCATGACCCCCATGTCGCAATGGCAAAAAAAAAATATCCATGAAATCTCAACATATGTCTGAAATTTTATCGATAATTTTAGTTTAAAGCATGTTTTGACGGCAAGTATATTACACAATGCTTATCCAAATATCATTACGGGAATCGTCCGGCCATTACCAGGTCGACATACATATATTTCATAAAGCTCACGAGCAGCAGTTTTAGAGTAATATAATACCTTAAACATATCCTACCCATACCACTATTACCGTAGGCCGAGCTCCTCTAGAATAGAGCTACCCCCCCCCCCCCTCGAGAATATCAGGTCTTTGAAAACAAAAACGTGGCACAGGTCCTGTAAAAAGGATTTAACGGAATTAATGTCAATGATGATCTTTGATAATGATCTTGACAATCAACCGTAATCATAAAATCCAAAGCATATTGCATTGTTAACGAACTACATGCGCACTTAACTCAATCAATAACTGTGTTATAAGCATTATCGATAGGGTAAGATCAATACAAATATTGGATGGATTGACATGTGCACCGCTTGTCTCACCGTATCACTGTGCGGTGCGAAAACCGTGATGTGCGCTATTTTCAATTGCGCTCTCTAGTTTTTAGGTTTTGGGTGACCCGTCTAAACCCTATTTGAAATATTTCAATGTAGTAATATAATTTAACCCCAAATCACTTTTCAGTTCAAATGCTGGTATAGATAGAACATTTGCCTGGTATATATTACTCTACAATGCGAGTCAGAAAAAATGTTGCGCTTTTTAAATTGTTTTTTTTTTTTAAAGGAAATGTGGGATTCAGAAATAATTTCTAGCATGTTTGGATATAATAAATATTCCTTTGTCATTTGGTAAAATTTGTTTCAGTGTTGTTATGGTTGAGTGCACAACAGCCATTGTTTGAAAAAGTGTTAAAACCAATTTGCGCCAAGTCGGGTGATTCCTGCTGAAACAGAGACAAAAGCATTCACACAAACAATGGGTGAGCGTAAAGTTCAATGTGTATGTTCATTAATCAAGAAAAATGAACAAGAGAACCAGCAATCGATAAATTATCTTCACTGATTTTTTTTTCAATGTCATTTTGGCCACAAGTTGGACAACGCTTCCCGCCTTCAATCTTCCAGTCCATTTCTCTCGATGCACTTCTGAGCTCGATGGAGCACTGCTGCCATGGCCCTGCGAAGGAATAAAGCAATGTTTACTGTATCCATACATGCTAAAGATTATCTCTGAATCCCGCAGTCTCTTGTAAAATTACTTATCTTGAGAAGCGATACATTTTATATGACTCCAGTGTGACCAGTGAAAAAAATCGAATTATGCCAGGGAAGCAGCGAAATTATGCTAAATGGCCAAAAATTATGCCGAACCCCTTTGGACCCTCACGTTACGTAACGCGCGCGCGCGCACGTCTATGCACGCACGCACTCACGCACGCGCACACGCACACGCACACACATACGCACACTTTTTTTTTCATATTCTTTATTTGATTTCATTCACATAATGAAATAAACAATTTCACTTGATAACAGAATTACAAATCAATAAACGTAATATTTCTATTGATTCAATAAACACAATAAAGTATGATATACCACTTGTATATAAACACAATATATATGTGCCATATTCTACCTGAATATGCAACTCATAAATTATATTCCTATTAAATAGAATAATAGTCATAATACTAATACATATGTATAATAGTAATGATAATAAAGCAATTCCATAATACATAAGAATGAAATCTTTTCTGATACCCCCCTTCCCCGAACATATAAATCCACCTCCACACAAAACATGTAAGTCCACCCCATCCCCCTACACACACACACATATACACTCACACAAACACACACACACACACACACACACACACACTCACACACACACACACACACACACACCACTCTAACCTTATGTGCTATTTCTTAAAAGGTAACATTCTCCCATTTGAACAGTTGTAATCCTAACTTGTTTCTTTTTAAAGCAATTTCTTTTTCTTCATTCCGATATTCCGTTATCTTTTTAAATATTACCTCATGAGATGGAATTACACCCTCCGATCTAGATCGAAAAATAATGTATTTTAAGATAAAAATGACTGTATTGCAACATTTTATATTAAGATCTTTTCCCTTGATACCTACATGAATATCTATCCACTCTGCATTTTCAAACACTATCGCTTCCAATCTTTCTATAACTTTTTGCCATAAAGGTTTGATATACACACAATCCCAGAATACATGTTGATACGTGTTTCGCTAAGCGAAAGTTTAATGTATGTGATTTATTCCCAGTCATTATTTCTCTTTTTCGTGTTCATTTGTGCAATTGATGACACCATACATTTAAAGACACCATACTTTCTATGCAAATTACAGATGCAAATTTAGTTGTAAAACGTGCAGAAAAGGCACACGCAATATAAGTTCAGACCGAGTCAGACGCAGGTTTGCCGTAGAGAAGATTCAGTGGAATCTTCCCGATTCAGAGGCCACTTTGTGTGTCAAAAGGTGTAGTTCCGGCCAAAGAAGTGAGTAGCATGATTTAAGCTAAAAAATATAGGATTTAATGTATTAACTTGTGTATTACAGAGGTGTAAAAAATGAACTGCATATCAATCTTTATTCTATCATGTCTATATACACGTGCAGTTACACGCACGCAGGGGAGTGTCTTGAGTCAGACATTTTGGAATTTGTGTACAGTACTTTGTCAAATGAAAAAGGGCAGTTCAATGGTTACTCACAAACAATTAAGTTGATACTATTTAATTTAAAGCTGAACTAAATGTCATATTGCATTGATATAAGCCCAAGATTGGGATTTGTTGGTCAGGGAATGAAATACAAGTAAATGCCATGAGGTGTGTATAAATATGTATGAGCACACGACCTGACACAGGCATGTTGAATAAGTCATGAGCATTAATTAAATAATGCAGGTCCTTTTACACTGCACTATATTACATAAATTGAATCAAATATAAAGACAATGCAGTCTAGAGGGGGGTTCATTTGTAATTATTTCCTCTATAAAGGGAAATTTTGGGGGTATTAGAGAGCTCGGTGAGCTTGGTTTACATTACTTGCATTCATTAGACAAGTGATGATGAGGCTTATTCCGGAATTTATAAAGCTTTATTATATCTAGTTTATACACATGACCAGGATGTTGCAAATGATAATAAGTGCTTTAGTGAAGTGCATACAATATTGAAGGTTTATCCATGTGCAGTTGTAATGATGATTTGATATAAATTGCTTCATATTAAACTGATAGTAGCTCAGTGGTACAAGCAGAAATAAAATGTATTCTGCAGTAATCAGAAAGATTACATAAGTTGAACAGTTTAGAAGTGTCAGTTTAAATACCATGCAGTGTACAGCCTGTAGGTGGTATTAATTTTGTTCTAAATATAGTAACAACCATGCTTCTTGTGTAGGCATCATCTGTATTCAGAAAGAAGCATAAGTGTTTAATTGATGCAAGAAAACCAACTAAATCATTTATGATCAAGGTTAGACTGTTGAAGTAGATTTAAGATAGAAATCTGTCTTGAGTTATTCTCGATAGGTGAGGGTTGATTTGATGAAGGAAAAGAATTGGTTTACCTGTGTTACAATGTTATTGAAGAGCAAACCGCACACAAAGAGTTAAGTGCAATATAAATTTATTTGTAGTTTGTACATGTAACTTATCATACGTTACATTCTTTTATTTTTATACAGATTGAATTGTCTTCTTGTCTACTTGTCTACTTGACTACTGATGGTCAGTGTCTGCATGTCAACTTTGACCTGAGATTAAAGAGATACAATCCAATTTCAAGCGGGAACTAGTGTGCCTTCTTTGAACCATCCATAGCATTCAATTTCTGGGAACGCTTCGCTAGGGAACAACCGTCAGGATGGCAGAGGAAGGCAGGGCCTTGAAGTTGAAGCGGAGAGGGGCGAAGGCTAAGCTGACCAGACATGGTAACGAGTTGCAGCTGCTGATTGGAGAAGGTCGCTGCAAAGGAGAGATACAGAGTTCCTTCAATAAGTTGAAGAAGGCTTATGATGATGTGCAGGAGGCGCATGACAGTTACACAATGACAGTTGTGGATGACGATGAATTCGCCAGGGAAGAGGAGTGGATGGAGGAGTGCCAGAAGAGTTTCCTGACGCTTCAGATTGCTGTGCTAGATTACACACCCGTAGAAGCAGCAGCGAATGTTCCTGCATCAGAACCAGAAGTTGAGACTGAGATGAAAGAGAGTCCAGCCCTTGACATAGCTGGTCGAGATAGTCAGTCTGAAGACGGCAAAGACAGCAGTCCTCCACAGCCCAGCTGTTTCAAGGTGGAGAAGCCGAAACTTCCCAGATTCAGCAGTGACGTCAGGGAGTATTGTGTCTTCAAATCAGACTTTACGCATATGATTGACTCCAGGTATGGGAAGAGGGATGCCATTACCATACTCCGCTCCTGCCTGCAAGGACGCCCTCTGGAGCTGATCAGGGGTATTGGTTCCGACTATGATGCTGCCTGGGAGCATCTGGACACCATTTATGGCGACCCTAGGTTCGTGTCGGATGCCATCATCAACGACCTCAACCGATTTCGACCTCTCAAAGAGCGTGAGGATGGTCGCTTCTGTGACTTAGTTCATCTTGTGAGGAGAAGCTATAACACACTAAAGGAAATCGGAAGGGCTAATGACATGGACAACAACAATATGTTAGCCATGATAGAAAGAAAGATGAACAGTGATGACAGGAAGGTGTGGTTCAGACACCAAGAGGGTCAACAGGATCCTGTGAGTCTGCTGATGCTGCTGAGCTGGATGAGTGGTGAGCTGAAGAGCAGAATTAGGGCCACTGCACCGCTTAGAAGTGATTCTCGTCAGGCAGCAGTTGGTCACATGTCAAAATCTAGAGATACGTGTAAGCAGTCCACGACAGAGGCACGGTCTCTCCATCGATGCTGGATTTGTGAAGCTTCAGATCACTGGGTGGACCAGTGTAAGAAGCTACTGGGGAAGTCTGCACCAGAGCGACTTAAGATGCTTCGAGAGAATCACGCGTGCTTCAGCTGCTTGAAGAAGGCGAGCAAGACCCACAACATGGCTACTTGCACACGTAGACGGCAGTGTCCAGTGGAGAAGAATGGCCAGAGATGTAAATACTTTCATCATCCACTGCTGCATTTTGAGGAAGCAACAGGAGTGCAAGATAGAAGCACCGGTGAAAGGGTCAGTGTAGCATCAGTGGGTGCTAATGAAGCTCTGCTCCCACTACTCAGTGTTGAAGTCGTAAGCGGTGCAGGGACAGTGAAGGAAGGAAATCTTCTACTGGATTCTGGAGCCCAGATTAGCTTAATCAAGCAGGAGTTTGCTTCAGAACTGCAGCTGAAGGGAGTGCCGACCTCAATCACCGTGACGAAGGTCGGAGGAGAAGAGGAGACCCTTCAGACACACAAGTACAGGGTGCCCCTAAGAGAGATTGACAGTAGAGGTAAACCGTTCGTGATAACTGCAGTGGGCATTCCTGTTATCAGTGAGAACATTGCTGCCGTAAATCTAGAGGAACTGGCCAGGAAGTTCAAGATCAGAAAGCAGGATCTGCACAGAGGAACTGGAGGAGTTGATATTCTGGTAGGAATAGACCATGCCAGACTACACAATGGACAGGTGAAGGAAGCCGGTCGATGTACTGCAAGAAGGTCGCCACTTGGATGGGTGGTTTTTGGAACAGCTCCACAGGATGCAGTACAACGTCATTCAGTCTTGCATGTGAAGCTCACAGGCCCGGTTGATCTGACTGATTTCTGGACTGTAGAGACGGAAGGAGTAAAGTCGGATTTCTGCCATTGTCATACAAACAGTCTTACTAGACAGGAAGCTGCGGAAGAACAGCTGATCCGATCTTCTGCACGTAAAGTTGGGAAGCAATGGGAGATAGCTTATCCATGGAGTAGAGATCCAGCCCGTCTACCAGACAACAAAATCCAGGCAGAAAAGGTTCTGTGCTCTACAGAAAGGAGACTGGCCCGAAATCCCGAGTATGCAGCAGCTTATGATCAAAAGTTTGCAGAAATGGAGGAGATGGGATTTTCAAAGAAGCTCTCCACACAAGAGATGCACGAGTATGACGGACCGGTGCACTACATATCACATCATGCAGTAATCAAGCCAGAAAAGAAGAGTACACCCATCAGGATAGTCTTCAATTCATCATCTTCTTTCCAAGGGCACAGCTTGAATGATTACTGGGTGAAAGGCCCAAACCTGTTGAACAATCTGTTTGGAGTATTGCTGATGTTCAGGGAGAATGAAGTAGCACTGGGCGCAGATATCTCCAAGATGTACCATAGAGTGCTAATACCAGAAAGTGATCAACAGGTACACCGATTCCTCTGGCGGAATATGGACACAGCAAGAGAGCCAGATGTCTACATTATGAAGGTAGTGACATTTGGTGATAAGCCAGCACCAGCGATGGCCCAGATTGCTTTGAGACTCACTGCGGAGGAAGGAGAATGTACACATCCACAAGCTGCAGCCACACTGAAGAGAAATGTGTACATGGACGACATATGTGACTCTGTGAAGACGGAGGAGGAAGCCAGGAGACTCAGTTCGGAAATAGATGAGCTGCTACGTGAAGGAGGTTTTAAGGTGAAAGGCTGGCAATCAAACAAGCCTCTTAATGGAGACAGCAAGGAGGGAAAGGTGAAACTTCTAGAAGAAATGGCTGAAGAAAAGGTGCTGGGTGTGGTGTGGGACAGAGAAAAGGATGTGCTCTCATACAAAGTGAAGCTGGATGAGAATGTGACCACACCAGTTGACGGGAAAAGCATGCCAAAACTGACAAAGAGGAAAATCCTGGGTCAAATCGCCCACATATTTGATCCAATAGGATTTGCTGCACCGATCATAGTACGAGCAAAGATGGGTATGCAGAAACTATGGCAAAAAGGCTATGATTGGGATAATCCCCTGCCAGAGGATGAGCAGGCTGACTGGAGAGAGCTGTTTGGAGAAATGAGAAAGTTGAATGACGTCACTCTCAATAGATGTATTACACCGTCAGGTGCTGCAAGCAGACCAGTCTTGTGTATTTTCAGTGACGCATCTGAACAAGCATATGGTGCATGTGCATATCTCAGATGGGAGACTGGAGATGACAGCTACGATGTACGATTCATAGCAGGAAAGTCTAAGGTAGCGCCATTGAAGACCTTAACGATTCCTCGTCTTGAACTCCAAGGAGCAGTACTGGCAGCGAGGATGTACAAGGCAATTAGTGATGAGATGAGATTGCAGGTGAAGAAGGTGGTTTTCTTCACTGACAGCATGATTGCTCTCCAGTGGATCAAGTCTACAGCCAGAAGCTTCAAGCCATTCGTCTCAAGCAGGGTGGGAGAAATACAGACTCTGACAGATCCATCGCAGTGGAAACACATTCCTGGAGAGATGAATGTAGCAGATGAGGTGTCCAGAGGCACAACAGTGGAAAGACTTGCCTGTGAATGGAAGGATGGTCCCGCTTTTCTTCGTAACAATGAAGCGGAGTGGCCAGTAGATCAGGCAGTAGTCGATCAAGAAGCAGTCGCAAAGGAAAGACGGAAAATGCAGTCAGTGATGACGGTGACTGAAACAGATGAGCTGATTGACTGCCAAAGATTCTCCAGCTGGAGAAAATTGCTGAGAGTGACTGCCTACGTATTCAGATTCATTCAGATGTTGAAATCCAAGATCCAGAAAGGGGATCGTCCAGATGACGAGATGACGCTCAGCCCAGCAGACTTAGTAAAGGCAGAAAAGTACTGGATCAAGACAGCCCAGAGGGGTCTCATGCCCAGATTAGAGAAAGGAGACTTCAAGGTACTGACTCCTTTCCTTGACGATGAAGGTGCGATCAGAGTGGGAGGCAGAGTTGGAAATCTAGTTGCATCATACGAGTCCAAGCATCCAGTTCTGCTTCCGTCGAGTCATCGTATATCACTTCTAATCACGAGATACATGCATGAGCAGGGTCATCACGGCGTCTCCACGACGACAGCCAAAACGAGGAGAAAGTTTTGGATATTGCAGGGGCACAGATTGGCGAAGACGGTGAAATTTCGCTGTGTGACGTGCAGAGCAGCAGAATGCAAGAGGGAGACACAGAGGATGGCTGAGCTGCCTAGTAGCCGAGTAGCACCGTTTACTCCGCCTTTCCACTTCACATCATGTGATTACTTCGGCCCATTTCATGTGAAGGTGGGGCGAAACAAGCGAGCGAAGTACTACGGAGTGATATTTACGTGTCTCAACACCAGAGCGGTTCACCTTGAGTTAGCGGCTGATTGCTCGACGATGGAATTTCTGCAAGTTCTGCGCAGATTCTTCGCCATACGAGGGCAGCCTGCGCAGATTCTAAGCGACAACGGGACGCAGTTTGTTGGAGCCCAGCGCGAGCTTCGCGAGATGGTCGAAGGCTGGAGTGAAAGCGAGCTCAAGGATTTCTGCGCAGAGAAAGGGGTGCAGTGGAAATTTGTAACTCCGGGTGCGCCTCATCAAAACGGATGCGCGGAGTCGCTTGTTAAGAGTTGTAAGTTTGCTTTGAAAAAGGCAGTAGGTGAGCAAGAGCTCACACCCTTTGAGTTGCACACGTGTCTGCAAGAAATCGCGAATCTAGTGAATGAGCGACCAATAGGGCGCGTGGTCAATGATCCAGATGACGGAGGGTATTTATGCCCTAATGATATGTTGCTAGGTAGAGCATCGCGACGCGTACCCCATGGTCCATTCAGGGAAACAGAGAATCCAAGGCATCGTGTTGAGTTCGTGCAGCGTATCGTGGATTCATTCTGGAAGCGATGGTCGCGAGATGTTCTGCCTCTTCTCGTACCCAGCCGAAAGTGGAACACAGAGCGAAGAAATATTCGCGTAGGTGACATCGCGATGATCGCAGACGCGAATTTAGTGCGCGGGAAGTGGACTATCGCACGAGTAATCGAGGTGTACCCCGGCGCAGACGTTCTTTACTGAGCCCGCGTATCATTTATGGTGGTCTTATTTTTCCCCCGCTCAGATACTGAGCAGCGTGACTCACGCGTAATCTGCTGTACGGATAATAGACAATAGGACCCCTTTAAAAAATCTAACCGTGAGTGAGGGGTAATGTATGACCCCCATCTCGCAATGGCAAAAAAAATATCCATGAAATCTCAACATATGTCTGAAATTTTATCGATAAATTTAGTTTAAAGCATGTTTTGACGGCAAGTATATTACACAATGCTTGTCCAACTATCACTACGTCCGGCCATTACCAGGTCGACATACAAATATTTCATTCAGCTCACGAGCAGCAGTTTTAGAGTAATATAATACCATAAACATATCCTACCTATACCACCAATACCATTGGACGAGTTCCTCTTCCAAGAATAGAGCTACCCCCCCCCCCCCCCCTCGAGAATATCATGTCTTTGAAACAAGAACGTGGTACAGTTCCTTTAAAAAGGATTTAACGGAATTGATGTCAATGATGATCTTTGATAATGATCTTGACAATCAACCGTAATCATAAAATCCAAAGCACATTGCATTGTTAACGAACTACATGCGCACTTAACTCAATCAATAAATGTGTTATAAGCATTATCGATAGGGTAAGATCAATACAAATATTGGATGGATTGACATTGTGCACCGCTTGTCTCACCGTATCACTGTGCGGTGCGAAAACCGTGATGTGCGCTATTTTCAATTGCGCTCTCTAGTTTTTAGGTTTTGGGTGACCCGTCTAAACCCTATTCGAAATATTTCAATGTAGTAATATTATTTAACCCCAAATCACTTTTCAGTTCAAATGCTGGAAAAGGTAGAACATTTCCCTGGTATTATATTACTCTACAATGCGAGTCAGAAAAAATGTTGCGCTTTTTAAATTGTTTTTTTTTAAGGAAATGTGGGATTCAGAAATAGTTTCTAGCATGTATGGATATAATAAATATTCCTTTGTCATTTGGTAAAATTTGTTTCAGTGTTGTTATGGTTGAGTGCACAACAGCCATTGTTTGAAAAAGTGTTAAAACCAATTTGCGCCAAGTCAGGTGATTCCTGCTGAAACAGAGACAAAAGCATTCACACAAACAATGGGTGAGCGTAAAGTTCAATGTGTATGTTCATTAATCAAGAAAAATGAACAAGAGAACCAGCAATCGATAAATTATCTTCACTGATTTTTTTTTCAATGTCATTTTGGCCACAAGTTGGACAACGCTTCCCGCCTTCAATCTTCCAGTCCATTTCTCTCGATGCACTTCTGAGCTCGATGGAGCACTGCTGCCATGGCCCTGCGAAGGAATAAAGCAATGTTTACTGTATCCATACATGCTAAAGATTATCTCTGAATCCCGCAGTCTCTTGTAAAATTACTTATCTTGAGAAGCGATACATTTTATATGACTCCAGTGTGACCAGTGAAAAAAATCGAATTATGCCAGGGAAGCAGCGAAATTATGCTAAATGGCCAAAAATTATGCCGAACCCCTTTGGACCCTCACGTTACGTAACGCGCGCGCGCGCACGTCTATGCACGCACGCACTCACGCACGCGCACACGCACACGCACACACATACGCACACTTTTTTTTTCATATTCTTTAGTTGATTTCATTCACATAATGAAATAAACAATTTCACTTGATAACAGAATTACAAATCAATAAACGTAATATTTCTATTGATTCAATAAACACAATAAAGTATGATATACCACTTGTATATAAACACAATATATATGTGCCATATTCTACCTGAATATGCAACTCATAAATTATATTCCTATTAAATAGAATAATAGTCATAATACTAATACATATGTATAATAGTAATGATAATAAAGCAATTCCATAATACATAAGAATGAAATCTTTTCTGATACCCCCCCCCCCCCCCCGAACATATAAATCCACCTCCACACAAAACATGTAAGTCCACCCCATCCCCCTACACACACACACATATACACTCACACAAACACACACACACACACACACACACACACACACACTCACACACACACACACACACACACACCACTCTAACCTTATGTGCTATTTCTTAAAAGGTAACATTCTCCCATTTGAACAGTTGTAATCCTAACTTGTTTCTTTTTAAAGCAATTTCTTTTTCTTCATTCCGATATTCCGTTATCTTTTTAAATATTACCTCATGAGATGGAATTACACCCTCCGATCTAGATCGAAAAATAATGTATTTTAAGATAAAAATGACTGTATTGCAACATTTTATATTAAGATCTTTTCCCTTGATACCTACATGAATATCTATCCACTCTGCATTTTCAAACACTATCGCTTCCAATCTTTCTATAACTTTTTGCCATAAAGGTTTGATATACACACAATCCCAGAATACATGTTGATACGTGTTTCGCTAAGCGAAAGTTTAATGTATGTGATTTATTCCCAGTCATTATTTCTCTTTTTCGTGTTCATTTGTGCAATTGATGACACCATACATTTAAAGACACCATACTTTCTATGCAAATTACAGATGCAAATTTAGTTGTAAAACGTGCAGAAAAGGCACACGCAATATAAGTTCAGACCGAGTCAGACGCAGGTTTGCCGTAGAGAAGATTCAGTGGAATCTTCCCGATTCAGAGGCCACTTTGTGTGTCAAAAGGTGTAGTTCCGGCCAAAGAAGTGAGTAGCATGATTTAAGCTAAAAAATATAGGATTTAATGTATTAACTTGTGTATTACAGAGGTGTAAAAAATGAACTGCATATCAATCTTTATTCTATCATGTCTATATACACGTGCAGTTACACGCACGCAGGGGAGTGTCTTGAGTCAGACATTTTGGAATTTGTGTACAGTACTTTGTCAAATGAAAAAGGGCAGTTCAATGGTTACTCACAAACAATTAAGTTGATACTATTTAATTTAAAGCTGAACTAAATGTCATATTGCATTGATATAAGCCCAAGATTGGGATTTGTTGGTCAGGGAATGAAATACAAGTAAATGCCATGAGGTGTGTATAAATATGTATGAGCACACGACCTGACACAGGCATGTTGAATAAGTCATGAGCATTAATTAAATAATGCAGGTCCTTTTACACTGCACTATATTACATAAATTGAATCAAATATAAAGACAATGCAGTCTAGAGGGGGGTTCATTTGTAATTATTTCCTCTATGAAGGGAAATTTTGGGGGTATTAGAGAGCTCGGTGAGCTTGGTTTACATTACTTGCATTCATTAGACAAGTGATGATGAGGCTTATTCCGGAATTTATAAAGCTTTATTATATCTAGTTTATACACATGACCAGGATGTTGCAAATGATAATAAGTGCTTTAGTGAAGTGCATACAATATTGAAGGTTTATCCATGTGCAGTTGTAATGATGATTTGATATAAATTGCTTCATATTAAACTGATAGTAGCTCAGTGGTACAAGCAGAAATAAAATGTATTCTGCAGTAATCAGAAAGATTACATAAGTTGAACAGTTTAGAAGTGTCAGTTTAAATACCATGCAGTGTACAGCCTGTAGGTGGTATTAATTTTGTTCTAAATATAGTAACAACCATGCTTCTTGTGTAGGCATCATCTGTATTCAGAAAGAAGCATAAGTGTTTAATTGATGCAAGAAAACCAACTAAATCATTTATGATCAAGGTTAGACTGTTGAAGTAGATTTAAGATAGAAATCTGTCTTGAGTTATTCTCGATAGGTGAGGGTTGATTTGATGAAGGAAAAGAATTGGTTTACCTGTGTTACAATGTTATTGAAGAGCAAACCGCACACAAAGAGTTAAGTGCAATATAAATTTATTTGTAGTTTGTACATGTAACTTATCATACGTTACATTCTTTTATTTTTATACAGATTGAATTGTCTTCTTGTCTACTTGTCTACTTGACTACTGATGGTCAGTGTCTGCATGTCAACTTTGACCTGAGATTAAAGAGATACAATCCAATTTCAAGCGGGAACTAGTGTGCCTTCTTTGAACCATCCAATACGTTTCTACCTTAATACCACAAAAGGAACACTGATTATTATCAACAAACCCGAACATAAAAAGGTTTTCTTTTGTATAGATAGCTCCATGCAATAATTTATACTGAAATTCCCTGACTTTTGTTAGAAGTGTTGTACTTCGTGGTCTTAGAAAAATATCTGTAATCTCTTTCTTTGAAAATGTGAAATCATGAAGATTATCTTTAATTCGTAAAGTGTATAATTCTTGTAATTTTGTAACAAATACTTCATACAGCTTTCTGGATGGGAGATCTTTGAGTAACATTGTATTTTCAAAAATCTTCAATGAAATACTATATTCCTGTACATCAACTGAGTAGAAGTCATATACATTCCCTTTGTATTTCCCACTTGTTAAAATTGCATTACATATTTCCAAAACTTTCAATATATTTTCAGCTCCTAATCCTAAATTTTGAAAATATGTAAGTGCTCTTATTTGATTTTTTCAAGAATTTGATCAAATAAATATATATTTTTCTCAAGTAAATCTCCATGAAAAATCATTTTACCTGTACACAAATACTCCTTATTGTCAAAAAAGATTGGATTAATCTTTCCTTCTCTAAAGTTCCTAATATACTCCATATCTTGCCATACCCTTAAAATGTCTAAATAAAACTGAGAAGTTTTTAGTTTCAATAATTTTGTATCATAATTGCACAGAAAGATAAATCTCCCCCCCACTGTCCTTAAGGTGAAGTAAAAAAAAAGTTTCCATCCCATTCTCTTTTCACCATATAAAAGCCTTTTTAACCACATAATTCTTTGAGTTTTAACAAATAATTCATAGTCTATCATTCTTAATCCACCATCACCATAGTCCTGGAAACAAATAACTCTTTTGATTCGATCTTTCCCATTCCATATAAATTCAAAACAGATCTTATTGATCTCAGTCACTACCCACTTTGGAATCACTAATGATGAAGAAACATAATTCAATTTAGACAAAGCATAAGTTTTCAGTAAATGTACTTTCCCCATGATAGTTAAATCTCTTTGTTTCCACCAACCAAGAAGTCTTTTTATTTTACTTAGTATCTCTTTGTAATTTAATTCCTCTGTGATTTTTATATCCATTGAAAAATACACCCCTAAAATCTTCATTTCGGTAACCAAATTTCTCATGGGTAACTTTCCTAACTCCTTTCTATTTTTCCCTATCCTCATTATATTTGTCTTCTCTATATTAACTTTAAGTCCACTTAATTAAAAAAAAGCCCTGAAAATTTCCTGCATTCTTGTAAACGCACACACACAACACACACACACACACGCAAACACACACAAACACACACACACACATAAACACACACACGCACATACACACACATACACACACACGCACACACGCACACACACACACATGCACACACACACACACGCACACACTCAACCATACTGGATTGGTTTAAAGCCAATTAGTATTTATTCTTCAGAAAAAAAGTTGCCCTCTGGAGGCACTTGGGGGGGGGGGGGGGGGGGGTATCCCTTCCCGGCCCCTTGCCATTTGTGTACCCCTAATTTTAACAAGCTAAGGTCCCTATTACCTAAGGATGATTCCTATCAAGTGGTTAAAGTACAGTTATTTATTCTTGAGTAAAACTTTTTTTTTTTTTTTTTTTAGAAAATAAGAGAAAGTTTCACCCTGGACTGCCTGGAGGGCATTTCATTAAAGTTTTCAGCACTGACTAAATAGTCAGTGCTGACCCGGGGTGCTGACTATTTCAGTGAAATCCTTGGCTTTGATTGGCTAAGAGGCACTAGCCTCTGGCTGTTACTATGGTAACTGTCGGAGAAAGACAACCTTTCAGACGAAAATGGTTGATGAAATGCCCCATGGAGCCGTTTTGGGGGCTACCCCCCCCCCCCCCCCCGGCCCCTTGCCACTTGTGTACCCCAAGTTTAACAACTTGAGGTCCCTGTTACCTAGGATGATTCCCATCCAGTTATCTGTTATTGAGAACAAGTCTTTAAAAAATAAGAGAAAATTGCCCATGATAGGGGGGCGTTTGGGGAACTATCCCCCGGCCCCTTGCCACTTGTGAACCCACACTTTAACGAGGCAAGGTCCTTATTACCTGAGGTTGATTACTAATAATTTGTTTTCAAGTCCGGCCATGCGTCTTCGAAAAGAAGTAAAAATAACATATTAGGGCCCCTGTGGCACATTGGGGGGCTGCCCCCACGCAACCCTGAAAATATTTTGAGATGCTTCTTTATCTAATATTGTTTCAAATATTATTTTGTGCATTGGTGCCAAATTTGGTGCTTGTAGACAGAAGTGCATAATTTTTTACTTCACCCACACCACGAATAAAAGGCAAGTTTTGTTTTTTCTCTCTTTTTTTCACAAAACATCCTGGCTCATGATTTATGTTCACTATTTAGCACATGCCTTGCATAGATCAATCAGTAACATAATGCATTTGGCCTAAAAGGCAAGGATTCTGGCCCAAATCAAGGCAATTGTTTTATTACAAACAGCTAAATATAAAACAAGGCCCATCTGAACGCAACCAGAGTTGTTTCGGGTTATTATACAGCTTCTTCCGAAAGCATTGCATACTGTACGACGAAAGGAAATTAAATAAAGAAGTTATCGCATATGTGTCTTTTAAGTAAAGACCGTTGAAGAATGTAAATAAGATCAATGGTGTATTTCTATAAATTACAGGTACACCAATCAGTAGCATAGTGATTTCGTTATCAAAAACAAGTACAAAACATCTAACATAAAACAAGGCCCAACTGAGAACACAATCCTGAATCTTTTCTTATTGTATACAACTTCATCCTAAGGCACTGCATATAATATTACTTAACCAATTTAACAACATTTAAGATAACAAACATAATGATTTTGGTATAAAAGTCAAGTAAGAAATGTGTTTTATTTCAAAAACTAAATTACAAAACAAGGCCCATCTGAGAACACATCTTGAGTTTTCTTTGCTCATAATATTCCTTTTCTTCCGAATAGGAATGGCATAAAATATGTCACACATTTAAAAACAAGGCCCAAATGGGAATATATCCTGAGTTTTCTTTGGTTGTTATATGCAACTTCTCCCATAGGCATTGCAAAACATAATGTTACACATTTAGTGAAGAGCGTTTAAGAACATTGTTCATGATTTATGTTCATTATTTACCACATGTAGATCAATCAGCCTCAAAGTTTGGAACTTTGGACCATAACTCTCTGCAGTACAGCCACCCGCGCGCCGCACGCGGTGGCCGCACAGTACATATACACCGACCCTAGCTAGGTACTATGTACTCGGCTGTGAGTTGCACGGACAAAACATACATACAATCCCAACACCCTGATATGACCGCACTTGTTGAACGATTTCCCGCACTTCTGTCGATGCTGGCGCCGTTTATTAACTAATAGAAGTTTGAAAAATGTAAAACAAAATGTGAAAAACTATATATTTTTTTATCATAAATATGCTAAAGAAGCTCGTAATATTCCATATCACTTGCTCAAAAAAGCTGAATTATGCCAAAATTATGCTGGCATAATGATTTATGCTGAAAGGGTCCAAATTATGCCAGAGAGCATAATTATGCCAGTTCTGGCAACGTTGTATGACTCGCTCTGAAGAAACGTCGCTCGTACCCGTGTACAGGTAAATGCCGAACCTGGTAAAGGCTAGAATATTTGGGCAAGTATAAAGTAATACTTCCTCCAAAATTAGAGTAATCTATATAGATGTATTGATGAAAGGGGGTAGGTGATAGTTCATAAATTAAATATTTTTTTTTCAATTTTTTGCATAGTTATGCTTTGGTTCCATCAAGAACATTGCTTTTTGCAAATCCTGCCGCTTAAAGAAATTTTTTGACAATAATTTTTACGAAGTATTTTTTTAAAATATATATTCCTAATTACTCTGTTAAGTACGTTTCACTATTGTACCTCACAAAAATACTAGAGTGAGATAAAGATATCCAAGACGTAATTTGTAGCATCGATTACATCCATGATTGCAGTCGATGTTTAACCGTTAACCTAGATCGATCATTGAAGTTGGATTCTCCTGGTAACCCGATTGGACGGTAACACCGTGCATTTCTCCGTCATGTAGATTTTCAGGACGTCTCTCAGCCGAATAATGTCCGGTTTAGAAAGGGGACCGAGTGTGATATTCAACATTGCTTTAGACACATCAAAATTTAATATGATTCCTTTTTAAGATACAGGGTACCATATCTGAACAATCGGTTAAAAGCCAGATTGAACAAGATAGGTTACAAGAAAAAAGGATAGCAGTTTTGCATAATACATTATCAGTGCACTTGAAAAAATGGGAAAATTGGATATGGTAGGGCTCCCCTGCCTTGTGAGTTTTATGTATTCGAAAATAAAATAAAACAAACTAAAATAAAACGTATATTAATTAACATTGAAGGAGTGGGACGACAATTCAGAAGTATTTTTAGTATCCACCAAGATATGCCCTGCAACTCGTTCTAGAGATGGTAATATGTATGCTCCTGTTTCAGAAGAAATAAGTGCATGTATAAGAAGCCCGGGGGGGGGGGGGGGTGGAGGGAAAGGAGAGGGCGGGGTATGGTGGAGGGGTGGGGTAGGGGTAATGGAGGGAAGGGCCTTTTTTTGTGTCCTTTTTTCTTATCTAATTTATCAATGAACACAATGAGCGAATGATATGTTTTTCCTTTTGAACAGCGATTAATGGTTGTTTTTCTTTATTGATGTAATTTGATGTAATTCTTGAAAAATCTGACAGTTTGTATGAATTTGTTATGATCAATAATTATGACGAATATGTTTCTGGAAATAATTTATTTATTTGTTACAGTAATTGTCATTTAAATCATTCATGAATAATTGTTTAATGTTCTGTAAAATTGGTGTTCATTGATTAATAAAATACATGTTGAAACAAAAAAAAATATCTACAAACTTTGTTTCAGTATTATAAAAAAAAATGTCATTTATGTTTCAACGACAATCAACTTTTACATTTTCAACATGCTTTATTTTTTGCAGACTGCTTTTTTCCCCACTCAGATACTGAGCAGCACGACTCCCACGTAATCGAAGTCAAAGAAAGAAGAAAGGAAAAAGGTGGAAAGCGATTAAGAAAAGAATCCGACAAAAAAGAGGAAAAAATCATAAAAAAAACAGAAGAGAGTTAGAAATGGAAATGACGGAGAACAAGGAGGAGACTATTGAATAAAAATTCGACCGGAAGGAAGTAAATACGACATACTTTAAGTTGAAAGATTTAGGAAGAGAAGCTCCGGCCTAACAAAAATATAGCCTAGCATACAGAACAAAAAGAAGGATTAACACAAATACTGAAAACAAAAAAGAGTGATTCTTCTAACATGTTTTCAATTTCTGACATATGCAGTAACTTTAGGGTGAATCAAGAACTCATAATACTTGACAATATCCATAAACTTGTGGATATATCTCTTGGCTCCTCATTCATTTTCGAACACATTCATGATGACGGTGTAAATACTTGACAATCTCCATAACCTTGCAATGTCGTACCTAATATTAGCATATTCAAAGAAATTACATGATCTTGTTTTTAATTATGTTAATAACGTCTTCGAGTGCAAATTGAACTGCTTTGGAGTAGGAATGTCAAGACTTGAACTTTGGATCCAAATGCATTAATCTATGGGTAGTAATAATTTTTTCAATGTCTAATGATATAACAAAATAATGGACAGGTAAACATGGTATGTTTATCCCTTTGAGACAACGGAAATTTCCCCCCAAATAGACCACAACTTATAGCAGAGCACTTCGCAAGTGACGTCACGAAAATAGCACAGAACAATACATGATTTTGTTATCCTTTGACGGATTTTTGTCAAATCTATTTAAATTTCTATTTATTAAAACCAACTTTGCTGCAGAGTGGGCTTCCCATTTCATTTGGCAGGTTTAACATCGATTACAATCATGGGATAATCGATATTGAATATCGCACTCCGTCCCCTTTCTCATCTGGACACTACATGTATTCGGCTGAGAGACGTCCTGAAAATCTACATGACAGAGAAATGTACGTTGTTACCCGTACACTATCGGATTATCATGAGAGTCCGACGTCAATGATCGATCTAGAAGAAGGTTGACGATTTGACATCGACTTCAATCATGGATTTAATCGATGCTACAAATTTCGTATTGAATATCTTTGTCCCACTCATGGTATTTTTGTCTAAGGTACAGTAGTGAAACGTACTTTTTGATATATTCAGAAAGTAATACATCAATAAATTTACATAATACCTCAGAACAAAATAAATGTTAAAAAAATTCTTCAAGTATTTGCAAAATGCAATATTCTTGATGAAACCGGAAGCATAACTATTACAGAAGTAAAATACCCCTTTTTTTAAATCCAAAAAAATTGGATTTGTAAGTGAATCTCAGTATTTATTATTGACACATATTTTGGAGGCAAGTTTCTAACGCAGAACTTGTCCTAAAAACATTGAAAGGCGACGAATTTACAACGAAAGGCAGTGAAGTAAGAAACCGATAAATGAACACACATTAAAATGAACAATAATGAATAGAGAATATCTACACCATTCTGTACACTATACGTTTCTGACATCGAGTGCTTGTAACTGCTTGAAATCAGCCATGCGAGAACACTTCATTGTGAATTTGGAATCAAGACAGTGAAAGAAGATACTTTATTCTCAATGTTGCTGTCATTTTTATAATTATGATATTTTATGATTATGTTATCGACCTCCAAAAACGAGTTTCCTTTTTTTTTTCTGTTGCACAAGTTTCATTACTGTACTCCAGTTCAGTTCAGTTCAGTACAGTACAGTAGAATGATTTGTGTTTACAAGCTGTTTCATTAGTCAGTTTGCTTTCTAAATCGGCGGTGGGCGAATGACGCTCCAGGTATTGTATTTACACAGGTAACACGAGAACAGCCACAGTTTCAAACAGTATGTCAGTCTGATTGAGTTGTCTATATGTAGAATAATGATTGTGATTTTCAACATTATTCACAACTCATATAATGCTTAATTTTCCTAAAACCGTCACCAATCTGATTTTCTGATTTTGCTTCCCTCTTACTTATTCAGGTTATATTCAATTGTTACCCTCCTTTGAGTACGGAATCCTAGCTTTGGGACCCCGTTTGAATATAAACGTCAAAATTATCGTTTTTTCCTCCTTGGTTTTCAACAGGGCCTACCCAAATAGCAATGAATTATTTGTGAATGCAAATTTGTTTAGACACAGCATGGTAATGATTTAAGTACAGGGTCCAATATCGACAAGCTTTGTTTCGGTATTATCATAAAAATGTTATTGATGTCTTACCCGACAGTCAACTTAAACATTGTTAACATACTTTTTAGTTTTTGCGTTATAAATAATTTTTACTCAAGTCTCTGGACTTTTTCAATACATGTAAATATAATACCACATTGACTTGAAAGTTGAATTGAATTGTTTCTTTTGGGTATCTATTACAACACATAGCGTTTTAGAGCTTATGCTAATTGCTTATTTTGTTAAGAACATGATTTAAAAAAGAAAATAGTAAGACCGTTTTTTTTTCACTCAGGTACTGAGCAGCGCGATTCCCGCGTAATCTGTTGTACGGACAATAGACAACAGGGTATGAATCAACTCTAAACTCCTAGTAGGACCCTTTTATAGAAAATCTAGCTGTGAGCAACGGGCAATGCATGAACCCCATCTCGCAATGGCAAGCGACCCCCGCGCCGCCCGAAAAATATGGACAGTACCTTTTGCAAGAATAGAAATATTATGCTCCCCTCCCCCACCGAGAATATCATGTCTTTGAAACAAAAATGTGGCACAGCTCCTGTAAAAAGGATTTAACGGAATTAATGTCAATGATGATCTTTGATAATGATCTTGACAATCACCCGTAATTATAAAATGTACATCTAATTATATCTTTGTATTGTCAACGAACTACACACACTCTTTACTCAATCAATAACAGTGCTATAGGTATTATGGATAGGGTTAGATCAATACCAATATTGGATGGATTGACATGACATGACTTGCATCCCCGTATCGCTGTGCGGTACGGTGCGTAAAGCCGTGTTGTGCGCTATTTCGTATTGCGCTGTCTAGTCTCTAGGTTTTGGACGGGTCGGCCAACATCTATTCGAAATCTTACAGTTAATGTAATATCACCCAAAGTCAGTTTCTAAAATATGATGGTAGGATGCTTCTTCCGTGTGAATTAATGCACTATTACATTTTAACAGCCTAACTGTTCATGATATCACATCCCGTCCAATTGTAATGGCATAATTATTATGCAAATTGGGCAAGCGTTAATTGCGTAACGTACTTGCCGTCTAAATATTGTTTTCTACTTTTTTGGATCAATATTGCACAAGCAAAATTTTAGGGATTAGCTATAAAACACAAAATCTTTATTTGTAATGGTTATGCTTTCGGTTTCATCAAGAATATTCCTTTTTTTTTTGCAAATACTGCCACAAATTACAAATTTAGTACCATTGATTTTGCTCTGATGTATTTATAAAAAAACGTTTCTCTCTATTTACTTCATCAATTTTTTCATGTAAAAAAACCTTTTCTTTACTAAACTTCAGACCAAAAAACCACGAGTGTGATGTGCGATTTAGATATCCAATACGATGTAATTTGTACCATCGATTACATCCATAGTTATAATCGATATTAAACCTTCAACCGGAACTAGATCGATCATTGACGTTGGATTCTCATGATAACCCGACATTGGACGGTAACACCGTGCATTTCTCCATCATGTAGATTTCCAGGACGTCTCTCAGCTGAAATAGTGTCCAGTTTAGAAAGGGAACGGAGTGCGATGATTATTCGATTAACCCGTGATTGTAATCGATGTTAAACCTGCCAAATTAAGGGGAAAACATTAACACAGTGAAGATTTGACAAAAACTGTGAAAGGATAGCAGACTTATGTACGGTCAAATTCTTCATTTTGTGACATCCCTTGCAGGGTCCTTTGCTATAAGTTGTGTTCTAAACACAACAAAAAAGTAAGTTCCCCCTTAGCAAAATTGCATAACTCTTTATTGTAGAGGGTTTGTTCAAAACAATTTGGCAGGATTGTTCCTATCTTATTGACTTATTTCTGTGTGAAAATGACATTAATCCAATTAGTCATGCATGAGTGGGCATATTTTAAAGGCAAAAAATTTCACTTTTCAAAAGTCACAATGGTAATGGTTCATGTAATTTTAACAACACATTTTGGCATTTCTTGTGCGATTTTTAAAGTGTTTTCACTCAACCGTGACACGAAAATGATTTCTTATGCTTACATAACAGGTCATGTTACATCTTTGTCAAAATATCTATAGTTTTATTTTTTTTTCACCAAAATAAAGGGTTTTTAAAAGTTTCAAACTCAAGAGGGATGAGTATTTGTTAAACGGTGCTCACTCAACCTGAACAATGTGTTAAGTGTCGGGATAGGGTTTAGTGCATCGAGAGATGGATGATAAACATTGAAAGGACATAAATTACGCACAATAAATGGAATTCATCAATTAATATGACAGATCCCAAAATTACCCTTGTTACTTTTGAAAAGTGACATTTTTGCCTTCAAGATTTGCCTACTTATGCATGAATAATTGGATTAATGTGATTTTCACACAGAAGTAAGTCAATAAGATAAGGAACAACCCTGCCAAATTATTTTTCCCAGTCTCAGTTTCCGAGTCTCAACATGAAGTTGATTAAAGAAGGTACGACTTAATTCGACATGTCTGGAAATTGTGCTTGCATGCGTTGAAAGGTAAAGAGCTCCAAAGCTACCCGTAACAATACACACCTCTATTAAAAGAGTTATTCCGTCAAAAATAGGAAAAGAGCAATTTATGGAATCACACAGAACACAACTTATGGGAGAGCACCTCTTGCAAGAATAGAACTATGCCCCCCTTCCTGAGAATATCATGTCTTTGAAACAAAAACGTGGCACAGTTCCTGTAAAAAGGATTTAACGGAATTAATGTCAATGGTTATCTTTGATAATGATCTTGACAATCAACCGTTATGATCAAATGCACATCTAAACATAAAACATTATAAACAAACTACAAGCGCTCTTCATTCAAACAATAACAAGTGTTACAGGCATTATGGATAGGGTAAGATCAATACAAATATTGGATGGATTGACATGTGCACCGCTTGCCTCACCGTTTCGCTGTGCCGTGCGAAAAACCATGTTGTGCGGTATTTTCAATTGCGTCATCTAGTTTTTAGGTTGTTGGTGACCCGTCCAAACCTTACTCGAAGTCTTTCAATGTATTAATGTAATTCAACCCTAAATAATTTATGAATTCTAAAAATGGAAGGATAATATTCCTGGTGACGTAGTGATATTTAACCGTGGTTCGCGGGCTACGAGATTCAGTGTCAGATCAGGGATGTGTTATGGAAGGATATGAAGCATCTTTCTTTCTTTGGACCCTTGCGTGGCACCGCCGAAAAATTATGGTCTCGGCATGTGCTTTTCAGGTGTTGTAACAATAACGAACAGAATTACGTAGCAACGGTTTCTCAGAGAGAACAAAAGAAATGTAGAGTCTTATTTCGCTTGTCCAGTTCTGTTGGATAGCATCAATACTTTCGTGAGGAAACGAGATATCAGCGAACAAAAGAAAGAACAGTTTTTTTTCTAGTAAAATATCTCAGCTGCACGCAAATGCACGCAAACTCTGTTTCACACAGCTTAAGATCTAATTGTGATAATGATTGAATCCCACATTTTCGGAAAATCAGGAAAGTGAAGATTTTTTTAAATTGAGTAAGTTATATTTCCGTTGGTACATCATTCAAGATTCATTTAGAATAACACAAAGTCCAGGATCTTAGGTGGTGTTTCCCTTAACATTCTTGAAAATTGCAATAAAAAATGGTGATTAGAAACACAGCTTCGAGAGACAAATCAGGGAATTACGATATTTCTTTCCAAGTTGACAGCAACTAAATGCCGGTGCTGAACATGGGACATCACAGCTTGGTAGCGATTGAGAATTGCTTTGGAAATGCATTTACGTCCTTTTAAATTCATTCAAAAGCCCATGGGTAGTTATTCTCCTTCCTTTACCCCTGGTCAGATTAACTATCGTGGTAGAGTCCATGGAGCAATCATTCATGACAATAGACCGTTTTCGTAATGTATGCAAAATGACGTCATTCGTAGTTACTGTTGCTACTTCGGTCAAGCTTAGCGCTCCTCGCCATCTTGTCCGCATATCGTTGCGTGCGAATCTAGCGGGTCTCCCGAGGTTTTCGTTTTATTTTCAGTCTTATTTTGCCTGAAAGAGCGTTTTTTTTATGAGAGGGAATTTTGTGATGTCGTCGACATCGACAGGAACTCTTGACGGCATGACTGTCAAGCAGCTCCAGGATTTTTTTGAAGGATAATGGTGTTTCTACCAACGGGTATTCGAAGGGTCGGCTTTTTCAGCTAGCGAAAGCAGTAGCAGCGTGAACACACTTGCCTCGGACCCAGCCCTCGCCGGCCCGTCCCACAGCGTGGAGCTTACGCTACGTGAAGATGCAAATAATAATGCTCTAAAAAAATGAATGCAAACGCATGGGAAGGAATAGTTTCACATACTTACATACAACTACATCGTTCACTCATAACAAGGTATACTGTATGAAGTTGCAGTTACACGATGGAGTACTATGTCACTATGTGTTCATCAAACTGATAGCTTGTTTGGTAACTTTCTGTCGTTTGGGAAGCGGGTCGATGGGTACTGGTTCTCTCTCGGGGAGCTGGCCGCACGGCTTACGCTGTCTTACTTGTTTCGCGAGACTGCGGTGCGGCGGCAGGTAACTATTCAGGTTGGGTGATATGTTGTCGCAGCCGGCCATTCCCATTTACAAAAAAAAAAAAAAGACTTGGAGCAAATATAGTTGTCTTTCCTGATTTTGTCTGTTGTCAAGTCTTTTCTTCCACATGCACTGATCCAGAGATGGAACTTATCGAGTTTTTTTGTTTGTTTGTTTGTTTGTTTCGGGAATGGAAGAAATCTTCACCTTGCATTTTAGGCCGTGCTGCAAATACCGCGAGCCCGTGCAAATCCCGTGGCAGCAGTGGTTCACCGAGATTATCGCCGATTATTGCCGAACTTTCTTCTAAAAAAAATAACTTTCCCCTGAGAAACTGAACTCCTGACAATCTTCATAATTGTAATATGCCAGCTGTGTAAATCTGATATATGTATTGAGGTCTTAATCAGTTCAAAGAAAAAGTGAATCGAGTGCATTGTACCCGCGACCCATGCATTGTGGGCGACATAAGTCACGGCAGCGTACGCGGCTACTGTCACGGCTATAGCTCGCCGCAGCAGTATCGGGGCTATATAGGGCCGAAACGGGCGCTAATGGAGACGTAGAAATCACTTTTTTGGACGCATTCAACGGCACAGAAGTTGTCTAGGGTTACAATTAGGTTTAGAATTAGGTTTAGAGTTAGGGTCAGGGTTAGATTTGTTGTGCAAATTAATAAAATAACTGCCAAAGTAGCGTTGCATTGTGTACTTCGCTTGCATGCGGTACGGTGCGGTGCAGACGTCATGAGGTTGCGACCGTATGCACATTTGAAGATGTAGTGCATACTTTACGAGAACGGTCGATTTAAGCAAGTACATACGTTTAGTACTTGCTGGCAAAAAGTGTAATTCTGCTATTATAGCGATTTCATCAAACGCATAGAGGAAGATTAATTAATATATAATAAAAACAAATTTATTTTGCAATAGTTATACTTTTGTTTTCAACAAGGATATTGCCTTTTGCAAATACCACCAAAATTAAGAAATTTGGCGCATTTATTTTATACAAATGTATTCATCAATATTTTTTTTTATATTTAATTTATCAATGTGAAAAAATACGTTTCACTTCTTCATTAAAAAATACGATGTGCAATTTCGATATTCAATACGGTGTTTTTTTTATAGCATCGATTAAATCCATGATTGTAATCGATATTTAACATTTAACGCTTATTTCATTCCGCTAGATCGATCATAATCCGATAGTGTACGGGTAACACGGTACATCTCTCCGTCATGTAGATTTTTCAGGACGTCTCTCAGCAGAAATAGTGTCAAGTTTATACCGTAGTCACACTAGAGACGGAATAAGCCGGAATGCCATCGGAATGAAAATTCTTGGCACACTCCTGGATATTCGAAGTACATTCTGACTGTATTCTGAGTACATGGCCGAATAATTATTCGGGTCCATTCTTGTGTCCGGCGTGAATGTTTTGCTCATGCTCAAAACTTTCGAGGTGCATTCGAACTGGAAAAATGTCGAGCGGCATTCGAAGTGAAGTCCAACAGCACTCTGACTGCATTCCAAATATTCTGACTGCATTCTAACTGCATTTTAAATAGTCCTACTGTGTTCCAACTAAAATCGAGCTGGATTCGATAGCCAATAGACACGGAATGTGCAAGAATCTTTCGAGATAGGTTCGAAGGGCATTCTAAGTATTCGAATGGCATTTTTACATATTTAGCTCAATTCGAAATTCCCTCCCGAATGTGGCTCGAATTTTGATAAAAAATTCATTCTGGCTTGTTAAAGCCATTGTCGATGTTAAACCTGCCAAAATTAAGGGGAATCCTCAAAAACAATAACATGAAAGAAACAGGTTAATGAAGATTTGACAAAAATCCTTGAAAGGTTAATGTAAATTTCGTGACGGTCCGTGCGAGGTACTCTGCTGTAAGTTGTGTTCTATTTTTTTTTTTTTTGGGGGGGGGGGGGGAACTTAAATTTTCTGATAAGGATGTACATACCATATTACCTGACCATTATTTTGTTATATCATTAGACACTTATTTTTACACACATACCTCTATGAAAAAGATTTATTCCTTCATCAAATACCAGAAAAAGGGGAATAAATAAGGATAAGAAAGTTATGATTGATCTTTTAATGTTTTGATTTTGTGATGTCATTTGCGAGGATTTTTCCTTTATGTTAAAGGGATAGCTCACACTGCTTCAATAAAAGCAGACAAATGAAAGAAAAATATTAGTGGAGGTTGGATAAAAATCCGTCAGAGCTATGACAACTACAATCTTTTAAAGTTTTGATTTTGTGACGTCATGTGTGAGGTGCTCTCCCATTATGTTGTTTACAATTTTTTTCTCAAAAAAAGGGCACTTTCTCTTACTCTCTTTTTCTACTGGCCGCGTTCTTGTATTCCTATTATTTTTCATATTCTCCCAGCCCCCCCCCCCTCCCCTCCCTCCCCTCGGCCTTTCTTACTAGACTTATATCTCCTGCATCTTCCTCCTCCGTACAGCTGCGTCTCTGCCTCCTGTTGATTTATCCTGACAAACACACCCCGCAGACTTGAATATATTCCCACCTCAAATAACAAGGACTCCTCCATTATCATTCAAGGGCTTCGTTTTAATATGTCCCCCCCCCCCCCCCCCCGTCGAAGCTAAGATCAACACATCGAGGGCTCAAACCATTCTCGATCAAACCTTTACTAGCGCCCCCTCGTGACGATTATTAAAGTGACTGAGTTCCCTGATTTTTTCCTTTTTTGTTTCAATAAAAGGAGACATTATGAAAGAAACATATCACTGAGGGTTTTGACGAAAATCAGTCAAAGGGAAAAAAAGTTATTTGTTTTTCGAGTTTTTATTTGGTGACGCCACGTCCGAGATGCTCTCCCACATGACATGTTGTGTAGGACTTTTTCCCTAAATCTTAAAACCCGTTCTTTACTGAGCCCGCGTATCATTTATGGTGGTCTTATTTTTCCCCCACTCAGATACTGAGCAGCGTGACTCACGTGTAATCTGCTGTACGGATAATAGACAATAGGCAATGCATCGACTCTAAATTCCTAGTAGGACCCCTCAAAAAATCTAATTGTGAGTAAGGGGAAATGCATGACCCCCCATCTCGCAATGGCAAAAATATTGTCTGAAATTGTATCGATAAATTTAGTTTTTAACATATTTTGATGGCAAGCATTACGGAATACTTGACCAAATATCATTGCGGGTATCATGTGGCCATTACCAGTTCGATATACATATTATTCATTCAGCTCACGAGCAGCAATTTTTGAGTAATATAATACCATAAACATATCCTACCTATACCACTATTACCATAGGCCGAGTTCCTCTTCCAACTACCCCCCCCCCCCCCCCTCGAGAATATCAGGTCATTGAAACAAAAACGTGGCACAGGTCCTGTAAAAAGGATTCAACGGAATTAATGTCAATGATGATCTTTAATAATGATCTTGACAATCAACTGTTATTATAAAATCCAAAGAATATTGCATTGTGAACGAACTACATGCGCACTTAACTAAATCAATAACAGTGTTATAAGCATTATGGATAGAGTAAGATCAATACAAATATTGGATGGATTGACATGCGCACCGCTTGCCTCAACGTATCGCTGTGCGGTGCGAAAAGCCGTAATGTGCGCTATTTTCAATGGATTTTTATGGATTATTTTATGGATATAATAAATATTCCTTTGTCATTTGGTAAAATTTGTTTCAGCGTTGTTATGGTTGAGTGCACAACAGCCATTGTTTGAAAAAGTGTTAAAACCAATTTGCGCCAAGTCAGGTGATTCCTGCTGAAACAGAGACAAAAGCATTCACACAAACAATGGGTGACCGTAAAGTTTAATGTGTCTGTTCATTAATCAAGAAAAATAAACAAGAGAACCATCAATCAGTAAATTATCTTCACTGATTTTTTTTTTTTTCAATGTCATTTTGGCCACAAGTTGGACAACGCTTCCCGCCTTCAATCTTCCAGTCCATTTCTCTCGATGCACTTCTGAGCTCGATGGAGCACTGCTGCCATGGCCCTGCGAAGGAACACTGCAATATTTACTGTATCAATACATGCTAAGTATTATCTTTGAATCCTATACTTTCGTGTAAAGTTACTTCTTTCAAGAAGCGAAACATTTATGACTCGCCATGTAGAATCGTCGCTAGTATCCGTGTACAGGTAAATGCCAAACTGGTGAGGATTTAAGGTCTGACGCTTTCAGAATTACTATTTTGACAAGTATAGACTCATACTTGCCTTCAAAATTATGTAAATGATAAAACCATTGTACAAATTTGTGAAAGTTATGCCTTTCTGCGTGCTTATGAACTATATAATATTTTTTTTTTACTTTTTGTATAGTTATGCGTTTGGTTCCATCAAGAACATTGCCTTTTGCAAATCCTGCCACTTAAAGAAATTTTTTGACAATAATTTTTCCAAAGTATTCTTTTAAAATTCATATTTCTAATTACTTTGTTAAGTACGTTTCACTATTGTACCTCACAAAAATACTAGAGTGAGATAAAGATATCCAAGACGTAATTTGTAGCATCGATTACATCCATGATTGCAGTCGATGTTTAACCGTTAACCTAGATCGATCATTGAAGTTGGAGTCTCCTGGTAACCCTATATTGGACGGTAACACCGTGCATTTCTCCGTCATGTAGATTTTCAGGACGTCTCTCAGCCGAAATAGTGTCCAGTTTAGAAAGGGGGGGGGGGGGGGGCGGGGTGCAATAATTAATTAACATCGATTAACCCATGATTGTAATCGATGTTAAACCTGCCAAACTATGGGGAAATCCGTCCTGCGGAAGTGAAGATTTGACAAATAACTGTGAGAGGAGACTTATGTACGGTCAAATTCTTAATTTTGTGACGTCCCTTGCAGGGTCCTCTGCTACAAGTTGTGTTCTATTTTGGAGGGAAATTAACATTTTATAAAAAGGATATACTGTATATACCATGTTGCCTGTCCATTATTTTGTTTTATATTCCACATACTAAGAATGTTGCTGTATGATTAGTCAAGAGTTGATCACGGATATTCAAGTTGCACCTCGGCCGCAACACCGCGGAAGTTCCCGTAGGGCGCTCAATGATTTTCCGTTCAAACACAAAAACGCAGCTGGAAGGAAATGTATCGCGTATTGCAAAAACAATTTTTTCACCAGGTAGAGAGCATGCGCAGGAGTGCCAAGGAAGAAACCAAAAAGTACGATCGCGTAGCCGCACCGACCCGATACGCTTTTGTACGTTAAATTGTATTTTTTTGTATAGATAGTTTGTTTCAGAAGTGGAATATAAAGCAAATAATCAACTTTTGGTTTCAGGCAATGAGACTAACTATCACTTCCTCGGCGATCTGAATGTATATGCTATCTTTTCTCAGCTGCGCTTCGGAAAGATAGCTACATCCAGATCGCTTCGGAAATAATAGTTCGTCCCATCACCTTCACCAACGTTGATTACTTGCTTAACATCATTAGACATACTTCTACAGGAAAAAAAATATTTCTTCATAAAATACCAGAAAAACAAGTGTCACAGGCATTATGGATAGGGTAAGATCAATACAAATATTGTATGGATTGATATGTGTACCGCTTGCCTCACCGTTTCGCTGTGCCGTGCGAAAAACCATGTTGTGCGGTATTTTCAATTGCGCTATCTAGTTTTTAGGTTGTTGGTGACCCGTCCAAACCTTACTCGAAAGCTTTTGATGTATTAATGTAATTCAACCCTAAATCATTTATCAATTCTAAAAATGGAAGGATAATATTCCTGGTGACGAAGTGATATCTAACCGTAGTTCGCGGGATACGAGATTTTGTCAGGATCAGGGATGTGTTATGGAAGGATATGAAACATCTTTCTTTCTTTGAACCATTGCGTGGCACTGCCGAGAAATTATGGTCTCGGCATGTGCTTTTCAGGTACATGTATTGTAACAATAACGAACAGAATTACGTAGCAACGGTTTCTCAGAGAGAACAAAAGAAATGTAGAGTTTTATTTCGCTTGTCCAGTTCTGTTGGATTGCATCAATACTTTTGTGAGGAAAACGAGATATCAGTGGACAAGAAACAAGTTTTTTTCTATTTAAAAATCTCAGCTGCACGCAAATGCACGGAAATTCTGTCAATGAAAGTACACAGCTTAAGTTATCAATTTGATAATGATTGGATCCTACATACATTTCCGGAAGAGTCCGGAAAGTGCAGAAATTTATTAGTTGTGTAAGAATAGTATCTTATATCTCCGTTTGTACATCATTCAACATTTATTTAGGAGAACACAGAGTACAAGTACTTAATTAGAGTTGCCCTTACTGCTCTTGAAAATAACATACACAAATGGTTATAAGAAACACAGCTCGAGAGAGTTATAACAGGGAATTAAAGATATTACCTTCCAAGGTGACAGCAGCTACAGGCCGGTGCCGAAAGTTTACCACAGGTACACGCATTACCATCCATTAACGTAACTCTTAACAAGCTCACATTCGTAACCTTCATCTAAGATCATGATTAGATAATAATATGCATTGCACCTTAGGCAAGTACTTGCGTCTTGTACTTGCTGACATAAAGTGATTGAATACAGTTATTTCAGCGTAGAATTCAAGGTTGTAGAAAATCAATGAAACTGATAAAAACAAAAGTTTCATTATAAAAATACAGTTATGATTTCGGTTTCATTAATAATATTGCTTTTTGCAAATGCTGCCAAAAATTAAGAAATTTTGCTCATATATTTTGTTCTGATGTATTTATCATTATTGTTTTCATTATATTTAACCGATCAATATGTAAAAATACGTTTCACTTCTTTACCTCAGAAAAAATACAATGTGCACTTCAGATATCCAATAGGTAGTTTTTTTTCCCCTTTTTTCCCTTTCTCCCTTTTTCATTAGGATAAGCAGTTGATTAATATATCATTTCAAAAGGAGATGTTACGTAATGTGCTTACCCGACATAGCAATTGGCGATATTCAACCTCTAATAAAGGAACCATCTCAAAACAGGTGACAAGAATAGTAGGCTACGGTCTGTGAAAAATTGGGAAAGCTTCTATTACATTGTTTATTGTAAACTAATTGTGGTCGTTTGGCCTGTTGTCAAATACCCCATGATTGAACACCTTGGTGTTCTTTTATAAATTGGATAACAAGCATATTCTAAAATAACTTATTAATGATGATGCTTATCTCAGTGATTTAAAAACCAACAAGCTGGTTTGGTCACTATGACCTTCATCTGCTCATGCGCAAATTGTAATTATGAACTGGCTTATAGTGTCGCGTTTAGAAAGGGGACGGAGTGCGATAGTTCAACATCGATTAACCCATGATTGTAATCGATGTTAAACCTGTCAAAATGAAGGGGAAGTCCTCCAAAACAAAACATGAAAGAAACACGTTAGTGAAGATTTGACAAAAATCCGTGAAAGGCTAATTTTAATTTCGTGACGTTCCTTGCGAGGTGCTCTGCCGTAAGTTACGTTCTATTTTTTGGGGGGGAATTTACATTTTCTGAAAAGGATATCCATACCTTATTACCAGTCCATTATTTTGTTATATCATTAGACACATGATTTTGCACACATACGTCTATGAAAAAGATTTATCCCTTCATCAATACCAGAAAAAAAGGGGAATCTAAATAAAAAAGTGATGATTGATCTTTTAATGCTTTGATTATGTGATGTCATTTGCGAGGAGTTCTCCTTTATGTTGAAGGGATAGTTCACCCTGCTTCAATAAAAGCAGACACATGAAAGAAAAATATTAGTGAAGATTGGATGAAAATCCGTCAGTGCTATGACAACTATGATCTTTTTAAGTTTTGATTTTGTGACGTCACGTGTGAAGTGATCTCCCATTATGTTGTGTACAATGTTTTTTTCTTGAAAAAGGGCACTTTCTAAAAAAAATAAGCATCCTTATACCTGTGCATTTGATACATAATCAGAAATATGTTTTTACACACATACCTGTATGAAAAAAATCATAATGAAATTTCAGAAGATACATAACTCTCTTATCCTCTGCTGGATTCTTGTCAAACCTTACTACTATGTTAAATCAATTTGTCTGCTTTTATTCAAACCAACTTAACTTTAGGGTGGACTTTCTTTTTAGAGTGGGTAAAATGTATTCTTAGAGCTATTATGCAATCTTGTGTCCCACAACACCATATCTTTAAAGAATAGCATCAAACATCTCCACATAATCGCACATAAGAAACTAGTAAAAATTTGAAGGGTTATTAAAAAGCCCAAGTTCAGGTATTTATAATCTATTTATTTATTCAAGATATCATTCATTATACAAGAGGACTTGCTAAACAAGAAAGCCCTTTGATAATAAAAATATGTAACATCTATACAAATACATGGATACAAAAGAAAACAATTGCAATGAACAAAGAAAATATGATTACTATATTAAATATCTATTCATTCAATACATCGTTCATTACAAAAGTGGACTTGCTTTGCCAGAAAGCCCTTCAATGAAAGAACTATGTTATGTAACATAATACACAGATCCATGAGTATAAAATAAAGCTTATAATGGTAATAAACAAAGGAGATGTGATTAATCTCAAGAATTAAACTTTGGATCGAAATGCACATATCTAGAAAAAAATGATTGTTCCCTCCATTTATGTATTTAGATCCAAAGTTCAATTTTTGAGATTGTTACGCCAATGCAGTTTCATTTTTCAAAGATTCTATTACCATAATTAAAAAAAAGATGGTACAACTGCTTCCAATGCAAATGCTAATTAAGTACGACATTGCAAGGTTACTTTTTAATTCCTAAGATTAAAAATATCGATCTATCAAGTGATTTAAATATTTTTCAATCTAATAGATATCTGATAGATCTAAAAACAACTTTTAGATCAAAAACAAAATGCAAAAAATGCAGCGAGAGCTTGCAGATTCAGACAGATGAGAGTCATAGCGACGATGGATCTCAAAGCTTTGTTAGAGCAGGAATTCCCAAATGGACTGGCCGATGACAATATCCTTCAGATGTTGTAAGGCGAGTATTTTATACATTATGTAAAAATATTAGTCCAAACTTGTAATGGAAGTAATGCTTGCCAATTTTGTAATCTCAATGAAACAAGCATGAAACAAGCATTAAAATACTCCTTTCATTCCGACGATTTGATGTATCTAAAACATTTATGATTTAAACTCACAATTCATGCAATATTGGCTCAATTCCATAATCATGTCATATCAAGAAATTATTCACTGAGCACGGTACTCTGTAGTCTTGAAACTTCGCAAACCATACCCTGCCATTGACTTAACACGCATTCCCATGAAGCAAACTTTAACACGCATTGTCAATGGGGATGTGAAGATGCAAACTTTTTTTTTGTTTGACGCCTTTTGCATGAAGGCGCATGGTAACTCCGTACAATTGCTCTAGTTATTCTCTTATTTACAAATTACTGTTTTCGATTGAATTTTTCAGTGGATCTCTGTGGACTTCGCACACTGGTCTCCATGCTTCACCACTCTGTGAACAAGAAAACAACCAAGTATGGATCAATCAGCAGTAGGGCTGGAGCACTGAAGCACCTACTTCAACACAAACCAGTAAGTCTTATGGCCATGGAGTACTTATTGATCACACATGTTTAATAGTATTCTTGTTTCCAGGCTTCTGTGCCCAATCCTGGGTTGGATTGGAGCGGGATTTTGAAGAATACAGTTCTTGAACAAACATCATAAGGTTTCTTGAATAAAATTTGAGTCTTTTTCCTCTTCTGCTTGTAGTATATGTTGTGTACTTGTCCCATTTAAAGTCATTATTGAGTATGATAGCTACTTGACGTCATTCCAGCTTTTGACCGCCTCTTCAAGGCACATTATGTATTCAGCGCAAACTACTCCCCTGTGTTGCAGAATTTCTGGGAGTTCATTGATTGCTGCATTTACTCTGTCATGAAGCTGTTGGCAGCAAAGGCCAAGGTGTGCGGTGTGGCTTCAGCCATCAGAGATGCTATGAGCAAGAAGTAGGCTGCATTACATTGCGGGTTGTTTCACAATCTGGATATCGTCGTTGGGCTGTTAAAACCATGTATCTCAAATTTTAGTAAAAATTATCTTTTTTAATAAATGCGAAGTTAAACCTTAATACTCCCGGGGTATTTCAAAGCTTGCCATGCCCCCCCCCCCACATTGTATTCAAAACTGAACAAGAAGATATGTTGGCAAACTATGTGATCTTCAGTAACAAACGATAACCTTTTAAAATCTAAACTCACCACCAAATGTACATTTCAGATGTCATTGTCAACAGTGGGGTCTTTGTGTGGTCCAACATCAAGGCGATTCGCGATCGCATTGTGGTTGAGATGGTACTACAAAATGCGGTGAGGAGTGGCATTATCACGGCCCTCACCCCCCTTGACGACTTCTTCTCCATGGGGAAAAGGCAGTAATGAAAGTGAGTTATCTGACAACCTGCCATTTGCGGTTGCTTAAAATCCTTCCTAATTCCAATTTCCAAAAGTTACCATCTTTGAATTATATAAGGGACAAACACTCGGTTATGTGAAGCCTCGCATTGTATTCAAAACTGAAGAAGATATGTTGGTGAACTATGTGATCTTTATTAACACAAGATGACCTTTTAAAATCTAAACTCACCACCAAATGTACATTTCAGCTGTGAGAGCACAAAATTGTATACGTGCACTCGCACGAATTCTGTCTTCGTGTGTTAATTCTGAGTGACTTTCAATATCTTGAACTGATAGATCTACTCGTGCTTTGGTTTTGGTAATTCTTGCAAAATAATAGTCATCTCGATCTGCGTTTCACATCATTTGACCATGAAGTCTATGCAAATCATGTTGATTGTGCTAACAGCTCACATTGGACATTGTTTGCAATTGCTGCAAGCTATGGACGATTGTCAACGTAGAAATTTGAGGAGGAGAAGAGCCCGTTTTCTTCTCGCCCGACTTCGGGGGCACCGCAGGCTTCGTGTGCGACAGAGAGCGATGCTTGTCGCACATCTTTCTGCGGCATGGGCTATGCCCAGTCTCAGGGATAGGCAGATACGCAGGTGTGATAGACGACATAAGCAAGTGTTTTGGGAACATGTTAAGCTGAATTTCAGCGAAAAACAATGGAGAGAACACTTCAGAATGGGAAGAGCAACTGTTACAGGTTATGAATTTAAGAACTACATGTTTTGTGTATGTACATATCGTCGGTGGGCTGATAAAACCTGGTATCTCAAAGTTTTATGAAATTCACTTTTTTTGATAAATGTCAAGTTTAAGATGTAATATATCTTGTAATAAACGCTGGAGTTGAAAATCTGAAAAGAAAATGTCAAAATTCATCTTTTTGAAAACCTCGTATCTCTTGCCTCTTCAAATAATGGTATGATAAAACCTCGTAAGTCAAGATACATAGCGCAATTATGCGCGCAGCTAAGAGCTGGTGCGCGCCTAACTGCAGCGCGCAAGCGTGCGTGCAACAAAATTTTGCAGCGTGCGCGCGCCCGCACGGCTAGCTGCGCACATCGATCGCTTACCTAAACCTACGCTTAATGCATTCATGGCCGGGATCGATTAGATCTATTGGATTTCGTCCTGCATTAAGGTTTAATACTGCTAATTAAAATGAGATGCTCAGTTAGTATGAGTAATATCTCTAACGACATTTTGATAATCAATTAGCATGAAGATACAATCATTTTGCTGAACTCTCTTCGATAGACTGAACAGGCTAGGCGCTATATAATTTGTTTTACAAGCCGTGGCCTGTGGCCAAAGCTACGCGCAAGGCCAGGCCATGTCAGTAGATGAGGCTAGCTGCAGTGCATAACGTTAGATAGTTGACATCTATTTTGTCCTGTGTTGAAAAGGCAAAATGCTTGTGAAATTGTTTACTTTGTTGTTTACTAGAACTAGAGTAGAACTAGAAGTGTTCGACTTACAACATGTTAAAGCATGCAATATCTCTATGATTATTTTGACCGCCCCGGGGGGGGGGGGGGGGGGGAGGTACTCACAGTTGTTTCCCACGGAGGGGGGGGGGGGGGGAGGGCGGGGGGGGTGCCGCTGAAGCCACCAAACTCGTACCTATCATTTTGGCGGAAAAGGGTACCAATTATTGGGGGGGGGGGGGGGGGGTAGTCAAGAAAACGATGTTTTGTATGCTTGAACGACAAAATGGGCGCAAATATTTAGTATTTAAAGAAAAAAAATACAAAAGGGGGATGTGTCCAAGGATTTTGAGGTTCATGCTCTTTGTTTAGGGATTTTTCTCAAAATAGATATCTATTAAAGCAGCACATCCCTGTATGCCCTACACCGCGTGAACGACCCCCCCCCCCTACAGGAATATGGAATACTGAATTTAGAAGGAAACATCGTTTTGCGATGTTTTATTGTATTTAATTTTAATAGATTATTTATGCGTTTGTAAGCACGTTTCAAAACGCAATTCTGATGCATGTTTCAATTGTGTTTGACTGAAGTGAGGTAGTATTTTTGTGCGTCAACGTGTGTCAAATGCAATGTATTATTTGCATTCGCTTTGTGCCGGCGTGTACACATGTATGTTTGTTTTGTTTGTGTGTATGTGTGTATGCACGTATATAATGTGAATGGGTATATTGTTTGTGTGAATATATGTGAGCATGCGTGTGTGTGTCTGTGTGCGCGCGTAAATCACACGAACTTTAATGTGTTTTGCTGGGTTTGTATGTACTTTTTGCGTCTTTTTGATCGGAGTGTGCACGTGTATGTGTGTTTGTGTGTGGTCGGGTTTCTGTATGTGTGTGATGTGTGTATGTGTGTATGTGTGCGTATACAATGTGCATTGGTATGTGTGTGAATGTACGCGCGCGCCCATGTGTGTGTGCGTGTGCATAGATCACAACATGACCGTTAATGTATACACATAGTGTTTGCGTACGTTGACGTGTATCACATGTATGGATGTGTATGTATTTTTGTGTCTCTTCGCCGGCGTATAAACGTGTATGTGTGTACGTGTGCGCGCATAGCTCATAAGATTAACGTTGATTTATAGTGTTTATATACGTTTACGTGTGTCACATGCATAGGTTTGCACGTATTTGTTACGTCTTTTGGCCTGCGTGTGCGCGCGCGCGCGTGTGTGTGTGTGAGTACGTGCGTGTATGTGTGTGTGTATTTATGTGTGTGTGTGTTTGAGAATGTATGTGCGCGCAAGTGCGCATATTGCACAATATTAGCAAGGGATACTGTGTACGACACCGTGCGAAAACCACGTATCTCATTTTAGATCAAGTTGGAAAACCTCGTAACTCAATTTGAAATGAGAAAACCTCGTATCTCAATTTAGGACTTAGTGTGAAAACCTCGTAACTCAAATTCCCACCATCTAAATTATTTTTCTTGCATTTCAACCATTCCATATTGAATTCATAATCAAACATAGTCTTTAGTTAACAGAACAACGCCTATGCACATAATTTGTAGAAATAAGAATGTTTTTTCGCTCTCCTGAACATTTTGTTTTTTTTGAGATACGAGGTTTTAACAGCCCACCGACGATATGTTATCGTGAATGTGATCCGGCGAGTTACAAAATGGAGCTTATTAATCTTATCAGACCAATTCATTGCAAGAGAAGGCTGGGTGTTGTCATTTGGTGGCTGGCAACCCTGTAGGAATATCGCACCATTGCAATTTTCTTTGGTGTCAAGCGAGGTGACTGGGTGTGGTGAGAAAGAGAGGTGTTTGGCCCAAATTCGTGCCAAAATGGTCAGGACCTTATCTCGTGATAGATAAACTGTCTGACGTGATCTACCGTATCCAAGAGTCAAGTAGAGTCAAGCCCAGGGTCGTTCACCTAGATTGATTGAAAGAGTACCAGGGTCCCCAGGTAGACAGTTGGATTGAACGCAGGAACCCCCCTAGGAACCGAACATTACCGTTACGATACAGAGATACATAAATAAGGCCCATCCAACAACATAATTGATCCATGAATGCTGAATTATTTTTTAAAGATGATCTCTTGTCCAGCTTGCAAGGACATATGGCCCGGGACGGAGGAGCTTTGGGACCACTGTAGGAAGAGGCACGGCAGAGGCCTCTCAGTTAGGTGCCTCCGCTGTAATTACGAAGGGGCAGGACGTCAGGATTTAGGCCGCCACTACGGGAGAGCGCAACGTGGGAAGAGAGAGGAGGCCCACTTTGTGAGTTTCACGCTCATGCCAGAAGTTCACCAAAGACAGAAAGAGGATAGTTACAGTCAGGAGGGAGAGCGCTGTCATCATTGGGATAACCAAGGTACCCATCAAACAGGAGAGCGAACGATACGTTAAGACGCCATTGTCACCAATTCACAGAATTGATGTTTTAACCATTACAAAATGATTATATTAAGAAACAAGTCTGGTGAAAATCTCAGATATTTGAAGTATGTTTTTGTATGAAATTAAGATTCATGTAAAAATTATGGAAGCACTGAAGGAAGAAAGGAAGAAAGAGTTATATCAGTGACAAGGAAAGATAAAATTGTACATTTAGGTTAAGATTAATGAGCATAAAATGAAAATGTTATTTCATCAGTGTGAAAATGTATGGATGAATTGTTTTTGATCTTGAAAAAATATCCATTTTTAGGTGAAAGTAAAACAAGACTACTGGCTGATGAAAACATTTGGAAAGAGAAATCACGTCACCCCTCCAAAGAAGAACAAATTATTGCAAAGTTCCACCTTCAGAAGAATGTAGCACCAGTGTATGTGTGCACAAGCCAACTGTACAAGGAGTCTGTAATTCAGTTTCAGAAGAAATGCCTTCAAAGCAAGTCCTGCATTCATTGACAATACTACAACTAATTTCAAGAGTTATGCTGGTCTAGAATGAATATGTAAGACCTGCTGCGGCTACTTAAGAAGAACAAATATTCCACTACAGAGTGTCTCAAACAAGCTAGAGGTAGCGGATGTACCAGATGAGCTGAAGGAACTCGGTAAGCTTGAAGCAAGACTGCTTGCTAAAAGATACCCATTCATGAAGATACTGGCTCTACCAAGAGGAAACCAACCTGGGATAAAGTGAGCTGTGGTAAAATTGCCAGTGACTGCAGATAAGGTTGGCAAGAGCCTACCTAGCCGACATCAAGGCGATTCGCGATCGCATTTTGGTTGAGATGGTACTACAAAATGCGGTGAGGAGTGGCATTATCACGGCCCTCACCCTTGACGACTTCTTCTCAGCGAAAGTCCATGGGGAAAAGGCAGTAATGAAAGTGAGTTATCTGACAACCCCCCCATTTGCTGTTGCTTAAAGTCCTCCCTTATTCCAATTTCCAAAAGTTACCATCTTTGAATTATGTAAGGGACAAACACTCTGTTATGTGAAGCCTCGCATTGTATTCAAAACTGAAGAAGATATGTTGGTGAACTATGTGATCTTTATTAACACAAGATGACCTTTTAACATCTAAACTCACCACCAAATGTACATTTCAGCTGTGCTTTCGCAAAATTGTATACGTGCACTCGCGCGAATTCTGTCTACGTGTGTTAATTCTGAGTGAATTTCAATATCTTGTACTGATAGATCTACTTGTGCTTTGGTTTTTGCAATTCTTGTAAAATAATAGGCATCTCGATCTGTGTTTCATATCATTTAACCATGGAGTCTATGCAAATCATGTTGATAGTGCTAACGGCTCACACTGGACATTGTTTGCAATTGCTGCAAGCTATGGACGACTGTCACCGCAGAAATTTGAGGAGAAGAGCCTGTTTTCTTCTCGCCCGACTTCGGGGGCACCGCAGGCTTCGTGTGCGACAGAGAGCGATGCTTGTCGCACATCTTTCTGCGGCATGGGCTATGTCCAGTCTCAGAGATAGGCAGATACGCAGGTGTGATAGACGACATAAGCAAGTGTTTTGGGAACATGTTAAGCTGAATTTCAGCGAAAAACAATGGAGAGAACACTTCAGAATGGGAAGAGCAACCTTTGAGTACATAGCTCAACACTTACGCCCTGCTCTAGAAAAATAATGACTACAAATTTCATCAGACAAATTCATTACAAGAGAAGGCTGCGTGTTGTCATTTGGTGGCTGGCAACCCATTCACAATATGGCACCGTTGTGATTTTATTTGATGCCGCAATATTGAAGTTGTGTGTGCTTGCACGAGAAGTGCGTTCGGCGATAAAAGACGTACTGTTGCATCATATTATTTCTCTTCTTTCTGGTTGTCAGCAAGAGGACACGATTGATGGATTCGAATGAAGAGACCAATTCATTACAAGAGAAGGCTGGGTGCTATCAAATGCATACAACCTAATGACAATAACCTATCAATAATCATGGAGATTGGGTGATGTGATGAAAGAGAATGCAGAAATATTGGTCTATTTTTAGGGAGTCTTCTGCGAAATCAGGGAGACTTGGCAGCTCTGCAGGAGTCGACGCCCACACCTCAGTGAAACGAGCAGTAGCAGGTATTAGGAAGCAAACACTGGCTGTAGACACAAATAATGCTCCCCAGTCTGTCATGATTCGATCCTTAGGTGGGGATCTTGACGGACTTATGGTGCAAGGAGAAGTAGGAGGGAGATTATGTAATCTCCTCATCGATACAGATACCAGATCAAGATTACGCATCACAGTTACGGGGACAAACTACACTCAGCACATGAAGCCGTGCGAAGCAAGCTTTAGATGTCAGCACAAACGCAAGCGAAAACTTATGACCGAAATACAACTCTGAGAAAGTTCAAGCGAGTTGACTGGGTGTGGTGAGAAAGAGAGGTGTTTGCCCCAAATTTGTGCCAAAATGGTCAGGACCTTATCTGGTGATAGATAAAGTGTCTGAAGTGATCTACCATATCCAAGAGTCAAGTAGAGGCAAGCCCAGGGTCGTTTACCTAGATTGACTGAAAGAGTACCAGGGTCCCCAAGTAGACAGTTGGATTGAACGCAAGAACCCCCCTAGGAACCGAACATTACCGTTACGATACAGAGATACATAAATAAGGCCCATCCAACAACATAATTGATCCATGAATGCTGAATTATTTTTACACATGATCCCTTGTCCAGCTTGCAAGGACATATGGCCCGGGACGGAGGAGCTGCGGGATCACTGTAGGAAGAGGCATGGCAGAGGTCTCTCAGTTAGGTGCCTGCGCTGTAATTATGAGGGGGCAGGACGTCAGGATTTAGGCCGCCACTACGGGAGAGCGCAACGTGGGAAGAGAGAGGAGGCCCACTTTGTGAGCTTCACGCTCATGTCAGAAGCTCACCAAAGACAGAAAGAGAATAGTTACAGTCAATTGGGATAACCAGGGTACCCATCAAACTACGAGAGCAAACGATACGTTAAGACGCTATTGTCACCAATTCGCATAATTAATGTTTTAACCATTACAAAATGATTACATTAAGAAACAAGTCTGGTGAAAATCTCAGATATTTGACGTATGTTTTTGTATGAAATTAAGATTCACGTAAAAATTGAGGAAGCACTGAAGGAAGAAAGAAAGAAAGAGTTATATCAGTGACCAGGAAAGCTAAAATTGTACATTTAGGTTAAGATTAATGAGCATAAAATGAAAATGTTATTTCATTAGTGGGAAAATGTATGAATGAATTGTTTTGATCTTGAAAAAATATCCATTTTAGGTGAAAGTAAAACAAGACTACTGGCTGATGATAACATTTGGAAAGAGAAATCAAGTCACCCCTCCAGAGAAGAACAAATTATTGCAAAGTTCCACCTTCATAAGAATGTAGCACCAGTGTATGTGTGAACAAGACAACTGTACAAGGAGTCTGTAATTCAGTTTCAGAAGAAATGCCTTCAAAGCAAGTCCTGCATTCATTGACAATACCACAACTAATTTCAAGAGTTATGCTGGTCTAGAATGAATATGTAAGACCTGCTGCGGCTACTTAAGAAGAACAAAGATTCCACCAGAGTGTATCTCCAACAAGCTAGAGGTAGCTGATGTGCCAGATGAGCTGAAGGAACCCAGTGAGCTTGAAGCAAGACTGCTTGCTAAAAGATACCCATTCACGAAGATACTTGCTCTACCAAGAGGAAAACAACCTGGGATAAAGGGAGCTGTGGTTAACGTGCCAGTGACTGCAGAAAAGGTCTGCAAGAGCCTACCTAGAACTCCATGAGATGCAGGTATCATTCCGCTCAAGTTGAAACGACGCATCCAGTACAAGACTCATGCAACTTACCAGAACATTTGTCCAAACGTAGTGCACGCTGCTCTAGTTAAACCCAAGAGCATCAACAAATTCCATACATCAGCTATGGACAATGTTAATTGGGAGGAGCAGTGCATTGCAGAAGACCCAGAGACATGGTCACAACTTGTACATGAACACTTGGACAATAAAGCATCCAACAACTCTCCTGCAGACAACTTGCATGAGTGTGAGAAAGACACAGACTCAGAGAAAGAAGATGAAGAAGATGTCAATGTGAGAGATCGACTTCGAGGGCTGAAATATGATACTTGTGTGCAGCCTATCGACCCAGCTCTGAGCTCAGACAACGTCTATTGGATTGCACCTGGGGAGGGGAAAAAAGGCGATATCCATTCATGGATAATCACTGTGAAGAGCAGGTATTTCCCAACCGTTTCCTTACAGGCAAGTTTGGTTTTCAAGTCGACAGAAGCATCAAACTATCGCCAAATAAGCATTTCAATGCCAGACTCCTCAACAAAGATTGAAGATTTGCATGGAACATAGAATATATGTTCATTGCCCAATTCATCACAGAGCAGAAACAAGTGATGGACAATATATCCGTTGCACTACGAAAGGTGAGGCTGAGCACAGAGGATGGAGGGCATGTGACAGCAGGTCTCCTTAGTGAACCTCAGCGACTGAATCAAATCATATTCAGAGACAAAGCATACAACATGCTGCAGACTGTATGTGGTTCACCACCTTACTGGCAGAATGTCATGTATAAGATTCTAGCAGGAGTGAAACAACTGGGACTTTTCACTTGGTTTCTCACATTGTCTGCAGCAGACTTGAGATGGACCGACACGCTGCAAGTGATTGCCCTTCAGCAAGGACAACAGCTATCTGATGATGATGTCATCAACATGTCATGGAAAGATAAGTGCAAATTGTTGGCATCAAGTCCTGTAACTGCTGCCAGGCATTTCGACCACAGACTTCATTGCTTGTTTCGAGATGTCATCCTGTCCAAGGTGCACCCACTTGGTGTTGTGACCAACCACATGTACCGCATTGAGTTGCAGCAGAGAGGCTCTCCTCGTGCCCACTGTCTGCTGTGGGTGGAAAGGCACCACATCATGATGATTTAGAAGAGAACCTTGCGGGGTTCATTGATCAGTATGTCACCTGTAACCTTCCTTCAGCTGATGATGATGAATTCATGCATGACCTGGTGTCCACTCTGCAACGACACACTCACTCGGCATCGTGTAGAAAAACGGGGAAGAAAAGCAGATTCCATTATCCCAGGCCAATAGCTTCTTCTACAATTATTGCAGATTCACCTTCATCTGAAGATTCAAAAGAGAGGGATGATATGATCAAGTCTTCCACAGAGATCAT